>OX352762.1:53154234-54354234 GCA_947095585.1 Nephrocerus scutellatus | reverse complement strand
TTTAAAGAAAATTACATTTTTAAGATCAAACTATTATTAAATAATTATTTAACTCATACCGAAACAAAGATAGTCAAAATAAAAAAAATAATTTAAAACTGTATTTACAAAAACGATTATTTCGAAAAATGCTCCCGGATACATTTTTTTGACAAATGCAGTATTAAAGTATATTCAATTTCCTACAAATCAATGGCACAATATTTGTGCATTCAGGCTAGACGAGAAAGATAGTGCGGGTTGTGTTACTACTATTATGTCTAAGAAGTGTTACATGCCGTCTCAGTGTTTCAGTAGCAAGAGTGCAACAAAATTACACGTGGAACGGATGCACACTTAACACTTTGCTCCAGTGCATAATCTGCTTCAAACGGACTTGCCAGGAATGACCTAATTTTTTGAGTGGATACCATTTTCCTCTGTCAATTTACACGACCATTTTTATGTGTCCACTCAAAAAGTTAGGTCCTTATTGGCCGTTTGAAGCAGATTATGCAGATTTTCTTACAAAAATTACCAACCTTGTAGCTAGAAGCCTTCAAGAGTTACAGGGCGTAAAGTGATGTAATGTCAAAAGGACGCTTCTTCGCATTAAAACGCTACGTACACCGCAGAGGATAAAAAAGACCACCCCTCCTATACGATTTTTTCACGAAATTAACCAAAAAATCATCCATTTAAGTGTTTGCCACTTTAACGGATACACCCTGTATAAATGGCTGAATTATATTCTTTTTTCTTTTTTTAAATAAACAATTATATTTAATCGGATATTTCAACGATAAAAAAAAATTATTATTATTACTATTATATATGTACAGTTTTGCCCGGTTAATTGCACCGACTTTTTTGTCGGACTTTCTCGATCAATTATCCGGCGATGCAATTAACGAAAACCCGCTTAATTACATTTCTAGTGCTGTTAAAAGAAAGTAGCTTAATTGACCCAGTAAGTCAATTAAACTATACTATATTCAACTAACGCCAAAATCTTATATCCAACATTGGAAAACTGCGGCGAAAATATAAAAACTCAGTTCCACACAATTACAAGCATTTTACTTCACTTAAAGTCAAATTAAAATTTTTCATGTAAATTCTCTAATAGGAGATACATATGTGTGCCAAGTTTGAACCGGGTTAAAAAATTAATATTAGAGCCCCCTTCACTTCAAAATTTTTTCAAAAACTTTTCTCACCGAAGATACACATGTGTAAACAAAATTTGTATGGGAAAAAATGCAAATCAAAAACTCAAAAAAATTTTCAAAAAGTTCAGTCTATCCGAGATACACATATGTTTAAAATTTAAAGTAAATCGGGCTTATTTTAAAAAAAAAATTTATGGACCCGCCCCCAGGCCTTCGGGTTTGGTTTTACCAAAATGTAGGGTTAGAAAAGGTAGCCTAGAACGCGTTTTCGGTCCCCACCACGGGGCCTCTTCAGAAGGCTTTCTGAAGGAAGGGGTTTGAACATGATAGCTTCCTTGCAGAACGCGTCGATCTCCGGAACTCCATGTAGCGTACCTATCCCTGATCGGAGCGAAGAATGAGTAGCTCCACACAGAATGGTGGAAAGTGATCGGCTGCCAGGAGGAAGGTAATGGTGTAACTCACTACCATCTCCATCGACTCTAGTAGCCGAGACACTATAAATTTCGCGGGCCACTCAATCAGATACCGAGACGGTAAGGTATCAGTGAGCGTCCTGAGAAAGAAGGAGGGTGCAATGGCGGAGAAGGGGCAGTTTGACCCTACTGCTTTTGCATCAGTTGACTCTATAGGGGAGAGTATGATTGAAGACGTAGAAGGCGAGGAGAAGGAGGAGGAGGGAGGGGGTTCACCCGCCAACATCTAGGGTTTGTGCTGGTACAAGAGCCATGGTGCTACAGGGGACAGATCCGTGGTCTGTCTAGCAGAGATGCAAAGGTGATATATGATATGGGGCATGAGGCCCAATGGGCCTGCATCATCGTTTAAAATAGTTTTAACCATCTATCTCTTGTAACGACGAAAATTTTAATAGCCAATTTTCGTCTAACAACCCACTGCACGCACTAACAACAATTTCGTTACACTCACTGTGCACGCACGGAGATAAAATACATGCAAAAAGCCCAGCGTAGCAACACAACACGTGCGTACAAACAAGTACAGCAGGGCACGCACGCACGAAGAAAAAAATCAACAAGCGCTAACCAAAACATGCATGCAAACGAATACAGCATGGCAACACAGCGCCTGCATGCAAATAAACACAGCGTAGCAACACAACACGTGCATGCAAACAAGTATGTACGAAGTAACGGAGGTGAGCAAATGCCAAATGGAAAAAACCCAAGCGGTCTGTTACAAGAGAAAACCACCAACAACACGAGAGAGATGAGAGAACTACAACGCCACAAGCCCACAAAGATGCAAAGCCAACCTAGAGGCAAAGGTTATAAAAGGTGAAACACATGAAGAATTGGTCTCTTTTTTTCTGCATCAGTGAGACTGTTCACTTCAGCAGTGGGACACCAGAGACGGTAAGTGAACAGTGAAAAATTTAAACGCCTTGAGGAGATATCAGCCGCATCGACGATTACCGGACATTTACCGCAAGCGAGACACCCGAACAACATAATTAAATGAGAACTACCCACGAAGCTAATGACGGAGGAATTTTAAAGGCGTGGTACAGGACAATTAACGTTGGTCGGCGCTGGAATCAGGTGAGCCAAATTTCCCAATAGTAGTGCTAGTCTAGAATCCCCTTTCTTTGTCTTGAGACTCTGGCGGGCCTTATAGGACTCCATCTCGAGACTTTGAAAACCTCGATAGGGAGAGATTCCCCTTTGCTAGATAGAAACCTTTCGAACTCTGGACTCTGGCGGGCCTTATAGGACTCCATCCTGAGTTTCGATCTCTCGTAGGGCCGAGTTTTCCCATTTAGTAGAGAGCGAACAGTGAAAGATCTGCTTCTCCCTATTAAATCTAGTTCAGAAACCCCTTTCTTTGTCTTGAGACTCTGGCGGGCCTTATAGGACTCCATCTCGAGACTTTGAAAACCTCGATAGGGAGAGATTCCCCTTTGCTAGGCAGAAACCCTTCGAACTCAGGACTCTGGCGGGCCTTATAGGACTCCATCTTGAGTTTCGATCTCTCGTAGGGTCTAGTTTTCCCATTTAGCAGGAAGCGAGTGGTGAAAGACCTGCTCCTTCCGACTAAATCCCGTAGGGACCAATTCCCCTTAAAGGCGCCTGAAGTGCGAATCAAAGTTCTGGCCAGTACCACGTCATTACGAGACCCGAGTCAGCGGCCAACGAACGACAAGGAGAAACCCCGAAGCAAAACTAGGTGTGACGGCAGAAGAACAAGGAGAAACCCCAAAGCGAAACCAGGCAAAACAAAGTAAATCAAATCAAAAAGGAGATCAATTTAATCATTATAATCTAAATATTCAACCAAATTTTACGGAGTCAATAAAGAAATAATTTTGTAACGAAAACAACGGCTTATTAGTTAATAGGCAAACGACCCTGGACGCCGGCGAGCGTACCCCGGCATTTACCTCGTTACAAATGGCGCCCGAGCAGGGACTCCGTTAAATGAAAAAACCCCAAGTTAAATTTTACAAAAACAAAAATAACATATAACTTAATAATAGGCAGTATAATAAGAAAAAAAATAATCTAAATCGACGGCAGAGAGTGTAAAACTTGAGGAAAATCTAGCAAAGAATACCCCAAAATGGTAAAAACAAGTTGGGTCTACGAGCTGAAAAAGGGAGAACTTGCGGTACTTGCGGAAGAATTCGGCTTGGAAGCAAGTGGTACTGTTGAGGAATTGCGTAAACGGTTTTCGGCTCTCATCAACAGCGAAAGCCTTACAGAAGATCAGATAGTCCGCCTGAAGGAACTAGAGGTACGTGGCGCGCGAACCCCTCCGCCGATCTCACCTATAACGGGACCAGCGTGTCTAGAAATACCGAAGTCATCAAGGGGGAGTCAAATAAAAATCGCCCCAAACGAACGTACATCGCCGATCCCACCACTAACGGGACCAGCGTGCTTAGAAGTACCAAAGCCATCCAGCGAGAGTCAAACAAAAGTTATTTCGAATGAACGTACATCCCAATACCCTGCACTCATCGACCAAGTGAGAAAGTGGTCAGTAAAATTCGACGGCGGAAAGGAATCGCTCGCATTTGTTGAACGCGTGGAGGAGCTGGCTGATGTTTATAATCTGGAAAAGGACTTCTTACCTCGAACAATGCCTGAGCTGTTACGCGATCGTGCGCTTGCTTGGTACAGGAACAACAACCGACAGTGGCAGCGATGGAGCGATTTCAAAAGGGACTTTATGAAATTCTTTCTCCCGAACCGTTATCTAGAACGATTAGAAGACGACATCCGACAACGGCACCAAAAACCTCGCGAGTGTTTCAAAGACTTCGTCCTCGCCCTCCAAACACTGATGCGTCACGCCAACTACACCGAGGAACAACGGCTAGATCGCATATTCGAGAACGCCCTGCAGGAGTACCAGCTATACATACGCCGTAGAGATTTCCATCACCTGGAGGAGCTGATAGAAATGGCCGAGGACTTCGAGAGGATTCGGGGAAACAAAGACCCGGTTGCGGTCACACACAGACGCAGCCCACAGCCGATACACTGTGGAATTACACCAGACGCCGAGTTTCTCACTGACCCACGAACGGCATGCCGCCGATGTGGTCAACAGGGGCATTTCCACAGAGGTTGCAGATTCGAAACGCGACTTTTTTGCTGGGAATGTGGCCGGAGAAATGTTCGCACTAAAGACTGTTGCAGGTTAAACGCGGGAAACGCAAGAGGGGACCGGAACGAGCGGGGCACATCCGGACCTCGGACACCGATGCCTCGAAGACAGTAGGATTTCTCAAGCAAGACGCGAGCCAGGTATACGCGCATGTAACCCTCAACGGTACACCGGCGATCGCAACCATAGACACGGGGGCAACACGAAGTTTTGCTAGTGAGGATTTCATCAAAAAGCGGGGACAGTTCCAGACCAAACCACGATCGACGAAAATAATTGCACGTATGGCCGACGGAACCCCGAGGGAAATTCACAACTGCATTGATGTCGAAGTGAAATTAGGAACCGCACGATGTCAAACTTTTTTTCTAGTACTACCAGGAGCGATAGACGACGTGCTGCTGGGAATGGACTGTCTAGCTCAACTTGGACTTGTCATGAGCTGTGGAGGTTCATCACTCTCGTTAGATAACACCAGTGGAAGCAGATTTCAGGAAGGAGTCACCAAGCTTACCATGGTCAGGAACATAGAGGATGAAGGCGAGTTAATCAAGTCATTTTTAGATGAGGAATTGCCCAAGTTTGAGAGGTTACAAGGAACGACAGTCATAGCCAGCCACAAAATCATATTGTCTGATGATCGCCCCGTTAAGCAACGGTATTTTCCCAAGAATCCAGCAATGCAGGGAATAATCAACGCGGAAGTCGACGAACTATTGAGTAAAGGATGTATTGAGCCATCGCACAGCCCCTACAGCGCCCCTATTGTGCTAGTACGAAAGAACACAGGAAAGTGGAGGCTTTGCATCGACTACCGACAGCTTAATTCCAAGTCCGTCCCAGACGCATACCCGCTACCCAGAATCAACCACATCCTAGACAAGTTGAGGAACGCAAACTATATCAGCAGTCTGGACCTAAAAAATGGTTACTGGCAAATCCCGATGCACGAAGGAAGCAAACAGTTCACAGCGTTCACAGTTCCGGGTCGTGGATTATTTCAATGGAGGGTCATGCCATTTGGCCTACACTCAGCGCCCGCCACCTTTCAACGAGCGCTAGATCAGGTTATTGGCTCTGAAATGGAACCCCACGCATTTGCCTATTTGGACGACATTATCGTGGTTGGAAATACGTTAGAGCACCACATGCAGAATCTGAGGGAAGTCTTCCGGCGATTGCGAGCAGCAAACCTCAAGATTAATCTAGAAAAGTGTGAATTCTTTAAAAAAGAGCTTAAATACCTCGGACACGTCGTTAGTGAAGAAGGGATTCACACAGACCCGGAGAAAGTAGCCGCCATACGGGAACTGCAACCACCAAAGAACGTTCGGGAGCTGCGCCGCTGCTTGGGAATCGCTTCGTGGTACAGGCGTTTCGTACCAGAATTTTCCAATGTCGTCCACCCACTCACACGTCTGCTCAAGAAGGGAAAACATTGGAAGTGGACAGAACAAGAGCAAGAGGCTTTCGATAAGCTCAAATTGAGGCTCACAGAGGCACCGGTACTGGCATGCCCAGACTTTACCCAAAAGTTCACCCTACAAACAGACGCCAGCGACTATGGTTTGGGTGCAGTACTTACGCAAGAGGTAAATGGCCACGAAAAAGTTATCGCCTACGCCAGCCGTCACCTGAATAAAGCCGAAATCAACTACTCCCCAACAGAGAAGGAATGCCTAGCGATCGTATGGGGGATCAGGAAGATGAGGCCCTACCTAGAAGGTTACAGGTTCAGCGTAATTACGGACCATCTTTCTCTGAAGTGGCTCAACTCGATCGAAAGCCCCGCAGGACGTATCGCACGGTGGGCATTGGAACTACAGCAATACAGCTTCGATATCCAATACCGCAGAGGCAAGCTTAACGTGATTGCTGACGCTTTATCGCGACAACCCCTAGAAGTATTCGCCCGGGTGGCTGATACTCCGCCCGAACGACAGGAATGTGGCTGGATCAAGCAGAAGATAGCGGAAGCACTAGAGAAACCAGAGAAATTTCCGGACTATGCAATGCAAAATGGACAGCTGTACCGTCACATACACAGACAAGCGGGCGACGACGATTGTGCCCCATGGAAGCTCTGTGTGCCGACCCATTGCCGTGACAGGGTGATGCGTGAGAACCATGACGATGCAACAGCTGGACACATGGGTGTTCGGAAGACGACGGAGAGAGTATGCGGCAGGTACTATTGGCCAGGGATGTTTCGCGATATCCGGCGACACGTCAACAAATGCCAAGTCTGCCAACGCTTTAAGCCGGGTCAGCAGCATCCAGCAGGAAAAATGCTGACGCAAGTACCAGAAGAACCTTGGTCGATATTGTGCGCAGACTTCATGGGACCCTTCCCTCGTTCAAAACATGGCAACACTATGCTACTGGTTTTCTTCGACAAGTTCTCCAAATGGACAGAGCTGATACCACTGCGCACAGCCACAGCAGAAGGAGTGCAAAAGGCATTCAGGGAACGTATTCTGGCGCGATTTGGCATACCTAAGGTTCTTGTTACCGATAACGGAACCCAATTCACAGCTCGAGGTTTCCAACGATTTATGCGCGAGATGGGAATTCGGCAACAATTCACGGCACCATACACGCCACAAGAGAACCCAACAGAAAGGACCAACCGGACAGTCAAGATGATCATCGCACAACTCCTGGGTGCCGATCAGCGGCTTTGGGACGAGAAGCTTCCAGAAATAATGTTGGCGATAAACACTGCGAAGTCTGAAACAACCGGGTTCAGCCCAGCATTCTTGTTACAAGGACGCGAGCCACGGCTCCCAAAAACCTTGTACGACGAAGTAACCCCCGCTACAGTAACGATGGAAACGACAGTGACACCGACAAACAAGGCTTCACGTCTGCAAGAGGTGTTCCAAATTGTGCGGCATAATATGGAGCGGGCAGCGCAAGACCAGGCAAGGCATTATAACTTGCGAAGACGCCCCTGGGCCTCATCGATAGGACAAATGGTCTGGGTGAGACAACATCATTTGTCCAAAGCAAGCGAGAACTTTAACGCGAAACTGGCACCAAAGTATGAAGGACCATACCGCATAGAATCCTTCAAATCACCCGTAATCCTAGTGCTAACCAAGGAAGGAGAAAGAAAGGAGCGAACCGCTCATGTCAGCGACGTGAAGATATACCACGATATACCGCCGAGCCACCATGAACAGAAGAAATGTATGATCGAGGCCATGGAAAAGGTTAGTAAGGCACGCAACCAAAAAATAAAGAAGAAAGAACCACTATTTCTACACCAAACCACAAGCACCGCTATTCCCACACCGAATCACGAGAACCGCTATTTTCACACCAAGATCACAGAAATGAAGTTCCACAACATATAAGAAGGAGAGAGAAACTATCGTTAGTCAACGAGCGATTTGGCATTACAAATCATTCTAGTTAATAGTCTCGTGGTGAACGGACGTGTGCGGTGACTAAAACTACAAAGAAAGAAAAAAAGAAAACAACAACTAAACAAAACATAATAATAAACAATTAAATGGAGAAAACAACAATTTGGGAAGTAAGCGCAGCATTCAACCAAGTCAGGATCGATGAGGCCCCAAATGTTGTGGAAGTGCCAGAGAGAGTAGGAGCCCAAGATTTCTCGGTGCGGTATCCCCAAGGACAAGGCGGGATCTGTATCGGCAAGGAGGAGTACCGAAGGTTGGGACCAGGCAAGTTCCTGAACGACGCCATCATCGACTTCTACCTTCGATGGGTCGCCGATCTTCGACTTTCAGAGGAGGATAGGAGCCGACTACATATTTTTAGTACCTTCTTCTATTCCCGACTGGCCAGTGGAGGGGTAAGCGAGACCGAACGACATGACGGAGTGCGCCGATGGACAAGGAAGCTGGATATCTTCGGGAAAGCGCATGTGATCGTGCCGGTGAACGAGAACAAACACTGGTACCTCATAATCATTTGCAACCCAGGAGGTGCCATACGGGAAAAAGGTGGCCGGCCGGCTATCCTCGTTTTCGACTCGTTGGCTAGCAACCTGCGCAACCACGCGGTCGAGATTATTCGTGGCTACCTCAGGCGAGAGTTCGTGGCAAAATTTCCCGAAGCAGCTCCAGTCGAGTTCGGCGAAAGAACGGTACCTGCATTCCACGTCAGGACCCCGCAACAACCAAATTCTACAGATTGTGGGGTGTACCTTCTGCAGTTCGTGGAATCCTTCTTGGAACAGCCTATGCGAGAATACTCGGATGACCGAAGTGACTGGTTCCAACACGAGGTTATAAGTGAGAAGAGAGAGGAGATAAGGGCACTCATTCGATTCCTGTCGACAAACGGACAAGGCATCAACCCATCTGGCAACGACCTCAGCAACAACCACGGACAAGGCATCAACCCCTCTGGCAACGACCTCAGCAACAACCACGGACAAGGCATCAACCCATCTGGAAACGACCTCAGCAACAACCACGGACAAGGCATCAACCCCTCTGGCAACGACCTCAGCAACAACCACGGACAAGGCATCAACCCATCTGGCAACGACCTCAGCAACAACCACGAACAAGGCGACGGAGGGTGCAGGGCACACAAGAGGCGCAGAGAAGCGGAAACACCGGAGGAGGAACTCGAAGACATAGTGGAGCAGGCACGCAGAGACCATGTCCTAGGCAAATCAATGTCGTTCCAGCGATTCATCGGTGGAAAAAGGGTGAAAATACAGCTCAGTCGCCAAGGAGAAGCAAAGGTCACATTCACCGGTAGTAAGGGGGGAGTGTAACGACGAAAATTTTAATAGCCAATTTTCGTCTAACAACCCACTGCACGCACTAACAACAATTTCGTTACACTCACTGTGCACGCACGGAGATAAAATACATGCAAAAAGCCCAGCGTAGCAACACAACACGTGCGTACAAACAAGTACAGCAGGGCACGCACGCACGAAGAAAAAAATCAACAAGCGCTAACCAAAACATGCATGCAAACGAATACAGCATGGCAACACAGCGCCTGCATGCAAATAAACACAGCGTAGCAACACAACACGTGCATGCAAACAAGTATGTACGAAGTAACGGAGGTGAGCAAATGCCAAATGGAAAAAACCCAAGCGGTCTGTTACAAGAGAAAACCACCAACAACACGAGAGAGATGAGAGAACTACAACGCCACAAGCCCACAAAGATGCAAAGCCAACCTAGAGGCAAAGGTTATAAAAGGTGAAACACATGAAGAATTGGTCTCTTTTTTTCTGCATCAGTGAGACTGTTCACTTCAGCAGTGGGACACCAGAGACGGTAAGTGAACAGTGAAAAATTTAAACGCCTTGAGGAGATATCAGCCGCATCGACGATTACCGGACATTTACCGCAAGCGAGACACCCGAACAACATAATTAAATGAGAACTACCCACGAAGCTAATGACGGAGGAATTTTAAAGGCGTGGTACAGGACAATTAACGTTGGTCGGCGCTGGAATCAGGTGAGCCAAATTTCCCAATAGTAGTGCTAGTCTAGAATCCCCTTTCTTTGTCTTGAGACTCTGGCGGGCCTTATAGGACTCCATCTCGAGACTTTGAAAACCTCGATAGGGAGAGATTCCCCTTTGCTAGATAGAAACCTTTCGAACTCTGGACTCTGGCGGGCCTTATAGGACTCCATCCTGAGTTTCGATCTCTCGTAGGGCCGAGTTTTCCCATTTAGTAGAGAGCGAACAGTGAAAGATCTGCTTCTCCCTATTAAATCTAGTTCAGAAACCCCTTTCTTTGTCTTGAGACTCTGGCGGGCCTTATAGGACTCCATCTCGAGACTTTGAAAACCTCGATAGGGAGAGATTCCCCTTTGCTAGGCAGAAACCCTTCGAACTCAGGACTCTGGCGGGCCTTATAGGACTCCATCTTGAGTTTCGATCTCTCGTAGGGTCTAGTTTTCCCATTTAGCAGGAAGCGAGTGGTGAAAGACCTGCTCCTTCCGACTAAATCCCGTAGGGACCAATTCCCCTTAAAGGCGCCTGAAGTGCGAATCAAAGTTCTGGCCAGTACCACGTCATTACGAGACCCGAGTCAGCGGCCAACGAACGACAAGGAGAAACCCCGAAGCAAAACTAGGTGTGACGGCAGAAGAACAAGGAGAAACCCCAAAGCGAAACCAGGCAAAACAAAGTAAATCAAATCAAAAAGGAGATCAATTTAATCATTATAATCTAAATATTCAACCAAATTTTACGGAGTCAATAAAGAAATAATTTTGTAACGAAAACAACGGCTTATTAGTTAATAGGCAAACGACCCTGGACGCCGGCGAGCGTACCCCGGCATTTACCTCGTTACACTCTTTCAGAATATACAACCCGGGATCTGGTAGCGGTTCAGTGCCAGTTTACTATAGACGGCAAACCGGGAGATTATAATTGCCTCAGGGACAGGGAAGAAATACCGCCCCCGAGATACAACAACTGGTCGATCGTTGCCGAAGGCATAGCAAACCACTACTGATTGGATGTGATGCCAATGCACACAACGAAGAGTGGTGGAGCACCGATACAACTAAGAGAGGTGAGAACCTTTTAGAGTTTGTGGTGAAGGAAAACCTAGATGGCAGGGACCAACTTTTGCAACTAGGGTTAGGGACGAGGTACTCGACAATACCTTCGGTACTCCGACAGTGAGTCAAGTACTCAATAAGTGGAGGGTCTCGTCTGAGCCATCTCTATCAGACCATAGGTTAATTATATTTGAATTGGGAGGGCTTGTAGAGGAGGCCACGATTAGAAGACTATACTATACACTCCAATCATTATAACATACAGCAATTATTCACATCCGTTGAATAATTATCCTACATTATTGCAACCTTGCAACCATTTATTACAACGAATTCATCGCCCTAAATCAGTTTCCGTTATTGCTCAATACAAGAGCAATAAACCCCAACCATTAAACCAAACCCATAAAACACAGCAATTAACCAAAAGTACATTATGCCGACGCAGCATATAGTACACCTACACAGTACAAACAATCGAGTCGTTGTACTGATGCCATATACGCTGTGTCATACGACGCCGTATCTTGATGTGATGATTACGTCCATTCAACTCCAACTCACATATTGCGCAACCTTGTTGTAATATGATTTGTTTGTAGGTCACAATCGCGCTCATGAGTCCAACGATCACTTAAGTCATATTCTATTTTACTAAATCAATTCAACATCAGTCGACCTTAAATCGTCAAACCGATCACATCGCGTCGCCTACAGTCATTACGAGTTGTTTGTTTTGCTTTTAAGTGTCCACGAATAAAAGCTTAACGCTTTCCTCACATTACTTTTTTTCCCACCTTTATTTTTTTTCGAAATTTTATCTTAGTTCTTTCTTAAAGTATATTTTGTGTGTGCAAAATGGCCCCCGGGCCACCAAATTTAATTGGGAATCGGTTTTCTGCTCTAGTAGACATACCCGAACAAACCAAAAAAAAAAAAGAAAAAACTAACCTCCACTGCAGATTTATCATTCCACTCTCTGCCACTAACTACATTCGTGCAAAAAGAAAACCCAAGATTTGTTGTGATCGATTCAAGTGAAGATAAAAAACCGCTATTTACTTTTACAGT
Source organism: Nephrocerus scutellatus (assembly GCA_947095585.1). Lineage (NCBI taxonomy): Eukaryota > Metazoa > Arthropoda > Insecta > Diptera > Pipunculidae > Nephrocerus > Nephrocerus scutellatus. The sequence continues at coordinate 54,341,850 of OX352762.1, read as the reverse complement.
TTTTTCTATAAAAAAATCCGTAGACATCATCAGCAAAGAAGTTATATCGATCTCAAAATTGAGAGATGATTCTTTGCTATTATTAGTTAAAAATCACAAAATTGCTGACAAATTTTTAGCTGCAAAAGAACTCCTTGGCCTCTGTTCCATCTCTGTGAAATTGCATGACAATTTAAATAGCACCAAAGGAACAATTTATGCCCCTCGCTTTAATAACGCAGGTGATAAAGAAATTGTCCGGGAGATGCGCTCACAAGGCGTATCATCGGTATACAAAATTCAAAAAAAAAAAAATAGACGGAAATATACTTCCGACTGGAGTAATTCTACTAACTTTCGATTGCCTTCCATTCGAATCCTACAAAATATAGTAGCAGTTTCCTAGTCTTTTTCTCACGCGAGCTTTTACAAATAAATGTAGGCGCTAGCTTGGCATTGAACCCCTTTTTCTAATTGCTTTGAGCAAAATTTTGAAGATTATTTCTAGACCCGCTCGAAAACCTACGTGTCTAGTCCGAGTGTTATAAATGCGTATTGACGTATATAACGTATAATTGAAGTCAAATCAAGTCGGAAAACTAGTAACAACACACTTTCTAAAAAAATACCATCCGCTGTTTTGATGGGAGACGTGAATCGTTTAAGCTTAACATAGCTATTGAGTATTTCTGAGGCCAAATATCTGCCGAAGCAAATAATATATGCACCACAGTCCTAGCTAATATTTGCCTAGCAGTTTGGCGGAGGCATACGGTCGAACATCATTAGGTTGAACGAAAATGGTGCTTACTTTGTCGAACCCTTTTCCAAAACTGTTTCATCCGGTTAGAGGATCTACTAGGTCGGGTTTCCACAATCGAAGATTCCTTGACACGAAGGTGGTAAGGTCTAATTGGTCGTTTTTTAGTATAATTTGTATCTTGGGTGTTACAAATTCCGGTTTAAAAGTATCGACAAAACTAGATGGGTTTGCTAATGACGCGGACGTGAGCTGTTTTTACTCACACCCCTCGGCAAGTTTCTCTGTTAAATACAATGACTACAGTTCGGTTTGTACGTATTCGCTGCACCACAGCCATAGCAGAATATTCGACGGGGCTTAAGACACATATCGAAACTATGACCCTCAATATTGCAGTTCCAGCAAACTAATTTTCTAAACTCACTGGCAAATTCGGACTCGAACTTGGTGTCAAATTATGGGCGCCTTCGCCAGCCCCAGTCGTTGCAAGCAATTCAGCAACTTAACGTTGAGGATAACTTTGCGTGGGTGATCGTAGTCGATCAGTCAGTCTGGCAATGGAGTCATAAAAGTCGTTAAATGACTCTTTATCTCTTTGCTTTCGACAACGAATAGATTTGCGAATATCGTAGTCCGATCGACTATCTTTGTACTGTTGACGTAACTGAATAGGAAATGAATTATGAGTATATGGCTCTCTTTGTTCAAAAGGCATATCGCGCGGTCAAGATACATTTTCAAGGGCTGGTGAATTAACGGGTACCGATGGAGTTATCGGTTCATTCTCATGCAATCTTAAGTTGCCAAAGCATCGTTCAACATTTGTCTTAATCAGTTGCTGATCAGTTGTCAGCATTGCCTAGCTTCGGGGTTTTGCACTAGGCGTTCATCCGGATTTCAATTTCCCACTGGTTTTGAGATCTAAAACGTGTATTATACGAACTCGTATCTTTAGGTATTTTGATATCGCTAACGGCTTCTGTACGATTTGAGATAAGACACGGACGCAGGGAATTCAACGAACATGGCAGATTGCACTGTGGACAGAATTCAGAATCTTTCAGCACTTCGGCTACACAGTACTTATGAAACGCGTGATTGCATGTAGTGATCACACTTTCAGCACTACCGTCGATTTCGATTTTACAAAGTATAAAACTTTGTAAACCAACGACTACTTCATCAATCACATTGGTCGCTTTGGGACCCTCGAAGCTACGTCTTACGGCCATTTTGATAATTTGTAAGAATAAACGAATGGCAGAAAAAGGAATCAATTGAGTTAAAAACGATAAAAATGCAAAAAAAACAACTTTCTACCAAGCATAGACATACGAAAACGTCGTATGCTTTGAAACAGTAATTAAAACTAAAATGTTCGATAATTGCTACCAGACGTATATAATTTACCAAAATAGGTAAAACCCAAAACAAAACTTCAAAAGAAAAAAAAAACAACCCATAAAAATTAAAATTTTTCATACATATGTGTGCAAAGTTTGAACCGTGTTAATTTAGAAAAAATTAATATTAGAGCCTTTACTTCAAAATGTTTACAAAAACTGTTGTCACCGGAGATACATTTGTATGGGAGTTCCCGACCTTGGGAACCGATCACTTCAAAATTTCAATAGGAATTGTTTTCATCGGAGATACAAATGTGTTGAAAATTTTAAGAAAATTTTTTAAAAAATTTATATGGGCCTCAGGGCCCTCAGGGCCCGGTCACTCCAAAAATTGTACAAAAAGTTTTGTCCATTGGAGATACATATATGTTTAACATTTTAAAGAAATCGGGCTAATATTTAAAAAATGTGTATGCCAAAATATCGCCAAAAATGCTGCGAGATGTTTAGGTTTCCTAAAACGGTGCCTGATGTACTTCACTCCTTCAGATCTGGCTAGTCCCTTCAAAGTAAGGTTGGCGCGAGGCCAATAACCTCGCCTGTAAAAAATTATTATTACGGAACCCAATATCAGCCTCGGATACACTGATGAACGACGATGACCACGGCAACGAAAACGGCCAAACGATTTAAGAATTTTCTCATGGAACGTACGCTCACTGTATAGAGCTCGAGCTGCACAGCAGCTAGCCGATACCCTGTCCAAATATAATGCTGACTTAACATGAATTCAGGAGATGCGGTGAACAGGGAATGGTGTCTTACAAAAATCAGAATATGACATATATTACAGCTGTCATGCAAAACATCATGTGCTCGGGGTGGGTTTTCTAGTCAGCAAAAGAATGAAACCCACCGTTATCGGCTTTAATGCAGTTAATGAACGGCTATGCACCCTTCGCGTGCGGGGAAAATTTAAAAACATAAGCCTCATAAACGTTCACGCACCTACAGAGGATTCCCCAGATGATGAAAAAGAAGAATTCTTTGAATCAGTTGAACGGGAACTCCATGGCTGCCCTCAGTATGATGTAAAAATCATTCTAGGGGATATGAATGCTAAAATAGGCAGGGAGCCAGTATTCAGGCAGTACATTGGCACTCATAGCTTACACGAGAACACTAATGACAATGGACAACGAGTCATAGAGATGGCAGCAAGCAATAATTTGGTCGTTTGCTCGCAACCAGATAGACCACGTGTTGATAGACCGCCGCCACAACTCGAACCTGATGACGGTACGAACGTACCGAGGTGCCAACGTCGACTCGGACCACTATCTTGTTCGTATGGTGCTCCGAGCGCGGATTGCATCATCACGGAAGACTGCATCCGCGAATCAGATTCGAGTCAACACGGCTGCCCTTCGCAATGAAGAGACCAGAAACAACTACGGTCAAGCGATAGGACTCGCCCTAAATGCAGGGAGAGTAAGTCCTGGGGCTGAGATGTCGGGCCTAGAAGAGAAATGGACACGCCTTAAGAATACTGTCATTAGTACTGCTGACTCCATCTTAGGCAGTAGTCGTAGAGATCGAAACGACTGGTTCGATGACGAATTTGAGCTAGCGACTGAACGTAAGAATGTTGCGTACCGAGCAATGCAACAATCTCATAGAACGCGGGCACGCGAAGATGAATATAAAGAGCTCAGAAGATATGAAAAGTTCACCGGCGAAAGAAAGCAGCCTGGGAGAAGAATCTCGTCCGTGAACTGGAACAGTACAGAGAGCAAGGACCGCACCAGTCGCGGAAGTTCTACCAAAGGGTCCGCGGTATGACGCAATATACACCGCGTTGCACATACTGCAACGACAAAGAGGGTAATCTGATCGCCGATCTTAAAGGCATCTTAGAGCGATGGGAAGAGCACTTTCATGAGTTTCTAATTGGCCAGCTAACTGAGGAATTGGAGGCTCCACCAATGACCGAAGATCATACTATGCTGCCGCCACCAAGCATAGTCGAAGTTAGCAGAGCGATAAATCGGCTCAAAAATAATAAGGCCCCGGGATCTGATGGGATCCTAGCGGAACTGATAAAAATAGGAGGCCCCACATTACACCAAGCAATTCATGAAATAATAGTGCAAGTATGGGAAGAAGAAGTTATGCCAGAACACTGGCGAAGAGGCATCCTGTGCCCCATACATAAGAAGGGAGATATCACAAAATGCAGCAATTATCGTGGTATAACGTTGTTGAGTACCGCGTATAAGATTTTTTCCTCTATCCTTCAAGACAGGATAGCCCCATACGCTAAAGTCATCATTGGTCCATACCATTGTGGCTTCATCCCAGGCAGATCAACAACTGATCAGATTAACACCCTAAGGCAGGTGATGGAAAAATGTCTAGAGTTTCAAAACTCACTACGCCATAATTTTATAGACTTTAAAGCCGCCTATGATAGCATAGCCAGAGTAGAACTTTATAAAGCCATGAGAGAATTCGGCATCCCAAATAAACTGACACGACTATGTAGGTTGACCATGACCAATGTTATAAGCCAAGTAAAAATATCCGGATCACTAGCAAGCCCATTCAACAACTATAACGGGCTCCGACACGCGGATGGACTGGCCTGCGTCCTCTTCAACCTGGCGTTGGAGAAAGTGATCCGAGACTCTGACGTAACGGCGAGAGGAACAATCCTCTATAAGTCCATTGACATCGTTGGTAGAAACCAAAGAGCTGTACAGGAAGCTTTCATCCAGATAGAACAGGCGGCACGAAATCTGGGGCTGCACATAAATGAGAGCAAAACAAAGTACATGGTGGCCACGTCTGCAAGTAGAAGATCCAACATTGGTCCCTCAATTCAGATAGTGGAGCGCGAATTTGAAGTAGTGCAATCCTTTAACTATCTCGGGTCAACTATAGCAGCCGATAACAGCATGGAACTAGAAATACGCGCACGGTTGCTTAAAGCCAACAAAGCCTACTATAGCCTGTCAAGACTCTTCAAATCCGCTCGGAAAGTCTTTTGCGGTAGGATTTATGGAACACGACAGCGAGGCCGGCCAAGTCTACGCTGGAAGGATGGCGTAGACCAGGACGCCCAGAGTTTAGGGATGCCAAACTGGATGACATCGGCTCAAAATCGGGACCGATGGAGAGACTTTTTGCGGGAGGCCCGGTATATGATGATGATATTCGCCCTAAACTTGAATACAACTGCATTGTCTGGGCAGGTGCCAGCGAGATCACATTGCATCTACTAGACAGAGTTCAGAACCGCGCGTTAAATCTTATTGGTCACGTACTTATCGCGAAAACAATCGAATCGCTTGAACATTGTGTGAATGTTTCCTGTCTGTAACTGTTTTATCGCTTTTCGACAAGCGGTGTTCAAAAGAAATATCCAGATGCATCCCGCCCATTCTCCAACCCATCCGTAATACCCGTGCCTCAACTCGAGCTCTCGGGTCCACCATTAAGCCTATCTTCGGACGTACAAACCAATTCAGCGATTCATTATTTAGCCGCACGATAGTTATGTGGAATGAATTGTCTGATTCTGTGTTTCCGCATTTTTATGATCTGCAGTCTTTTAAGACACGCGTGCATAGACATCTCATCCTTTCCTCTCCCTATTTTCCTAACGCCCACGCTGTGCTAAGCATTATAAGGGTGCAAACCTCTTTAGCGTGTGGACATTATAAAAAAAAAATGGGCCAAACGTTTTCCAAAAAAATTTTTCATCGAAGATAAACATGTGTTTAAATTTTGAAAAAAATCAGGCTAATTTTTAAAAGATTTATATGGGCACACCTCGGTCCTCAGGGCCCGTTCACTCAAAAAAAAATGGGCCAAACATTTTACACATGTGTTTAAAATTTGAAAAAAAAACTCCAAAAATTTTACAAAAAGTTTTGTTCATCGGAGTATAAAATTTAAAGAAAATCGGGTTATGTTTTTAAAAAATTTGTATGGGCCTCACGACTCCAAAATTTTTACGAAAAGCGTTGTCCATTGGAGATACACATGTGTATAACATTTGAAGAAAATCGGATTAACTTTTTTATAAAAAAATTTGTTGGGGACTGGCCCTGGGGCCCGGATCTCCAAAATTTTTACAAAAATATTTGTCCATCGGAGATACACACGTATATACAATTTGAAGAAAATCGAGTTAATTTTTTTAAAAATTTTTTTACAAAAAGTTTTGTCGATCGGAGATACACACGTATATAATATTTTAAGAAAATCGGGTAATTTTTTTTAAAAAAAATTTGAGGCCCCACGCTTTCGGAGCCCGGGGTCTCTAAAATTTTGAAAAAAAGTGTTTTCCATCGGAGATACACATGTGTATAAAATTTAATGAAAATCGGGTTAATTTTTAAACTCCAAAACTGTTAAAAAAAAGTTTTGTCCATCGGATTTACATAAGTGTTTGAAATTTGAAGTAAATCGGGCTAATTTTTAAAAAATTATTTGGCACCCTCGGGCCTCGGGGCCCGTTCGCTCAAAAAATTTTACAAAAATTTCGGTCTATCGGAGATACACATATGTTTAAAATTCAAAGTAAATCAAGGTAATTTTTAAAAAAGATTATATGGCCCTGCCCCCGGCCCTCAGGCCCATTCACTCCAAAATTTAACAAAAAAATTTGTCAATCGGAGATACACATATGCTTAAAATTTGAAGTAAATCGGGCTAATTTTTTAAAAACATTATACGGGCACCCCTAGGGCCTCAGGTCCCATTCGCTCCAATGTCCAACAAGTTTTATCCATCGGAGATAGACATGTGTATACAATTTGAAGAAAGTCGGTTGGGCCCCAAGACCCCGGGGTCCGGGGTCTCCAAAATTTTTACAAAAATATTTGTCCATCGGAGATACACACGTATATACAACTTGAAGAAAATCGAGTTAATTTTTTCAAAAAATTTGTTTGGGCTCCATGACCCTACCCTGAGCCTTGGGATTCCAAATTTTTTACAAAAAGTTTTGTCGATCGGAGATACACAATTGTATAGAATTTAAAGAAAATCGGTTTGTAAAAACTTTATAAAAAAAATTTTTTTAATAGAAAGTGTTGTCGCCGGAAATACACATATGTGTAAAATTTCAATAAAATCGGGCTTTAGGAAGTGGGTTAAAAATTGATCGCAAGATTCCACGACAAACCAACCGACCGACCGATCGACCGACCGACAACCGGACGTGCCACGGGCAAATGAAGTTAATATAGAAAATTTTAAAAATTAATGAATAAATAAACACGTAAGGTCTGCTAACTTAGCACTCCAGTTCATTTCCAACGCCATCGTACCAGACAAAATTCCATAACTCAACGCGCAAGTAGTTTCGCCAGCAAATTTTGTTATAATTTGTGTTAGCAGCAAAATATTTTTTTTCAATAAAACTAATTGATTTTTTAAAATACCCGGCGTTGTTGTCCGAATAAATAAAATGTTTTTAAAAACATTAACTTTTTGTCTGTAGTATAACAATCTTTATTTAAGTTATTTTAGTTCAAATTTACGTGAATAGTTAACAATTTAGAGTCTTAGCTAATGAGCTATTTTCGCTACTTTGATGTCCTTTTTAACCACCTTCCAAACGTGGTGTGAGAGTGTCTAAGTCCAAAATAGCATTTTTTATATTCCGCGTATGACCCGTGTCGCGTGTGGCACGTGTGATGGTTTGATTTTTTTTTCAACTTCTTTGAGGTCCTTTTTATCCACTTTCCACACGACCTAAAGAGATTTTTTATTTTCCGCGTATGACGCATGTCGCGTATCGCGTGTGGCGCGTTTGATGGGTTGAAATTTCCTTTTTAGATTTCTTTAAGGTCTTTTTTAACCACCTTCCACACGACCTAGAGAGCTGAAACTTCGTGAGAGTGTTACGTTTCGCATGCGACGCGTTGAAATCGCGCTATTTTCTCGTTTTTTATGGCTTTTTTAACCACCTTTCGCACGACCTAGAGGACTAAAATTTTGTGAGCGGCTCAATGTCAGCGGCCAATTTTGATATCCTGCGGTTGCGCATGTCGCAAGTCGCGTGTGGTGCGTGTGATGCGTGGGAAAAAGAAAAGACCTCAAAAACAGATATTTTGGCGGTTATTTACAAATAAATGTGACTATGTGGCGTGTTTCGATGTATACATAAAAGTTTGTACCCGAAAAACGAAGGTTTTTTTACATTGTTTTACTTTAACAAAATAGGAAACTATAATACTATTATTTACACTATTCCAAAAAGCAGAATATGAGATATGTATGTTAAAAAATGCGTATGGTGACCACTTGACAAGGAGTCTGACCACTGCCAAATTATGACGAAACCTTACTTGTTATGGTATAAAACCCCTATGCAAAGTTTGAACGCAATCGGATGAACGGTTCGGAAACGTATAAAGGACATATATTTATTTTTTTATTTATATTTTTCGTTGGCACCCTAAAGGGGTTTAAACCCTGCAGCGTGGGCAATAAGGAATCAAGGAAAGAAAGGAATATGTCAATGTAAATGCATTTTGAATGCCTGTCATATTCATCATATTGATGCGGAAATATAGCGCTTGCTAAAGCATTTTACATTCGTGTTGTAGGACTAAAAAAGAAGGAGTGGTGGCATGCAACTGGCTATGAGCACCGCTGGTGGAAGAAGCGACAAAACAGTGACAAGCAGAAAACGTTCCTGTGATGTTCAACCGAATCTATTGATTTCGCAATATTTAAGTCACCAATAAGTTTTATGGCACGGTTCTGTATGCTGTGAAGCAGATGCAAGGTGGTCTTAGGTGCACCTGACCAGACATGACAGTTATACTCAAGTTTGGGGCGAATGAATGCTTTGTATATAGCAGCAAGATCAGAGGGAGTGATATATTTCTTGCACCGTATTAGCAAGCCAAGGCACTTCGCCGCATTTCTTGCGACGTTGAATATGTGGTCATTCCACCTAAGCTTGTCGTTAATACACATAGCAAGAATTGCTAGTTGTGCAGTTTCCTCCATGCAAGTGCCATAAAGTGATAATGGCTGGAAGTTACTATTTCGTTTCAACGTCAGAAGACAGCATTGGGTTTTGGAAGCGTTAAATTCAACTGTATTGTGTTCTCTTCACTTTTCTATGCTGTCAAGACCAGAATTTAAGCCCTTTGTTCAAGTTCCACATCAGAAGAGAAATGACGTGAACCTGCGAATATATAAGAGAAGCTAAGAGTAATGTCGTCAAAGAAGGAATGAATTGGATTAGAAGTTACAGACAGAAGATCGTTAATGAAAATAAGAATTTATGCTATAAATATCAGACTTAAATCTACCAACACACGCATTTTAGGCAGAAGAGCTTGGTTCCAAACTCTGTCAAATACCTTTGAAATATCAAGTGCTACAACTTTGCTTTCGCCAAACTTGTGAAAATGGTCAGTACGAAGAGAGACATGACGTTTTGCCTTTTTTTGGTATAGGCTGGACAAATGCCCTGTTACAACTACTCGGAAAGAGTCCAGAAGAATAGGATAAGTAGAAAAGCTTACGCAATGGTAATGCCAGCGAAGAAGAACACCTCTTCAGAAGTAATGGGGTAATACCATCTTGTCCAGCCATTTGGTCTGACCTCATCTGTACGCTAAGGTCACTTAAAACTCTAGCAACTTAACGAGTACGATTATAAATCTGTCCCATAAGGTGTTTGGTACTCGGAACTAAAGGTGGAAGGAAAGCAGGTCTGAAAGCTAGCTGCAAAATGTGCAGCAACTAGATTGGTTTTGTCCTTATTGCTGAAAGCTGGAATGTCGTGAATGATCGTTGGAATTGACGAAGAGGCAGTATTTTTGGTTTTTTTCACAAATGACCAAATATGTTTAGTACTTTTGGGACATTGTAGTATTTTTTGCCTCAATCGTTGATCATACGCGAATTTGGCTCGCCTAATTTTTACACTACAATCATTTCTGGCACGCTTGTATTTTTGTCGGTTTTCCTTTATGGGGTTTGCTTTATTCAACCGAAAGCTTACATCCCTGTTCCTAGAAGCCTTTTTGCAGCTTAAATTAAAGAATGTATTAAGGCCGTCCCGATTGGCTTTCTTGTAATGCCATTCATTTCTTTTTTGAGTATTTTCCTTAAGTGGTCTAGAAACGAGAAATTTGCTGGAACAACACAATGGTATGATCAGCATAGAGGTGATGATACATTAACGGTGTCTTTATCAGGACGGAAGGTAAGAAACAAGTCCAGAGTGTTGGCGGAATAATTCGCAATGTCAGGAATTCGTGTAGGATCATTCACGTGCTGAGTAAGACTCTTTTGTCTCAGCGAATAGCTCAACATTCCTTCCTTCGAGTGTTGTCTGTCCAGAGTGGCGAAGCCAACAAGAATTGTGTACAGTGAAATCGCCCGCAATAAAAATTTTAGCATAGGAGTCTTCGGTTACAATTATTAAAATTGAATCAGACAGTGCATCCAAATCTGTCTAAGTTGGGGCTTCTATATAGGTTTATAAATACAGAAATAAATGTTTTGCTTTAACTTTAACTTTTATCCAAATGGAATTGAATTCCGGTTTGGAACATAAGCTGTAACAAGTTAGAAGTTTATAAGCTATATTATTACGTAAATAAATGGCTAATCCGTGATGTGAGAAAAATACGGGCACCAAGTTATAACCAGGTAAACTTGGTTCTGAAGCATCAGAGTCTTTGTTCACCTGGGTTTAACTTAGTGCCAAAATATCAGGTTTCTTATCTGCTACGTGGGTATATGTAACAAAGAAATTCGGTCTGAGCCCACGAATGTTGCTTATATTCCTGAATTGACGCATTACAACAAAATACAAATAAACAAAACACACTCCGACGATGCTAAGCCGAACCGTGAAGTGAATATCCTTCACTGATCTTTCAACACAATTTACGTAAGTGTTATGCGTGTACACAAAATGAGTTGAAGACCAACTGTTTGTACGTCCCATACACTGAAATGACAGCTGATGTACACACGGCCAGTATCGTTTTAGTCTCTATCCGCATGAACATCGATCTTTATAGTTTTTCTTTTTTTGAGAAATAAAGCTACATACTTCGCAGAATTTGCAATTGCTTTTTTATTTTTACCCACTTCGGTAATAATTTCCTTAAAATAATTTCACGTTCGCCGCACTGCCTTTCAATTCAACATTTTGTCCTTCGTAGCCGATAAATAAGCATACTCTACTCAGATTTTTAAAACAATTATGTAATTCGGCTTATTCGTTCGTAGCCATTTTGTGTTTTATTTCTTATTTTAAGACTTTTATTTAACTTCACCCCTTTATGTCTGTATTTTCGACCACTTTTAAACCCTTTTAACTACCTCCACCATATAACCTAGAGAGCTAAAATTCTGTGAATGGCTAAGTCCAAAATCGCATTTTTTATATTTGGAGTATGACACGAGTCGCGTGCTGCTTGTAGCGCGTCTGATGGGTAGAAAAAATAATTTCGACTTCTTTGGGGTCCTTTTTAACCAACCTAAAAATAGCTTTTTTTTTCGACTTCTTTGATGTCCTTTTTAACCAACTTCCACGCCCTAGAGAGCTGAAATTGTATGTGTCAAGCCCAAATTAGCATTTTTTATATTTCGAGTATGACACGTGGCGCGTGCCGCGTGTAGCGCGTGTGATGGATAGAAAAAAAATCGACTTCTTTGGGGTCCTTTTTAACCAACTTCCACACGACTAAATCTGAGAGCTGAAATTTTGCGAGTGTCTAAATTCAAAATAGAGTTTTTTCCCGACTTCTTTGAGATTCTTTTTAACCAACTTCCACACGCCCTAGAGAGCTGGAATTCCAAAATAGCATTTTTTATGTTTCGAGTATGACACGTGTCGCGTGCCGCGTGTAGCGCGTGTGATGGGTTGACTCTTTGGGGTCCTTTTTAACCAACTTCCACACGACCTAAAGAGCTGAAATTTTTCGAGTGTCCTAATTCAAAATAGCATTTTATATTCCGAGTATGACGCGTGTGTCGCGTGTGATGGGTTGAATTTTTTTTCCGACTTCTTTGAGGTCCTTTTTAACCACCTTTTACACGACGTAGAGAGTATCTAAGTTCAAAATAGCATTTTTTATATTCCACGTATGACACGTGTCACATTTCGCGTGTGATGGTTTGAAATCACGCCATTCTCTCTTTTTTGAGCTCTTTTTTGAGCTCTTTTTAACCAACTTCGCACGACCTAGAGGGCGGAGATTTTGTGGGCTGCTTAATGACAGGGACCCACTTTGATATCCCGCTTCTGAGGCATATCGCGAGTCGCGTGTGCTCCGACCTGAATAACAGATATTTTGGCGATTATTACCAAATAACGACTGTGTGGCGTGTTTCGATGTATATACATATAAAAGTTTGTACCCGAGAAACTAAGTTTTTTTACATTTACTTGTAAATATTATCGGTTGGGCAGTGTGTGCAATAGAGAACAGGGTTTTTAACAGTCATTCAGATTGTAATCAAGTAGCAAATTTCTAAAATTAAAATTAACACACTAAAATTCGAAAATTTTATCTCGTTTTAATTCGGCGTATTGTGAAATTTAAACAAAAAATTTCAATTAGACAAAACCTAAAATTTGATCAAACAGAACTTGAACCTGCGTATTAATAAAACGGTGAATCACTCAGTGCTTATTTCAACTCAACTCGAATTTCACACCTTCAATCCCGGTATGAACAGTTCTTCGGTCTGTGGTACAGAGAAGTCAGAAAACGGCTAAAAGCGGCAACGTTACTTAAATATGTGCAAATCAGCGACTCTAACTAGGCCGATATGACCATAGACGCTTTATCATTGATAGATATCTTCAGAAGTTCAAGAATATGCCCGTATTACACCACGAGCCCGCACCAGGGCTAAGAAAAATCATAGAAATCACTACGGAAAAAGTGCGCTGTTTGAAAGTATTATTCGTACCGATCACAACATGGGATCATCACGGAAAAACTCGATCCTGAAATCCATCGCCAGTGAGAACTATCCCTCACCAGAGCCAAATATCCAACAGATCAGGAACTCATAAATTTTCTACAGTCGTTGGCAATCATTAGAAATGATTTCCTCGCTGAAGCCAAATTAGTCGCAGCCATTCTCTTCTACATCATCAACGCCACATGCAAACTCGCAACGGAATTCCACCGTCTCACAAACTCCCTCGCTGAAAGCCTTCCCAACATCTCAAAATTCGACAGCCTGTCCAGTTGGTGAGAAAACCACAACGTGTTCCAATGCGATAACTTCAAGACACGCTATGTTTTAACTGTCTCCGTCGAGGTCATCTTAGTTCCAAGTGTAGATCCAGCGCTTGTCGAACCTGCAACAGAAGACACCACACTTTGCTGCAAATCCCCATCACCACGATCATCCCGAACGTCAAAACAATAGAAAACAATAGATCAAGCTGTTTCAGCTCTTGTAGCCTCAACACTTGAAGATGTTCTACTTGCAACGGCAGTAGGTTGGTCGACAATCTACTTAAATCATTTTGGGAAATCGAGAATGTTCCGGAATCACGAACACTGTTTACCTACCATTCACGAACCACTCAATACCACTTGGATCATCCCGCGAGAGTGCTATCATCCGTCTGACATGGAACATCGTTGTATGAGAAATCCGAACCATGATCTAAACCACATGGAAGAAGTTCGGCCAACGGTGTCGTCACATTGCTCGAGATGGTTGGCTTTACTGAATTGTGAGAATTTCGTGATCCGCACTTATATTGTATCTGAACTAGGACAAATCGATCAAGGACCTAGAGTTGCATTGGTCCCCTTCGATGGAGAATCTCTGACCTACTCGGCTGGCTAGCCCACAGCGTTATAATTGCTAAAATGCTCTCCCATGAGCTGTGGGTACTTGGACTTTTATGGGATGATGCGGATTCGAGTTCAATATCACACCGATGGTTAACATATCGTCAGAATATGAAACAATTGGAGACAGTCAAAATCGAACGCTAGCTCCAATGCTCTTTAAACACTCAAAATCTCCAGATTCACGGATTCAGCGACGCATCGATAAAGATATACGCAGCCGTGGCTTATGCCCGTGTTCTTTTGCCAGATGGAGCAATTAAAATATAGATTCTGGCATCCAAGACAAAAGTGGCTCTGCCTTTCAGTTCAACACCAACAAAAAACAATCAGTCACAATCCGCTATCCATCGAATGCTGAAAAAACTAGAACATCTCCAGTTTGGCAAATATGTGTTTTACGGTTTTAAAGGATTTCGACCGAAGGTATTTTTATTACTTTTTATATGATACCAATTAACCTCCTAACATCCATCAAGCCACTTAGAAAATGTATTTTAAAAAAATAGCTCAAAACTTTGGAAGACCCTCTCTCCTAAAGAGGGCATTTCCGCCAAACAAGAATGGGGTTTTCGAGGTCTGCTCAATAACGGCTTTCAGAAGGGGGTGTCCGAGCTAATTGTACACTGTTCTTTTTTTAAATTCTTTATATTAACTTCACTTGCCCGTGGGTCGGTCGTCTGTCGTGGAATCTTGCGATCAATTTTTAACCCACTTCCCAAAGCCCGATTTTATTGAAATTTTGCACACATGTGTATTTTCGGAGACAACACTTTCTATTAATTAATTTGAGGACCGTCGGGCCACGGGACGGGGGACTCCCATACAAATATTTTACAAAATTTTGTTCGATTTTCTTCAAATTGTATACACATGTGTATCTCTGATGGACAACACTTTTTGTAAAAATTTTGAAGTCTTCGGGCCCCGGGTTCGTGGGGCCCCATAATTTTTTTAAAAAAAAATTAGCCCGATTTTCTTAAAATTTTATACACATGTGTATCTCTGATGGACAACACTTTTTGTAAAAATTTTGGAGATCCCGGGCCTCAGGGTCATTGGATCCAAAAAAAATTTTTTAAAAAAATTAACACGATTTTTAAAAAATTTTGGTGGCCGGGGTCTTGGGGCCCCATATAAATTTTTCAAAAAAATTAACCAGATTTTCTTCAAATTTTTTACGCCTGTGTATCTTCGATGGAAAACATTTTTTGTAAAGTTTTTGGAGTGAACAGGCCCTGAGGCCCGAACGGTGCCCACATCAATTTTTTTTTAAAATTAGCTCGATTTTCTTCAAATTTTAAACACATGTGTATCACTGATGGACAAAACTTTTTGTAAATTTGTTGGAGTGATAGTGTGATATAGTGATATCTTCAAATTTTAACACACACCCATCTCCTATTAGAGAATTTACATGAAAAATTTGAATTTTTATGGGTTGTTTTTTTCTAGCTGCGCTGCACTTTGTTTTGCCACACGCGAAAACCGTTTTGATCTTTGGTTCCATTTTGATACTAATTTAATACGCTGCGATGCACTTTTTTTTGCCTTCGGTTTGTTATTTAATATTACGGCGCTTGTGAAACGTGTCCTCGTCCGACGGAGAGCAAACGACAACTAATATATTTTTTTAAATATTTTTAGTTTTTGTGTACTTAATTTACTGCCAAATTATGATGTTTAATTTTTTTGTTTCTGTTATTTTTGTTGAAATAAATTAGTATAAACTTTGTTTCTTTTTAATTTTATTTTGGGAAAATTATGGGAATTTATTTCTTTAAAAAGGGGAAAAAGCAATATGACATGGGAAAAGTGGTGCAGAAGTTAACAATTCTTGTTAATTTTATGAGGAAAGCTTAATCCTAACCCTATTCCTGTGCCAATAAAATACAGCTAATATTTTTAAAAATCAGTAACAGTTTCGTAGTCACGTCGGCGAAATATATAACGCAAAAATAAAAAAAAGAATCAATCTGTAAAGGGTTAAATGTCTTGTTTTCATAAATTGTCCAGAGTTTTTAAATGTTGCCTACAAAACATGAACCTGTCAAATGCGTGCCCTTGAAATGCTTTCGATTTGCAGGGAACAGTTAAGATTTATCTTCGTGATTTTGGTTTGCGTTTTATTGTTGTTGTTGTAGCAACTATTAATTCGTGTTAGTCCAAACGTTGGGTTGTTGTGTTTGTGTAGCTGTCGGAACAGTCCAGCCCCAGAAATGCGGCTGCTTCGACAGGCTGTGCCCATAGTGATAGCGGTGTGAGTAACGTCGGATGGGACGGGCAGCTGAATAGATGAGCTGTGTTATGTGGTGATGCACCACAGTCCGGGCATTGATCGATGATGCTGTCACGTATGTAAATATTCAGAAAAGAGCTCCATCCTGATCTCAGTTGTGCCAGGGTTGATCTGGTTTGTCTGGGGAGGTTTTCCTCGCTTTGATGTATAGGGGGAGGGCGACCTCCCAACACGCTTGGTGAATTGCATTAGGGCTGCTTTATAGTCTGCTGGATCTAGAGGTGTATGTGCGATGAATTGGTTCGTCTCTTCGCGGAACATACGAATATCTGATCGGATATGCCTGGGTGGTGTGTTGAGGGTGAGCAGGTCACGGTTCGGGTGACCGTGTTTGTGACATGCCAGTAGGAATTGTTTGGCGAGAAGCTCGTTGTGCTCTTTCACTTCACTTTAATCATTTGGGTTTCTTGATGGAGATGGTCCTCATGTGACATGCGGTGGCAGCCAGTGATGATGCGAAGAGCAGCATTCTGACAGGATTGAAGCTTCTGCCATTGTGTGTGGCAGCGGCGAGGTGTCCAAATGGGTGCCGCATAGTTTAGTACCGATCTGCCAATCGCTTGATATGTGGTACGAAGGGTTCTTTTGTCCTTACCCCATGTACTGCCCGCTAGGGATTTGAGGACTTTATTTCTGGACATGACTCGTTTGTTAATGTTTCTCGAGTGAGTTGAAAATGTCAGCAGATTGTCGAATGTGACCCCCAAAATCTTTGGATGTTTGATTGTAGGGATTGTCCTGCCGTGTATCGAGATGTCGAGCTGTAGGTCGACTGGTAAGAAAGTCTTCTAGTGTATCGAGGTAGGCGTTGATGTTTCTGCAAATGGCGGGGATGTCCTTACCTGAGGCAAGAATAGTGCAGTCGTCGGCGTACGATATAAATTTGACTCCGGTAGGTGGTGCGGGAATTTTGCCATGAAGTGGCTTTGGAAGGTTTTACACTGCGTATGGCTAATTCAACTTCGGAGGGAAGTAGAATATGTGAGGTGTTGTGGTGAAGGCTGTGCAACTTCCTGAGAGTAGTACGCTTGCTCTTGTTACAGTGCGTTGGGTGTTCTACGTACTGGCGGCAGAACATTGAGGAGCACTTCCTAGGGCAGTCTTGTTGTGTGCTGTTGAATGTGATGGCTGTTAGGTCTCTACGTCTGGTGGTGTTGGAGAGCTCCTTGATAGTGGACCAGAGTTTCTTTGAGCCCCCGTCAGAAGATTTAAGGAACTCCAGCCATTTAGTTCGCCTATGTTTGTTGACTAGGCGATCAATCTCGTGATTTAGTAGATCGATTCTGGTACTCGCGGGGTTGATGCTGCGAATATGATCACGTTCGTTAGCGAGCTGGACTACTTCTGCTGGGAAGTTAGGCCTATTTGTAGGTATTCTGCCGGCTAGAATGAAACGTGCAGCTGCTCTAATGACGATCCGGCGGAAGATCCTTTCACCTGAGATTGCGTTGGTGGGGCGTGGTAACTGTCCCAATTGTCTGCCGACAAACCTAGTGAAACTTGGCCAGTCCGCCTTAGTATAATTGACAAACGTGCGTTTTTCCGCTGACACAAAGTTATCGGCTTTATCCACAGTGATGATGATCGGGATATGGTCGGGATTTAAAGCTATGTCTGTTCTCCATGATGTACAAGCTAATAAAGTGTCGCTTACTATGCTGATGTCTGGGGAGATGAAACAGGTGGCACAGATCCTGGTGGGTGAGTTTTCATTGATGGTACCAAAGTTTGAATCATCGATTTGCTCGGCAATATGCGTGCCGCGACGATCGTTCTCTAGATTAGAGTGCCAGCAATCATGGTTGGCGTTGAAATCCCCGACAATCAGGCGGTTACCGTCTGTTAGTAGATGTTCTAGAGAAGGAAGGTAGCCGGATGTGCAGCATGTTGTTGGCGGAATATAGACATTTGTTATTTCGATTAGGGTGTCGTTGGACTTGACTGCAATAGTTTGTGTTTCGAGGTGTGGATCGGGTGTGGTGGGTGCAGGTGTTGGAATGAGTCTGTAGTTGACCGAGTTTTGCACGATGAACGCAAGACCTCCTCCACCTCCACTGTTTCTGTCCTTGCGTATGATGTTATAGTTGGTGCTTTGGAGAGCAAGCAGGAGGGAGTGAGCTTTATTTCTTGTATGGCAGCAATTAAGATCCCATGGTGCTCCATATAGTTGGTGATTTCTGTTACTTTCCCTCGTAAGCCGTTGCAATTCAGATGCATCACAGCGAAAGGTAAGTGGTGTTCCTGTGTGGTATGTTGGTAGTTTGCAGGTGGGGGTGAGTGCGTGGATGATGGTGTAGTGTTGATGAGCAAGTTGACGTTGTCTTTCGGATTATGACTGGTTATGGGGGATGTTGTGGGTGGAGTGTGATTTTGTGGGGTTGTCTGTGCTGTTTGGTTAGAGCAGCATGGGCGTTGGCGGTCCATTGATGCAGTTATTAAGTCCAGAGCATGTTCTGAGATGACACCAGTTCTCACAGCCATTGCACTTGACGGAAGAGGCATTGCCGTGTATGCGGCTTTGGCATACTGAGCAGTGCCAGGTAGTGGCGTTGTTGGTTGTCTGAACTCGTGCCCTGCAGCATTCCGCAATGAAACTCCGATTCCAGTCTCTGATGTTGGCTAGACCTGAGCATCGTCTGAAATGGCACCAGAGTCCGCAATTGTTGCACATAACTGAGAAGATGTTTCTATTTATCCTTGTGTTGTATACGGAGCATGTCCAGATCCGAGGACCTGGATTCGGCTCGATGCCGGCTAGTAGAAGTAGTATGCGGAGCAAGGATCCTGGCGTTATTTGCTCCACTATGGAAAAAACGTTTGGAGTGAACGAATTGTAGTTGATTGTTGACATTCTTTGGCCAGGAGAATCCTGGGTCGATTCCGTGACGAAGACCCATTTTGCAACTAACACTATTACTTTTCTACCCGTCGGAAATCGGCGGGTTGAGTTTCGTTTACTCAACAAGATGACGAAGAGAGAGCAAGCAGACTAATTTCTCAGTTGATTTATGACATTTTAGTGACGACGACGATTTAAGAATATATTTACTAATATCGCTTTCCAGTTGCTGGGTAAAGTGACGGTTTTGCTCTCGTGGCGTCAGTTTGACGCTCCAATTGCAAACTGTAACCGGGGTACGGTTTCATTTTGCGTTCCAGTTGCAAAGTTTTGACACCGACACTGTAACTATGCTACCCGTCGGCAATCGATGGGTAAGTTGTCGTTTACTTAGCAAGATGACGAAGAGAGACCAAGCCAATATATTTTTCAAATGACGAAAATGTCAAATTTGGTTTCGGTTTGGCGTTCCAGTTGCACAGCGTTCACCACAAAAACTATGCCACTTTGTCAGCTTACCCGTGGGTAAAGTTTCGGGTAAGGTTCAAGTAATTGAAAAGCGCTATAAATATTTATGTAAAAGTGAGTACAATAATTAAATATTTTAATATTGAATTAAAGGTTTCAGTTTGGCGTTCTCTTTGCAAAGCATTAGCCACAAAAACCAAAAAAACCCTGACACTTTGATAGCTTACCAGAGGGTATGGTTAAGGATTGGTTTAAGCAAATCGAAAGAGAAATTAATAAAACCAGTCTATCTTCATAAAAAATCTAAATGAAATTTTAAGTGTTCATCAAAAAATAAATAAAAGCTTATTTTACCGACAACAAAATCTTTGACTATTGTTTGCTGGAAATAAGTTTCTTGCGAAATAATATAATAATAATAAGTATAATTTTTTATATATTTAAACTAACCTTCTGATTTTCTAAAAATTTATTTTTAGTGATGTCGGTGGTATGATTTACATCTAATTTATAATTGCGCAGTGCAAACGGGATTCGCATATGCAAATTGGGACTTGCTTTGATTGCATTAGCATCTACATTGTTTTCCTTTGTTCCATTCCATTCACTTAAATACGTCTGAAGCCTTATCATTGCCTTTAAATTGCCATTGACAATTTTCTTCCAATTGTTTGAGACTAACGTCATAATATATAAATCTTTATTTGCAAGCATATTAAAAATATGGTTTAATATGGGTAAGGGCTCCAGTTTTTCAATTATATTAAGATGTGTAACTCCATTATAGAACCTACGTCGATATTTTTCCTTTCGTTTAGTAATATCCAATTTTCGCTTTGACTTATGTGGTGATCTCAAATATTGACGCTTCTTTGATGGCGTTTTTGTAATTAACGATTTATTATTTAGTTGTATATAGTTTTCTAT
Organism: Nephrocerus scutellatus; assembly: GCA_947095585.1. Taxonomy (NCBI): domain Eukaryota; kingdom Metazoa; phylum Arthropoda; class Insecta; order Diptera; family Pipunculidae; genus Nephrocerus; species Nephrocerus scutellatus. Next base: position 54,321,356 of record OX352762.1, on the reverse strand, counting down.
ACAACTTTTTTGTGGTGTGTTAAAAGACCTACTTTCTGAACCTGCAGATATCAATCTATCAAACGGATGTTCTTTCTTATAAACATTTAAACAGTCTTGTTGATGATGATCAGTGTCATGATCAAAGTTATCCTTCAATTCATAAATTGAGATATGTGAGCGAGGTGAATTTTTGTTACACTCAGCGTTTCTCAGTGGAATTCTAGTTTTTTTAGTACACTTCTTTAACCAGACATCTGCAGAACCTGTTGATCCTGTTACTAAATTTGAATCTGTACCTACACAGTCAAACCATTTATATTTCCAAGGCTCCACTGCGGTTTCTTTTGAGTTATTTGGTCTTTTTTTTTGTATCTCGTTGTTATCGTTGTTAAAGGACGAAAGTAGTTTTTTTTTCCGATTGCTTTGAAAAGCTTCAAAGTTTAGCAAATCTGAGTTTTGTTTTTGTGAAATAATTGGCGAACTCTGGTACTTTGGAGTATTAGTATGGAAATCCCGAAAATTTACTATGTTTTGAGAAACTGGTGTTTGTGATATCGTTTCAAAACATAGACCTATTTTTTTTGGTGTTAAGAATGATGATCCAGATGGGGTATGGTGTGATACATTGTATAGGGAATCATATCCTGAGTCCATCACATCGAATTGATTTAATTCTTCAAAGGACATGGTTTAGAATAGATAACACTCTTCACCTTAACTGAAATGGAAGCAAATGTGGTGTATTTTATTTACATTTTATTTACAAACACTAACTTGTACAGTCTCTATTATTTTAGTGATTAATCACTGAATTTAATTTTTTTTAATGATTTTTAATAATTATTGGGTTAAACTGTGAAATAGCTCGTCGTTTATTTATTTATTTATTAATTATTACGTAGTTAATGAAGTTTTCAATTATTGGACCAAAAAAAAGTTTTGTATTTTGTTTACATTTTAATTATCTGCTTTAGTGCTTTATTACATTGACAAGAATTCTTTACATAAATTTTGTGGGAATCCCTCAAAATATTTATATATTTTCCAATGAAAATAAATTGTAAACAGGAAGCAATATGTATACATTATTAAGACAACTATTGTAATAAACTATTGCTTTACCGCTTTATATTCCGACTGCTATTTAACAATCTACACTACAAATACATTATAATAAATCGCAAACGATAAATACTACGGCGAACGAATAATACTACGAATAACAGATTACGAACACGAAAACAGGAAAACAAAACCAAAAATGAACAAAAAATTTAATTTATAGCCGTATTTAATTGCCGATGCATAAGGAATTACAACAGCCGTATTTTGTTTGCAGAGGAACAACAACAATTGCACTGTCGAATTCCTTCTTTGGAATTGTGAAAACCTGCTGTTTGGCTGGTTTTGACATTCGAATTCCGTATTCGCTCAGCAATAAAATGCAGCTAACAATTGCACTGTCTAAAGGCTCAACTATAATGCAATTTCGCCACCTTACGTTAAAGTCAAAATCCAACGAAATGCTTTCCAAAGTTTCTAAAGTTTCTCATCCGACCATAATGTAATTTTGTCAATGACAATGAAATAACATATGACAACTGTCAAGTTTTCTTAAGAAAATGCGCTCGCCAGCGCACATCTAATCGATTGCCAAAGAAACGAATCTATTGCGAACTCTATTATGTGCGCAGCATACATTTTCTTTGTATTCGCTCAGTTCATCGTCGGGTTTTGACACTAGCGTAAAGAGACGAAATTGCATTATAGTTCCGGCTTAACTCTTTCTTTGGATTTGGAAAACCTGCTACTTTGATGGTTTTGGCTGGTTTTGACATTCGAATTCCTTATTCGGATTCCAATAGATCATTTCCATGAAAGCTGTATTTTATTGCCGAGGAACAACAACAATTGCACTGTCTAATTCCTTCTTTGGAATTGTGAAAACCTGCTGTTTAGCTGGTTTTGGCTGGTTTTGACATTCGAATTCTGAACTCGCTCGGCAATTAAAATGCAGATGAAGAGAATTTAGCATTTTAAGTTCTCACAGACTATCTTAACTGACTTTACATGTCTGACGTCAGCTTTGATGGATGCGACTATCAGAAAGATTAATAGAAAGTTTTGACTTTCAAACCAACTGTCAAGCTCTAATACTCAAAGAGGAAAGATGGACAACCAATTCTGATGCATGCGCATAACTTGATTTTGTTCTTCTGTCAAGGGCACTGCTGCTGTTGACATTTTTGGAACGAAGTATATTACAGATTATTGGGAGTATATTAAAGTAAATGATAAAAAAATGTGTAAAAAAATATTCGAATAGAAAAACCAAAAAGTATTTTATATTACAAACATATTTTTTAATTGATTTTTTACACTTTTTTGCTATTGCACAAATAAATATAGGATCGCGACAATTTTTGTACTAGATTCTGTCTTTAAAGTAACACTACACCAAAGAAGAAAACGCATCACACAACAATAAAATTGTATAAATCTCGTACGTATACGAACTCACTTGTCACTTTTCACTTTCCGACTCGCTGTTTGCGACAAAAATCGGCCTTCAGGTATTTTTGTTGATTGAAACTTTGTTTAAAGAATAATCGAATGTTATATCCACTGTACTGTACTGTACTGTACAACAACTGTACTAATTCACATATCAAATAATATGAATAAAGTCAGTTCATGTTGAAACACCAAGCCGTGCACATCAATTTACAATTCACAATACAATAGTGGCGACGAGGATAAAAGGAAATAGAGAGAGAGAAAAAATACAGAAAGTCTACGACGCAATACAGAAATCTACGACAATGCAAATTTTTTTTTCTCGTGTGTACGATAAAATATAAAGTCAATTACAATGACTGAATACGGAATTTTCAAGAAGTTCGATAGAACTACAATGCAGTGGTCACGTTGGGTGGACAGATTCGAAGGAACCTTGACGATTGTGGCACCTGAAGAAGCAAAAAAATACATTTGCTATTGATTTACATGGTCTCGGAAACATACGATTTACTGTGTGACAAATTGGCACCCGAAAAACCGGCAGAAAAACCATACGAAGAGGTAAAATAAATTTTAAAAGGAATTATTGATCCGGATCCATTAGAAATAATGGAAAACTACTGTTTTCATCTACGAAAACAAGCTGATGACGAATCAGTCGAGGAATTTTCAATTGCATTACGAAAATTGGCTATTAAATGCAACTTTGGCAACTACTTAAATACAGCACTACGTAATCAATTCGTTTTCGGACTACGCAGCGTGCGCATACAAAATCGGTTATTGGAAACTGCTAAACTAACGATCGAAAGCGTACTTACTACAGCCATAGCAATGGAAAAGTCAGCCAAAGGAGGAGCTGAAGTTCAGCAACAAAAAGATATAAAATCTTCCATGAACTACATACAGCAACGCAATAAAAAATCGAAATTTAAGTCAAATGTCACATCTTCACCAGTATATACAAAATTCGATGGCCAAAATAAGAATAAAAAAGAATTCTGTTTTCGCTGCAAAATATCAGACCATCGCGCTAACAAATGTACACCAGAATACAACCAGCAAATATTGCAAAAAGAAGGGACACATTCAAGTTGCTTGCTTCAAAGCGAAAAAAAACAACCCATAAAAATTAAAATTTTTCATCTAAATTCTCTAATCGCAGAAATTGATATGGGACCCCCTCGATCCTGGGCCATTTTTTTTTATTGTAGGAGAAAATCATCGAAACAGACATTTGACATCAGATGTTAAAATTGAAAATGCTCAGATCATTTTTTCATTTCTGAGCACGTAGAGCACGCTCATACTCTGAGCAAATAAGAAACACGAGCAGTTATCTTGAGAACTCTTTGACTGCTCTGAACTAATTTATGAAAACGCGAAATGACAGAATATTGCGAAAACTTGTTGTTCTATCTGTAAGTTGATATCGACAACAAAAAAAACGACATCAATAAAAATACAATTCAGTAAATAAGTAACTACGTTGAATTAAGCATAAAACATTTATGTCTCGTTTCATTTGCTGGGTTCATTTGTGCGTGAGCTAAGATTTCTCTCTCTCTCTCCGACCGACCGACGACCCACGGGCAAGTGAAGTTAATATAGAGAATTTAAAAAGAGAAAGGACGTACAAATTACATACATGATGCCGAGTTACAGCAGCACTCATCGGATTCATTGGAAGAAGTTCTCGATATTCATACGGAAGAAATACATAAGTTAAAAAATCGTTCCAAATTTTGTATAGATCTTAAAATTAATAATAATTTTATCCTAGGTTTCGAAATCGATAGTGGATTTCCAGTAACGATTATCAGCGAGGAAGACAAATTAAAATATTTCGGTAGGCATAAGTTATGCACTACAGATACAAAATTGGTCAGTTATTGTGGGACGGAAATTAAAGTGCTTGGTTTTTTCTACGTACGCGTAAATTCGGGTATCGAATGTCGCGATTTAAAGCTTTATGTTGTCAAATCAAATCGTAAGCCATTACTTGGACGAGAATGGTTACGGGAATTGGAGCTGAGCTGGAAAGAAATATTCAACGCGGACGAAAATACAAAAATTGTTTCGCTAATACGACAGCAGCAACTACAGAACGAAAAGTACATCAATCAACTTAAGCAAAAGTATTCTACAGTTTTTTATAAATCGATGAGAAAAATTTAAAACATTCAGGCACGTATACGTCTACAAGAAAATGTGCAGCCGATGTTCATTAAAGCTAGAAAATTACCATTTGCATTACGAGACGCAGTGGAAAAAGAGCTAAATGAATTAGAATCGGTATTTCTGGACGATATAAAAATTACAGCGTCAAATGATAAAATACATTTGGAAAGACTCGAAATGGTTTTACAGCGCCTGAGCAAATACAACATGCGAGTTTATTTTAAAAAATGCGTATTTATGACAAAAGAAATTGAATATTTGCGGCTACAGAATCGATCACAAAGGAGTACACAAAATGCAAAATAAAATTGATGCCATAGTGAAAATGCCAGAACCTAAAAACAAGGATGAAGTTCGTGCCTACATTGGATTGGTAAATTACTATGGCAGATTCTTTGAAAATCTTAGTACAATTTTATATCCTTTGAATTGTTTGTTGAAAGATAATGTTAAGTTTGTTTGGGACAAAAAATGCAGGAACGCATTTTATACAATTCAGAAAGAAATTCAGAACAAAGTGCATCTGGCACATTATGATCCAACACTTCCTTTAGCGTTAGCGACTGATGCTAGTCCAGTGGGAGTTGGAGCAGTTCTAAGCCATATTTACCCAGATGGTAGCGAAAAACCTATACAATTTGCATCACAGACATTATCACCAGCACAACAAAGCTACACACAAATTGATAGAGAAGCTTACGCAATCATTTTTGAAATAAGGAAATTCTATCAATTCGTATACGCTAGGAAATATATTGATTAAAAATAACAGGCCGCTTACGCAAATTCTTTCACCTACAAAAGGACTCCTAACATTATCTGCTACGCGAATGCAACATTATGCAATCTTTATGCGATCATTTGACTACGAAATTCGTTATCGCAAATCAGCAGATCATTCAAATGCGGATGCACTTTCACGTTTACCAATGGCTGAGATTCACAATAAGAAGGAAGAAATTGAAATAATTGAATTTAATGCTATTGAAACATTACCATTGTCAGTCGAAAAACTACGTAACGCTACAGACAAAGATGAAAGTGTAAAAAATTAATTGATGGACTATGTTCAGGGATTACAGTTCGACCGGAACATCGTTTCAACATAGATCAAACCGAGTTCACCGTTCAAAATGGCTGTTTACTTCGAGGATTACGAGTTTATGTACCAGCAGAATTACGAAAACAGGTACTAAACGAACTACATACAGCACTTTTCGGGATTACAAGAATGAAAGCATTGGGACGAAGCTATTGCTGGTGGCCAAGTTTGGATAACGATATTGAAAACATTACAAAAAATTGTTTACAATGCCAACAAAATCGAGGAAATCCTAAGAAAGTGACAACACATGTATGGGAACCAGCCAAGAATCCATTCGAACGAGTACACGTGGACTTTTCAGGACCTTTCATGGGGAATTATTTTTTCATACTTATTGATGCTTATACAAAGTGGCCCGAAGTCTACGTGATTCCTCACATCACAACTGCAATTACAATTGAAAAATGTCGAGAAGTATTTTCAAGGTTTGGAATACTTGAAGTTCTGGTAAGCGAATAAATTTGGAACCGTTATTGAGACTTTAGGGAAATTGCATTACATAGTAAAATTGGATGATGGCCATACATGGAAACGAAATATTGACCAAATACATCGAATCGGATCAGACATCAAAGCAGCTAGGGATGACCCAATTCCGCATCATTATGACATCAGTCATAGTTTCCGATGAACGCGTATTTGGAGGAAACCATAGTAGCGCCAGCACCCCGCAAGGGCGAGGCAATTTTGATAGACCGATTCCAGAAATTTCTATCTGGAACCGCACCGATTCCTTATTTTAAAATTAAGTTTATATAAAAGTATTCAAAAAAATTGCCCCGGGAAAACTGTTATATCCAGTACTAATCTAGTACTACAACTGTATTAATTCACATATCAAAAAACGTTTTAATTGTATCGCTAACATAAGGCGTTTCCAACGAAATTATTTTGCTTTGGAAACACTAATTTTAATTTAATAAATGAAAAGTAAATCAAACCTAACTTAACCACATTTGTTTCTTGGAGCGTGGCTACACAGGCATGTGAATGAAAGTCATGCTAATGAACGTTGTGGCTACACATAACGAAACATTTGTGATTGAATGTGAGTATCTTTGTCAAGTTGGTGTTTTTTTTCTGTATAGATCAAGGTGTCCTACGTACCGTGCCGATAATCAGCCTGACTGGGGCCCATTTTAAAAAAAATAGCCCAGTCGTGTTCGGTGCATCCGGATGTCTGGCGCCCTCAGGAATAGTCAGCATTATCTGTATACTGCGGATATCTATAAAGATGGACTTCCTTTCCCCGCCACTCGTGGGAATAAAAATGCAGCATAACAAAAATTTTTGCTTTTCTAAATCGAGCAAACTAGAACCAATAATTTCAAAGACCGGTTCCATTTCTAAACCGGACAGTAGCACGGTGACCTTGCAGTCTACCGGAAGCGCCCTTGCAACTAAAGGCAGTGGTTACCGCAGGTAACAAAGTAGCTCCCCCTACTACAGATGCCAACCTTGGAGGCGCATCTGGCAGTGGAAGTTGCGACAACGCACTCCACCCAGATCACACTACAAGGATCGGCAAAATGTCGATCGGACGCTGAAGGCCCTGGGAAATATTCCGAAGACCGATAGAGCTCCAAGTCAGGTTGCGAAGCTCAAATGGGCTCAGGTCTTTGTCGACAAGGACAGTAAGGGGACCAGCAAGGACTCAAGTCCAAACGGCAGAGATCGGTTGAGGAAACCGTTCTGGTTTCAAAGCGTACCAAGGTACAAAATACCAGCTCACACTGACACATCTCTGAGATCTTTTAGCGACGTCCAGAAAGACAAGATCTTTGTCGCGGTTATTGATCGTAGCGACATCGATGGCACGATCTCCCCAGAACGGTGGCAGTTGGTCAAGTTGAAGCTGTCTAGCAGCTTCCTGACCTTGGCTGCGGAGGAAGTTCTTCAAGTTCTCCAGTTCACCAATACCTCACTTCCGAGTCACGACTGGAAAGTCGATAAGCTGAATGAAAAAGGCTCCTACAGATCCGCTATCATTGTGATCAACCAGGAATTCCTATCTCCTCTGGCGATAACCAAAGGCGCGATAAGATTTGGATGGGATCAAATCACACTTCGGGTCTACAAAATGGACGAGGTGATGGCAGGTAAACTGCCCCCCATCAATTAACAAACAGGCGAGAAGGTTTCAGTATAAGGTTGGCTGACACGAAGTGTTACCAAAACAAAACGCCACAAAATTTTTATTTTTTGATGAATTTTATTGAATCAAAGTAAAAAATGTTCACAAATATTTAAGTTTTCGAATTGCATTAGCAGTTCTCTGAAAAAGCTATTGCATGCAGCACGAAAGTGGCTCTGAGGTATTTTGGCCCATTCCCGGCGAAGCGCTTGCTTGAGATGATCGACACTTTGGTATTTTTTTGTTCCAACCTTGTTCTTCAAAATATCCCAAACCGAGAAATATAGCGGATTTGCATTCGGTGAATTTGGTGGCCATTGGGCAGTGGAAATGAACCGCGGAACGTTGTTTCTCAGCCAATCTTGATTGACCCGCGATTTATGACTCAGCGCAGAGTCCTGTTGAAATGTCCAGGCTCTGTGGCCGAAATGTTTTTGTGCCCAAGGCTTCAACGCTCCCTCCAACACATGATCCCTATAAATTTGAGTTTTTATCTTGATGCCACGGTCCAAAAAACGAGCGGTTGCTGTTCCAATCGATAATTATATCGTGAACATATCACGCACTTGTAATTTCGTAAACCATTACGTAGCTTCGGAATCCAATATCGCTGGCGAATAAATAGCATCATCACTTGCACTGAACCATGTTGTGTCATTCTATGCGCATTATCAAATACTAGCCACGCTAATCTCGAATTGTCAGGTATGATGGTTGGATGGCGCATCTCATACTTTTCGCTTGCTCTGTGAAGGCGTCCGCCAACACGTAAAATATTGTCATCATAAAAAATTGGCTTGAGTGATTCTATCTTGTAATGATCTGGTAACTGTCCAACACTACGAAGTGCACTGATATCTTTAACATAACTTTCCTCTTGTGCTTTTTGAATAAAATACCTCATAGCGCTGGCTCTTTCACTTGCTCTTAAAAGAATTAATATTGGATTGCTATCTCGAGATCGCTTGTTCCGTCGCACTGTCCTTGTAATATTTGCAAAGAACATACCAAAGTACACTTATCGCTTTCTCTAAGTTGTTAGCATATTCAACTATCGGCACTATCACTTGCTCTTTTGGTATCCATATACCATGACTTTACTCAAACTTAATAGCAAAGCACATATGCATTTCATTTTGAACTATCTCTAAAAGCTGGCTGGTAATTGGACCCATGATGGCCCATACAACCATAAAGTACTGTTCACTAGCTCTAGTGGTGTCATAGTACGACTTAATAAGTCGGCTGGATTATCTTTGGTCCCGACATGTCGCTACACTTGCACATCCGTATTCGTCTGTATAGAAGAGACGCGATTTACCACATAAGTTTTCATATTGTCATGTCTTTGACACAAGTAACTTGCTCGTAATCTTTCCATCCACTTGCTCCATTCGCACATATATTACTGCATCATAGCTGTCATTGAATCATCAGAGAAACCATGGATTTGAAGCTTTGCTTACAGACTAGTACCGAGCCAACTTTCGAATTTAAATCGTTCCAGCTGTTGAATTCCTTTCCATAATCCTATCCATATATACTTAATCTCCGCTGGCACCACTTGATCCCATTCGAGACTTAGTCGCCACATGTACAATTTAATATGTTTCGCTTTGTGATTTCTCCATCTATTGCAATGGTCTTGACCACAAATGTAAATTGATCAGCATTAATTAACCAATGTAATTCTAAAACGGATGCTCGCTCATTGCTATCGAAAATCGTAGTCCTTTCACTATCTGAATTAAACTTGCTCTGTAATAATTCACTATTCGATTTCCACTTTCGTAATTCAAATCCTGCTGTCTTCTATATGTCATCGACAGTTTTAGCTCGGATAAAAACTTCTAGTTCGCTATCATCTCCTGATATACAATCATCCATATAGAAATCATTTTCTATCGCTTGTGCTGCCAATACTATTGCAATTTTCATTAGGTGACTCGCGCCAAAATATGCGTTGCAGATTCCATTGCTCATGTCAGAACTAAAGGCTATACGATGTCTGCGAAAACGTATCACTATATCAAATAAGTCACGCTGTAGCTTCTCTCCAAGTTGCTGTACTTCGTTAGGGGAAATTCCCTTATCTATCCTGCAGCTGGCGTCAAAAACCACACGGAATTTCTTAGTTACACAATGATGTGGTATGTAATACACTATCTCATTCAACTTTGGCGATTTTATCACGTCCGCCATATGACCGAGAACTTTATATTCTCACATGAAATCAATATACTTTTGCCTCAACACTGGCTCTCTTTCCAATTTTCTTCCAGATACATAAAACTTTTTAACGCTATCCCTCTTGAACTGCCAAAGTCTTTAATTCTTAATTTCAGTCGAATCGTAACAATGAAACGACCATGAGAATCACGCTTAAGTGTACGAATGAAGTTGTCTTCAACTTCTTGCTCTTCCTTGGTTCTGATAGGTTGTGAGTCAACTTGATCCATTTCCCAAAGTTGTTGCACTAATCTGTCTAAATTGCTCGTTTCTGTACATGTGATGCAGATAAAATATCGCCAGTATTACTATCGCTATTTATGGATGATTTCCAAAAACAATCATACCATACGCTGTCCTGATTAATGCAATATCTCCGATACTGCGTGAGATCGAATTGATTACAATCCTGGCAAAGAATTTAACCCCTAATAAAATATTAATAGGAGCTCAACGCCAGTAAGCTGGATCTGCGAGGAAAGCATCAAAGCTATGCATTATTGGCTGTAAGTACACTTGCAGTGAATAAACTGTCAATTCAAATTCTTTTGGTAGGATCCAGAATTCATCTTCAATGTATGAACAGGATTCGAACCAAGGCACTATAAGTATCATAGCTCGCTTGCGCAGTTAAATAGGATTGTCGGCTATCCCTATGACTTTCCGAGCTGTACACATTGTAGTAACTTGAAAAAGATGCACGATGGCATGAGGTATAAGGTTGAGCTTTGGTCCTGAATCCAAGAGACTGGCTGAAAGAACTTGTCGTTTACTTGCACCTTCACTATTAAAGTTTTACAGAACTGGCAAAAAATTAGAAGAGCTCAAATAATTTGCAGCTAACACTTGCGCTGATAGGGAAACTTTGTTTTCATTTTGCTTGATATGATAGTTATCATTGTTCTTGTTAAGAATATTAGAATACTCTTCCAAGAGAGCAGCTTGCTGATTCAGAATAGCTTCATCATATTTGGCTCTACAACCGGGGTCCTGTCCTGGCCTCCCGCAAAAAGTCTCTCCACCGGTCCCGATTTCGAGCCGATGTCATCCAGTTTCCCTAAACCCTAACTCTGGGCGTCCTGGTCTACGCCATCCTTCCAGCGCAGGTTTGGCCGGCCTCGCTCGTGTCGTGTTCCATAAATTCTACCGCAAAGGACTTTCCGATCAGGATCCTCTGCTCTCATGCGAGCTAGGTGTCCTGCCCACCGGAGTCTACCGAGCTTAATTTTCTTCACGATGTCGACATCGCGGTAACGTTCGTAGACTCCATCATTATAAAGTCTCCGGAATCGTCGTTCCTCACATACGGGGCCAACAATTTTCCGTAAGACTTTTCTCTCGAACGCGGCTAAGAAGTCAGAATGCTTTTTGCTAAGCACCCAAGTCTCGGATCCATATATAAGTACTGGTACAACCATTGGCTTATATACCAGCAGCTTGGATGTTATGGTTAAATTCCTGAATTTGGAGAGTCTTGACAGACTATGGCTGGCTTGGTTGGCTTTAAGCAACCGTGCGCGTATTTCTGGATCCATGCTGTTTTCGGCTGCTACAGTTGACCCGAGATAGTTAAAGGATTCCACTTCTTCAAATTTGCGCTCCACTATTTGAATTGAGTGACCAATGTTGGATCTTCTACTTGCTAGACATTTTCCCATCACCTGCCTAAGGGTGTAAATCTGATCAGTTGTTGATTTGCCTGGGATGAAGCCACACTGGTATGGACCAATGATCCCTTTAGCGCATCCTGTCTTGAAGGATAGAGGAGAAAATCGTATACGCGGTACTCAACAACGTTATACCACGATAATTGCTGCAGGTTGTGATACATCCTTTCGTATGTATGGGGCACAGGATGCCTCTTCGCCAGTCTTCTGGCATCGCTTTTTCCTCCCATACTTGCACTATTAGTTCATGAATTGCTTGGTGTATTGCGTGGCCTCCTGTTTTAGTTAGGTCCGCTGGGATACCATCAGATCCCGGGGCCTTATTATTTTTGAGCCGATTTATCGCTCTGCTAACTTCGTCTGTGCTTGTTGGCGGCGGCATATTGTGGTCTTCGGTCATGGGTGGAGCCTCCAATTTCTCAGGCCATTAAGCAAGTCATGAAAGTGATTTTCCCATCGCTCTAAGATGCCTTTGAGATCGGCGATCAGATTACCCTCTTTGTCTTTGCAGTATGTGCAACGCGGAATATATTGCAGCATACCGCGGACTCTTTGGTAGAACTTCCGCGCCAGGTGCGGTCCTCCCTCTCTATACTGTTCTAGTTCACGGACGAGATTCTTCTCCCAGGCTGCTTTCTTTCGCCGGTGAACTGTTTTTTCTTCTGAGCTCTTTATATTCATCTTCACGTGCCCGCGTTCTATGAGATTGTTGTATTGCTCGGTACGCAACATTCTTACGTTCAGTCGCTAGCTTACATTCGTCATCGAACCAGTCGTTCCGATCTCTACGACTACTGCCTAAGATGGAGTCAGCAATACTAATGACAGTATTCTTAAGGCGTGTCCATTTCTCTTCTACGCCCGGCATCTCAGCCCCAGGACTTACTGTTCCTGCATTTAGGGCGAGTCCCTTTGCTTGAGTGTAGGTGTTTCTGGGCTCTTCGTTGCGAAGGGCAGCCGTGTTGACTCGAATCTGATTCGCGGATGCTGTCTTTCTTGATGATGCAATCCGCGCTCGGAGCACCATACCAACAAGATAGTGGTCCGAGTCGACGTTGGCACCCCGGTATGATCGTGCCGTCATCAGATTCGGGTTGTGACGGCGGTCTATCAACACGGGGTCTATCTGATTGCGAGTGGCTCCATCGAGAGATACCCAGGTGGCTTTGTGGATATATTACGCGCAAGCCTCGTACTCGCAACGACCAAATTATTGCTTGCTGCCATCTCTATGACTCGTTGCCCATTGTCATTAGTATTCTCGTGTAAGCTATGGGTGCCAATCTACTGCCTGAATCCTGTTTCCCTACCTATTTTGGCATTTATATCCCCCATAATGATCTTTACGTCATACTGAGGACAGGCGTGAAGTTCCCGTTCGAATGATCCAAATAATTCTTCTTTTTCTTCATCTGGGGAATCCTCTGTAGGAGCGTGGACGTTTATGAGGCTTATATTTTTAAATCTGCTCCGCACGCGAAGGGTGCATAGCCGTTCATTTATTGCTTTTGCTGACTAGAAAACCCACACCGAGTACATGATGTCTTGCATGACAGCTATAATATATGTCATATAATGATTTTTGTAAGACACCATTCCCCGTCCATCGCATCTCGTATCCGATGCTGATTTTGGGTTCCGTAATATTGATTTTTACGGGCGAGGTTATTGGCCTCTCACCAACCTTACTTTGAAGGGACAAGCCCAATCATTTCGCTTTTTCTGTACTGGAAGAAAATTACCAGCGGTCACCGCGTGGATGTTTAATCGCACTTCCATCAGTCAGAGATAGTTGCAGCCACATGCATTTCTGAAGCATTCTGTGTTATTCGCCCTACTCTGCTGATGGCTGATCGCCATCAGAATAGCTTGCTTTTCTTTTATTAGGTAGAGATTTACATGGAGATTTGAAGTTTAAGTTTGGCTGGATGTGTCGGATTCGCTTGCTGTTTTGATTTCACTACCTGACTTGATACGCTTGCTCGTTACTATCTCCTGTAATTCTGGGCGAAATTTAGGTAGCTCATTAACTCTTGCTAGAGATTAAAGACCGCACTTGATCGGCTCGGATCACTAGCAGGACACAAGACGCTACTGTGCCTCTTCTGGCCAGGGCAACGGGGGTACGGCCGTTAATAGCAGCTGTCGACTCGATGACCTCGCTTTAAGCAGTTTGTAGCTTACTACAGGTCTTGATTACGTACAAACCAAATCAATGTAGCTTGATACAGAGTGTAGCTTACTATTGGTCTTGATTAGGTGCAAACCAAATCAATGATACCAAATTGTAGATTCTGATTAAGTACAGACAAAATCAGATAGCAGCGTAAGTATAGGTACTTCCCAAAAATGAAATCAATACACACGAGGTTGAGTTTGATCTGATTTATTGATTATAAATTTGGTGCTTTAATATATAATTATTGCTTATAAGAAAAAATTAATACTATACAATTATATTTTAACAAATAAAAAAATGTGTGTACCTAAGCATACGTGCACATGTAACATGAGTAATTATTTCTAAATAAAGGTGCAAAATAATAAAAATACTTAAAAATAGTTGATTCGGAAATAACTGCAGTGCTTGCTGTTGTGCTGTAATACTATTCACTGACGATGCAGCAGCAGACGATTCAATCGGTGTTTTCCGTTGTAGACGCAAAGTCAGTGATTTTATGCTATGCCAATGTTGTCGTTGGCCTTGATGCAGTTCGTTGCCTTCATATTATCAGTTACACCTGATTTTATGTTGATCTAAACATTCTCCCCCCGTTGAGTGACTGACTCAACCTATGTCACACGAATCTTAAAATCTGAGGTTTGTTGACGTGGTGTAGGCTGAGGATTTGTTGCGATGTTGTGTGCCGGTTGAGGATTTGTTGCAATGTTGTGTTGGCAGTACTTGATCAACTTCCAAGTGATGAGAAGGATAATAACTACCGTAGATAGTGTGAGTGCAAGGTAGCTGATGACATGATGATGAGTGTTTGATGAATGCAGTCGTTCAGGTAGATTGTCAAAATCTTCATGTAACAACTTTGACTGGAGTGGTGAGTTGTTCCCATTTAGTGTCAAAGTGCTCAAAGTTTATTTTTAAAAGAGGATTTAATGCACTTGGTGAACTAATGGATGATATGTCCAAATCCAGTATACGATGAATATACACGACTGGAAACTTCCGTGTTCCCTTGGATGTTAATGACGTCATTTTTTAATACGCAATGCTGACCAATTGTAAGGAATCCTGAACCTATTAATGTTAATTGAATAGTATCGTTTCCGCACACTGCCGTCATTTCGGTGGTAATAGTCGTGGCGAAAATCCATTGGTTGGAACGATATGTTGATGTGAAAGATGTCTTCTCTTCCATACTGCTGAATTTGCAGCTCTGAGAGGTTTTGTTATTCAATAATTGAATTTCACAAGCAAATTTGCCAGATTTTCTAGTAAATTTTAATTGTTTCCTGTCAATCGAGTAAATATCTTCAATCGTGGTTGCTGCTGTAAGTTCGCTCTGGCTTAAGGCAACGAATTGGTCACGATGGCCGCTGATTCCGAGTATTTCGGTGCTGGGTGTGATCACCACAAGAGTTTTATTGAGTTGTGTTGGAATGGGTTCGATCGCAAACAAGTCGAGAATTTGATGATCGACTAATGGCAATCTTAACTCAAACACCACATGGTCCTTTGTGACAGTAGTCCTTACATCCAATATTTGATAAAATCCTAATAGGTTAGTCTCGGTTATTGGTAGAGCTCGTGTTGGTGACAGATGCCCTTTTATAAGAATAACTTCCTTTGCGAGTTGTTGTAGCGTGAGAATTTGCGGGCTTATTTTTCCGTGGCTGGTGTGTGTCAGAATGTTTATTAATTCTGATTGGATGTGTTGTAGGTCTGTGATTATCGCTGATAGTTGAACGATTAAGACCGTAAACCGTTGTAATCGCCGAAATTGATTAACTGAATGGTTGATGTTTTTCAAATTTTCCGTGATCATATGTTGGACGTCAGCTAGGCGTAAAGATGTATCTTTCTCATCCTGCTTAATATTGTTGATTGTAAAGTCGATGACTGATGTTTGATTTTTGAGCAGCTGTAATAGATATTCTTCGTTAGACTTAACCTTGTTGATTGTGTTTGACATTTCATCGGCGTAATCAGAGTCTAGAACGCCAAACAAAGTGTGGGCAACATTTCCAATTATATTCAGTGCTGCTCTTTTTGTTCGATTTGATGATAACAAACCATCCTCTTGATTTAACTGACTGCGAGCCCTTTCAAAATATTCGATCAGTGAGTGGCATGAAATGTCTGATGTTGGATGTAGGCACAATTTTTTCAAAGCTTGAATTCCATCTGATAGTGCATGAACTTGATGATGAAATGGCGCCATGTCGTGGTATACAATGATTTTCCAAACACCAGTTGATAGCCGGGCAGTACCTATTCCTTCGAAGTAAATCCCGGGGTTTGCCTCAAAATTTGATATCTGAATTTGAGAGGACAATGCGAACGGTAAAAAGAATAGTGTAATCAGCATTGCAGTGAGTGATGGGCCGCTGGTCACTAATCTCCTTTTCTTGACTCCCTCATCTTGGTCTGACGCGTGCCGTTTCGGATTCGGTGTCTCCATTGTTGGTAGCCTTAAATTTGTTGGATCTTCTTCGGTGAATAAAGGGGCCAATCTATGTATTGGTCGCTTGAGTGTACCCGACTTTGTCTTAACATCAACCACTCGAACAATGTCATCATCTCCTTTGTAAACTCTAGTGATTCGTCCAAGAGGCCATTGTAGGACTGGTACGTTGTCTTCTTTTAGAATTACCAACGTGCCTTCTTTCACATTCATTGATGAGTGCTTCCATTTAGATCTCGATTGAAGTTCGTGCAGATATTCTTCATGCCATCTTTTCCAGAATGTGTGTTTTAATTCTGACACAAGTTTCCATCTAGTGTTTAATGATGTTTTGTTCACTGAAGATCTTGAGTCGACTGGCGTAGTTAAAGGCTCACCGATGATGAAATGACCTGGTGTAAGAGCTCCTAAGTCATTTGGATTTGATGACAATGATGTGAGTGGTCGAGAATTCAAGATTGCCTCTATTTCTATTACTACCGTTTCTAATTCTTCATATGTCAATGATGAAGTTGACACATTTCGAAGCAGATGATACTTTGTGGATTTTACAGCTGCTTCCCATAGTCCACCAAAATGTGGGGCTCTGTGTGGAATGAATTTGAATTCTATTCCCTTATCACTGCATGATTTGATGATCCTTTCTTTTGAGTTGTTCGAAAAAATGGCTTCTTGCAGCTCAACCAGTTGATTTCTTGCACCAACAAAGTTCGTTGCATTGTCGGAGTATAACGTTTTGCACCTTCCCCTACGACTAATGAATCGTTTCAGAGCTCCGATGAAGGCTTCGGTAGTTAGGTCTGACACGATTTCCATGTGAACGGCCTTTGTGGCAAAACAGCAAAAAACTGCAATGCAAGCCTTATGTGGTCTTTTTCCTCGGATTATATGATGTACCCAAATGGGACCACAATAATCTACGCCTGATATCAAAAATGGGCGTGATTCTGTCACTCGATCAGCTGGTAGATTGCCCATGATTTGAGTAAACAATTTTGGTTTTGCCTTTGTACAGCGGACAGAGTTCTGCACAATGTTGCGTGCTACTGTTTTTCCTCTTAATATCCAAAACTGTTGTCGACAGATGGCTATTAAAGCTTTCGGGGCGCAGTGTTGGTTTTTTTCATGAATCATTTTTAAAATGAGTTTGGTCAACGGGTCATTATATGGTAAAATCATTGGATGCTTGGCATCGAACGGCAATGTTGACGCTTCCAGTCGACCTCCCACACGAATGATTTGTTGATCGTCTAGCAGAGGGCAGAGACTTGCAAGTTGGTTTGATGTACCCACGTGCTTATGTCTTTGCAGTTCCTTGATTTCCTCCTTGAAATCAGAGATTTGAATAGCCTTTATTATGATTGTCAGTGATTTCTCCATTTCCTGCGCGCCTAAAGATTTGTGACTTGGCCTTTCCGCCTTTTCACTTTTAAGATTTGCACTGAAGCGAAGCACATATCCGACCGTATGTTGTAGAAATCTAAACGAGTTTCTGTGGTTTATTCCATAAATTAATGCTTCCAATGATGCTGAAGCTGGTACTGCTGCTGCCACGGTTGATTGCCCCTTTCTTTCGATGTCATTTGGTATGTCAAACGTCTTTACTTCTTTGTTTAGCCAAAATTCATTGGTTCCATGTAGAAACAGTGGTCCGAAAAACCATATGGAGCAGGAACTGAATTTTTCCGGATTAATACCACGGGAAATGATGTCGGCAGGATTCAATTTGGATGAAATATGGTGCCATTGAACAGTGTGTGAAAGTTCTTGAATTCTGCTTACCCGATTTGCCACGAACGTGTGTAGCAATGAAGCTGATGACTTGATCCAGGATAAAACAATTTCTGAGTCAGACCACAGAAATGTGAGGATGGCTTGGTATTTAAGATCCTGCTTCACTCTTTCTGTTAGTTCGGCTCCCAATAATGCTGCGCATAATTCTAATCGAGGCATTGTTTGTTTCTTCAAAGGAGCTATTCTTGATTTCGCGCATAGCAATCTTGAGGTTATAGTTCTGTCCTTGTAACTTGCTCGCACATAAACAGCTGCTCCATATGCCTTTTCTGAAGCATCAGAAAAGGTATGTAGTTGAATAGAAGTTGGCACCTTTGCGTTGAAAACGTGTCTTTGCACTTTCAAAGTATTCAGTGCTAGTACACATTTCATAAAACGCGTCCATTATTGTTGCTCTTGATGTGGCAATTCTTCATCCCAGGTGTATTTTTGCTGCCATAGGTCCTGCATAAATATCTTTGCTGATACTGTCACTGGGCCAAAAATTCCCAAAGGATCGAAAATTCTTGCTAGGGCTGAAGACACTACACGCTTAGTGATGGATTGACCTGGTGATGCTTGTGCCCGGCCGCAAAGTTCATCAGTTTTTGGTAGCCAAATGATTCCCAATTTTTTTGTGGCCTTTCTTGATGAGTCATCCAAATCTAAATTGATTTCTTGATCCTTTATTGGTATGTCTGCCAGCAGCTTTGGATGATTAGCGCACTATTTCCTGAGCTTGAATCCAGCCTCATAAAGAATCGTAGTGAGTTGTTTTTGGTTGTGAAGCGCCGTGTTGATGTCGTTATTACCACTTAAGCAATCGTCTACATAAAAATCGTCATGTAATGTTGATGCTGCTTGTGGGTATTTATGCATGTTTTGTTTCGCCAGATGCTGGAGGCATTTCGTTGCAAGATATGGAGCTGATGTTGTTCCATACGTGACGGTTTTGAGACGATAAAATTGCATGAATTTGGTTGGATCCTTACGCCACACAATGAGTTGGTGAGCGGTGTCTTCTTCATGCATGCGAATTTGCCGATACATCTTTTCAATATCAGCTGTGAAAACAAAACGATGTGTTCTAAAGCGCAGTAGAATTGAAAAGAGATCGCTTTGAACTGTTGGACCCTTATGCAAAATGTCGTTCAATGCCAATCCACTGGATGTTTTGGCCGATGCGTCAAATACCACTCTCAATTTAGTATTACTGCTGTCGGGCTTCACAACGCAATGGTGAGGAATAAAATAATTGATATCTGGAACATCTGCTGCACGTAACCTTTCCATGTGTCCCAGGGCTTCGTATTCGTCCATGAATTTGACGTACTCTGAGCGTAAAGCTGTGTCCCAGGGCTACGTATTCGTCCATGAATTTGACGTAGTCTGAGCGTAAAGTTGTGTCCCTTTGCAAGCGTTTTTCCATTGCCAAGAATTTCCTAGAGCTATTGGATTCTCAGAAAAGGGCAGATGTACAATGAAGCGACCCTCCTTGTCCTGTTTTATGTTGTTCAAAAAATGATTTTCGCACCACTTTTCTGATGGAGTCATGACCTTTGTTGTCTCGCTGAAATCGTCCAGTCTCCAGAATTTTTCCAAGATTTCTGAGGTTCTTTCGTCTTCTTGAGTAGAAACAGCACATGTTGCAGTAACCGATGTGGCAGTTTCTGTTTTGCCAATAACAATCCATCCAAGAACTGTATTTTGTAGTAGAGGTAAGGTCTTTCCTATGTTCAGCTGTTCTGGGCGGAGTAAGTTGTGGTAAAACTCTGCTCCAATTAAAAGATCAATTTTTCCAGATTTGAAAAATTCGGGATCGGCCAGTGTGATGTTATTTGGTGTGTCCCAATTAGTGACATCTAAATCTCGCGATGGTTGCGCTGAAATTATTTGCGGCAGGACGAAAGCTTCGATTCTTGTTGAGAAACTTCCTGCAGATGACTTCAACTTAAGGTTAACTCGGGATTTCGAACTTCCAGTACGTAGCCCGATTCCTTCAATCGATAAGTGGGATCGTGTTGTGGCCAATGATAATTTGTTGATTAATCTCTCTGTCACCAAATTGACTTGTGAACCAGAGTCGAGTACCGCACGTGCTTCGCAGGCTTGCCCATTATTCGCCACTATTATCACCTTAGCGGTTGCTAACAGAACGTATTTCTGACTTCCCTTTGCATGGTTGATTGTTGCCACAGTTGCAGGTGAATCTTCCTTCCTCTGCGCATTTGATGATACTGCAGTCCTTCGATGCTCCAGATGAAGTAATGAGTTCTGTTTTTGCTATGTGTCCCGTCTTTAAACAGTTTAAAATTCTTTAACTGTCGGTAGCTCCTTCGGTTTTGAAAGTGACTGCTCATACCGAATATAGGTGGGTCGATCCATTTTTTTGATAAGGAAGTGAATCAACAGCGGATCCCATGAACTTGTTTCGATGCTTAAATTGTTTAATGCAAGTAAGCACTCCTTCGTAGTATCATGCAGATGTTTGACCGCTGCTGCAGATGATGTTCCTGCTGGCTGGTCCACAAGTTTTTTGATTAGTGTTGATGCCAATATTCTTGTGTTATTATACCGCTCCTCTAAAAGCTTCCAGGCTGCTACATAATTTTCTTCTGTGGTTGAAAAATGACTGATGAGACTTGCTGCTTCGCCAACCAATTGTGTCTTGAGGTGCCACATTTTCTCCACATTTGAGAGTGGCTGTTTGTGAATCAACTCTGAGAAAATGTCGTGGAATTGATTCCATTTTAGATAATCCCCATCGAATATTGGGATTTTTACCGTTGGGATTGGTAAAGACTTTCGTGTTGATTGATGATGTTGATTAGATGGGAACGCTGGTTCAATACGCATTAGAGTGATATCGGTGAGTTTCTGATGCACTCTTTGCTCCAGATCTTCAAATATTTTCATATCGTATCCTAATGACGATGGGTTGGATGATTGCTCCCAAATGTTATCATCGACTGCAGTTATGTCTTGCCAAAGTTCATTAATGAAATTCACCTTCAGGTCGTAATATTGTCCGGATTGTTGCTCCAAGACCAAAATATTTGAAAGTCTGGCATCCAATATTACCATCTTTCGATGTGCCTTTCGAATTAAGCCATCGATTTTTGAAATAGAAGCTTCTTCAATATGTTTGGCTTTGGTTTTGTTAACGTCTTCTTTGACGCTGTGATAGATGCTGCCGTCGACGCTATCATCGACGGCACTTGCTTCCAAAGTTTTGATTTCTTGTTGAAAACGTTTCGTATAGTTGTTGCATAATGTTTTCGTTTGGATAAAGTAGTCTTCTATAAAGTACGCGTGTTGGCGGTTTTCCAGTTTACGGAGCTCTGTGTCATTTGCCTCGAATTTAGCAATGATTGATTGTAGCTGGCTGAGTCGCAGCTTGTAATATTTTATAGTTTTCCGCTCGTCGGAATCCTTCTTGAAGTTTCGAATTATTCTCTCAAACTCTTCACCAAGTTGAGACTGCTGGTTGAATAAATCGTCCATGATGTAGAATGATGCGAGTGTGTCCAACGAAGAATATGTCCAATGAGGCTCCTTGCAGAAGCGCGAACCGTGATATCCAGATCACGTCGGGGTCACCAAAATGTAGCTTACTACAGGTCTTGATTAGGTACAAACCAAATCAATGTAGCTTGATACAGAGTGTAGCTTACTATTGGTCTTGATTAGGTGCAAACCAAATCAATGATACCAAATTGTAGATTCTGATTAAGTACAGACAAAATCAGATAGCAGCGTAAGTGCAGGTACTTTAACCAGGACTTCCCAAAAATGAAATTAATACACACGAGGTTGAGTTTGATCTGATTTATTGATTATAAATTTGGTGCTTTTATATATAATTATTGCTTATAAGACAAAATTAATACTATACAATTATATTTTAACAAATAAAAAAATGTGTGTACCTAAGCATACGTGCACATGTAACATGAGTAATTATTTCTAAATAAAGGTGCAAAATAATAAAAATACTTAAAAATAGTTGATTCGGAAATAACTGCAGTGCTTGCTGTTGTGCTGTAATACTATCCACTGACGATGCAGCAGCAGACGATTCAATCGGTGTTTTCCGTTGTAGACGCAAAGTCAGTGATTTTATGCTATGCCAATGTTGTCGTTGGCCTTGATGTATTTCGTTGCCTTGATGCAGTTCGTTGCCTTCATATTATCAGTTGCACCTGATTTTATGTTGATCTAAACACAGTTCTCGCACAATTCTTTGCTAGCGACAAGATCCTTTCGAGCATGTAGGCTCAGTTCATTAAATTACTCATATCTATACAGTTGGTAATCGCCACTGCACAACTCGCACCGAAGAGAACGCACTGACATAGCTGGCTTCACTTTCGTATTGGTCTTCACAAAGAGAACTGTGGGCTTCACTGCACACTTTGCTGGCTTACTTGCACTGCTTGCGTGCTGACTTGCTCGTTCCCTATCATAGAGACTAAAACGATGCGATGAATTCAACCGAAGGTTACTGATTAACTGGTAGCTGGCTCGCTCACAGCTGCTACTTGTTTATCTCAACTCAACATTCGCTTGACGGTTTGAGTCTCGCTTTTCCGCTGTAACTCCCACTGTTTTCTGTCTCACTATCCAGTCATTCGTGGATTATATGCACAATGATCATGTCCCAGTGCTCTATTGGGTTGCTTTTGGCTTTTAGCTGGCTCATTATCTCGTGGGTGACGTTAGACATGTGTTGGAGATCGTCCGAGTGAGGAGGACTCTTAACTGCTGGCAGACGAAGGATTGCCGTTTCTATGTAAATGTTTAGTGGAACCAATGACTGACAACGTACTCGTGAACTCAGCGGAAGAACAACCTTTCTTATTTGAAGAGTGTTTTAGCTGAGTCTTTGCAGTGGCTGCAACGTACTCGTACTGCACTAATTGCTAAGGCAATAAGCAGTACTAGGACAAAGAAAAGAATAACCTTTCTATGTCGAGTTGAGAATTAAATCTGATTTTATTAAACGAATACTTCTTCTTTTATAGTAAAATTGATTGTGAGATTAACAAAGGAAATTTCTTATTTACTAAATACAAAATACATATCTAACAATCTTATCGGATACAAAATAGTGTGCTCATTAATGGTGCACTTGAAATATTTGTGTTAGAGTAGGGCACGATGCAAATGATCTACTTGTGTAAGTTAACACGCGCTACATTTATTTTCTTTTTTTCTTTTATTCTTTTGTTACTTTTTATAACACAAACAAATTGTAGACATTAGGTAAGCAATTTATTCCCAAAGTGTGCCGAAAATACAAATAACAAAACAATAACCTGTAGACACTAATTAAGCAATTCTTTCCAAAGAATAAAAAGATGCTATGCTTGCATTAAAGTTGTAAACCTATCATAAGTAATAAAATTGTAAAATAAATTTTTTCAGTCTTAATCTTGAATCCAAATAAAGCGGAGCATTAGCTCCGACCCTTTTTTTAAAAAGCAAATAAAATATTTAAATTGAAAACTGGCGCCCGAGCAGGGACCAGGCGTGAAAAAAGGTAAAAGTGAAAATACAAAGTCCCCAAAGTAGTGGCAGTGTTTCGCGTTATCATAAACAGTGTCTGTGAAAGGAAGAAACTAAAAGTGACTTCCCGACGGCATCAATCCTATACATACTGGTCATACAGGATCCAAGAAGACTCAGGCTCTCTAGTGTCCGTCCGGAGACCGCCTCGCATTGAAGTGTTGTAGCAGGAGCCGCAGTAGGTTTAGCCGACCAAAAAGGAACTCATCCGTGCAGCCAGCGAGGGACGAGTAGTTCAATGCTACTCTTATTGTAAGTCATCGTAATTAACTAAGCATATTAAGAGAAATTAAATCTTTATTAAGTGAATTGAAATAAAGAAATAATATCTGAAGAAAATAAATAAAAAGTGAGATATGCATCTAAAATACTTTAATTAATCTTTGAAACACGGAAATTCGCATACGTACGAAAAACGTGTAAACAAGTCACACTAAAAATAATTTTAATAATTTTTTTTTGATACTAAGAGAAAACTAAAGTTGTAATTTTTAAATTAGATGAGATTCAAACCGAAAATAATTGAAGAAAAATATATAATCAACAAAAAATAAAGTGTATTAAAATTAATTCGAAAAACAGAAAGAAAATAACTTAATCAATTTTCGATATCAAGAGAAAATTTAAATTTAAGTTTTTAAACCGAAAATAATTGGAAACAATTTGAGAAAAAATAATTTTGACATTTCCGTTATTCTCCCGAATTATAAAGCGTAATTAATCGCAGTTTATTGAAGTTAATAATCCAATTACGAAAATGAGTAACCCAAATATTCTAGTAAGACCACCGGTTTTAGTTCCAAACCCTCGGAATCCAAATCCCCAACATCCACAAAATGAAGAAAATAGGGACATATGTAGGCAAATAACAGATGTGGTCAATAGAATTTTAGATGACAGACTAACAGCTAGGAACGTTATCGAGGTAGACGAACCCGTTAACATAGGACCCCACGGTATTGGTGAACTCGACAAAATTCCTGATGTTGTGCGTTCTTTGCGAGATTTTGCGGGAGATCCAGGTGAATTCGGATCCTAGAAGAAAAGTGTAGATAGAATTCTACAAGTGTACGAGCCAATACGAGGCTCACATAAATACTTTGGTATCTTAAACATTATACGAAACAAAATTACAGGCCAAGCAGACATTGTGTTGGAATCCTACAGCACATCCTTAAATTGGACCGCGATTTCACGGTGTCTCACAACGCATTACGGCGACAAACGAGACCTAGGTACTTTAGAGTACCAAATGGCCTCACTGACTCAAGGCAATCTAACCATACATGAATATTATCAGAAGGTTTATTCAAATCTCTCTCTGATCCTAAACAAAATTTCTTGTTTAGAAGCCGGATCGGAATCCCGAAAACTTCTGGTAGACACGTATAGAAACAAAGCGTTGGATACCTTCGTTAGGGGTCTCAATGGTGACCTTCCGAGACTCCTAGGGATAAGAGAACCAGCAGACCTTCCAGAGGCTCTACAATTATGCCTCAAGCTGGAAAATCAAACCTATCGAGCAAATATTGCCAGTAGCCATAACTATAGGAAACCCCCTGTAAATCCGCGAAGGAATTTTTCCCCACAGCACCACGCCGCACCGAAACCATTTTATCCACACCTTACTCATTGGAATCAACCAATGCAGAGACAAATGCCCCTACCCTCCTATAACCCACCTCAACAACAAGGATAAGGACCCCAGAATTTTTTCCCACAACAACAAAATTTCAATTCTCAACATCGACACCAACCACCACCTAGACCTTTTGCACCAAAGCCTATGCCAAGACTTGAACCAATGGACGTCGACCAGAGCATGCAGTCAAGAAGAGTCAATTACATGAATAGGCCACCACAAAACCTGGCATTTAAAGGAAAAAGGCCACCACATCCCCAGCAAAATATAGAAAAAAGACAACGAAACTTTAACATAGAAGTTGAACAATGCAAAAATGCTGCATACCTACAAGATTTGGAGTATGTAAGCCAACACGATGAAATTGGACAGGACAATTACGACGTACAAGAAACTCTCGAACAGTACGGTACAAACGACAATTCTACAGAGGATTTTTCAGACATCCATTTTTTAGGCTAGCAAACTCCTCACTTCCATACTTTGAATGTAAAACGAAGGAAGGAGGAATTTTAAAAATATTGATCGACACGGGTTCAAACAGTAATTATATGCAACCCTCCATTGCACCCAACTCTCTCCCAAATGACCAACCTTTCTTTGCTAACACTATAGCCGGAAAAATAAAAATTACGCACCACACCAATGTTAATTTATTCGGAATACCCGATCTCAAAATTAAATTTTTTTTGTTACCTTCCCTAAAATCATTCCACGGCATCCTAGGCAATGACAGCCTCAAGCAACTTTCGGCAGTAATCCACACAAAATACAACTATATGACAATACAAGATAGAGTAAGGATTAAAATAAAACAGCAAGTCATACAGTCGATTAACACAATAGACATACGGACTGACCACCTAAATGACAGACAGAAGACCACACTTAATGCAATTGCTAAACATTTTCCCAAACTTTTTGCCGAACCTGAAGAAAGACTGACCTATACTACGAAATTACAAGGAAGCATAAGGACGTCTACAGATACACCAAATTTTATCCGTACCCAATGTCATTGAAAGTGGAAGTAGAGAAACAAATCAAAGACTTGCTACAGAATGGTATAATAAGACCCACAAGGTCTCCATACAATTCACCTGTATGGATAGTACCAAAAAAACTAGACGCATCCGGAGAAAATAAATATCGAATGGTAATCGATTACAGGAAATTGAACCTGGTAACCGTATCGGACAGATATCCGATACCCGAAATAAGTGGAGTACTTGCACATCTATGAAGAAATAAATACTTCTCAGTACTCGATTTAAAGAGTGGCTTCCACCAGATTCCCCTAAAGGAATCGGATATAGAGAAGACAGCTTTTTCGGTGAATCACGGTAAATACGAATTTACCCGGCTACCTTTTGGTCTCAAGAACGCTCCTTCAATTTTTCAAAGAGCTCTTGACGACATTTTAAGGAACCACATAGGAAAGAGATGTTACGTCTACATCGACGACATCGTAATATTTAGTAAAGATCAGGAAACCCACTTTAATGACATCCAACAAATCTTTGATACGTTAGAAAAGGCAAATCTAAAAATACAACTTGACAAATGTCAATTCCTAAAAACAGAAGTGGAATTTTTGGGTTTTATAATATCCGAAAACGGCCTCAAAACAAATCCACAGAAAATAGACGCCATTGCAAATTTTCCAGTACCTCAAACCTTAAAAGAACTTCGATCCTTTTTAGGACTTTCAGGGTATTATCGCCGCTTCATCAAAGATTATGCGAAGCTCGCGAAACCACTTACAGTCCTTTTAAGGGGGGAAGGCTGACGAGTGTCCAAAAATCAATCAAAGAAAGTCACGGTAACTTAAATAAAAACGCCATAGATTCCTTCGAGAAACTTAAACGATCGCTCATTGGTAAAGACATAATGCTTGCATACCCCGACTACTCCTAAGAATTTGTGCTAACAACAGATGCCTCCCATTACGCAATTGGAGCTGTATTATCACAAAACGACAATCCAATAACCTTCATCTCGAGAACTCTTTCTAAAGCCCAAGAGCATTACGCTGCAAATGAAAGAGAAATGCTAGCGATAGTATGGTCGCTAAATTCCTTGAGAAACTACCTTTACGGTTCTGCGAAGCTTAAAATTGTTACGGACCATCAACCAATCACTTTCGCAACAGCAAAATGAAAAGATGGAAGGCTAGATTAGAAGAGTATGACTACGAGCTAATCTATAAGCCAGGAAAAACCAATGTTGTGGCTGACGCACTCTCAAGACCACCACAGGTGTCACAAATAAATTCATTGACAGGAACGCAACATAGTGACGAAAGTTCAGCGAATAATCTTATCCCAGCGGTAGAAGGACCTATAAATGCATTCAAGAACCAAATTTGGCTCCTAAATGGCGACGAAAGTAGTTACCAATTCAAAATACCCTTCCCCACATATCATAGACACATTTTTAATCAACAAGATTACGACGAAGAAAATCTAATTTCAATTTTTAAACGTTATTTAAATCCCTCAGTAATAAACGGACTTTTTACCTCAGAACCTATCATGGGAAGAATTCAACAAATATACCCCCTTCATTTTTCTAAATTCAAAATACGTTTTACCCAAACCAAAGTCGAAGACCTTACAGACAAAGACAGACAGGAAGCAGAAATTCTGGAAGAACACAAACGCGCCCATAGAAATGCCCAGGAAAATAAAATCCAACTATTACAAAAATTTTACTTTCCACAAATGAGTGCTAAAATAGGAAATTTGGTCAAACAATGTAAAATTTGCAAAGAAAACAAGGACGACCGTCATCCAAATAAGCCACAGTTACTTGAAACTCCCATTCCGAAATATCCCGGTGAAATAGTGCATATTGACATCTATAACACAGAGAAAAATTTAGTTCTCACTGCAGTCGACAAGTTTTCCAAATATGCCCAAGTTAGAATAATAAAAAGCAGAGCTTCAGAAGATATTAGGCAATGATAGTACTAGACAACGAAAAAGCATTAAACTCAGCCTCCATATGTTTTATGTTGGAAGATCAACTTGGAATAGAAATCTACAAGACACCTCCTTACGCAAGTACAGTAAACGGGCAGGTAGAACGATTCCATTCAACCCTTTCAGAAATTGTGCGCTGCTTAAAGGCGGAACGAATCCATATTTCATTCCTAGAAATTTTGGACAGATCGGTATACAAATACAATTACACAGTTCACTCGACAACAGGGAAGAAACCGATAGATATATTTTTCGGACGTAGAGTCTCTACAACCCCTGACCAGTACGAAAAGGCTCGACAGGAAAACATCGAAGCACTTAGAAAGAAACAAGCAAAGGACTTAGAAGTGCACAATCGGAAGAGGACTCCAATGAAAACATATTTGCCAGGCGACATTATTTACGTGCGAATAAATAAAAGATTAGGCTCAAAACTTACTACCAGGTACAAAAAAGAAATAGTAAAGGAAGAAAAATCTAGTGTAGTTGTAACAGAAAAAGGCCGAACTGTACACAAAAGTAATATTAGAACTTAACTCATTTGTTTACTTCCAGACTAATAATACCATTCGCCAGTGGCGAATTCCGTATCCTCGATTACACAAATTCACAACTGGCAACCTTCAATACAGGATGGACCAAAATTCAAACCGGGACCTACAAAATTATACATACCATAGACATAGACGAATACCAAAGGACTTTGGACGAACTTAACTCGACGATAAGATACAAAATAGTTTCTGGCAATCCCTTACTCCCCTTCCTGTACCATGAAATAACCGAAATACAAAGTTTCTTAAGTAGACTAAGGCCAAAGGTAAATAAAAGATCCATAAACGCAATTGGTACCGCATGGAAATGGCTCACAGGGAGCCCAGATCACGAAGATCTCGCTATGTTAGAAAATCACATAAATAACTTACTTGAAAATAATAATAACCAATTAATAATAAATAGAGCAATGAGTGAAAGAATAAATAATATAACGGAAGTGTCAAATAAAATATTTCAAATATTTAAAGATAAGGAAGATATTCAGCATGATATTGCTGTAAACATTAAATTTAAGCTACAATTAATAAAAGATGAAATTATAAATATAAATTACGCAATACATTGGGCCAAAGTTGGCATTGTAAACTCATATATATTTTCTAATGTTGAGATGAACCTAATAAAAGATATTATCGAGAAAAATAATATTCCATTTAATAATATAGAAGAGGCATTTGAATTCAGTTATGTTAAGATAGCTTCTAGTAGTTCTAAGATTTTGTACTTAATCGAAATTCCAATAACCGATGACAATTTATGCGAATCACTATTAATAAAAGCAATAAAGAAAAGAAATAAATTATATAAAATACCATTTGAAAAAATTATAATATGCAAAAACAAAATCTTTGGAAAGAAAAGCAACTGTGAAGAACATAATCAAATTAAAATTTGTACAAAGGGAAATATTGTAGACATCAGTAACTCCACATGTATTCCTCACCTACTCAAAAGCCGACCGCCTAACTGCATCATGATTAACAACCAACACATTCCCACTGTCCAAGAAGTCCTCCCAGGAATAATACTTCTAAATCAATTTAACGACACCGTTTGCATCGACAAAGAAGAAATCAACCTAACTGGATCATTCGCAATTCAGTACCACAACTCCACAATTACAATAAACAACCAAACATTTTTGTCTAATGAAATCTCTAGCGGTAAACCCCTTCCTGCAGTTCTACAACCAAATGCAACACTAACGGCCGAAGAAGAATTGCTAAGCCTGAAAATGATGAAAGAACTTCACCTAAAAAATATAAACTATATCGAAACTTTAAAAGGCAAGGGGATAACAGCATCAATAGTTAATTTCGGGATATCTGGTATAACTTTAATTCTAATGGCAATCTGGGTAGTAAAACTAACGTCAACAAAAGGACCAAAGCTAATGGTCAAACACGCCTCCAAAGATTTCGACAACGCCTCATTACAAGAGGTAACAATTGAACAATTTCAACAACCCCAACCATCTCCTCGAGTGGACCAAACAATCTCTCAGTATCCTGCTCAGACGAACGGGGACGTTCGTTTTTAAATGTGGAGGAGTTAACACGCGCTACATTTATTTTCTTTTTTTCTTTTGTTACTTTTTATTACACAAACAAATTGTAGACATTAGGTAAGCAATTTATTCCCAAAGTGTGCCGGAAATACAAATAACAAAACAATAACCTGTAGACACTAATTAAGCAATTCTTTCCAAAGAATAAAAAGATGCAAATAAGTAATAAGTAATAAAATTGTAAAATAATTTTTTTCAGTCTTAATCTTGAATCCAAATAAAGAAGAGCATTAGCTCCGACCCGTTTTTTAAAAAGTAAATAAAAAATTAAAATTGAAAACTTGTATATGATTCATAATGCACTGTGTTGATATTGACCGAACACGTGTGCTTTGTTTATACTATTGTCTAATTTATGTCGTTTCTATGTCGAGTTGAGAATTAAATCTGATTTTATTAAACGAAAACTTCTTCTTTTATAGTAAAATTGATTGTGAGATTAAGAAAGGAAATTTCTTATTTACTAAATACAAAATAAATATCTAACAATCTTATCGGATACAAAATAGTGTGCTCATTAATGGTGCACTTGAAATATTTGTGTTAGAGTAGGGCACGATGCAAATGCTCTACTTGTGTATATGATTCATAATGCACTGTGTTTATATTGACCGAACACGTGTGCTTTGTTTATACTATTGTGTAATTTATGGCTTTGTGGATTTGAATATTGAATATTGATGCTGTTACAATTTATGTTTTTTGGATTTTTATTTGGTTGTTACGATCTTATGGATATTGGTTGGTGTGTATGGTGTGTATGTTATGTATATACACTACACAATTTTACCCTACAGATAGATATCTGTAGATATCTTTTTTCTCCCCCTACCTAACAGAAGATTAATAAATACGTGGGCAACGCCGGGTAATCAGCTAATATTTTATATAGATAGCATTCTTAATTATCCAGTTGTGATGTTTTGTTACGCAGTGAACGAAACAATTCTGCTAGTTACATATCGAGTCGTGCGATAAGATTCCATCGATCGAATTTAACATCTCCCTTTACTCGTCTATTTTTATGGATTTTTAGGTGGATATAAACCTTTAATCTTTTAATCACACCAAAGAAATATAATTTCTAACGCGCGTACACAAGACCTCTCACCAACTTTTTATAATTATAATAATACATACTAGTGAGTACCCGTCAAAAATGACGGAAACAAGGACTTGCTGTTGCAATCTCGTGTCACACTGGTCTTTCACCTTGCTCCATCCATTGAAATATTGGAGCAATCGAATCATCGCGCACTTGTTCCTCCCTGAGCTGCTCTTTTGTCCAGCGATCTTTCACTTGTAGTCTTATTTCTACTTCAGAGCACTTCTTGTTTTCTTGCCTTGTATAGTGTTTGCATTGGGCTGCACATGGTCTTCTGGATAACCCACCCAGCAATCCAGGAGATGCGGTGGACAGGAAATGGTGTCTTACAAAAATCAGAATATGACATATATTACAGCTGTCATGCAAGACATCATGTGCTCGCAGTGGGGTTTCTATTCAGCAAAAGAATGAAACAGATCTAAAAACATAAGCCTCATAAACGTTCACGCAACTACAGAGGATTCCCCAGATGATGAAAAAGAAGAATTCTTTGAATCAGTCGAACGGGAACTCCATGCCTGCCCTCAGTATTATGTAAACATCATTCTGGGGGATATGAATGCTAAAATAGGTAGGGAGCCAGTATTCAGGCAGCACATTGGCACCCATAGCTTACACGAGAACACTAATGACAATGGATAACGAGTCATAGAGATGGCAGCAAGCAATAATTTGGTCGTTGCGAGTACAATGTTTGCGCGTAAAAATATCCACAAAGCCACCTGGGTATCTCCCGATGGAGCCACTTGCAACCAGATAGACCACGTGTTGATAGACCGCCGCCACAACCCGAACCTGATGACGGTACGAACGTACCGAGGTGCCAACGTCGACTCGGACCACTATCTTGTTGGTATGGTGCTCCGGGCGCGGATTGCATCATCACGAAAGACTGCATCCTCGAATCAGATTCGAGTGAACACGGCTGCCCTTCGCAATGAAGAGACCAGAAACAACTACGGTCAAGTGATAGGACTCGCCCTAAATGCAGGGAGAGGAAGTCCTGGGGCTGAGATGTCGGGCGTAGGAGAGAAATGGACACGCCTTAAGAATACTGTCATCAGTACTGCATCGTGGTAATGGATAACTACCTTTTTTGGTGACATCGTTAAATTTCCGATTGTCCGCACAAAATCTCGTTGAACCGTCTTTCTTTTGGGCAAGTACTACAGGTGAACTCCATTGGCTTTTGGACTTTTCTATGATTCCATTACGTTCCATAGTCTTGATTAGCCTGTTTTTGTTAAGCAAGTGCTTATCGTCTTGGCGCCAGTCGAATTGGAGTAGCATTTCCTGTATAGATTCGATGTTGCACTATTTTTGTTTTACCCATATCATTGTCGCTGACAGCAAAAACGTCGGCAAATTGCTTAGCGCCTTTTCTGCTGCTTTTTACACAGCGAACGAATTAGCTACTTCCTTTCCAGATGTAGTGGCGTATTCTTTACTTTTACAGGCTGACAGTTTTGCCAATGACTTTTCCTTCTCTTATTACCTTCGGTGGTGGGCTAACGTTCATTATTCTCCATGGTATCTTGGGCTGGAGTTTCACAAGAGTTTTTCCGCATAACAGTCCATTCTAGTTCAAATTGGTTGGCTCCACTATCCCTACTCTACTGTCCCCAATATCACCGATCACCTTGCCATAGATGATTTTCTCGCACATCGGTGGTATCTCTACTTTTTTTTCAGTAACGATTCTTAGCCTACCAGTCTGGTTGTCGTTTATTTGCAGGGTTACTTGCACATTATGCTATTTTAAAAATTGCTTCTTTAGATCAAGGGACATCTCGTGCTCTGTCATGAAATCCAAGCCCAATATGCATTTATCTGTAATCCTGGCAACAATAAACTTATGACAAAACCGCATTCCTCCAAACATGACACTACATGAGCACTCTCCGTTAATTGATGCAGCTTTAACTGTCGCTGTTCTCAAATTATAGCGAAATACTTCTTCCACTTCACCTTTGGACAACACTTTGGGATTCACAACTGACCTGGAAGCTCCTATATCCAAGGTACACGTGCATGGTTTTCCTTCTTACACACCACTAACAACCAAGTTGTTGCTGTCTTTCCAAGTTTGGCAATGTTCACCGTGATCCTGGGAATCTCTCCATTCTTCACTATCTTAACTTAGTTTTTCTGTTCTGCTGCTATGAGGTAAGCTGGCGCCTATCTGCCGTAAATTTGCAGGCCTCCTCACACGATCTTTAAGTTGTACTGGTCTTTGTTCCTTGCAGTCACGGATGAAATGTCCAGGTTTCTGACATCTAAAACATTTTGGTCGGGAACTAGACTCGAAAAACGGCTAAACGATTTAAGAATTTCTTCATGGAACGTACGATCACTGTATAGAGCTCGAGCTGCACAGCAGCTGGCCGATACCCTGTCTAAATATAAGGCTGACATAACAGCAATCCAGAAGATGCGGTGGAAAGGGAATGGTGTCTTACAAAAATCAGAATATGACATATATTACAGCTGTCATGCAAGACTATAAGTGCTCGCAGTGGGGTTTCTATTCAGCAAAAGAATGAAACAGATCTAAAAACATAAGCCTCATAAACGTTCACGCAACTACAGAGGATTCCCCAGATGATGAAAAAGAAGAATTCTTTGAATCAGTCGAACGGGAACTCCATGCCTGCCCTAAGTATGATGTAAAAATCATTCTGGGGGATATAAATGCTAAAATAGGTAGGGAGCCAGTATTCAGGCAGTACATTGGCACCCATAGCTTACACGAGAACACTAATGACAATGTACAACGAGTCATAGAGATGGCAGCAAGCAATAATTTGGTCGTTGCGAGTACAAGGTTTGCGCGTAAAAATATCCACAAAGCCACCTGGGTATCTCCCGATGGAGCCACTTGCAACCAGATAGACCACGTGTTGATAGACCGCCGCCACAACCCGAACCTGATGACGGTACGAACGTTCCTAGGTGCCAACGTCGACTCGGACCACTCTCTTGTTGGTATGGTGCTCCGGGCGCGGATTGCATCATCACGAAAGCCTGCATCCGCGAATCAGATTCGAGTCAACACGTCTGACCTTCGTAATGAAGAGACCAGAAACAACTACGGTCAAGCGATAGGACTCGCCCTAAATGCAGGGAGAGGAAGTCCTGGGGCTGAGATGTCGGGCGTAGGAGAGAAATGGACACGCCTTAAGAATACTGTCATCAGTACTGCATCGTGGTAATGGATAACTACCTTTCTTGGTGACATCGTTAAATTTCCGATAGTCCGCACAAAATCTCGTTGAACCGTCTTTCTTTTGGGCAAGTACTACAGGTGAACTCCATTGGCTTTTGGACTTTTCTATGATTCCATTACGTTCCATAGTCTTGATTAGCCTGTTTTTGTTATGCAAGTGCTAATCGTCTTGGCGCCAGTCGAATTGGAGTAGCATTTCCTGTATAGATTCGATGTTGCACTATTTTTGTTTTACCCATATCATTGTCGCTGACAGCAAAAACGTCGGCAAATTGCTTAGCGCCTTTTCTGCTGCTTTTTACACAGCGAACGAATTAGCTACTTCCTTTCCAGATGTAGTGGCGTATTCTTTACTTTTACAGGATGACAGTTTTGCCAATGACTTTTCCTTCTCTTATTACCTTCGGTGGTGGGCTAACGTTCATTATTCTCACTGGTATCTTGGGCTGGAGTTTCACAAGAGTTTTTCCGCATAACAGTCCATTCTTGTTCAAATTGGTTGGCTCCACTATCCCTACTCTACTGTCGCCAATATCACCGATCACCTTGCCATAGATGATTTTCTCGCACATCGGTGGTATTTCTACTTTTTCTTCAGTAATGATTCTTAGCCTACCAGTCTGGTTGTTGTTTATTTGCAGGATTACTTGCACATTATGCTATTTTAACAATTGCTTCTTTAGATCAAGGGACATCTCATGTTCTGTCATGAAATCCAAGCCCAATATGCATTTATCTGTAATCCTGGCAACAATAAACTGATTACAAAACCGCATTCCTCCAAACATGATACTACATGAGCACTCTCCGTTAATTGATGCAGCTTCACCTGTCGCTGTTCTCGAATTATAGCGAAATACTTCTTCCACTTCACCTTTGGACAACACTTTGGGATTCACAACTGACCTGGAAGCTCCTGTATCCAAGGTACACGTGCATGGTTTTCCTTCTAACACACCACTAACAACCAAGCTGTTGCTGTCTTTCCAAGTTTGCCAATGTTCACCGTGATACTGGGGCTCTCTCCCATCTTCACTATCTTATGCCCCGTAAAGCGGTGTAACTTAGTTTTTCTGTTCTGCTGCTATGAGGTAAGCTGGCGCCTATCTGCCGTAAATTTGCAGGCCTCTTAATACGATTTACAGGTTGTACTGGTCTTTGTTCCTTGCAGTCGCGGATGAAATGTCCAGGTTTCTGACATCTAAAACATTTTGGTCGGGAACTAGATGTTGGGTTTCCGTCATTCTGAAGGCTTTCAGTTTTTGTTTTTCATATTTCCTCCTTAATAAGGGCTTTTATTTGTGTTATGTCCTCTGTTTCCAGCTTCCGCAATGTTACCAACTCAATTTGCAAAATTTGCAAAATGTTACTCTCTAACGATTTGCCAAATCCCACTTCTACACCAATTGCTACGAAATTAGGGCTTTCGATTTCGTAAAGGATTTTGCAAATAAAACACAACGCAAGTTTATTAATATACAAATAACAATTTTAATATAAAAAAAACAGTAAAAATAATACAAGTTCACAATTTATATTGGTGATAACTTTAAAATGTACACAAAAACACTTATTACTTGTACTTCACAAAAATTCTCTTATGTGGTAGCTTTATCACTTTATAAGAACTTTTTCAACTTGACTGGTAAAATTCCAATTAACTGATGAATCCTCTGCAGCGAACGCTACCTTTTTTACTAATTTCTAGAAACTTCCAATCTTATACACAGAAATATCGAGAAAAGACCAGAAAATTGTGGCCTTATTCCCTTATTTACAACTGACGATACTCATATGTAATGAGTCATCTCCAAAAATAAACTATCACTTACAATCATGTTTCTACACACAAACCGGACAAACCGCTCAAATAGGTTTAAATACATTTTGGACCAATTCATAATGATTTAAACTTAATGTCCGTTATATTTCAAATAATCTCATTCAGCCTAGAAGTATGTATTTATGTATGTATAATTACTTTTCGTAACAATATGTTGTGAATATGAACCAAATCCAACCATAAACACAAATTTTCGTAAATATCCCGACTACAGCGCCACCAAACTTAAACTTATCAGAGCACCAAGCGAAGAAATGGTGTGAATATGAACTAAATCCAACCATAAACACAAATTTTCGTAAATATCTCGAATACAGTGCCACCTAACGGGCCAAAAAAAAACTAAAGCTTATCGGAGCACCAAACGATCATATGGTGTAAATATGGCTTCGATAAATATAGTGGATTAGACGGGATGAAGCGACATAGAAGCGTTATATCCATACAGACAAACAATCAAAACAAAAAGCGCGTGCAAATATTTGCAAAGTTCAGTGTGTTGTGTCCGTTCATCACATCCTCAACAGATCAACTAAAGAATTTAGAAAATTATGTTGTTGTATGCCTGCATACGCAATGTGATGAAATAATTCTTTAGTAATTAAATAACGGATTGTGAGTGTTTGTTTCTTATGGTGATTTGAACCATTTTGTCGTGAAGGCTTAGCAGTGGCGACAATTTATGTTAATAATACTTTGTTAGACATCCTCTTCTCAATTCGGTTCAAAGAAGCTGTAAGTTGTGTTTTGTGTGTTTGTTTTTTTGTAGTTATGTGTGATTTCAGAGTGGATCTCAGCAACATACGTGGGCTGAGAACGAATTCTTTAGGTTTGTTTAATTATGTACATGTCCACAGACCAGCAATTCTGGCACTGAGAAAAACTCAGGTATTTGATAATTCTGATGCATCCGAATTTAATCTGCCTGGGTATAACTTGGTGCAATTATTTTTCTCTCGACGCGGACTCGCAATCGATGTTCGGAGTAATGTTGCGGGTCAGCTTTTGTCTTAATTTAGCCAAAGTTCCAATCCGGAATTCAATTCATTTGGCTCAAAGCAAAGTTACAGGAGCGCAACATCTACTACTGTTTCCTTTACAGAAGACCCCACTTAGACAGTGTTTCAACTCAGAGCGAGTTTGATGCACTGTCTAATTCAATCTTAAGAATTGACACAAAACATCGGAAAAATGAAATCGTTATTGCGGGCGAGGTCAATGTACACATTTCTGGGTGGCTTCGCCATTCTGACCAGACAACACCCGAAGGTAGGTGTGTTGAGTTATTCCCTAAGCTTAATAACCTTACTCAGCTTGTAAATGAGCCTACACGAATACCTGACATTGCAAATCATTCCGCTAACACCCTTGACTTGTTCCTTACCTCTCGTCCTGATAAATATTCGTCAATGTATTATCGCCTCTAGGCTCGGCTGACCATTGTGTAGTATCAGCTAATTTCTCGTTAATAAACCACGTAGTTAGAGAAAAAACTCTAAAATAAAACAGTATGGCAATACAAGAAAGCCAAAGGGGACGGCCTCACCAACTTCTTTGGGAGAATTAACTGGTCGCTATTGTTTCACGATAGTAACGTGGGTGCCGCCGCTGATGCAATCACAAACATCATCCTTTTTGGTATGAGATAATTTATCCCTTCCAGGAATAACTCTGTTAAACCAAAGGAAGATGGATGGTATAACTCGAGCTGTAAAGAGGCTTTCAGGATTAGAGAAGTATGCTTTCGGTTTTACAAAGCAAACCCCACTGAAGAAAACCGAACAAATTTGAAACGAGCCAGAAATGATTGCAATGCCCATTTTCGGCGAGTCAAATTCGCCTACGACCAAAAATTGAGGCAAAAAATACTTCTATGCCCGGTAGTAAAATGTTTTGGTCATTCGTCAGATATATAGACAAGGCCAATCTGTTTGCTGTGCATTTCGCAGCTAGCTCTACGCTTCCAGATTATGCATTGCTGCCTCCTGCACCACAGAGTAGTGAACACTCTATGGGACAGATATTCATTCATACTCGTGCAGTTGCTAGGGTTTTAAATGATCTCAACACTCACAAATCCGCTGGCCAGATGGTATTTCCCTATTAGGTCTGAAGAGGTGTTCTTCCAAGCTGGAATTACTATTGCGAAAGCTTTTCCATCTATCCTATTCTTCTGGACTCTTCCCGAGAAGTTGGAAAACAACCTTTGTCCAGCCCGTACCAAAAAAAGGCGAGCCGTCGTCTCCTTCTTCGTACCGAGCTCTTACATCCATTCTTTCTAAGGTCATGGAAACGCTGATCAATTTTCAGCTTAAGAAATATCTTGAAACCAACGAAATCCTTAGAGACCGGAAGTATGGATTTCGTGGTCAACGTTCTACTGGTGATTTAATGGTATATCTCACCGAACAGTGGATCCGGTCTTTGCATCAATTTGGAGAAAGAAGAGCTGTTGCACTCGATATTTCTAAGGCATTTGACAGAGTTTGGCATCAAGATCTTTTGTCTAAAATGCGTGCTTATGGAGTCGAAGAAAAACTGCTTCGTTCGATTAGAAGCTATCTTTTGGTCCGCTCTATTCAAGTTGCATTGGATGGTTTTAAGTCTAAAGTTCATTACTCAAATGCAGGCGTTCCCCATGGCTCTGTTTTGTCCCCGACTCTCTTCCTTATTGTGATCTCTTCTCTTATCTGTCACTTCTAATCATATTCACTCTTTTGCTGACGACAGCACTCTCAGCTTCTCATATAAGTTTGAGGAACGTCCCTCCACTTCTCATGTGGAACTCAATACAATTGGGAGAAATCAATCGAGTAGAATTTAACGCTTCTAAAACCCAATGCTGTCTTCTGTCGTCTAAGCGAATCCTTAATGCCATGCCATTATCTATGAATGGCACTTGCATCGAGGAAACTGAAAATCTCACAATTCTCGGTATGTGCGTTTACGACAAGCTTCGTTGGAATGACCACATATTTACCGTCGCCAAAAATGCTGCGAAATGTTTAGGTTTTCTAGCCCGATGCA
Source organism: Nephrocerus scutellatus (assembly GCA_947095585.1). Taxonomy (NCBI): domain Eukaryota; kingdom Metazoa; phylum Arthropoda; class Insecta; order Diptera; family Pipunculidae; genus Nephrocerus; species Nephrocerus scutellatus. The sequence continues at coordinate 54,281,602 of OX352762.1, read as the reverse complement.
AGAAATATTTCACTTCTTCTGATCTGGCTACTATATACAAGGCTTTTATTCACCCTAAACTTGAGTACAATTGCCATATTTGGTCTGTTGCGCCTAAAACTACTTTGCATTAGCGCGATAAAACTTATCGGTGACGAAAATAAAGCGAAATCAATAGATTCGCTGGAACACCGCTGGAACGTTTCCTGCTTGTCACTGTTTTGGCGCTTCTTCCACCAGCGGTGCTCAAGAAAAATAGCCAGCTGCATGCCACCATTTCTTGAATTCAACCGCAATACTCGTGGTGCCCTAAATGCTCATTAGTTTACCCTCAAGCCCATCTTCGGACGTACAGTTAAGTTCAGGGATTCGTTTTTCAGCCGTACAATACGTATGTGGAATGCTCTGCCAAGCTCTGTCTTCCCACATCATTATGATCCACAGACATTCAAAAAATAAGCTCATAGACATCTCCTCTTTTCTCCTCCTTTTCCTGAACGTCCACGCTGTGCCAAGCATATAGCCGAGCAGTATAACGGTGCGAAGCACTTTAAGCGTGCGTGAATTATAAAAAAACAGACAACTGCAATTATGTTATAAGGCGAATATATAACCAAGAAAAAGTAATAAAATATTAATAGTGTTATATGGTTGCATATATTGTGCAGCGAAAATAAATTTATTAACAAAATATAAATCTCAATATTCATTTCTTTTTTGTATTTTACTCTCTAATCTGAAATTCGAATTGTCTTGATTGGCTGTCGTATTTTGAGAAAAATGGAATTTAAAAAAATATTATATATACATTATTATTAGCTGATACATTTGACACAGCAAAACGTAAAAAAATTGATAATAAAGCCTCTATATTCACCTACGTTAACATTTATATCATGCACACTCGTAAATAGATCCTTAGTAACTTCAAAGTAACTTTTAGTTTGTTTATGTTGATAAGAAATAATTACTCGTGCGTAATAATTAGCGTGATCTCATATTGGAAAAACTAAAAACATAAGCATTTCAACATAACGAGCAAAAATATTTTTTTTTAAACCAAAATCCCAATCCCATACCATACCAAAAAAAAAATACTAAACGTAAATACATGGCTAATTTTTATGTTTATAAATTAAAAGTTACCCTGAAGTTTCTCAGGAATAATTTACGAATGTGTCTTTTTTTTACCTGATTTAACACAAGCTCTGAAAGTGTGAGTACCGGCAAGTACCGGCTGACAATTGGTTTGACATTCAAAACTGAAGGTTAGAAAAAATTTCTTGCGGATGACTTTAAGGTAGCAAGTATGTTTGAGGTCAGTAGTCTGTTCCTGTAGTTTTTTCAGTAAAAATTACAAAAAAACACAATCACACAAAAAAGTAAGTTAACGCATAAAACCACATAATTGTTAGCTTGGTAGAAAAATAAATGTACTTTGTTAAGAAAGTGTAGGAAAGAACGAACGCCACATAAGTTAGTTGCCATTAAATTCGTTTTGACAGAATGTTCACATGTTACTCAAAGACATTTTTGTAGTAAAAATTGGCAAAATTCGCATAGAGGGGAAATGAACTTACTCTCTATTTTCTGATCTATTAATTATTATTACTATAGATTTATGTCGTGTTTCTCCTCTGCGCACGAACTTAGATTTTTCTCGGCAATTCGAACACGAAAAGCGAGAATCTTTTGTTTAAATTGTCTTGTTGCAAGTGTGTGTAATGCGTAATTCTAAAACGTAATTTACTGTTTTTGTTTCCTTCTTCCATTTTACAAAACTGTTTCTTCAAAGTATATACTATATACTATATATACTATGCAAGAAAACTGGTATCTTGGGCTGGAGTTTCACAAGAGAGAGTTTTTCCGCATAACAGTCAATTCTAGTTGAAATTGGTTGGCTCCACTATCCCACCGATCACCTTGCCATAGATGATTTTCTCGCTCATCGGTGGTATCTCTACTTTTTCTTCAGTAATGATTCTTAGCCTACCCGTCTGGTTGTTGTTTATTTGCAGGGTTACTTGCACATTATGCTGTTTTAACAATTGCTTCTTTAGATCAAGTGACATCTCGTGTTCTGTCATGAAATCCAAGCCCAATATGCATTTACTGTAATCCTGGCAACAATAAACTGATAACAAAACCGCATTCCTCCAAACATGATACTACATGAGCACTCTCCGTTATTTGATGCAGCTTCACCTGTCGCTGTTCTCAAATATAGCGAAATACTTCATCCACTTCACCTTTGGACAACACTTTGGGATTCACAACTGACCTGGAAGCTCCTATATCCAAGGTACACATGCATGGTTTTCCTTCTAACACACCACTAACAACCAAGCTGTTGCTGTCCAAGCTTGGCAATGTTCACCGTGATCCTGGGGCTCTCTCCCATCTTCACTATCTTACGCCCCGTAAAGCGGTGTAACTTAGTTTTTCTGTTCTGCTGCTATGAGTTAAGCTGGCGTCTATCTGCCGTAAATTTGCAGGCCTCTTAACACGATTTACAGGTTATACTGGTCTTTGTTCCTTGCAGTCGCGGATGAAATGTCCAGGTTTCTGACATCTAAAACATTTTGGTCGGGAACTAGATGTTGGGTTTCCGTCATTCTGAAGGCTTTCAGTTTTTGTTTTTCGTATTTTTTCCTTAATAAGGGCTTTTATTTGTGTTATGTCCTCTGTTTCCAGCTTCCGCAATGTTACCAACTCAATTTGCAAAATTTGCAAAATGTTACTCTCTAACGATTTGCCAAATCCCACTTCTACACCAATTGTTACGAAATTAGGGCTTTCGATTTCGTAAAGGATTTTGCAAATAAAACACAAAACAGTAAAAATAATACAAGTTCACAATTTATATTGGTGATAACTTTAAATTGTACACAAAAACACTTATTACTTATACTTCACAAAAATTCTCTTATGTGGTAGCTTTATCACTTTATAAGAACTTTTTCAACTTGACTGGTAAAATTCCAATCAACTGATGAATCCTCTGCAGCGAACGCTACCTTTTTTACTCATTTCTAGAAACTTCCAATCTTATAGACAGAAATGTCGAGAAAAGACCAGAAAATTGTGGCCTTATTCCCTTATTTAGAACTGACGATACTCATATGTAATGAGTCATCTTCTAAATATAAACTATCACGTACAATCATGTTTCTACACACAAACCGGACAAACCGCTCAAATAGGTTCAAATACATTTTGGACCAATTCATAATGATTTAAACTTAATGTCCGTTATATTTCAAATAATCTCATTCAGCCTAGAAGTATGTATTTATGTATGTATAATTACTTTTCGTAACAATATGTTGTGAATATGAACCAAATCCAACCATAAACACAAATTTTCGTAAACAACAAAACAAAAAGCGCGTGTAAATATTTGCAAAGTTCAGTGTGTGGTGTCCGTTCATCACATCTTCAACTGATCAACTAAAGAATTTAGAAAATTATGTTGTTGTATGCCTGCATACGCAATGTGATGAAATAATTCTTTAGTAATTAAATAACGGATTGTGAGTGTTTGTTTCTTATGGTGATTTGAACCATTTTGTCGTGAAGGCTTAGCAGTGGCGACAATTTATGTTAATAATACTTTGTTAGACATCCTCTTCTCAATTCGGTTCAAAGAAGCTGTAAGTTGTGTTTTGTGTTTGTTTTTTTGTAGTTATGTGTGATTTCAGAGTGGATCACAGCAACATACGTGGGCTGAGAACGAATTCTTTAGGTTTGTTTAATTATGTACATGTCCACAGACCAGCAATTCTGGCACTGAGAAAAACTCAGGTATTTGATAATTCTGATGCATTCGAATTTAATCTGCCTGGGTATAACTTGGTGCCATTATTTTTCTCTCGACGCGGACTCGCAATCGATGTTCGGAGTAATGTTGTGGGTCAGCTTTTGTCTTAATTTAGCCAAAGTTCCAATCCGGAATTCATTTTCATTTAGTTCAAAGCAAAGGTACAGGAGCGCAACATCTACTACTGTTTCCTTGACAGAAGACCCCACTTAGACAGTGTTTCAACTCAGAGCGAGTTTGATGCACTGTCTAATTCAATCTTAAGAATTGACACAAAACATCGGAAAAATGAAATCGTTATTGCGGGCGAGGTCAATGTACACATTTCTTGGTGGCTTCGCCATTCTGACCAGACAACACCCGAAGGTAGGTGTGTTGAGTTATTCCCTAAGCTTAATAACCTTACTCAGCTTGTAAATGAGCCTACACGAATACCTGACATTGCAAATCATTCCGCTAACACCCTTGACTTGTTCCTTACCTCTCGTCCTGATAAATATTCGTCAATGTATTATCGCCTCTAGGCTCGGCAGACCATTGTGTAGTATCAGCTAATTTCTCGTTAATAAACCACGTAGTTAGAGAAAAAACTCTAAAATAAAACAGTATGGCAATACGAGAAAGCCAAAGGGGACGGCCTCACCAACTTCTTTGGGAGAATTAACTGGTCGCTATTGTTTCGCGATAGTAACGTGGGTGCCGCCGCTGATGCAATCACAAACATCATCCTTTTTGGTATGAAATAATTTATCCCTTCCAGGAATAACTCTGTTAAACCAAAGGAAGATGGATGGTATAACTCGAGCTGTAAAGAGGCTTTCAGGATTAGAGAAGTATGCTTTCGGTTTTACAAAGCAAACCCCACTGAAGAAAACTGAACAAATTTGAAACGAGCCAGAAATGATTGCAATGCCCATTTTCGGCGAGTCAAATTCGCCTACGACCAAAAATTGAGGCAAAAAATACTTCAATGTCCCAACGGTAGTAAAATGTTTTGGTCATTCGTCAGATATATAGACAAGGCCAATCTGTTTGCTGTGCATTTCGCAGCTAGCTCCACGCTTCCAGATTATGCATTGCTGCCTCCTGCACCACAGAGTAGTGAACACTCTATGGGACATATATTCATTCGTACTCGTGCAGTTGCTAGAGTTTTAAATGATTTCAACACTCACAAATCCGCTGGCCAGATGGTATTTCCCTATTAGTTCTGAAGAGGTGTTCTTTCAAGCTGGAATTACTATTGCGAAATCTTTTCCATCTATCCTATTCTTCTGGACTCTTCCCGAGAAGTTGGAAAACAACCTTTGTCCAGCCCGTACCCAAAAAAGGCGAGCCGTTGTCTCCTTCTTCGTACCGAGTCATAGCACTTACATCCATTCTTTCTAAGGTTCTACTGGTGATTTAATGGTATATCTCACCGAACAGTGGATCCGGTCTTTGCATTAATTTGGAGAAAGAAAAGCTGTTGCACTCGATATTTCTAAGGCATTTGGCAGAGTTTGGCATCAAGATCTTTTGTCTAAAATGCGTGCTTATGAAGTCGAAGAAAAACTGCTTCGTTCGACTGGAAGTTATCTTTTGGTCCGCTCTATTCAAGTTGTATTGGACGGTTTTAAGTCTAAAGTTCATTACTTAAATGCAGGCGTTCCCCATAGCTCTGTTTTCTCCCCGACTCTCTTCCTTGCTGTGATCTCTTCTCTTATCTGTCACTTCTAATCATATTCACTCTTTGGCCGACGACAGCACTCTCAGCTTCTCATATAAGTTTGAGGAACGTCCCTCCACTTCTTATGTGGAACTCAAACCGCTACGTATGTTAAGCACGTTAAATTCTGACCTTGACAGCATAATACAATGGGGAGAAATCAATCGAGTAGAATTTAACGCTTCTAAAACCCAATGCTGTCTTCTGTCGTCTAAGCGAATCCTAAATGCCATGCCATTATCTATGAATGGCACTTGCATCGAGTAATCTGAAAATCTCACAATTCTCGGTATGTGCGTTAACGACAAGCTTCGTTGGAATGACCACATATTTACCGTCGCCAAAAATGCTGCGAAATGTTTTGGTTTTCTAGCCCGATGCAAGAAATATTTCACTCCTTCTGATCTGGCTACTATATACAAGGCTTTTATTCACCCTAAACTTGAGTACAATTGCCATATCTGGTCTGTTGCGCCTACTTTCCATTAGCTAGATAGTATACAAAACAACGCGATAAAACTTATCGGTGACGCAAATAAAGCGAAATCAATAGATTCGCTTGAACACCGCAGGAACATTTCCTGCTTGTCACTGTTTTATCGCTTCTTCCACCAGCGGTGCTCAAGAAAAATAGCCAGCTGCATGCCACCATTTCTTGAATTCAACCGCAATACTCGTGGTGCCCTAAATGCTCATTAGTTTACCCTCAAGCCCATCTTCGGACGTACAGTTAAGTTCAGGGATTCGTTTTTCAGCCGTACAATATGTGTGTGGAATGCTCTGCCAAGCTCTGTCTTCCCACACCATTATGATCCACAGACATTCAAAAAATAAGCTCATAGACATCTCCTCTTTTCTCCTCCTTTTCCTGAACGTCCACGCTGTGCCAAGCATATAGCCGAGCAGTATAACGATGCGAACCCCTTTAAGCGTGCGCGAATTATAAAAAAAACAGACAACTGCAATTATGTTATTAGGCGAATATATAACCAAGAAAACGTAATAAAACATTAATAGTGTTATATGGTTGCATATATTGTGCAGCGAAAATAAATTTATTAACAAAATATAAATCTCAATATTCATTTTTTTTTTGTATTTTACTCTCTAATCTGAAATTCGAATTGTCTTGATTGGCTGTCGTATTTTGAGAACAATAGAATTTAAAAAAATATTATAAACACATTATTATTAGCTGATTCATTTGACACAGCAAAACGTAAAAAAATTGATAATATAGCCCCTATATTCACCTACGTTAAAAATTATATCATGCACACTCGTAAAAAGATCCGTAGTGACTTCAAAGTAACTTTTAGTTTGTTTATGTTGGTAAGAAATAATTACTCATGTTAGCGTGCTCTCATATTGGAAAAACTAAAAACATAAGCATTTCAACATAACGAGAAAAAACATTTTTTTTAAACCAAAATCCATCATTTTTGTAAGGCTTAGGTTTTAAATTTTTCCATTGTGAGTATTTGCTAACCTAACGTAAATAGGCTAATTTTTATGTTTATAAATTAATAGTTACCCTGTCCGTGGCAAATTCGAGAGTACGATAGCAGAACGGATGCAAATTGCTCTCAAACTAGTAAACGATTGGTGTAAAGAGGTGAACCTAAGTGTCAACCCAGACAAGATAGTGTGCACCATCTTCTCAAAGAGGAGAAAAATAAATCTTCCCATTATAAATGTCCAAGGCAAGGTCCTCCAAATAATGCCGGAGGCCAAATATCTGGGAGTTATATTCTATAAAAAACTGACATGGAACTCCCATATGACGTACATTATTAACAAAGCTAATAAAGCTTACTTCACATGCCAACGCATGTTCAACAAAACGTGGGGAATAAGCCCGCAAATGACTCTTTGACCAGACCAGAGCATTATCAGACCTAGGATGACATACGCAGCCTTGATATGGTGGCCAAAAACAGAGCAATTTAAGATACGCTCAAAACTCAATAAGATACAAAGACTCATCTGTCTTAGTGCAACAAGTGCCATAAAGACCTGCCCTACGGCAGCCCTCGAGAAGATTATAGGACTGACACCACTTCACATACACATTAAAAGTGAAGCTGGCTTAAGACTCTCTAATCTCAATATACACAACCAGGTTAAATCCAATAGACCAGGACATACAAACATCATCTCCAAAATTAACTTGGATCATGGTATTGTCCTACAATCAGACTCAATGATGAAAACAACTGATTTCCAAAAGAACTTCTTGGTTAGAATTCCAGAACGTCATCAAGTTGAAAATATCATCAATAACCTCCCCCATCATGTATCCATCTGGTACACAGATGGATCTAAAACAAACATCTAAAACCTTCATTGGTCCGGAACCAAGCATTGCTTACTACCTTAGCCACCTCAAAAACAAAATTAAAGAGTGGGCTAACAATGCCATCGAAGCTGAATGGGCATCGTCAACAGGGATGAAACATACCAAAAGGCTTCTCAAGTACAACATTGTACATATAGACAAGGCAATTAAGCTGAACCGTCATGCACTCAGATCTCTAGTCTGGTACATAACGGGACACGGCCCATTCAACAGCCACCTATTGAAAATGGGAAAATCCCAGACGGACAGCTGCCGGTTCTGCAACAAGGCAAAAGAATCGCCAGAAGACATATTGTTCATGTGTGATGCTCTTATAAGGAAAAGACTCAAGTACCTCAAGGCTTACACAGTCCCAGGACAGAATGTCATTTCAATCGAACTGTCAGACGTAATGGCACTCATTAAGGAACTAAGCCACCACATAAAGTGGTAATCATCTGGAATGCACAATAGATCTCTAGGTCGCAGTGTACCAGGCTCTTCAGCCCACCAAACAATAATAATAATAAAATACCCTGAAGTTTCTCAGGAATAATTTACGAATGTGTCTATTTTTTACCTGAGTATGGATTTTGGCCGCAAATGTGAAAAACTCACCTGAATGTGAAATGTGAGATGTCAGTTCGTATACGTACGAGGTGTATAGCATACAATTTTAAAGTTGTGTGCTGCTTTTTCTTTCTTTTTTTAGTGTAATTTAATGGCAGATTCTAGTATAAGATTCTAGTACAAATTCTGAATCGGTTCGATTTTGTCTAATGCAGACGACAACTCACGTACTCAAAACTGGGTGAGATGTGAAAAAGTCTCACCAAAGTGTTACTCATTGTTTCCACCTCAAATAACAATAATGCTACAATAAAATAATTTGCATCTTGCAGGTAGACGTATACGGGCTTCAAATAATGCTACAATAAATGTGAGCCGAATTGAAGGAAAATGTTGTAGGATTATTTTAAGCGATTTTCAAGGTCAGCACAGATCAAAATGGCGAAATTTGAATTTGAAGAGAAGGGTCGCACTGCAAACACCGAGACGGTGGCAGAGAAAATTTAGAACACATGTATTAGTGGGCGTTATAATTGTTAGCTGTTATCAAAACCTTCTCTATAGAAAGCCCAACTGTACGCATACTAATGCAGTGAAACTATCTCAAACGCGTCTGTGTTTGTGGGATGTCCCATCGCACAAGCATTTTATGAAACGCGCTAACTGGTGGAAGTGCAAAGAGCGAGAAACGTAAATATTGATTTTGCTCTTTTGTTGATTACCATTCCATAAACATTTGCGATATTTTTTAGCATGTATCCGTGTATCAGCGAAACAGTCGCGCTTTCTATAGAGAAGGTTTTGGCTGTGATCACCGAAATTATGAACGAAACCACATTTAATGCACTACCAAGCTCAATATTGGGCGCCCTTGCTTTAGTGAGCACCCATTTTGCACACTTGTTTGTTTGTTCTCTTTATTCTATTTATGTTCGTTTATTTTTCCTGTTCTCATATAATTTTTATTTTTATTAAATTTTTTATTTCAAATATCATTTCTTGTATTTTTCAATTTACCTTTATTCTTTTTATTACTTTGCTTATTAATTACGGAATATGCGATAACATGTGTTCTAAATTTATACTTTAATTTTTGCCATGAATGCATTTCAGCGTTAACTCCATAATTTTACTCACCCAAGCAAATTATTTTATTGTAGCTTTTTACTTATTTGAGGTGGAAACAACGAGTAACACTGCTGTTGACATTAAAGCAAAAACAAATTATGCGCATGCGTTAAAAAGCATACTACTACACACAAATGCTATATTGCTTTCAACAAAATGAGATAGGTCTTAGGTATTTTTTGTGGTTAACGGCTGATCAAAGCAACAGAAAAAACTAACAAAATTTATGTTAATTTTTTGTTTCATGTGTTTGCCAACTTATCCATATATAATTTTTAAAAGTCGACTCTGGTGGTGGGAGTTTTAACTAAAAATTTGGTTAAATATTTCTTAAGCAAAATTTTTTTTTGGTTAACGCTAAACCATTTCTGGTCTATCTAATGTTTTTTTTTGTTGTAATTTTTATTTTTTCGTTGGAAGCAATTTCTATATTGCTTTCAACAAAATGAGTTAGGTATTTTTTGTGGTTAATGGCTGATTAAGAGTCCCCGCACACTAGAGACTTTTTTATCGGCCGATAGTTTGGTCGTTTTCGGCTGCCAGTGCGCACACTGTGCCGATTAAACAGTCGGGTTAGTGATGAGTGCACAGCCAAAGCCAAAGTTGAATGGCAATCGTGTCGCACATTCAACTTATTTATCGGCCGATACCAAACCGTTGTGTCTGCGCACTTGCATTCATGTTCATACTGATTCAAACTATCGGCCGACAGAAAGTCTCTAGTGTGCGGGGACTCTTAATCAGCCATTAACCACAAAAAATACCTAACTCTAAAGCAACAGCAAAAACTAACCAAATTTTGGTAAATTTTTTGTTTCATGTGTTTGCCAACTTATCCATACATAATTTTTAAAAGTTGACTCTGGTGGTGAGAATTATAAATAAAAATTTGGTAAATATTTTTTAACCAAAAAATTTTTTTTGGTTAACGCTTACCATTTTCTAGTCTATCCAATGTGTTTGTTGTAATTTTTATTTTTTTGTTGAAAGCAAAATAGCAAATATAGCAAATATCTACTAAACTACGAACTTGCGGTTAATATGTGAGTTTTTCACATTTGCGGCCAAAATCCGTGCTCTGATTTAACACAAGCTCTGAAATGGTGAGTACCGGCAAGTACCGGCTGACAATTGGTTTGACATTCAAAACTGAAGGTTAGAAAAAATTGCTTGCGGATGACTTTAAGGTAGCAAGTATGTTTGAGATCAGTAGTCTGTTCCTATAGTTTTTATAGTAAAAATCACAAAAAAACACAATCACACAAAAAAGTAAGTTAACGCATAAAACCACATAATTGTTAGCTTGGTAGACAAATAAATGTACTTTTTTAAGAAAGTGTAGGAAAGAACGAACGCCACATAAGTTAGTTGCCAGTAAATTCGTTTTTGACAGAATGTTCACATGTTACTCAAAGAAATTTTTGTAGTAAAAATTGGGAAAATTCGTATAGATGAGAAATGAACTTACTCTCTATTTTCTGATCTATTAATTATTATTACTATAGATTTATGTCGTTTTTTTTCCTCTGCGCACGAACTTAGATTTTTTCAATTCGAGCACGAAAAGCGAGAATCTTTTGTTTAAATTGTCTTGTTGCATGTGTGTATAATGCGTAATTCTAAAACGTAATTTACTGTTTTTGTTTCCTTCTTCCATTTTACAAAACTGTTTCTTCAAAGTATATACTACTAAAATATATTTATTTTTGCAAGAAAAAATGATAAATACAGAAAAGTCAGTTCTTTCTTTGAACAGAAATCAAATTACATATTGCGCCAAGGCCTGATTTCTCGCAATCATTTGTGTTGAGCATGCATATTTTTGCACACAAATGGAGGGACCTACAATTTACGACAAGTCGAAATGCTCAAAGTGGTAGTTTCGACATAACGCAATGCTCAAAGTGGTAGTTTCGACATAACGCAATTATGTAAGCATGTACGACAAAAAATTTTTCGAACTAAAGCTATTGCCCGTTATCGCCATTTCAATTGCATGTTTTGTTGTTGTTTATACTTGTTTTTTTTTTTGTATTTACAAAATTTCAAATACGTAGTTACTAAAAAAACGCCAAACGGTCGGCGCTGCTTGCGTCACTCAAATGAATGTAGCAGCATAATATATTTAAAATTCTAAATATTTGTTTTTATTTTAGTGATAATTTTATAAATAACATTAAAAAAAATATATACCGTAAAAGTTGATACGCGGTTGATTTCATACAGAAATAATCATTTTAATTACATTTATTTCCCAGTCGAAATCCAAAAGGTGTACGACTGAAACACCAAATATTCAGTCGAAACTACTAGTCGTATGACTCAATAATCGCGTTTAGTCGTAATTGCGACAAAAGTGACGTCATTCGAAATCGAAATGCGTACAAAATCGACCCCCTGGTATTAAATATCGAATAATTAAAACCCACACAACTCTACGGGATCAGTGCTAAACTGCTAAGTGGTAAATTTGAATGAACGCGAACGCAGCTAAGATATAGTAGAACGTAGACGCTGTCCAACATTTTTTATGTACATTTTGTTTTTGATTTTTACCGAAAGCCGAAGGGAAATTATATTATATGAAAAAGTATTAGTTTTATTGAAAATTTCAGTGTTTTTTACAATGTTTCCAAGACCATGTATTCGTTTAAAAGCTAAATACATCCTAGTTGCAATAATATCTATGTTTTTAATAGACTATTTTGGTTTACTTACTCATATGTTCGAGTTAGATTACAACCGCTTATTTTATTATCCTATGGATGGTGATGTTTTGCGTTATGCACATCAGGTGCGCTTCAACCAAGATATTGAGGTTTATCCAATTAATCAATACAATTATACATTAATAAGAACATGCAGTCATAAATGTGTGGAAGAAGGAACTCCTGTAACGCCAAAACTTACATTCATCGTAAAGACTGCAATCGAGAATTTTCATCATCGTTTATCGATTCGCAAAACATGGGGTTATGAAAAACGATTTTCCGATGTAATTATCAGAACTGTTTTTATTGTGGGCACATCTGATAACAAAGAATTGGAAAAACATGTTACAATTGAATCTGACCAATACAGGGATATTGTACAAGCTAATTTTACAGATACATATTTTAATAACACAATAAAAACAATGATAGGTTTTCGCTGGGCGGTGGAATTTTGTCCGCGGAGTAAATTCTACATGTTTGTTGATGATGATTTTTATGTTTCTTCTAAAAATGTTTTACTATTTGTACACAATCCATTAAAATATCCAGAATATTTGGAAGAAGCCGATGAAACACTTCGAAAACTTTCAAGACGCCTAAATGAATCGCAGTTAAAAAACGTATCGGTTAATTTGGGATTGGAGAAGACGGAGCAACAATTTTTAAACACTAATTTTGGCACTATTGACACTAAAAAACTTAATATCGAAAAATTAGTCAACAATGGTCCAATGGGGAACCGATACAACACGTGGAGACGAAGCAAAAGACAAATTAGTGCAGACGATAAATTATTTGCTGGCTATGTATTTAGATCATCTCCACATAGGCATAAGTCTAGCAAATGGTACATTGCCCTGAAGGAATATCCTTTCAATAAATGGCCACCTTATCTTACTGCTGGTTCCTTCATTCTCTCTAGAGAAGTCCTTTTTGAAATGTATTTTACAAGTATGTATACGAAGCATTTTCGATTTGATGATATTTATCTTGGAATTGTTGCCCTAAAAGCAAATATAAAACCAATGCATTGTGCAGAGTTTTATTTTCATAAGGCTAGTTATTCAGGACCACACAGCTATCGTTATGTCATAGCATCACATGGGTATAATGATTTTGATGAAATGATGAGAGTATGGATGGAATGTAAATCGGGTGGACATGCATGAATACCACTTCAAAGTACATTCATGCCTTAATTGCATGTTATTTATTTTTCGCGTTTTGCCAAAAATTATTTTGTTAATAAAGATAATCTATTGTTATTTTATTGAATGCAATTTTTTAACCGTTATATGGAACAAGTAAAAATTTATAATGTATTTATTTTGTTAAAGAGGAACAATGAAAATGGGTATAATAGGTCTGTTCCCGTACTTTTTGTAGTAATAAATATAAAAGAGAACACTGACATAAAAATCTCTCATAGAGAGCAAGAAAATTAAAAAGTAAGGAAACCCATACCACAAAATTGTATGCGTAGAAACTGTTAAAATCCATTACGCCAAAATACAATATTCACGAGTAGGGTAGTCGTGTGGCTTTCTTTTGATAGAAAAAGTGTCAAAATATGCACTAATTTTTTCAAAAGGACACTCAATTTGCTTATGTTACAATTTTAAAATAAAAACATTTGTTATCATTCTTATCTTCACCGCGGCATTTGTGCGACCATTTCGACACAAATTCACATACAAACTGTGCGAGTGTATATTTTTTGTTCGCTTAGTTCGCATGGAGAGGAAATTAACTTACTCTCTATTCTCTGCTCTCTACTACTACATTTTCGTGTACGGCAAATTTTTTGAATAAAAAGTGGTAAAAATTAACAATAATTATTACTACTTTTTGAATACGGGAACAGACCTAATGTTTCTGAAACTTGGTTAGGTTAGGTATGGTTAAGTTTGCTGTCAGTGAAACCGACACTTCGATCCACATACTCGAAGAACCAATTAGAGCTTCGTATTAAGCGTAGGAGACTACCAATGTGAATGTTGATGAGATCATTAGTGTCGTTGTAGAAGAAAGCTCCCATATGGAGTTTACGCTTTTCGGAGAGGGCTGTACAAGTACGGAGAAGATGGAGGATGGTCTCCTCCTCCTCCTCATCCATGCAGCTTATGCAGAAGTCATTAGAGAGGACTCCAAGTTTTTCTGCCGCCTATAAGACAGTGTCCAGTGATGACACCTACAATAGCACCGATGTGCGATCTTTTTTAAGAGATCAAATACTTGAAGCGTTTCGGATCTAGCTTGGGCCAGATCTGCTTTGTCGCTATGCAATTGTACCGTTTGACCACCTAAATTTGTTCATCTTCCAGGTAAGCGTCCTCGTCTCAGAATAATCTGGAGGGGAATGTGACCTGGTAGTTTTTGTTGAAATGGTGTTGCGGAATAGTGTAGTCTATGTTGTCTGGGATCCTGACTAAATTCAGGATAGAGGAGTGACCGATTTCATTTCTAGTCCACTGGGAGATAGCATTAAGGCGAATAGCCAAACTAGCAGCTACTTGCCTGCTGTAAATGTCGAGTGGTGTAAGGTCGAACAGAAAGTCCATTGCGGCAGAGGGGGTTGTAAGACGTGCTCCGCTCATACATAGACTAGCAGATCTTTGGACTTTGCTTAATTTATCATGGTTTAATAATAATAATATTCGGCGCGACAGACCACTGCGGTCCTAAGCCTAGCTTCTCGCAACCATTCGTGTTGAGCATGTATATTTTTGCACACAAATCATGGTTTACTTTCTTATTTAATGCAGTCCACCACACAGTCACACCGTATAGAAGAGTAGGTCTTACTACCGCTGTATATAGCCAATGGGTTATATGGAGTTGAAGACCCAATCTGCTACCAATTGGTTTTTTGCATGAGAAGAGTGCCACTGTGGCTTTACGAACTCTTTTTTGTATGTTAGGTTTCCAGCTCAGCTTCCTGTCCAAAATAAGACTCAAATACTTGGCTCTATCAGAGAAAGTTAATCTTATTCCTTTTATGGAAGGAGGGTTAATAAGTGGAACTTTGTATTTTCTGGTGAATAGGCCAAGCTCAGTATTGTGAGGGCTTACCCCTAAACCACAGCGATCTGCTCAGCAAGTTGGCTTGTTGAGAGCATTTTGCAGGAGTTCCTTTAAGGTATTCGGGTATTTTCCTAAGACGGCAATATCAACACCGCATAAGCGAATACTCTGCAACCTTTACCTCTTAGGCTTACTAGCAGTTCATTCACCGCTAAATTCCATAGAAGGGGGGACAGAACTTGTGGACCTCCTCTGCACAGATTTTCTGGCAGACGACACGCCCAGCTTTGAATTAATAATCCTTCCTGTGAGCAGAAGATTAGTCAATTCGCCAAGCGAGTCATCCACCCTCAAAGTCGACAGCGCATCCGTGATCGCAGATGTGTTGACGTTGTTAAAAGCGCCTTAAGGAATACCACCATTGTGTACTCCTTTTGGTGAAGGGAATGTTGAATAGAACGAACGAGTGTGTGCAGAGCTGTTTCTACAGACTTGTCTTTCAAATACGAGTGCTGGTCTGTAGACAGGAGTCTTTTCTTGTTTGTAGATATCGATCAGTCTTTCCAGTGTCTTTAACAGGAATGATGAAAGACTGATTGGTCTGAGATCCTTTGGACTAACATGCGAGCATTTGCCGGCTTTTGGTATGAAAACCACGTTTACTTCTCTCCATAAAACTGGAATATGGACCAGATCGAGACAACTCTTAAGAATTGTTTCCAGCAAAGGAAGGATAATATCCGAAGTCCCTTGCAGCTCGGCTGGAATTATGCCATCAGGTCCTGCAGATTTGTATGGTTTGAAGCTTTGTAGCGCCCAAAGCAGTTTGTCCTTATTTATCAGGTCATTGGAGATAGTTGTAAGAGTATCTGCCCTATCAAGGCTGACATTACTTAACACAAGGGAGCTTCCCGTGAAGTGGGTATCTAAAAGCAGATTGAGCGATTCTTCTCTTGAAGTAGTCCACGAGCCATCTTCCTTTTTCAGGTGGCTCGGCATTATTGGATTGGTTGTGAACATTTTTCTTATCCTAGACGCCTCAGAAGATTCTTCTATTTTAACACAGAAGAGTCTTCAAGAAGAGCGTTTGGCTGTCCTTAATTCTCTTTGATAAAGTTTGAGAGATGCTTTGTAGGCATCCCAGTCATCTTCTAATCTAGTAGCCTTGGCTTCGTTGAATAGCTTCCTGCAGCTGCTCCTGAAATGCCCTAACTCCGAGGTCCACCAATATGGTCTCTTCATATCTCTTGGACAAATGAGAGGGCAGGAGGTAGAAAGAGCCTTATTAAAAGCACAGGTGATTAACTTGACCTTGTTGTCAAGTTCATTAGTGTAAGTGGGGTAAAATATAGTAAAATCAGAGTGTACGTTTAAATAGTGCTTAAACGTTACTCGGGTATTTGAGCCAGTCAGTCTTCCTATGATTTCTATAAGGTGATTGGCGAGTAGGTTTGTCATTTAAACTGAATTGTATGTACCGGTGATCGGAGAAAAAATGTTCAGCCGATACCTTCCAGTCTAGAATTAATTGGTTGAGATACATTAAGAATAAGTTTCACTAATATGCAGGATCTAGGTTTACCTTTATCTGCTACATATAGCGATTAATAACCAGGATTCCTAAGTCCGCAAACCAGGTTTTTAACAATTCATGGTTCTTGGATTAGGACGATGTCTTCTCCGCCTTTAAGCAGACGGAGAAAAAAGAAGGCCGAAGCCTTTTTAAAGTGTTGGAGGTTAATCTGATTAGTTAGCTGCAGCATTTCAGTTGCAATCAGGGAGAGAAACCTCCGGTGTTTTTCAGATCTTCCCTTTCGGAAAACGAACTGAGAAGTACGTCCTCGTTGGGAAATTCTCCGAAGGATGAGTCTTCCGTCTCCATATCCGATAGAGGATCGGTCGGGGAGATAGACGACTGTGACAGGGTCACCCTTGATTTGGAGTGACTTCCCTTAAGGAAATCGTGACAGATGCTCCAGGGTAGGGAATCCGGAGCTCCGAGTCTGAGCTATGGGGGCAGTTTACCTGCCTCCAGCTCATCCTTCGCTGATCTGTAGGCTCCTCCAACTTGGCTACTTTCCAGTCGTGGGTCGGAAGTGGGGGATTGCTAATTTGAAGGACCTGGAGTATTTCATCCGCAGAGAAGGGTTCAGTTGGGATCCAGGTGCGAGCTCCCGGTCGGCTTGCGATATTCTCCCTCGCAATGACCTCGCGCTTAGCGCCCAACCAAACCTCTCCTAGACTGCTAATGGCCTGTTTATAGAGTTCGCGAGATCTCAAGTCATCACACGCGTTTAGCTTTATACGGCCTTGAATCCAGCCTCCATCGCGACTGATAGGAGGTGGTCCTGGATGATCTTTCATAAAAGTCAAGAAGCTACCAGAGAGCTTTATCTTGACTAATTGCCATCGTTCTGGAGAGATAGTTCCATCAGTGTCGCTGCGATCTATCACTGCGACTACGATTTTGTCTTTAAGGACATCACTGAAAGACCTCTGAGATGTAACGATGGAGTGACTAAGTGTGCGGGTGTTGTGCACTCTAGGTCTTTTTGAAATCGAATAGATTTCCTCAGACAATCTCTGTCGCTTAGATGTAGAGTCATCACTGGTCCGTTGTTCGTGCTTGTCAATAAGGGCTTGGGCCCATTTTAGCTTGGCGACCTGCTTCGGTGTTCTGTTGGTCTCTGGAATTGCTCCGATGGCCTTCAGTATCCGTACTGCAATACGCCGTTCCTTGTATGACGATCTAGATGGAGTGCGATATCGCCAACCTTCATCAGATGCGCCTACTGGCAGTGGAAGGTCCATGAGGCACCACAATCCTTCCGTTGCAAGTAGAAGGCCTAACTGTCAAAGCCGACCTGTGCTTGTCGGCAGTTGTTAAACCACTACCACGTTGCAGGAGCATTACCAGTAGACGATCTAGATGGAGCTCGTTGTCGCAAAAACCCCCAAGTTTTGTGCCTACAAGATTACTGGCAGCAGAAGGGCCATGAGGCGCCACAATCATAACGTTGCCAGTAGAAAGCCTAAATGTCAAGGTCGACCTGCGGCTATCGGCTGTATTCAAACCACTTCCCACCGTTGCAGCATTACCGGTAGACAGCAACGTACTACCGTCCGGTAAAGAAGAAGTAGCAGTCTTCAAGGTATTTGTGCTAGTTTTCTCAAAACTAGCAAAAGAAAAATTATTTCTGTTTGTCTATTCCCTTGAATCCCCATGAATAGCGGAGAAAGGGTGGTCCATCTGCACATAGATCTGCAGTATGCTGATAAAGCAAGGGGGTAGAATCTGGAGGGCGCCAGGCAGATACTCTATTATTAAACTGGGCTCCCAGGCAGGCTAATTCTCGGCGCGGAACGAATAACACATTAATCCAGCCCAGGGGATGAGGATGGGGATTGAGAGTTGTAAAAGAGAGGAGTGGGAATATGGGAGGGGGAGAGAGAGTGATGAGTGGCCTTTGGTTTCAGTACTCATCTAGAGAAAGCTCTCAAGAATCTTTGACCTTACTTAGCCCCTACAACTTTGTATCTTAATCATTTTTCGCCAAGTCTGGCCAATGAAAATTGGCCATTTGTGTTCTGTCTTATCTGTCAACACTTGCTTGATTGAAAGCCCAACTGTTATCTTGAAGCATAGATACATGTTAAAAACTATGAGATGTGATGTGATTAACAAAAGACAAAAACTTCCCTACATAAAGGATAGATCCATGCTTAAAAAATACTCAGATCAGATGTATTGGTTACTAACAAAACAGAAAAATCCATATTCAATTTTTCTGTTTCTCACTATTACGACTAACGTTTCTCGCTCTTTTCACTATCCCCAGTTAGCCAAAACCTTCCTATAGAAAGCCCAACTGTACGCATACTAATGCTGTAAAAGAACGCGAAATATTTATGTATTTCTGACATGTGAATACAGTGTAGAAAAGACAAACAGAAGCATTTTATGAAATGCTCTAACTGGCGGTAGTGTAAAGAGCGAGAAACGTAATTTGTGGCAGCGAAACGCAGAAAAATTTCGTATGGTTTTTGCTCTTAATTTAATCACCAATACATGAATTGAATTCAACCGCAATACTCGTGGCGCTCTTAATGCTCATCAGTTTACCCTCAAGCCCATCTTCGGACGTACAGTTAAATTCAGGGATTCGTTCTTCAGCCGTAGAACACGTATGTGGAATGCTCTGCCAAGCTCTGTCTTCCCCCCTCACTAGGATCCACAGGCATTCAAAACACAAGCTCATAGACATCTCCTCTTTTCTCCTCCTTTTCCTGAACGTCCACGCTGTGGCAAGCATTTAGCCGAGCATTATAAGAGTTCAAACCAATACAGCCGATCTGAGGATTATATCACTGCATTAGTATTCGTACAGTTGGGCTTTCTATAGAAAAGTTTTGCAAAAGCACAAAACCCATACAAAAATTTCCTGTTTTTCACCACCACGTCTCACGTTTCTTACTCTTTACTCCACTATAGTTGCGTTTTTCAAATTTTTTTTTTATTTTTTCTACACTGTATTCACTCCTCACTAACAATCGATTTTTTACTGCAATAAAATGTTTAGTGTTGCGACTTTCTGTACAGAAGGTTTTGGAAGATAATATGGATAATATGCGATTATAAGAAATATTGCTATGGGAATTCTGGAATATGGTCGTTATGGTCTGGAATTTTGGGAACATAGCAATTTCTCAAGCGATTCGCATAATATTCAGTATGTATGACTAAGATGCGATTATAAGACTTGTTCCTACGGAAATCCTGAAATATGGTCATTATTGTCTGGAATTTCGGGAACAAAGCAATTTCTCAATCGATTCAAATAAAATTCAATTTCTCCAGCGATTCTCATGAAATTCGGTATGTTGGAATTTGATGCGATCATAAGACTTGTTCCTATGGAAATTCTGGAATATGGTCATTATGGTCTGGAATTTCGGGAACAAAACAATTTCTATAGCGATGGTTATGAAATTCGGTGTGTAGGACTAAGATGCGATTATAAGACTTGTTCCTATGGAAATTCTGGAATATGGTCATTATGGTCTGGAATTTCGGGAACAAAACAATTTCTATAGCGATGGTTATGAAATTCGGTGTGTAGGACTAAGATGCGATTATAAGACTTGTTCCTATGGAAATTCTGGAATATGGTCATTATGGTCTGGAATTTCGGGAACAAAGCAATTTCTCAAGCGATTCGCATGAAATTCGGTACGTAGTACTAAAATGCCATTATAAGACTTGTTCCTCTGGAAATTCTGGAATATGGTCTTTATGGTCTGGAATTTCGGGAACAGAGCAATTTCTCAAGCGAATCGCATGAAATTCGGTATGTAGGAATAAGATGCGATTATTAGACTGGTTCCTATGGAAATTCTGGAATATTTTCATTATGGGCTGGAACTTTGGGAACAAAACACTTTTCCAAGCGATTCGCGTGAAATTCGGTATGTAGGAATAAGATGCGATTATAAGACTTTTTCCTATGAAAATTCTGGAATTTGGTCATTATAGTCTTGAATTTCGGGAACAAAACAATTTCTCAAGCGATTTGCATGAAATTCGGTAGGTAGGACTTAGATGCGATTGTAAGACTTGTTCCCATGGAATTTTTGGAATGTGGTCATTTTGGTCTGGAATTTGGGAACATATCAATTTCTCAAGCGATACGCATGATATTCGGTGTGAAGGACTAAGATGCGATTATAAGTCTTGTTCCTATGATAATTCTGAAATATGGTAATTATGGTCTGGAATTTAGGAAACAAAGCAATTTCTCAAGCGATTCGCATGAAATTCGGTATGTAGGACTTTGATGCGATTATAAGACTTATTCCTATGAAAATTCTGGAATATGGGGATTATGATCTGGAATTTCGGGAACAAAGAAATTTATCAAGCGATTCGCATGAAATTCGGTATGTAGGACTTTGATGCGATTATAAGACTTGTTCCTATGAGATTCGGTATGTAGGACTTTGATGCGATTATAAGACTTGTTCCTATGAAAATTCTGGAATATGGTCATTATAGGCTGGAACTTTGGGAACAAAGCAATTTCTCAAGCGATTCGCATGAAATTCGGTATGTAGGAATAAGGTGCGATTATAAGACTTATTCCTATGGAAATTGTGGAATATAGTCGTTATGGTCTGGAATTTAGGAATCAAAGCATTTGTGAAGGGATCACACCAGTTAACACTTGCGTATTTACCCGTTCATTAACATTTCCATACAAATATATATATATCTACTAACTCCGAACTTCGTTAATTGAATTTTTGCCTAATGCCTAAATCAGCATATCATCCATCTGCCCATACATACCTGTATACCTCATGCATTTCCCTTGTCAATTTAACAACAAACACACGTACTGCACATATAAACGTGTGTACACAATGCATTGCTCTCGTCATTAAACGATGGCAAGCGTAAACCCATACATTGTTATTGATGGTTCATGTTACATGCGCTATGTCAGGTGCATGAACTTGAAATAATAATGCTGACACGCTAGATGGCTGGATGGCTGGATGCTGACACAAAAAATTATGCGAGGTGATTTGGGTTCAATTATCGAAGGTCGGAAAATTTAATGGAAGTTAAATGGAAGTGGAATGGAAATTGAAGCCCAAAATTTTGTATAAAAACCCAGTCAATTTTTATAATAAATCAGATCAGTTCTTACATTAAAACAAACAAATCGGTCCAGTTGCGAGTGGGTCTTTGGCATTATTTATGTAAACTATAACTCACTAAAGCTAAGAATTGGTAAAATATATGGTTATTTTTATTAGAAAAACTACAACTTAAACGAAAACTAAAATTAATTAACCCTCTGATCAGATCTACAGCGAACAGCCTTACGCTAACGTTTTGAGTCTGACTGTAAATTGTAAATAAATATAACTTTAAAAAAAAGTCGGTAATTTACAGTAAATCAAAAATCGAAAAACCATTTTTACTTAACACAATTTTTTTTAAGCGATTCGTATGAAATTCGGTATGTAGGACAAAGATGCGATTATAAGACTTGTTCCTATGAAAATTCTAAAGATGGTCATTATGGTCTGGAATTTCGGGAACAAAATAATTTCTTAAACGATTCGCAAGAAATTCGGTATGTAAGACTTTGATGCGATTGTAAGGCTTGTTCCTATGTAAATTCTGGAATATGGTCATTATGGTCTGAAATTTCTGGAACATAGCTACTACTACCACTAGAAGAAGACTACGCGACCTTAGCGTTGCCCAGACTAGGTCATCGGTTGGGCGGTTCTTATCACCTTCCAGTGGGACCTCACTGTAAACAAAACAGAAATCGTATACAAGATAAGAAAGGATAGATGAAAGAATAGTTGAAAAGGAAAGGCCACCACGTCCAGATGCGAGTGTGTCTTTGGCATTGTTTATGTAAACTATAACTCACTAAAACTAAGAATTGTTAAAATGTATGGAATTATTTTAATTAGAAAAACTACAACCTAAACGAAAACTAAAATTAATTAACCCTCTGATCAGATCTACAGCGAACAGCCTTACGCTAACGTTTTGAGTCTGACTGTAAATTGTAAATAAATATAACTTTAAAAAAAGTCGGTAATTTACAGTAAATCAAAAATCGAAAAACCATTTTTACTTAACACAATTTTTTTTAAGCGATTCGTATGAAATTCGGTATGTAGGACAAAGATGCGATTATAAGACTTGTTCCTATGAAAATTCTAAAGATGGTCATTATGGTCTGGAATTTCGGGAACAAAATAATTTCTTAAACGATTCGCAAGAAATTCGGTATGTAAGACTTTGATGCGATTGTAAGGCTTGTTCCTATGTAAATTCTGGAATATGGTCATTATGGTCTGAAATTTCTGGAACATAGCTACTACTACCACTAGAAGAAGACTACGCGACCTTAGCGTTGCCCAGACTAGGTCATCGGTTGGGCGGTTCTTATCACCTTCCATTGGGACCTCACTGTAAACAAAACAGAAATCGTATACAAGATAAGAAAGGATAGATGAAAGAATAGTTGAAAAGGAAAGGCCACCACGTCCAGATGCGAGTGTGTCTTTGGCATTGTTTATGTAAACTATAACTCACTAAAACTAAGAATTGTTAAAATGTATGGAATTATTTTAATTAGAAAAACTACAACCTAAACGAAAACTAAAATACCAATGTGACCCAATCACATCTGCACAGGGAGCTTCACAAAAACCGCTGAAGGACCATTTAGTAGTCCGTCGTAAAGGGCTTCATCGCGGGTTCACATCATCGACCACACATGGGTCCAATACAATTTACTCGCTCATGGCGTGAACTAATCGTAGTAAAGAATTGAAGGAAACAGAAACCTTTCTACCCTTAAGCCCCAATTAGCAAAGGAATTAAAAACTCAGCTGTTTTCCAAAAATAACAAAAATACTTTCTTTGGCATATCTTATTTTAATCTCAACGTTACAAACTTCTCTTTGATAAAATTAAATTAAAAGCGAAAATGAAAGAAACTGGTGATGTGTTTTCAATGGAGACGGAGTAAGCAAAGCAAAAATTGTGTGCTACGCTAAATAAATGGTCAAAAGTGGAAATGATGCTGAACGTTTTAAGTGAAGAAATGAACAGAAGGTTTAACCAGCAAATGGAACTAATGCAGCAGCATAGTCAAGAGATGAATGAAATGTTTAATTAGCAAATGGAACGGACGAGCGGTATTTTTGGTCAAAGCCAAGAGCGGATGCAAGAACAGGATTCCAAATTAACTCAACAAAGCAGTCTCAGTGTCATTCGAGAATCTTCTAGAATCCAGAACGGAATTTTGAAGCCACCTGCGTTCGATGGCGACAGAGCTTTTGAAAATTTCAAAGTCCAGTTCGCAGCTGCTGTACAACACAATGGATGGGGTGCAGAAGAACAGCTAAATTCTCTTATCCTAGCGTTGAGGGGCAAGGCAGCTGATGTATTACAAATGATTCCAAATGCCGAGATGAGTTCCGGAAGAATCATGACGAATTGACAGTTGATGCGTTCATCAATGCTATTCGAGATGAACAGTTGAAGTTTCATTTGAGAATAACATCGAGAGGAAAAACAATTTGTTGGGTTACGCAAGTTGAAAACAGAGGACGTCGCACAAATAAAAGCTCTCATTGATGAGAAGTTGCAGAAATCTACCACTGGTCGCTTTCAAAACGAGAGAAGTAGCAGATTCGATTCTACATTAAGGTGTTTTAGATGTCAGAAACCTGGACATTTCAATCGGGATTGCAAGGAGCTGAGCGCTGGAAACATGATGAGACAGCCTGTGAATGGTGTTAATAATCTGGAAAGATTACGGCGAATAGAAGCACAACATTTGAAGAAGGTGGAGCGATCGTCTTGTACTAGTTTTGCAGGGCAAATGCTGAATGCAGGGTCACAATACGCAGTACAAATCTTGGCAGCGATTGCAACAGTCTGGTTGTTAATAGCGTGTTTGATAGAAGACCTTGCGATTTTATTCTAGACACAGGAGTGTTTTACGCCGAACGTAGTTACCGTGCTTCCTTGTGTGACCAAGGGAAGAGTTACTTGGGCGGAGAGTTAGAGAAAAAAAGTTGCTTTGTAAATTTTAGGACAATTAGTATTTTATTCTTATTGTATTTCTTAACTTTGTATTTTAGATATTACTAGTGAGTAGTGAGGCCCGCTGTCTTAGGCGTGGCTGCGACCTCTACTAGATAATTTTATATTTTTCTAACTTAATAATTTTACAATCCTAGGGAGGCCCGCTGTCTTAAGCGTGGCTGCGACCTCTACTAGAATATTCGTAGTTTTAACTTTGAATTAACTCTTTATATATTTTTATTTATTATTACGAGTTCTAGGCTGTCTTCAGCTTGGCTGCAACCTCCACTAGAATGTATTGGATTAACTCTGACTTTTCAACTGGATTTCACTCCCCTTTTATACGCTCAAATCCAAACGATCTTTGTCCCCAAGTCAACGCAGTTCACGGAAATGCACTCATCAGCGATATTTCCCAATATCGATAAATCAAATAATTAATTGCTCCAGATATAGTGCGATGCACTATTAACTGCGTAAGCAATTAAATTATTACCCAATATCAATAATATTAGGCTAAACAATTAAACCGGAAAATTATTACACAATATAAATGCATCAGCATTACATTCGTCAATGGCTCTGAATATAGTTCATACATCCAGCTGTTGCCGTTGACGATGTCCATTCACCGTTGCTCTCTATACCTACATGTACTTAACTTTGGATTTTGTGTGTATCCGACGCCGTATAGCATTGTATTCGGTATGGAACAATTGGGAATGCTATAGCTGCAGTGCTGTGTATACACAGCATTAAACACAGAGCGATCGCATGAATTATGTGTTTGCTATTTGTTATTATACACAGCATTGAAGGCAGAGCGGTCGCATGAATTATGTGTATTGCTATTGAATGTATATTTGAATGCTATTGAATGTAGCGGATATCGGGTGACGAGCTCATGAACATGGAGTATTTATGTTTGACATGAGCGCTGTAGCGTGCTTGGCGTACTTTCGGTATTGTGACGCATTTGACGTCATGGGAAAGAAGAATCGTATTTAGGAGAGTTGATTTTGAGTTGAGTTGATTTGATGAGGCGACATGTAGTGCGATCACTACATCCCACCCCCCTTAGAAGAAGGAAATTCCACGGTTGGAATTTTCGAGACATAGTTGTTGAAAAGCCATATTTAATTGTACACTATTGTTTTTCTTCGTTTTCTTTTCTTGTGTACATATTTATTAAAAGCAATTTAATTTTTCTCTTGATTTTATGATTCTATTCTATATTTCTTAATTCTAAAAAAAATTGATTTTAAACATTAATAAAATAACCAATTCAATTGGTTAATTTTTTGTTTCATGTGTTTGCCAACTTATCCATTTATAATTTTTAAAAGTCGACTCTGGTGGTGGGAATTATAAATAAAAATTTGGTTAAAATTTTTTTTTTGGTTAACGCTAAACCTTTTCTGGCTGGCTGGCTGGTATCCATTGTGTTTGTTGTTGTAATTTTTATTTTTTTGTTGAAAGCAATATAGCAAATGTGAATCTTGGGCTTGGGTTTGGGTTAGCATTGTTAATATCTAGTTCTAGTACAATTGGTTGATCAACAAAAACTTCATCGATAGCTTCTATATTGGGTTTTGGTTTAGTTTCGTTCTCTGTTGGTTGCTGTCTAAATTCTTTTATAATGGCTTTCAATTTAGAATGGTATTTATAGATATACAACAGGATTATACATGTCACTAAAGCCAAACTATATATTACTGTATAATGATAGGCATCATGCTCATCTAAATTTTGCAAACCGTTTCCTTCCTCTTTCCTTAACAAATCTACTTGGTAAGAAAGTTCTGCCAGATTATTGTTTTCATTATATTTAAGCAGCTTAATTGGGGTTATGTCTATAGGGGTTGTGCTAATTTGTGATTTTAAAAGAGTTAGGTTTATCATCGGAATGAAAGAATTCCTTAAAAGGGTGCTGTCTAAATTTGGACCATATATTGTCAGATCTTTACTACGTAAATAGCATTTGCCCGTGAATTCTACGATTCCTGCTCCCAGAAATTTATGTGTTGTTAATTTCTGGTCACAAATCTCGTCCATGATATACTCGTTTTTAGCGGACAATAACCATTTGCCAGGTTGAGAGAGCTGTATCCAAACTACTGATAAAGGTGATTGCTTCACTTGGCAAGCCGAAGGATGCGCGTCTCTTCGTAATAATTGTATTTCACAATAATCCTGGTTAGAATTGAAGTCATAAAGAGGATGAGTAATCGGACATAACAGAGTCAGTTTGTGCAGTGCATTGGTTAATTTCTTCGATTGTGAGATCATAGAAGTGTTTTTTATCAAAGTCTACTATAACGTAGTTCATTTTGGGTTGGATATAGAGGAAATCATTCTGAATTTTAGTGGGGAAGGGTAAAATTTTATAAAGCTGGTAGATTTCTTTGAAAGGTATTGGTAATTTAATCTCATATATTATTCTTTTAGACTGGATTGAGGATGTTACTGTACTGATTTTATAAAGAGAGGTAGTATATCTTTGTGTTGTATTAGGATTGAGAGTTTGGTATTGCTAGGAATTTCTCTGAGCATAGATGAAAGGACGGTCTCCAACTGTTCTGTAGTTATGATGGCCGGGTGAGGTTTTCCGTGTCGTACCTCAGTTACAGAGTCGATGACTTCATTTAGCAAGCTTTGATGATGCAAAATGGCTAGAGTCGAATAAGATATAAGCGATTCTAATTCGTTTACTAGCCGCTCGTTCTGAACACTATTAGTGCAATCGTCTAGAATTTTTAGTATTGAGGAGAATTTTGTGTTCAGCGTTTTAATTTAGCTGTCTCTAACTTGCTGCGTTCTATTGAAGATGTTGATGGTTGTCCCCATGATATACGTCTGATTTTTTATTATGTTGTTTAGATGCTCTTCGTTGTGTTGTAATTTATTAATCTGCCTGTCGTAATAATTGGCATCATCTTCTGACAAAGTACCGAAAAGTGTTTTGCTGATCATTCCCACTGCATTTAATAATGCTCTCTTTGTTCTTGGTTACGAGTTTACCTCCAAGTTTAGGAGGCTGCATTTTTGTAGTATGTCCTCGATTACGTGATTAAGCTCTACCACCGTACCTTTGCACAAATATGATATTTGCGTGTCGTTATTCAATCCGTTGCATAATTTGGATATTTCGGATATGTATTGGCCCATAAGCTTTGTTGTGGTTAAAAGACCTTGCAAGTCGTAGTACGTTATAATCTTCCATTCATTTGAAAATAAGTTGACCCTATCTAATTCCTCGAAATATATTCCAGAACCTTGTTTTACTGGCGTGAAATTGAGATGTCCAAGCGCCATGGTGAACATGAAACACCAAATTGTTACGCTTTTCATTTTCTGCGTGGGGGAGATAGAGAACAAATTTCTTTACAAAAAACCTTCTTTTTTTTCAAAGAGGAAGATGACAGAAGAGAAGTGAAAGAAACAGTGGTTTGAAGATTAAAATTTTATTCAAATAACTTAGTCAGATTCATTTACGTATATTTATATATTTATTATTATTATTATTATTTTTTTTCTCTAAACTTTGTACTGTGGCTCGTGTCAAACCATATGAATCTGTAGATGCCGAAACCATTCTTGTAGGACTCCTACTCCAGAATAAGCTCGTCGTCGTCTTACGACGTATGCGGTGCATAAACTCAGGCTAAAGTCCTCTTGTTGAATCCCCAGACTAAGAATGTCTCCAGTTTTAAATGCGGCGGTTTCCCCAGGCCAAAGTTGCACTCCGTTTACGTAAGTACAACTGGAGCCCTCGCAATCCTTAACCGTAATATTTTCCTCACAGGCATCTATTTCGATTATAGCATGTATAATTGAAACGAGTTCAGTGGGAACGGATATTCGATTCGGATTTTTGAGAAACCCTTTCGTAAAGGAATCTCGTAGTCTGACACTATGCTGTACAGAACCCAGTACGAGTCGGGCATATAGTCTATTGACTCCATTCTGACATGAAAGAAACTTTTGTTTTTATTCTAGAAACTTATGAGAATGAGCCTCTTCTTTCTTTCTTTCTTTCTTTATTACAGTGGTTTATGTCCACTAGTTTTTCCAGTTTTTCTAGACGCTTGTATACCGGATCGTTTTCCGGATCTGTTGAGAGAAAATTAAACTCGTCTAAATTATCGCATTCTAAACTTAGATCGTGTGCATTTAGCTGCACTGGGTGTTCATTAATATTTAGGAGTAGGACTTTTGCAAAATTGTCACTTGACTGGGCGATGGAAGAGGCCAAAAAGACCCCAGGTGAAACCTGTTTCTTTCGAATGACGACGTCATTTGCACAATTACAAGCGACTTTAGAAAATAGAGTACTTCGTGCAGGTATGTTAATCAGGTCAACAAATGTTTGTTCGGTTTTCATGATGTTCTGTTTTGCTCCATCAAAAATACGTTCTGGTTTTGGAAGAGCTACTTCCCCAGATCCGCTATATATAGAAGTCTTACGTTTAGAAACATCAATTACCTTACTTTGTTGGATTAAACCTTTTTGCGCTAGTACTTTAACATTCTTTGCCTTAGTCTTTCCTTTTATTAATTATTCTTTATACTGTCATTCCGTTTGCTCTTTTTGGACCAAATTTTTATTTTCATTTTTGTTGTTTGTTGTTGATTTTAAAGAATGCTTAGTTTTTTCTAAGTCTATTTGTTTTTGCTTAGGATCTATTGTCTCTAAGTCTTTTTTGTTTTGCTTAGGATCTATTGTCTCTAAGTCTTTTTTACTTTGCTTAGGATCTATTGTCTCTAAGTCTTTTTTATTTTGCTTAGGATCTATTGTCTCTAAGTCTTTTTGCTTGGTTTTACGCTCTACTAAGTTTTTATTGAATTTTTTATAGTTGAAATTGGAATCATCAGATCGAAGTTCGCATGGCGACTCAAAGTATTTAAAATTTTTTTCATATGCCGAACGGAATGCTTCGTTTCAATGGAATTTCTAGTGTGTCATTTTTGAAATCTACTACGCATTTAAATTTTGATAAAAAGTCATTCCCAATAATTCCATCATAGGGGAAATTAAGTTGATTATCAAGTATATGAAAAGGATGCTCTAATAAAAGGGTATGTTCGGGTGACTTGAACTCTAGGGTACCATACACCAAACCAAGGGGTTTTAGCGATTCCCCGGCTATGGTAGTAATGGTGTAGAGGTCGTCACCGTGTATTGTATTTTCATTATACCTATTTTCTTTAACTAGGCTAACGTCGGCACCCGTATCTATCAAAAGCGTTGAAAATTTCTTGTCCGAGGGACTGCATTTTAGTCTTATAGTTGGTTCCTTAAACTCGGGAAAAAACGAAACAAAAATTCTGAAATTCAGTTCTTGGGATGGTATACCTCGGCTGTCGCATTCATTCGAGAGGAACTGCCGATGGCTGGCTTCCCATCAAAAAGGGGTATGATGTTATAAACATCAGAAATACTAATTTTTATGTCCATGTCGGACGACTCCTTTTCAGGAATAACTTCCAAATCTGACGAGAAACTTAAATTTGGAGACAAATTAGTATCAGCAATCGCTTTTGCCTGTATACTAATTTGCCTAGTGACCGGTCTACTTATTTTGGAAAAATAAATTGACTAGCCCAAACACAACAAACAATATTCACAGCACAAATAATTCGCGAAAAATATCGCATACAACCAAAATTCGCGAAAAAATACCAAAAAGTCGCCAAAAATTAACGGAGTAATAAAGAAAAATCGTG
This sequence comes from Nephrocerus scutellatus, assembly GCA_947095585.1. Lineage (NCBI taxonomy): Eukaryota > Metazoa > Arthropoda > Insecta > Diptera > Pipunculidae > Nephrocerus > Nephrocerus scutellatus. The sequence continues at coordinate 54,250,963 of OX352762.1, read as the reverse complement.
AAAAAATATTGGAGCAATATAAGAGACAGGAGGAAAAAAGTTTGCAAAGGGAAAGACCCAAGATTCACCAAGGATTATTATAAAATTTATAAGATATATATGTATAAAATTTATAAGATATATATGTTTTTTTTTAAATTATTATTGTAAAATATATGTATGTATGTTTCTTTTAAAAAAAAAAAAAACAGAAGGATTGTTCTACCTTGTTTTTTTTGTTGGTTTTACTTGCTGTGGGTGTTGCCGCTGAATTTTGCTGCTTGCTGCTGAATTTTAATAATCAGCTGCTGTTGTTTTGTCGCTGCTTGCTGTTGTTGTCGCTGCTGTGGATGTTACCGCTGAATTTAGCTGCTTGCCGCTACTGTTGTGTGTGGATGTTGGCTGCTCGTTGCTGCCTTGTTTGTTGCTGAGAGCTGCTTGCTGATGATTTCTGCTGCTGTTGTCTGCTGCTTGCTGCTGCTGTGGATTTTGCCAGGCAGGCTTCGCGCCCTAGAGATGCAGTTACAGCCTGGTCTTCCACTGCCCGAATGTTAGCCAAATGCCTACGCTCTAAAGCTGGCTTACTGTGTTCGGGTCTTTCTAAATTCACTTTCACTTTTCACTTTTGTTTACTTTGCTGGTGTTTAGCCCCAGCACGCATCAGAAGAGCGGTCTTCTGTTTTGGCTTATAATTGTTGGTAGGAGATCTTTTGTAGATCCCACCGCTGCCACCAAATGTTTTACGCCGAACGTAGTAACCGTGCTTCCTTGAGTGACCAAGGGAAGAGTTACTTGGGCGGAGAGTTAAAGAAAAAACGTTGCTTTGTAAATTTTAGGACAATTAGTATTTTATTCTTATTGTATTTCTTAACTTTGTATTTTAGATATTACTAGTGAGTAAATCCAATATTGGTCCCTCAATTCAGATAGTGGAGCGCGAATTTGAAGTAGTGCAATCCTTTAACTATCTCGGGTCAACTATAGCAGCCGATAACAGCATGGAACCAGAAATACGCGCACGGTTGCTTAAAGCCAACAAAGCCTACTATAGCCTGTCAAGACTCTTCAAATCCAGGAACTTAACCATAACACCCAAGCTGCTGATATATAAGACAATAGTCATACCAGTACTCACATATGGATCCGAGACTTGGGTGCTTATCGGAAAGCATTCTGACCTCTTAGCAGCGTTCGAGAGAAAAGTTTTACGGAGAATTGTTGGCCACGTATGTGAGGAAGGACGATTCCGAAGACTCTATAATGAAGAGATCTACGAGCGTTACCGCGATGTCGACATCGTGAAGAAAATTAAGCTCGGTAGGTTCCGGTGGGCAGGACACCTAGCTCGTATGAGCGAAGAGGATCCTGTTCGGAAAGTCCTTTGCGGTAGGATTCATGGAACACGACAGCGAGGCCGGCCAAGCCTACGCTGGAAGGATGGCGTAGACCAGGACGCCCAGAGATTAGGGATGCCAAACTGGATGACATCGGCTCGAAATCGGGACCGGTGGAGAGACTTTTTGCGGGAGGCCAGAACCGGACCCCAGTTGTAGAGCCAAATATGATGATGAGTGAGTAGTGAGGCCCGCTGTCTTAGGCGTGGCTGCGACCTCTACTAGATAATTTTATATTTTTATAACTTAATAATTTTACAATCCTAGGGAGGTCCGCTGTCTTAAGGGTGGCTGCGACCTCTACTAGAATATTCGTAGTTTTAACTTTGAATTAACTCTTTATATATTTTTATTTATTATTATGAGTTCTAGGGAGGACCGCTGTCTTCAGCTTGGCTGCAACCTCCACTAGAATGTATTGGATTAACTCTGACTTTTCAACTGGATTTCACTCCCCTTTTATACGCTCAAATCGAAACGATCTTTGTCCCCAAGTCAACGCAGTTCACGGAAATGCACTCATCAGCGATATTTCCCAATATCGATAAATCAAATAATTAATTGCTCCAGATATAGTGCGATGCACTATTAACTGCGTAAGCAATTAAATTATTACCCAATATCAATAATATTAGGCTAAACAATTAAACCGGAAAATTATTACACAATATAAATGCATCCGCATTACATTCGTCAATGGCTCTGGATATAGTTCATACACCCAGCTGTTGCCGTTGACGATGTCCATTCACCGTTGCTCTCTATACCTACAATTCATACATGTACTTAACTTTGGATTTTGTGTGTATCCGACGCCGTATAGCATTGTATTCGGTATGGAACAATTGGGAATGCTATAGCTGCAGTGCTGTGTATACACAGCATTAAACACAGAGTGATCGCATGAATTATGTGCATTGCTATTTGTTATAGCTGCAGTGCTGCATACACAGAGCAATCGCATGAATTATGTGTTTGCTATTTGTTATTATACACAGCATTGAAGGCAGAGCGGTCGCATGAATTATGTGTATTGCTATTGAATGTATATTGAATGTAGCGGATATCGGGTGACGAGCTCATGAACATGAACATGAACATGAGTATTTATGTTTGACATGAAAAGTGAGCGCTGTAGCGTGCTTGGCGTACTTTCGGTATTTTGACGCATTTGACGCCATGGGAAAGAAGAATCGTATTTAGGAGAGTTGATTTTGAGTTGAGTTAATTTGATGATTGAATGTAGCGGATATCGGGTGACGAGCTCATGAACATGGAGTATTTATGTTTGACATGAAAAGTGAGCGCTGTAGCGTGCTTGGCGTACTTTCGGTATTTTGACGCATTTGACGCCATGGGAAAGAAGAATCGTATTTAGGAGAGTTGATTTTGAGTTGAGTTGATTTGATGAGGCGACATGTAGTGCGATCACTACATCCCCACCCCCTTAGAAAAAGGAAATTCCACGGTTGGAATTTTCGAGACATAGTTGTTGAAAAGCCATATTTAATTGTACACTATTGTTTTTCTTCGTTTTCTTTTCTTGTGTACATATTTATAAAAAGCAATTTAATTTTTCTCTTGATTTTATGTTTCTATTCTATATTTCTTAATTCTAAAAAAAATTGATTTTAAACATTAATAAAATAACCAATTCAATTGGTCAATTTTTTGTTTCATGTGTTTGCCAACTTATCCATTTATAATTTTTAAAAGTCGACTCTGGTGGTGGGAATTATAAATAAAAATTTGGTTAAATATTTCTTAACCAAAAATTTTTTTTTGGTTAACGCTAAACCTTTTCTGGCTGGCTGGCTGGTATCCATTGTGTTTGTTGTTGTAATTTTTATTTTTTTTTTTGAAAGCAATATAGCAAATGTGAATCTTGGGCTTGGGTTTGGGTTAGCATTGTTAATATCTAGTTCTAGTACAATTGGTTGATCAACAAAAACTTCATCGATAGCTTCTATATTGGGTTTTGGTTAGTTTCGTTCTCTGTTGGTTGCTGTCTAAATTCTGTTATAATGGCTTTCAATTTAGAATGGTATTTATAGATATACAACAGGATTATACATGTCACTAAAGCCAAACTATATATTACTGTATAATGATGGGCATCATGCTCATCTAAATTTTGCAAACCGTTTCCTTCCTCTTTCCTTAACAAATCTACTTGGTAAGAAAGTTCTGCCAGATTATTGTTTTCATTATATTTAAGCAGCTTAATTGGGGTTATGTCTATAGATGTTGTGCTAATTTGTGATTTTAAAAGAGTTAGGTTTATCATCGGAATGAAAGAATTCCTTAAAAGGGTGCTGTCTAAATTTGGACCATATATTGTCAGATCTTTACTACGTAAATAGCATTTGCCCGTGAATTCTACGATTCCTGCTCCCAGAAATTTATGTGTTGTTAATTTCTGGTCACAAATCTCGTCCATGATATACTCGTTTTTAGCGGACAATAACCATTTGCCAGGTTGAGAGAGCTGTATCCAAACTACTGATAAAGGTGATTGCTTCACTTGGCAAGCCGAAGGATGCGCGTCTCTTCGTAATAATTGTATTTCACAATAATCCTGGTTAGAATTGAAGTCATAAAGAGGATGAGTAATCGGACATAACAGAGAGTCAGTTTGTGCAGTGCATTGGTTAATTTCTTCGATTGTGAGATCATAGAAGTGTTTTTTATCAAAGTCTACTATAACGTAGTTCATTTTGGGTTGGATATAGAGGAAATCATTCTGAATTTTAGTGGGGAAGGATAAAATTTTATAAAGCTGGTAGATTTCTTTGAAAGGTATTGGTAATTTAATCTCATATATTATTCTTTTAGACTGGATTGAGGATGTTACTGTACTGATTTTATAAAGAGAGGTAGTATATCTTTGTGTTGTATTAGGATTGAGAGTTTGGTATTGCTAGGAATTTCTCTGAGCATAGATGAAAGGACGGTCTCCAACTGTTCTGTAGTTATGATGGCCGGGTGAGGTTTTCCGTGTCGTACCTCAGTTACAGAGTCGATGACTTCATTTAGCAAGCTTTGGTGATGCAAAATGGCTAGAGTCGAATAAGATATAAGCGATTCTAATTCGTTTACTAGCCGCTCGTTCTGAACACTATTAGTGCAATCGTCTAGAATTTTTAGTATTGAGGAGAATTTTGTGTTCAGCGTTTTAATTTGGCTGTCTCTAACTTGCTGCGTTCTATTGAAGATGTTGATGGTTGTCCCCATGATATACGTCTGATTTTTTATTAGGTTCTTTAGATGCTCTTCGTTGTGTTGTAATTTATTAATCTGCCTGTCGTAATAATTGGCATCATCTTCTGACAAAGTACCGAAAAGTGTTTTGCTGATCATTCCCACTGCATTTAATAATGTTCTCTTTGTTCTTGGTTTCGAGTTTCCCTCCAAGTATAGGAGGCTGCATTTTTGTAGTATGTCCTCGATTACGTGATTAAGCTCTACCACCGTACCTTTGCACAAATATGATATTTGCGTGTCGTTATTCAATCCGTTGCATAATTTGGATATTTCGGATATGTATTGGCCCATAAGCTTTGTTGTGGTTAAAAGACCTTGCAAATCGTAGTACGTTATAATCTTCCATTCATTTGAAAATAAGTTGACCCTATCTAATTCCTCGAAATATATTCCAGAACCTTGTTTTACTGGCGTGAAATTGAGATGTCCAAGCGCCATGGTGAACATGAAACACCAAATTGTTACGCTTTTCATTTTCTGCGTGGGGGAGATAGAGAACAAATTTCTTTACAAAAAACCTTCTTTTTTTTCAAAGAGGAAGATGACAGAAGAGAAGTGAAAGAAACAGTGGTTTGAAGATTAAAATTTTATTCAAATAACTTAGTCAGATACATTTACGTATATTTATATATTTATTATTATTATTTTTTTGCTCTAAACTTTGTACTGTGGGTCGTGTCAAACCATATGAATCTGTAGATGCCGAAACCATTCTTGTAGGACTCCTACTCCAGAATAAGCTCGTCGTCGTCTTACGACGTATGCGGTGCATAAACTCAGGCTAAAGTCCTCTTGTTGAATCCCCAGACTAAGAATGTCTCCAGTTTTCAATGCGGCGGTTTCCCCAGGCCTAAGTTGCACTCCGTTGACGTAAGTACAACTGGAGCCCTCGCAATCCTTAACCGTAATATTTTCCTCACAGGCATCTATTTCGATTATAGCATGTATAATTGAAACGAGTTCAGTGGGAACGGATATTCGATTCGGATAATTTCTGCAATTTTGCATTGGTTAATTTCTTCGATTGTGAGATCATAGAAGTGTTTTTTATCAAAGTCTACTATAACGTAGTTCATTTTGGGTTGGATATAGAGGAAATCATTCTGAATTTTAGTGGGGAAGGGTAAAATTTTATAAAGCTGGTAGATTTCTTTGAAAGGTATTGGTAATTTAATCTCATATATTATTCTTTTAGACTGGATTGAGGATGTTACTGTACTGATTTTATAAAGAGAGGTAGTATATCTTTGTGTTGTATTAGGATTGAGAGTTTGGTATTGCTAGGAATTTCTCTGAGCATAGATGAAAGGACGGTCTCCAACTGTTCTGTAGTTATGATGGCCGGGTGAGGTTTTCCGTGTCGTACCTCAGTTACAGAGTCGATGACCTCATTAAGCAAGCTTTGGTGATGCAAAATGGCTAGAGTCGAATAAGATATAAGCGATTCTAATTCGTTTACTAGCCGCTCGTTCTGAACACTATTAGTGCAATCGTCTAGAATTTTTAGTATTGAGGAGAATTTTGTGTTCAGCGTTTTAATTTGGCTGTCTCTAACTTGCTGCGTTCTATTGAAGATGTTGATGGTTGTCCCCATGATATACGTCTGATTTTTTATTAGGTTGTTTAGATGCTCTTCGTTGTGTTGTAATTTATTAATCTGCCTGTCGTAATAATTGGCATCATCTTCTGACAAAGTACCGAAAAGTGTTTTGCTGATCATTCCCACTGCATTTAATAATGCTCTCTTTGTTCTTGGTTTCGAGTTTACCTCCAAGTTTAGGAGGCTGCATTTTTGTAGTATGTCCTCGATTACGTGATTAAGCTCTACCACCGTACCTTTGCACAAATATGATATTTGCGTGTCGTTATTCAATCCGTTGCATAATTTGGATATTTCGGATATGTATTGGCCCATAAGCTTTGTTGTGGTTAAAAGACCTTGCAAATCGTAGTACGTTATAATCTTCCATTCATTTGAAAATAAGTTGACCCTATCTAATTCCTCGAAATATATTCCAGAACCTTGTTTTACTGGCGTGAAATTGAGATGTCCAAGCGCCATGGTGAACATGAAACACCAAATTGTTACGCTTTTCATTTTCTGCGTGGGGGAGATAGAGAACAAATTTCTTTACAAAAAACCTTCTTTTTTTTCAAAGAGGAAGATGACAGAAGAGAAGTGAAAGAAACAGTGGTTTGAAGATTAAAATTTTATTCAAATAACTTAGTCAGATACATTTACGTATATTTATATATTTATTATTATTATTATTATTTTTTTTCTCTAAACTTTGTACTGTGGGTCGTGTCAAACCATATGAATCTGTAGATGCCGAAACCATTCTTGTAGGACTCCTACTCCAGAATAAGCTCGTCGTCGTCTTACGACGTATGCGGTGCATAAACTCAGGCTAAAGTCCTCTTGTTGAATCCCCAGACTAAGAATGTCTCCAGTTTTCAATGCGGCGGTTTCCCCAGGCCTAAGTTGCACTCCGTTGACGTAAGTACAACTGGAGCCCTCGCAATCCTTAACCGTAATAATTTCCTCACAGGCATCTATTTCGATTATAGCATGTATAATTGAAACGAGTTCAGTGGGAACGGATATTCGATTCGGATAGCCGTTACCGATTTTTGAGAAACCCTTTCGTAAAGGAATCTCGTAGTCTGACACTATGCTGTACAGAACCCAGTACGAGTCGGGCATATAGTCTATTGACTCCATTCTGACATGAAAGAAACTTTTGTTTTTATTCTAGGAACTTATGAGAATGAGCCACTTTCTTTCTTTCTTTATTACAGTGGTTTATGTCCACTAGTTTACCAGTTTTTCTAGACGCTTGTATACCGGATCGTTTTCCGGATCTGTTGAGAGAAAATTAAACTCGTCTAAATTATCGCATTCTAAACTTAGATCGTGTGCATTTAGCTGCACTGGGTGTTCATTAATATTTAGGAGTAGGACTTTTGCAAAATTGTCACTTGACTGGGCGATGGAAGAGGCCAAAAAGACCCCAGGTGAAACCTGTTTCTTCCGAATGACGACGTCATTTGCACAATTACAAGCGACTTTAGAAAATAGAGTACTTCGTGCAGGTATGTTAATCAGGTCAACAAATGTTTGTTCGGTTTTCATGATGTTCTGTTTTGCTCCATCAAAAATACGTTCTGGTTTTGGAAGAGCTACTTCCCCAGATCCGCTATATATAGAAGTCTTACGTTTAGAAACATCAATTACCTTATTTTGTTGGATTAAACCTTTTTGCGCTAGTACTTTAACATTCTTTGCCTTAGTCTTTCCTTTTATTAATTTTTCTTTATACTGTCATTCCGTTTGCTCTTTTTGGACCAAATTTTTATTTTCATTTTTCTTAGATTTACTGTCTACCAAGTTTGTTGTTGATTTTAAAGAATGCTTAGTTTTTTCTAAGTCTTTTTTACTTTGCTTAGGATCTATTGTCTCTAAGTCTTTTTTTATTTTGCTTAGGATGTATTGTCTCAAAGTCTTTTTTATTTTGCTTAGGATCTATTGTCTCTAAGTCTTTTTGCTTGGTTTTACGCTCTACTAAGTTTTTATTGAATTTTTTATAGTTGAAATTGGAATCATCAGATCAAAGTTCGCATGGCGACTCAAAGTATTTAAAATTTTTTTCATATGCCGAACGGAATGCTTCGTTTCAATGGAATTTCTAGTGTGTCATTTTTGAAATCTACTACGCATTTAAATTTTGATAAAAAGTCATTCCCAATAATTCCATCATAGGGGAAATTAAGTTGATTATCAAGTATATGAAAAGGATGCTCTAATAAAAGGGTATGTTCGGGTGACTTGAACTCTAGGGTACCATACACCAAACCAAGGGGTTTTAGCGATTCCCCGGCTATGGTAGTAATGGTGTAGAGGTCGTCACCGTGTATTGTATTTTCATTATACCTATTTTCTTTAACTAGGCTAACGTCGGCACCCGTATCTATCAAAAGCGTTGAAAATTTCTCGTCCGAGGGACTGAATTTTAGTCTTATCGTTGGTTCCTTAAACTCGGGAAAAAACGAAACAAAAATTCTGAAATTCAGTTCTTGGGATGGTATACCTCGGCTGTCGCATTCATTCGAGAGGAACTGCCGATGTCTGGCTTCCCATCAAAAAGGGGTATGATGTTATAAACATCAGAAAAACTAATTTGTATGTCCATGTCGGACGACTCCTTTTCAGGAATAACTTCCAAATCTGAAGAGAAACTTAAATTTGGAGACAAATTAGTATCAGCAATCGCTTTTGCCTGTATACTAATTTGCCTAGTGACCGGTCTACTTATTTTGGAAAAATAAATTGACTAGCCCAAACACAACAAACAATATTCACAGCACAAATAATTCGCGAAAAATATCGGATACAACCAAAATTCGCGAAAAAATACCAAAAAGTCGCCAAAAATTAACGGAGTAATAAAGAAAAATCGTGAAAAAATATTGGAGCAATATAAGAGACAGGAGGAAAAAAGTTTGCAAAGGGAAAGACCCAAGATTCACCAAGGATTATTATAAAATTTATAAGATATAAATGTTTTTTTTTTTAAATTATTATTGTAAAATATATGTATGTATGTTTCTTTAAAAAAAAAAAAAAAAAAAAAAACAGAAGGATTGTTCTACCTTGTTTTTTTGTTGGTTTTACTTGCTGTGGGTGTTGCCGCTGAATTTTGCTGCTTGCTGCTGAATTTTAATAATCAGCTGCTGTTGTTTTGTCGCTGCTTGCTGTTGTTGTCGCTGCTGTGGATGTTACCGCTGAATTTAGCTGCTTGCCGCTACTGTTGTGTAAGTCTTTTTTGTTTTGCTTAGGATCTATTGTCTCTAAGTCTTTTTTACTTTGCTTAGGATCTATTGTCTCTAAGTCTTTTTTATTTTGCTTAGGATGTATTGTCTCAAAGTCTTTTTTATTTTGCTTAGGATCTATTGTCTCTAAGTCTTTTTGCTTGGTTTTACGCTCTACTAAGTTTTCATTGAATTTTTTATAGTTGAAATTGGAATCATCAGATCGAAGTTCGCATGGCGACTCAAAGTATTTAAAATTTTTTTCATATGCCGAACGGAATGCTTCGTTTCAATGAAATTTCTAGTGTGTCATTTTTGAAATCTACTACGCATTTAAATTTTGATAAAAAGTCATTCCCAATAATTCCATCATAGGGGAAATTAAGTTGATTATCAAGTATATGAAAAGGATGCTCTAATAAAAGGGTATGTTCGGGTGACTTGAACTCTAGGGTACCATACACCAAACCAAGGGGTTTTAGCGATTCCCCGGCTATGGTAGTAATGGTGTAGAGGTCGTCACCGTGTATTGTATTTTCATTATACCTATTTTCTTTAACTAGGCTAACGTCGGCACCCGTATCTATCAAAAGCGTTGAAAATTTCTTGTCCGAGGGACTGCATTTTAGTCTTATCGTTGGTTCCTTAAACTCGGGAAAAAACGAAACAAAAATTCTGAAATTCAGTTCTTGGGATGGTATACCTCGGCTGTCGCATTCATTCGAGAGGAACTGCCGATGGCTGGCTTCCCATCAAAAAGGGGTATGATGTTATAAACATCAGAAATACTAATTTTTATGTCCATGTCGGACGACTCCTTTTCAGGAATAACTTCCAAATCTGACGAGAAACTTAAATTTGGAGACAAATTAGTATCAGCAATCGCTTTTGCCTGTATACTAATTTGCCTAGTGACCGGTCTACTTATTTTGGAAAAATAAATTGACTAGCCCAAACACAACAAACAATATTCACAGCACAAATAATTCGCGAAAAATATCGGATACAACCAAAATTCGCGAAAAAATACCAAAAAGTCGCCAAAAATTAACGGAGTAATAAAGAAAAATCGTGAAAAAATATTGGAGCAATATAATAGACAGGAGGAAAAAAGTTTGCAAAGGGGAAGACCCAAGATTCACCAAGGATTATTATAAAATTTATAAGATATATATGTTTTTTTTTTAAATTATTATTGTAAAATATATGTATGTATGTTAAAAAAAAAAAAAAACAGAAGGATTGTTCTACCTTGTTTTTTTTTGTTGGTTTTACTTGCTGCTGTTGGTGTTGCCGCTGAATTTTGCTGCTTGCTGCTGAATTTTAATAATCAGCTGCTGTTGTTTTGTCGCTGCTTGCTGTTGTTGTCGCTGCTGTGGATGTTACCGCTGAATTTAGCTGCTTGCCGCTACTGTTGTGTGTGGATGTTGGCTGCTCGTTGCTGCCTTGTATGTTGCTGAGAGCTGCTTGCTGATGATTTCTGCTGCTGTTGTCTGCTGCTTGCTGCTGCTGTGGATTTTGCCAGGCAGGCTTCGCGCCCTAGAGATGCAGTTACAGCCTGGTCTTCCACTGCCCGAATGTTAGCCAAATGCCTACGCTCTAAAGCTGGCAAGGTCTTACTGTGTTCGGGTCTTTCTAAATTCACTTTCACTTTTCACTTTTGTTTACTTTGCTGGTGTTTAGCCCCAGCACGCATCAGAAGAGCGGTCTTCTGTTTTAGCTTATAATTGTTGGTAGGAGATCTTTTGTAGATCCCACCGCTGCCACCAAATGTTTTACGCCGAACGTAGTAACCGTGCTTCCTTGAGTGACCAAGGGAAGAGTTACTTGGGCGGAGAGTTAAAGAAAAAACGTTGTTTTGTAAATTTTAGGACAATTAGTATTTTATTCTTATTGTATTTCTAAACTTTGTATTTTAGATATTACTAGTGAGTAGATCCAATATTGGTCCCTCAATTCAGAGTTTTACGGAGAATTGTTGGCCCCGTATGTGAGGAAGGACGATTCCGAAGACTCTATAATGATGAGATCTACGAGCGTTACCGCGATGTCGACATCGTGAAGAAAATTAAGCTCGGTAGGCTCCGGTGTGCAGGACACCTAGATCGTATGAGCGAAGAGGATCCTGTTCGGAAAGTCCTTTGCGGTAGGATTTATGGAACACGACAGCGAGGCCGGCCAAGCCTACGCTGGAAGGATGGCGTAGACCAGGACGCCCAGAGTTTAGGGATGCCAAACTGGATGACATCGGCTCGAAATCGGGACCGGTGGAGAGACTTTTTGCGGGAGGCCAGGACCGGACCCCTGTTGTAGAGCCAAATATGATGATGAGTGAGTAGTGAGGCCCGCTGTCTTAGGCGTGGTTGCGACCTCTACTAGATAATTTTATATTTTTATAACTTAATAATTTTACAATCTTAGGGAGGTCTGCTGTCTTAAGCGTGGCTGCGACCTCTACTAGAATATTCGTAGTTTTAACTTTGAATTAACTCTTTACATATTTTTATTTATTATTATCAGTTCTAGGGAGGCACGCTGTCTTCAGCTTGGCTGCAACCTCCACTAGAATGTATTGGATTAACTCTGACTTTTCAACTGGATTTCACTCCCCTTTTATACGCTCAAATCGAAACGATCTTTGTCCACAAGTCAACGCAGTTCACGGAAATGCACTCATCAGCGATATTTCCCAATATCGATAAATCAAATAATTAATTGCTCCAGATATAGTGCGATGCACTATTAACTGCGTTAGCAATTAAATTATAACCAATATCAATAATATTAGGCTAAACAATTAAACCGGAAAATTATTACACAATATAAATACATCAGCAGTACATTCGTCAATGGCTCTGGATATAGTTCATACACCCAGCTGTTGCCGTTGACGATGTCCATTCACCATTGCTCTCTATACCTACAATTCATACATGTACTTGACTTTGGATTTTGTGTTTATCCGCCGCCGTACAGCATTGTACTCGGTATGGAACAATTGGGAATGCTATAGCTGCAGTTCTGTGTATACACAGCATTAAACACAGAGTGATCGCATGAATTACGTGCATTGCTATTTGTTATAGCTGCAGTGCTGTATACACACAGCATTAAACACAGAGCGATCGCATGAATTATGTGTATTGCTATTGAATGTATTTTGAATGCTATTGAATGTAGCGGATATCGGGTGACGAGTTCATGAACATGGAGTATTTATGTTTGACATGAAAAGTGAGCGCTGTAGCGTGGTTGGCGTACTTTCGGTATTGTGACGCATTTGACGCCATGGGAAAGAAGAATCGTCTTTAGGAGAGTTGATTTGATGAGGCGACATGTAGTGCGATCACTACAGGAGCTTGTAGGTGAGTCCCGAAATGGTGTCTGGAGAACAAGTAAACAGAGTGCATTACTACAAGTTGAGGACAGCTACAGGAGAGGCTGCTGTCGTTAAGGGTGAACGTTTCCTTACAGTCGAGTTTGGAGGATTAAGGTTTCGACATCCGTTTATTGTTCCCCGTTGGAAGATGAATGCATTACTACAAGTCTGGACTTTATGATGGCGAACCATATTTCACTTGATTTAAGAAAGAAAGTACTGACATGGCGTAATGTGGAAGTTCAGTTCAGCATGACCGGCAATCACAATGGTGGATCATTCAGAAAGTGTACAAACAAAGTAATAATAATAATATAATATATATATATCTAATATATAAAAATGGTGTGTGTATTGTTTGAGATTGTCTTTCTCAGGAACCAGGCATCGCAGGAAGCTGAAATTTTCACCATAGATTAGGATTAGGTTTGGGTTTTTGTTTTGGTTTGAACTCTCTAAGTGGCACTGTTGTCAAAATATAAGGGTTTTTTTGTTTCTCAGCAAAGAAGCATCTTAGGAACTTCAGATTTTAACCATAGGTTTGTTTCATTGCTATTTGGGTTTTTGTGAAATTTGGACCCGTTAGGTTGGTCTATTTTCAAGATAGTAGGTGGTAAAACCGTTTTTTTTTGACATTTATTTAGTTTCATTACAACACGCGCAAGAATACATCGTAGGACGCCAAATTAAAAATAAAACTAATAATTAATCGTAAAAAAACATTATTACACAAAATAACTGTTTTTATATTATACATATGAGTCACGAAAACTGCATTTGTTTGATTAGTAGTTATTTTATTTTACACACAGGGAATGTAAAATGTTAATATCAGCCACATTTTTAAACTGAATTTTATGAAATTTTTAAGATATATTATTGGCAGGTAGGGGAAAGTTATAGGTATAGATGGAAGGGGAGAAAGATAAAATTTTAACATGAGATTTACAAACGTATTTTTTAAAAAATGTCAACGTAAATTATTGGCAGGTGAGGAAAAGTTATAGGCTATAGTACTCCCGTCACGGGTAGCAAAGCGCCCGGGAACAGCTAGTATATATATATATATAATGTGGAAGTTCAGCTCAGCATGACCGGCAATCACAATGGTGGATCATTCAGGAAGTGTACAAACAAAGTAGAAGACCGGAAATCCAAAAATTTTCAGTTGTTTCACGAATCATGGTCCTGCAGATGAAAGATCATTTGACAAGAGAGCAACTTAGGGAAGAACAAGAGCAGGACGATTCAATTGCTCCAGTACTTCGGTTGATGGAGCAAGGGGAAAGGCCGCAGTAGCACGAAATTGCAACAGCAAGTCCGACAGTAAAAAGTTACTGGGCTCAATGGCAGTCATTAAGATTAAAAGATGGAGTACTAGTAAGGCTATGGGAATCTGCCGATGGTCGGTATAACAAATCAAAGGTAGTGTTACCAACGAATTTGGTGAACACAGTTCTTCATGATGCACACAGTGGAACGTGAGGCGAGCATTTGGGAATTATGAGGACACTAGATGAAGTAAGAAGTCGATTCTTTTAGGTCAATTGTCGCAGAGATGTTGAAAACTAGTGCCGAACGTGTGCGAAATGTGCTGCAAGAAGAGAAGTGCAACAAAGACCTAGAGGGAAAACACATCGATACAAAGTTGTAGCGCCAATAGTTGCGCAAGATGCAAAGGATTCCGTTCGAAGAACAATGGTGATCAATATCCATAGATCAGTAAAGAACAACGTCGTGAATGGTAACGAAGGAATGAAAACACAGAATCACCTGAGTGCGAACTATGAGAAATTGAGCGAAGGAGACTTCGTTTGGCTATACAATTCCAAGACAAGACAAGGGAAATTACAGACACCACAGGGGGTAATGTTAAGAAAAGAAGTTATGTTATGTTATGTTATTGTTTGTGGGCTGGAAAGCCTTGTGCATTGCGACCTTAAGGTCTATTGTGCGTCCCAGATGTCTACCACATTATGTGGTAGCTTAGTCCTCTTATGAATGCTAATATATCTGCCAGGTCGATAGGTCTGGCATTCTGCCATAGAACTGTGTGAGCCTTGAGGTATTGAAGTCTTTTTCGGGTGAGGGCATCACATATAAAAAGTTTGTGTTCTGGCGTTTCCTCTGGCTCGCCACGAAAGCGACAGCGATCTGTTTGGGATTTCCCCATTTTTGTTAAGTGGCCATTAAATGGGCCATGTCCCGTCATCTACCAGACAAAGAATCTCAGTGTTTGTCGGTTTAACTTGATTGCTTTGTTTATATTTTTAATGTTGTATTTGAGAAGCTTTTTGGTTTGTTTCATCGTTGTTGATGATTCACATTCACCCTCGATGGCGTTGTTTGCCCACTCTTTTATCTTATTTTCAAGGTGGCTCTTGCTGAAGGCAATGCTTGGCTCGGAGCCAGTGAAGGTCTCTTCCGCTCCTGCTCTTGCGGAGAGGTCTGCTGTCTCGTTCCCATAATGGCCTGAATGGTTTGGAGACCACATCAGGTTGACATTGTTGGTTTTTGCCAGTTCGTTTAGGTGGCAGAAGCAGCTCCACGTTGTTTTTGAATTGAGAACCGGGCGTTTTAGCGATAGCAGAGTGGCCTCACTTTTGGAGATCATATAGATCTCGGTTCTTCTATATTTTCTTTTTATGCATTCTAGTGTGCAGGCTACTAATGCTGTTGTTTCTGCCTGGAAAACAGTTGGGGATTTTCCTAGGGTTACACGTAATTTGGGTCTGGGTACGAATACCCCTGCCCCTGTTCCTGAGTTTGTTTTGGATCCATCTGTGTACCAGATAGATGCATGATTGGGGAGGTTACTTATTATATTTTCAACTTGATTACGGTCCGGTACTCTTACTGAGAAGTTCCTTTGAAAGTAAGCTGTTTTTATAATTGAATCTGATTGGAGGACAAATTCGCTTCCCAAATTGATTTTGGCGATGATGCTTATTTGTCCTGGTCTATTGACTTTGAGTTGGTTAGTTACCTTGAGTGAAATTGCTCTTGCACCCGCTTCGCTTTTGATGTGTAAGTGAAGAGGTGTGAGTCCTAGTATTTTTTCTAGTGCTGCTGTTGGGCAAGTCTTGATAGCTCCTGTTGCATTAAGACATATTAATCTTTGAATTTTACTAAGTTTTTAGCGTGTTTTCCACTGCTCTGTTTTTTGTCATCATATCAGGGCTGCGTAAGTGAGTCTGGGCCTGATAATGCTTTGGTATAGCCTTAGAGTGACTTGCGGGTTTGCTCCCCACGTTTTACTGAACGAACATGCGTTGGCAAGTGAAGTAAGCTTTTTTAGCTTTGTTGGTGATGTATGATATATGGGAGTTCCATGTTAGTTTTTGGTCAAACACTACCCCCAGATATTTGGCTTCAGGAATTATTTGGAGTATTTTACCTTGGAATCTTAGGGCGGGAAGAGTTGTTCTCTTTCTTTTTGTGAAAACGGTGCATACTATTTTATCTGGGATGACACTTAAGTCTACCTCCCGGCACCATTCGTTTACTATTTTGAGAGCTAATTGCATGCGCTCTGTTATCGTGCTTTCGAATTTACCTCGAACCATTAGGACTAGATCACCCCCATAGCCAATATTTGTGATAAGATTATTCTTAAGCCTGTCGAGCAACTGATCCATCACCAGTAGCCACAAGAGTGGTGATAAAACGCCTCCTGGTCGCCTCCTAAAATAAATCCCAATGTAAATACTGCACACTAAAGATAAGCACTTTTTATGTAGCATACGTTAAGGCTGTACGACTTTATGTTATTTGAAATTTGAAATATAACCGCCTACAAGTTTGAATCATTGTATACTGGTCAAACAAGTAGTCAAACCGGATTGTGTGGTTTGCCTGGATTTTGTAAAAGAACATGATTTAACATGTGGTCTATTTTTAGAAGATGATTCATTACATATAAGTATCGTTAGTTGTAAATAAGGGAATAAGGCTACAATTTTCTGGTCTTTTCTCGATATTTCTGTCTACAATATTGGAAGTTTCTGCAAGCTTTTGATTGAGTACAAATAGAGGCGTTAGGCCGAAGTAAGATTATTAGTGAATTGGAATTTAACCAGTGAAGTTGTAAAAGTTCTTGCAAAGCGATTAAGCTACTAACTAAGAGAATTATTGTAAAGTACAAGTATTATAAGTGTTCTTGTGTACATTTAAAGTTATCACCAGCATAAATTGTGAACTTGTGTTATTATTACTGTTTGTGAATTAAAGTTGTTATTTGTAAATTAATAAACTTGTGTTGCGTTTTATTTGCAAAATCCTTTACGAACTCGAAAGCCTGATTTTGGTAACAATATTCTGTTTAATAAAATTTAATTTACAGATTTTAAAACCAAAATTCAACCCAAATTTTAGAGCTTGCTTTTGATCAACTTTAATTTACAAATTTAAATTCATAATCGATGTATTTTAAAAGAGGAAGAATGGCATAAACTACTTGGTTTACTATTCTTAATAAGAAATGTGTTAAAATAAGCTTAAAAAAATTAGCTTACTTGAAATTAAATTTTCCCCCTTTTATAATTCTTATTTTTACCATTTTACACGCTGCTGCTATGTTGTTTTTTGACAAATGCAATAATAAAGCCTATTCAATTTTCTACAAATCCACCTCACAATATCTATGCATTCGGTCAACAGGAGCAGGGTTAAAAATGGTAGTTTTTAAAATGAACGAAAACGTACTTTTGACCTTACAAGACTTCACACCATATAACTCTTGACCTTATAGCTAGAAGCGTTCAAGAGCTACAGGGTGTAAAGTGATGTAAGGTCAAAAGTACATCTCTTAGCATTTAAACGCTACGTACACCACAGGGGTTGAAAATAGCCCCCTCCTCCCATACGACTTTACCAAGGAATTATCCCTTCAAGTATTTGCCACCTTAACGGATACACCCTGTATATGTAGATCTAATAAAAGTTAGTTGCTTTTTTTTGTTTGAAAGAGAAATGTGAATTTTAAAATTTGCATGGAAATATATATAAATAGTGTATAAAGTGTTAAAAGAAAGAAGAAGGAATAATTATCTTAAATTCCGAACCAATCTCCTTGAAAAATGCCTCGATGAAAATCTCCGTGAAATTTTATGTTTTCGAGGCGTACCGATTTTGGTCTGCTGACTGCTTCACTACAACTTTTCCTTTTCGATTTCACTCCTTTATTGGCATTCATTATTTTCCGGTATTTATTTGAAGTACCGGAGTTAAATTACTAACATTCCGGAACTTTTAGTTTTGATAATTTCATAAACTCCCTTATTATTTTAACGACACTGAAAATTTACACTCAGTATCCACGCCAGCGCACTTTTTGCTGACGACGGTACTTGCTGCACAGTCTTAAAATAGTTATTTCGCAATTTTCTTTTTTCTCGGCTGGCCAAAAATCGCAATTCTTTGCACGAATTTTCTAGAAAAGACTTTTTTGTTTTTAGCGCGAAAATCTTTCCTTTTTCTTATTTTCTCTATTTTTCCTTTTCTAATAAAATAAAATCCAATTCCTTCTCTCCGTACCTTTTTAAAAATGTAGTTTCATAGAACATAGAATATGGATTTGCATAAATGTTACAACACCTATAAAGATCTTTAAGGTTTAGCACACACCTTTCTATGACTAGTCATCGAATATGCACACCTTATCGACCATAATAAGCAATGGAAAAGCTCTTATATTATTGTGACGTCCTACAGCCTCATCTATAAAGCCCCTTTTAGACGATCATTTCAGTTTCAGTTTCAGTTGAGCTATCAGTTAAGCTTTCAGTTAAACTGATGTCTAAATGTAAAAACTGAAGCGTTTAACTGAAACTGAAACTGATGGAATTCCCATAAGTTGTCAGTTCAGTTATCAGTTCAGTCGTCATTTTAATTGCAGTTGGCGGTGAATCAACATTTTCGATATGTTAAATTGACATCGATTTTTGAAATCTGCCGCTGAATAATAAATTTTGTTAATAAAAACTGCAATTTTACCTTATAGATAGATATCATTCTTTTTTCTACCCCTGCCTAATGGAAGATTGTGATGAATAACTACCTGGGGAACGCCGGGTAATCAGCTAGTGATATTATAAAAATAAAGTTAAATTTGGTCGTTGGAAAATATACATTTTTTTAAGTTTTCCTACATATATAATGTACATGATAAATTTTTGTAACATTACTTTCAATAACCAAAATTCTGGTGATTGAGCATCAAATGGTCCATTGTGATACCACACGGATCAGAAAAAATTCCTTCCACCTACTCGATGGACCAGTTAGAGCTTCGTATGAAGCGAAGAAGACTACCAATGTCAATGTTAATGAGATCATTAGTGTCATTGTAAAAGAAAGCTTCTATATGGAGTTTACGCCTTTTAGAAAGGACTGGACAAGTACAGAGAAGATGGACGATGGTCTGCTTCTCCTCCTTATTCATGCAGCTTCTGCGAAAGTCATTCGAAAAGACTCCAAGTCTTGCTGCATGCCGGCCTATGAGACAGTGTCCAATGATGACACCTACAATAGCTAGTTGCAGTAGCTCCAAATATACGCTTTCACTCATACGTAAATAGTTGAACCAATCACCATGTTCAAACCTCAATTCCCTCATTAAATTTACGTGCGATAGGGTTCGTCTTTTTAAGTACTATTCTTTGTCCCATTTCTTTCTTCTTCTTTTCGAATTATTAAGCGACAAAACTATAGCTATTGCAATAAGGCTTTCATCGTCCATTACGCGATGTATTTCTTCTGACTTTCGAATGCTCCACAAGTAAAATGAAACTCAACTGAACACCGGACTGACGTCTAAGTACACTGTCTTTTTTAACTGAACTGACAACTGAACTGATAACTGAACTGACAACTGATCGTCTAAAAGGGGCTTAATTCACTAGATTTACAAAAAGCATTTGCTATTGCTATATTGCTTTCAACAAATGAGTTAGGTTTTTTTTGTGGTTAACGGCTCTTATTATCTAGTTCTAGTACAATTGATTGATCAACAAAAACTTCATCGATAGCTTCTATATTGGGTTTTGGTTTAGTTTCGTTCTCTGTTGGTTGCTGTCTAAATTCTGTTATAATGGCTTTCAATTTAGAATGGTATTTATAGATATACAACAGGATTATACATGTCACTAAAGCCAAACTATATATTACTGTATAATGATGGGCATCATGCTCATCTAAATTTTGCAAAGCTTTTCCTTCCTCTTTCCTTAACAAATCTACTTGGTAAGAAAGTTCTGCCAGATTATTGTTTTCATTATATTTAAGCAGCTTAATTGGGGTTATGTCTATAGGGGTTGTGCTAATTTTTGATTTTAAACGAGTTAGGTTTATCATCGGAATGAAAGAATTCCTTAAAAGGGTGCTGTCTAAATTTTGACCATATATTGTCAGATCTTTACTACGTAAATAGCATTTGCCCGTGAATTCTACGATTCCTGCTCCCAGAAATTTATGTGTTGTTAATTTCTGCTCACAAATCTCGTCCATGATATACTCGTTTTTAGCGGACAATAACCATTTGCCAGGTTGAGAGAGCTGTATCCAAACTACTGGTAAAGGTGATTGCTTCACTTGGCAAGCCGAAGGATGCGCGTCTCTTCCTAATAATTGTATTTCACAATTATCCTGGTTAGAATTGAAGTCATAAAGAGGATGAGTAATCGGACATAACAGAGAGTCAGTTTGTGCAGTGCATTGGTTAATTTCTTCGATTGTGAGATCATAGAAGTGTTTTTTTTATCAAAGTCGACTATAACGTAGCTCATTTTGGGTTGGATATAGAGGAAATCATTCTGAATTTTAGTGGGGAAGGGTAAAATTTTATAAAGCTGGTAGATTTCTTTGAAAGGTATTGATAATTTAATCTCATATATTATTCTTTTAGACTGGATTGAGGATGGTTCTGTACTGATTTTATAAAGAGAGGTAGTATATCTTTGTGTTGTATTAGGATTGGGAGTTTGGTATTGCTAGGAATTTCTCTGAGCATAGATGAAAGGACGATCTCCAACTGTTCTGTAGTTATGATGGCCGGGTGAGGTTTTCCGTGTCGTACCTCAGTTACAGAGTCGATGACTTCATTTAGCAAGCTTTGGTGATGCAAAATGGCTAGAGTCGAATAAGATATTAGCGATTCTAATTCGTTTACTAGCCGCTCGTTCTGAACACTAATAGTGCAATCGTCTAGAATTTTTAGTATCAAGGAGAATTTTGTGTTCAGCGTTTTAATTTGGCTGTCTCTAACTTGCTGCGTTCTATTGAAGATGTTGATGGTTGTCCCCATGATATACGTCTGATTTTTTATTAGGTTCCTTAGAAGCTCTTCGTTGTGTTGTAATTTATTAATCTGCCTGTCGTAATAATTGGCATCATCTTCTGACAAAGTACCGAAAAGTGTTTTGCTGATCATTCCCACTGCATTTAATAATGCTCTCTTTGTTCTTGGTTTCGAGTTTACCTCCAAGTTTAGGAGGCTGCATTTTTGTAGAATGTCCTCGATTACGTGATTAAGCTCTACCACCGTGCCTTTGCACAAATATGATATTTGCGTGTCGTTATTCAATCCGTTGCATAATTTGGATATTTCGGATATGTATTGGCTCATAAGCTTTGTTGTGGTTAAAAGACCTTCCAAATCGTAGTACGTTATAATCTTCCATTCATTTGAAAATAAGTTGACCCTATCTAATTCCTCGAAATATATTCCAGAACCTTGTTTTACTGGCGTGAAATTGAGATGTCCAAGCGCCATGGTGAACATGAAACACCAAATTGTTACGCTTTTCATTTTCTGCGTGGGGGAGATAGAGAACAAAGTTCTTTACAAAAAACCTTCTTTTTTTTAAAAGAGGAAGATGACAGAAGAGAAGTGAAAGAAACAGTGGTTTGAAGATTAAAATTTTATTCAAATAACTTAGTCAGATACATTTACGTATATTTATATATTTATTATTATTATTATTATTTTTTTTTCTCTAAACTTTGTACTGTGGCTCGTGTCAAACCATATGAATCGGTAGATGCCGAAACCATTCTTGTAGGACTCCTACTCCAGAATAAGCTCGTCGTCGTCTTACGACGTATGCGGTGCATAAACTCTGGCTGAAGTCCTCTTGTTGAATCCCCAGACTAAGAATGTCTCCAGTTTTCAATGCGGCGGTTTCCCCAGGCCTAAGTTGCACTCCGTTGACGTAAGTACAACTGGAGCCCTCGCAATCCTTAACCGTAATATTTTCCTCACAGGCATCTATTTCGATTATAGCATGTATAATTGAAACGAGTTCAGTGGGAACGGATATTCGATTCGGATAGCCGTTACCGATTTTTGAGAAACCCTTTCGTAAAGGAATCTCGTAGTCTGACACTATGCTGTACAGAACCCAGTACGAGTCGGGCATATAGTCTATTGACTCCATTCTGACATGAAAGAAACTTTTGTTTTTATTCTAGGAACTTATGAGAATGAGCCCCTTTCTTTTTTTCTTTCTTTCTTTCTTTATTACAGTGGTTTATGTCCACTAGTTTTTCCAGTTTTTCTAGACGTTTGTATACCGGATCGTTTTCCGGATCTGTTGAGAGAAAATTAAACTCGTCTAAATTATCCCATTCTAAACTTAGATCGTGTGCATTAAGCTGCACTGGGTGTTCATTAATATTTAGGAGTAGGACTTTTGTAAAATTGTCACTTGACTGGGCGATGGAAGAGGCCAAAAAGACCCCAGGTGAAACCTGTTTCTTCCGAATGACGACGTCATTTGCACAATTACAAGCGACTTTAGAAAATAGAGTACTTCGTGGAGGTATGTTAATCAGGTCAACAAATTTTTGTTCGGTTTTCATGATGTTCTGTTTTGCTCCATCAAAAATACGTTCTGGTTTTGGAAGAGCTTCTTCCCCAGATCCGCTATATATAGAAGTCTTACGTTTAGAAACATCAATTACCTTACTTTGTTGGATTAAACCTTTTTGCGCTAGTACTTTAACATTCTTTGCCTTAGTCTTTCCTTTTATTAATTTTTCTTTATACTGTCATTCCGTTTGCTCTTTTTGGACCAAATTTTTATTTTCATTTTTCTTAGATTTACTGTCTACCAAGTTTGTTGTTGATTTTAAAGAATGCTTAGTTTTTTTCTAAGTCTTTTTGTTTTTGCTTAGGATCTATTGTCTCTAAGTCTTTTTTGTTTTGCTTAGGATCTATTGTCTCTAAGTCTTTTTTACATTGCTTAGGATCTATTGTCTCTAAGTCTTTTTTATTTTGCTTAGGATCTATTGTCTCAAAGTCTTTTTTATTTTGCTTAGGATCTATTGTCTCTAAGTCTTTTTGCTTGGTTTTACGCTCTACTAAGTTTTTATTGAATTTTTTATAGTTGAAATTGGAATCATCAGATCGAAGTTCGCATGGCGACTCAAAGTATAGAAAATTTTTTTCATATGCCGAACGGAATGCTTCGTTTGAATGGAATTTCTAGTGTGTCGTTTTTGAAATCTACTAAGCATTTAAATTTTGATAAAAAGTCATTCCCAATAATTCCATCATAGGGGAAATTAAGTTGATTATGAAAAGGATGCTCTAATAAAAGGGTATGTTCGGGTGACTTGAACTCTAGGGTACCATACACCAAACCAAGGCGTTTTAGCGATTCCCCGGCTATGGTAGTAATGGTGTAGAGGTCGTCACCGTGTATTGTATTTTCATTATACCTTTTTCTTTAACTAGGCTAACGTCGGCACCCGTATCTATCAAAAGCGTTGAAAATTTCTTGTCCGAGCGACTGAATTTTAGTCGTATCGTTGGTTCCTTAAACTCGGGAAAAAACGAAACAAAAATGCTGAAATTCAGTTCTTGGGATGGTATACCTCGGCTGTCGCATTCATTCGAGAGGAACTGCCGATGGCTGCTTCCCATCAAAAAGGGGTATGATGTTATAAACATCAGAAATACTAATTTTTATGTCCATGTCGGACGACTCCTTTTCAGGAATAACTTCCAAATCGGACGAGAAACTTAAATTTGGAGACAAATTAGTATCAGCAATCGCTTTTGCCTGTATACTAATTTGCCTAGTGACCGGTCTACTTATTTTCGAAAAATAAATTGACTAGCCCAAACACAACAAACAATATTCACAGCACAAAAAATTCGCGAAAAATATCGGATACAACCAAAATCCGCGAAAAAATACCAAAAAGTCGCGAAAAATTAACGGAGTAATGAAGAAAAATCGTGAAAAAATATTGGAGCAATATAAGAGACAGGAGGAAAAAAGTTTGCAAAGGGAAAGACCCAAGATTCACCAATGATTATTATAACATTTATAAGATATATTTGTTTTTTTTTTTTTAATTATTATTGTAAAATATATGTATGTATGTTTCTTTTTGGGTGTTGCCGCTGAATTTTGCTGCTTGCTGCTGAATTTTAATGATCTGCTGCTGTTGTTTTGTCGCTGCTTGCTTTTTTTGCTTGCTTGTTTTGTCGCTACTTGCTGTTGTTGTCGCTGCTGTGGATGTTACCGCTGAATTTAGCTGCTTGCCGCTACTGTTGTGTGTGGATGTTGGCTGCTCGTTGCTGCCGTGTTTGTTGCTGAGAGCTGCTTGCTGATGATTTCTGCTGCTGTTGTCTGCTGCTTGCTGCTGCTGTGGATTTTGCCAGGCAGGCTTCGCGCCCTAGAGATGCAGTTACAGCCTGGTCTTCCACTGCCCGAATGTTAGCCAAATGCCTACGCTCTAAAGCTGGCAAGGTCTTACTGTCTTCGGGTCTTTCTAAATTCACTTTCACTTTTCACTTTTGTTTACTTTGCTGGTGTTTAGCCCCAGCACGCATCAAAAGAGCGGTCTTCTGTTTTGGCTTATAATTGTTGGTAGGAGATCTTTTGTAGATCCCACCGCTGCCACCAAATGTTTTACGCCGAACGTAGTAACCGTGCTTCCCTGAGTGACCAATGGAAGAGTTACTTGGGCGGAGAGTTAAAGAAAAAACGTTGCTTTGTAAATTTTAGGACAATTAGTATTTTATTCTTATTGTATTTCTTAACTTTGTATTTTAGATATTACTAGTGAGTAGATCCAATATTGGTCCCTCAATTCAGATAGTGGAGCGCGAATTTGAAGTAGTGCAATCCTTTAACTATCTCGGGTCAACTATAGCAGCCGATAACAGCATGGAACCAGAAATACGCGCACGGTTGCTTAAAGCCAACAAAGCCTACTATAGCCTGTCAAGACTCTTCAAATCCAGGAACTTAACCATAACACCCAAGCTGCTGATATATAAGACAATAGTCATACCAGTACTCACATATGGATCCGAGACTTGGGTGCTTAGCGGAAAGCATTCTGACCTCTTAGCCACGTTCGAGAGAAAAGTTTTACGGAGAATTGTTGGCCCCGTATGTGAGGAAGGACGATTCCGAAGACTCTATAATGATGAGATCTACGAGCGTTACCGCGATGTCGACATCGTGAAGAAAATTAAGCTCGGTAGGCTCCGGTGGGCAGGACACCTAGCTCGTATGAGCGAAGAGGATCCTGTTCGGAAAGTCCTTTGCAGTAGGATTTATGGAACACGACAGCGAGGCCGGCCAAGCCTACGCTGGAAGGATGGCGTAGACCTGGACGCCCAGAGTTTAGGGATGCCAAACTGGATGACATCGGCTCGAAATCGGGACCGGTGGAGAGACTTTTTGCGGCAGGCCAGGACCGGACCCCAGTTGTAGAGCCAAATATGATGATGAGTGAGTAGTGAGGCCATCTGTCTTAGGCGTGGCTGCGACCTCTACTAGATAATTTTTTATTTTTAAAACTTAATAATTTTACAATCCTAGGGATGTCCGCTGTCTTAAGCGTGGCTGCGACCTCTACAAGAATATTCGTAGTTTTAACTTTGAATTAACTCTTTATATATTTTTATTTATTATTATGAGTTCTAGGGAGGCCCGCTGTCTTCAGCTTGGCTGCAACCTCCACTAGAATGTATTGGATTAACTCTGACTTTTCAACTGGATTTCACTCCCCTTTTATACGCTCAAATCGAAACGATCTTTGTCCCCAAGTCAACGCAGTTCACGGAAATGCACTCATCAGCGATATTTCCCAATATCGATAAATCAAATAATTAATTGCTCCAGATATAGTGCGATGCACTATTAACTGCGTAAGCAATTAATTTATTACCCAATATCAATAATATTAGGTTAAACAATTAAACCGGAAAATTATTACACAATATAAATATATATTATTGTAAAATATATGTATGTATGTTTCTTTTTGGGTGTTGCCGCTGAATTTTGCTGCTTGCTGCTGAATTTTAATGATCTGCTGCTGTTGTTTTGTCGCTGCTTGCTTTTGTTTTGTCGCTGCTTGCTGTTGTTGTCGCTGCTGTGGATGTTACCGCTGAATTTAGCTGCTTGCCGCTACTGTTGTGTGTGGATGTTGGCTGCTCGTTGCTGCCGTGTTTGTTGCTGCGAGCTGCTTGCTGATGATTTCTGCTGCTGTTGTCTGCTGCTTGCTGCTGCTGTGGATTTTGCCAGGCAGGCTTCGCGCCCTAGAGATGCAGTTACAGTCTGGTCTTCCACTGCCCGAATGTTAGCCAAATGCCTACGCTCTAAAACTGGCAAGGTCTTACTGTCTTCGGGTCTTTCTAAATTCACTTTCACTTTTCACTTTTTTTTACTTTGCTGGTGTTTAGCCCCAGCACGCATCAAAAGAGCGGTCTTCTGTTTTGGCTTATAATTGTTGGTAGGAGATCTTTTGTAGATCCCACCGCTGCCACCAAATGTTTTACGCCGAACGTAGTAACCGTGCTTCCTTGAGTGACCAAGGGAAGAGTTACTTGGGCGGAGAGTTAAAGAAAAAACGTTGTTTTGTAAATTTTAGGACAATTAGTATTTTATTCTTATTGTATTTCTAAACTTTGTATTTTAGATATTACTAGTGAGTAGATCCAATATTGGTCCCTCAATTCAGATAGTGGAGCGCGAATTTGAAGTAGTGCAATCCTTTAACTATCTCGGGTCAACTATAGCAGCCGATAACAGCATGGAACCAGAAATAGGCGCACGGTTGCTTAAAGCCAACAAAGCCTACTATAGCCTGTCAAGACTCTTCAAATCCAGGAACTTAACCATAACACCCAAGCTGCTGATATATAAGACAATAGTCATACCAGTACTCACATATGGATCCGAGACTTGGGTGCTTAGCGAAAAGCATTCTGACCTCTTAGCCACGTTCGAGAGAAAAGTTTTACGGAGAATTGTTGGACCCGTATGTGAGGAAGGACGATTCCGAAGACTCTATAATGATGAGATCTACGAGCGTTACCGCGATGTCGACATCGTGAAGAAAATTAAGCTCGGTAGGCTCCGGTGGGCAGGACACCTAGCTCGTATGAGCGAAGAGGATCCTGTTCGGAAAGTCCTTTGCGGTAGGATTTATGGAACACGACAGCGAGGCCGGCCAAGCCTACGCTGGAAGGATGGCGTAGACCAGGACGCCCAGAGTTTAGGGATGCCAAACTGGATGACATCGGCTCGAAATCGGGACCGGTGGAGAGACTTTTTGCGGCAGGCCAGGACCGGACCCCAGTTGTAGAGCCAAATATGATGATGAGTGAGTAGTGAGGCCATCTGTCTTAGGCGTGGCTGCGACCTCTACTAGATAACTTTATATTTTTATAACTTAATAATTTTACAATCCTAGGGATGTCCTTTATATTTTTTTATTTATTATTATGAGTTCTAGGGAGGCCCGCTGTCTTCAGCTTGGCTGCAACCTCCACTAGAATGTATTGGATTAACTCTGACTTTTCAACTGGATTTCACTCCCCTTTTATACGCTCAAATCGAAACGATCTTTGTCCCCAAGTCAAAGCAGTTCACGGAAATGCACTCATCAACGATATTTCCCAATATCGATAAATCAAATAATTAATTGCTCCAGATATAGTGCGATGCACTATTAACTGCGTAAGCAATTAAATTAGTACCCAATATCAATAATATTAGGCTAAACAATTAAACCGGAAAATTATTACACAATATAAATGCATCAGCATTACATTCGTCAATGGCTCTGGATATAGTTCATACACCCAGCTGTTGCCGTTGACGATGTCAATTCACCATTGCTCTCTATACCTACAATTCATACATGTACTTGACTTTGGATTTTGTGTGTATCCGCCGCCGTACACCATTGTACTCGGTATGGAACAATTGGGAATGCTATAGCAGCAGTTCTGTGTATACACAGCATTAAACACAGAATGATCGCATGAATTACGTGCATTGCTATTTGTTATAGCTGCAGTGCTGTATACACACAGCATTAAACACAGAGCGATCGCATGAATTATGTGTATTGCTATTTGTTATTATACACAGCATTGAAGGCAGAGGGGTCGCATGAATTATGTGTATTGCTATTGAATGTATTTTGAATGCTATTGAATGTAGCGGATATCGGGTGACGAGTTCATGAACATGGAGTATTTATGTTTGGCATGAAAAGTGAGCGCTGTAGCGTGCTTGGCGTACTTTCGATATTGTGACGCATTTGACGCCGTGGGAAAGAAGAATCGTATTTAGGAGAGTTGATTTGATGAGGCGACATGTAGTGCAATCACTACAGGAGCTTGTAGGTGAGTCCCAAAATGGTGTCTGGAGAACAAGTAAACAGAGTGCATTACTACAAGTTGAGGACAGCTACAGGAGAGGCTGCAGTCGTTAAGGGTGAACGTTTCCTTACAGTCGAGTTTGGAGGATTAAGGTTTCGACATCCGTTTATTGTTCCCCGTTGGAAGATGAATGCATTACTGAAAATCTGGACTTTATGATGGCGAACCATATTTCACTTGATTTAAGAAAGAAAGTACTGATATGGCGTAATGTGGAAGTTCAGTTCAGCATGACCGGCACAATGGTGGATCATTCAGGAAGTGTACAAACAAAGTAATAATAATAATATAATATATATATATCAAATATATAAAAATGGTGTGTGTATTGTTTGAGATTGGCTTTCTCAGGAACCAGGCATCGCAGGAAGCTGAAATTTTCACCATAGATTAGGATTTGAGCGGTTTGGGTTTTTGTTTTGGTTTGAACTCTCTAAGTGGCACTGTTGTCAAAATATAAGGGTTTTTTTGTTTCTCAGCAAAGAAGCATCTTAGGAACTTCATATTTTAACCATAGGTTTGTTTCATTGCTATTTGGGTTTTTGTGAAATTTGGTGGGTCTGTTTTCAAGATAGTAGGTGGTAAAACCGCTATTTTTGACATTTATTTAGTTTCATTACAACACGCGCAAGAATACATCGTAGGACGCCAAATTAAAAATAAAACTAATAATTAATCGTAAAAAAACATTATTACATAAAATAACTGTTTTTATATTATACATATGAGTCACGAAAACTGCATTTGTTTGATTAGTAGTTATTTTATTTTACACACAGGGAATGTAAAATGTTAATATCAGCCACATTTTTAAACTGAATTTTATGAAATTTTTAAGATATATTATTGGCAGGTAGGGGAAAGTTATAGGTATAGATGGAAGGGGAGAAAGATAAAATTTTAACATGAGATTTACAAACGTATTTTTTAAAAAATGTCAACGTAAATTATTGGCAGGTGAGGAAAAGTTATAGGCTATAGTACTCCCGTCACGGGTAGCAAAGCGCCCGGGAACAGCTAGTATATATATATATATATATATTTAATGTGGAAGTTCAGCTCAGCATGACCGGCAATCACAATGGTGAATCATTCAGGAAGTGTACAAACAAAGTAGAAGACCGGAAATCCAAAAATTTTCAGTTGTTTCACGAATCATGGTCCTGCAGATGAAAGATCATTTGACAAGAGAGCAACTTAGGGAAGAACAAGAGCAGGACGATTCAATTGCTCCAGTACTTCGGTTGATTGAGCAAGGGGAAAGGCCGCAGTAGCACGAAATTGCAACAGCAAGTCCGACAGTAAAAAGTTACTGGGCTCAATGGCAGTCATTAAGATTAAAAGATGGAGTACTAGTAAGGCAATGGGAATCTGCCGATGGTCGGTATAACAAATCAAAGGTAGTGTTACCAACGAATTTGGTGAACACAGTTCTTCATGATGCACACAGTGGAACATGAGGCGAGCATTTGGGAATTATGAGGACACTAGATGAAGTTAGAAGTCGATTCTTTTAGGTCAATTGTCGCAGAGATGTTGAAAACTGGTGCCGAACGTGTGCGAAATGTGCTGCAAGAAGAGAAGTGCAACAAAGACCTAGAGGGAAAACACATCGATACAAAGTTGTAGCGCCAATAGTTGCGCAAGATGCAAAGGATTCCGTTCGAAGAACAATGGTGATCAATATCCATAGATCAGTAAAGAACAACGTCGTGAATGGTAACGAAGGAATGAAAACACAGAATCACCTGAGTGCGAACTATGAGAAATTGAGCGAAGGAGACTTCGTTTGGCTATACAATTCCAAGACAAGACAAGGGAAATTACAGACACCACAGGGGGTAATGTTAAGAAAAGAAGTTATGTTATGTTATGTTATGTTATTGTTTGTGGGCTGGAAAGCCTTGTGCATTGCGACCTTAATGTCTATTGTGCGTCCCAGATGTCTACCACATTATGTGGTAGCTTAGTCCTCTTATGAATGCTAATATATCTGCCAGGTCGATAGGTCTGGCATTCTGCCATAGAACTGTGTGAGCCTTGAGGTATTGAAGTCTTTTTCGGGTGAGGGCATCACATATAAAAAGTTTGTGTTCTGGCGTTTCCTCTGGCTCGCCACGAAAGCGACAGCGATCTGTTTGGGATTTCCCCATTTTTGTTAAGTGGCCATTAAATGGGCCATGTCCCGTCATCTACCAGACAAAGAATCTCAGTGTTTGTCGGTTTAACTTGATTGCTTTGTTTATATTTTTAATGTTGTATTTGAGAAGCTTTTTGGTTTGTTTCATCGTTGTTGATGATTCACATTCACCCTCGATGGCGTTGTTTGCCCACTCTTTTATCTTATTTTCAAGGTGGCTCTTGCTGAAGGCAATGCTTGGCTCGGAGCCAGTGAAGGTCTCTTCCGCTCCTGCTCTTGCGGAGAGGTCTGCTGTCTCGTTCCCATAAATGCCTGAATGGCCTGGAGACCACATCAGGTTGACATTGTTGGTTTTTGCCAGTTCGTTTAGGTGGCAGAAGCAGCTCCACGTTGTTTTTGAATTGAGAACCGGGCGTTTTAGCGATAGCAGAGTGGCCTCACTTTTGGATATCATATAGATCTCGGTTCTTCTATATTTTCTTTTTATGCATTCTAGTGTGCAGGCTACTAATGCTGTTGTTTCTGCCTGGAAAACAGTTGGGGATTTTCCTAGGGTTACACGTTCCTGTTCCTGAGTTTGTTTTGGATCCATCTGTGTACCAGATAGATGCATGATTGGGGAGGTTACTTATTATATTTTCAACTTGATTACGGTCCGGTACTCTTACTGAGAAGTTCCTTTGAAAGTAAGTTGTTTTTATAATTGAATCTGATTGGAGGACAAATTCGCTTCCCAAATTGATTTTGGCGATGATGCTTATTTGTCCTGGTCTATTGACTTTGAGTTGGTTAGTTACCTTGAGTGAAATGGCTCTTGCACCCGCTTCGCTTTTGATGTGTAAGTGAAGAGGTGTGAGTCCTAGTAGTTTTTCTAGTGCTGCTGTTGGGCAAGTCTTGGTAGCTCCTGTTGCATTAAGACATATTAGTCTTTGAATTTTACTAAGTTTTTAGCGTGTTTTCCACTGCTCTGTTTTTTGTCATCATATCAGGGCTGCGTAAGTGAGCCTGGGCCTGATAATGCTTTGGTATAGCCATAGAGTGACTTGCGGGTTTACTCCCCACGTTTTACTGAACGAACATGCGTTGGAAAGTGAAGTAAGCTTTTTTAGCTTTGTTGGTGATGTATGATATATGGGAGTTCCATGTTAGTTTTTGGTCAAACACTACCCCCAGATATTTGGCTTCAGGAATTATTTGGAGTATTTTACCTTGGAATCTTAGGGCGGGAAGAGTTGTTCTCT
Source organism: Nephrocerus scutellatus (assembly GCA_947095585.1). NCBI lineage: Eukaryota > Metazoa > Arthropoda > Insecta > Diptera > Pipunculidae > Nephrocerus > Nephrocerus scutellatus. Next base: position 54,219,057 of record OX352762.1, on the reverse strand, counting down.
TTCTTTTTGTGAAAACGGTGCATACTATTTTATCTGGGTTGACACTTAGGTCTACCTCCCGGCACCATTCGTTTACTATTTTAAGAGCTAATTGCATGCGCTCTGTTATCGTGCTTTCGAATTTACCTCGAACCATTAGGACTAGATCACCCCCATAGCCAATATTTGTGATAAGATTATTCTTAAGCCTGTCGAGCAACTGATCCATCACCAGTAGCCACAAGAGTGGTGATAAAACGCCTCCTGTTTGCCGCTATTGTGATGGTTTCGTGGCCAAATGAGGCCCGAATTTTCCTACCCCTTAGCATGACCCATCCTATAATGGAGGAGTCTATTCTCCTGGTTCTAGCTTGTGCTTGAATTACTTCGAAGTTGGTGTTGTCGAAAGCGCCTTGGATGTCGATGAAGGCGCATAGTAACATCTCTTTGCTTCGGAGTGTGTCTTCGATTTCAGTTGTCAGCTCGTGAAGTGCTGTTTCTGTTTATTTCACAGCCTGATATGCATGTTGGCTGGGGTTAAGTGGATTTGATTGGAGTCTATTAGATCTTATGTAGTGACCTAAAAATTTTTCCATGGCTTTGAGAATAAATGATGTAAGGCTGATAGGCCTGTAAGACCATGTATCCTCGGGGGATTTCTTCCCTAACTTTGGTAAGAATATCATTCGTACATATCTCCAGTACCTTGGTACGTATTCTAGGATATACCTGGATTTGTAGAGTCTTACGAGTAGAGATTATAATAGGTACAAGCCACGTTGTAGGAGTATCGGATATATTCCGTCTCCTCCTGGTGATTTGTAAGGGCCGAGGGCCCATCGAATTCCTTCAGTGGTGAAGATGCTATTTGAGCGGCTGTAGGCTTCCGCGGGGGTAAGGTAAAGGTTTGTGTTAACGAAAAGTAGTTAGTAGCTCATATAATAGAATTCAAATCCTAAAATAAATCCCAATGTAAATACTGCACACTAAAGATAAGCACTTTTTATGTAGCATACGTTAAGGCTGTACGAGTTTATGTTATTTGAAATTTGAAATATAACCGCCTACAAGTTTGAATCATTGTATACTGGTCAAACAAGTAGTCAAACCGGATTGTGTGGTTTGCCCGGATTTTGTAAAAGAACATGATTTAACATGTGGTCTATTTTTAGAAGATGATTCATTACATATAAGTATCGTTAGTTGTAAATAAGGGAATAAGGCTACAATTTTCTGGTCTTTTCTCGATATTTCTGTCTACAATATTGGAAGTTTCTGCAAGCTTTTGATTGAGTATAAATAGAGGCGTTAGGCCGAAGTAAGATTATTAGTGAATTGGAATTTAACCAGTGAAGTTGTAAAAGTTCTTGCAAAGCGATTAAGCTACTAACTAAGAGAATTATTGTAAAGTACAAGTATTATAAGTGTTCTTGTGTACATTTAAAGTTATCACCAGCATAAATTGTGAACTTGTGTTATTATTACTGTTTGTGAATTAAAGTTGTTATTTGTAAATTAATAAACTTGTGTTGCGTTTTATTTGCAAAATCCTTTACGAACTCGAAAGCCTGATTTTGGTAACAATATTCTGTTTAATAAAATTTAATTTACAGATTTTAAAACCAAAATTCAACCCAAATTTTAGAGCTTGCTTTTGATCAACTTTAATTTACAAATTTAAATTCATAATCGATGTATTTTAAAAGAGGAAGAATGGCATAAACTACTTGGTTTACTATTCTTAATAAGAAATGTGTTAAAATAAGCTTAAAAAAATTAGCTTACTTGAAATTAAATTTTCCCCCTTTTATAATTCTTATTTTTACCATTTTACACGCTGCTGCTATGTTGTTTTTTGACAAATGCAATAATAAAGCCTATTCAATTTTCTACAAATCCACCTCACAATATCTATGCATTCGGTCAACAGGAGCAGGGTTAAAAATGGTAGTTTTTAAAATGAACGAAAACGTACTTTTGACCTTACAAGACTTCACACCATATAACTCTTGACCTTATAGCTAGAAGCGTTCAAGAGCTACAGGGTGTAAAGTGATGTAAGGTCAAAAGTACATCTCTTAGCATTTAAACGCTACGTACACCACAGGGGTTGAAAATAGCCCCCTCCTCCCATACGACTTTACCAAGGAATTATCCCTTCAAGTATTTGCCACCTTAACGGATACACCCTGTATATGTAGATCTAATAAAAGTTAGTTGCTTTTTTTTGTTTGAAAGAGAAATGTGAATTTTAAAATTTGCATGGAAATATATATAAATAGTGTATAAAGTGTTAAAAGAAAGAAGAAGGAATAATTATCTTAAATTCCGAACCAATCTCCTTGAAAAATGCCTCGATGAAAATCTCCGTGAAATTTTATGTTTTCGAGGCGTACCGATTTTGGTCTGCTGACTGCTTCACTACAACTTTTCCTTTTCGATTTCACTCCTTTATTGGCATTCATTATTTTCCGGTATTTATTTGAAGTACCGGAGTTAAATTACTAACATTCCGGAACTTTTAGTTTTGATAATTTCATAAACTCCCTTATTATTTTAACGACACTGAAAATTTACACTCAGTATCCACGCCAGCGCACTTTTTGCTGACGACGGTACTTGCTGCACAGTCTTAAAATAGTTATTTCGCAATTTTCTTTTTTCTCGGCTGGCCAAAAATCGCAATTCTTTGCACGAATTTTCTAGAAAAGACTTTTTTGTTTTTAGCGCGAAAATCTTTCCTTTTTCTTATTTTCTCTATTTTTCCTTTTCTAATAAAATAAAATCCAATTCCTTCTCTCCGTACCTTTTTAAAAATGTAGTTTCATAGAACATAGAATATGGATTTGCATAAATGTTACAACACCTATAAAGATCTTTAAGGTTTAGCACACACCTTTCTATGACTAGTCATCGAATATGCACACCTTATCGACCATAATAAGCAATGGAAAAGCTCTTATATTATTGTGACGTCCTACAGCCTCATCTATAAAGCCCCTTTTAGACGATCATTTCAGTTTCAGTTTCAGTTGAGCTATCAGTTAAGCTTTCAGTTAAACTGATGTCTAAATGTAAAAACTGAAGCGTTTAACTGAAACTGAAACTGATGGAATTCCCATAAGTTGTCAGTTCAGTTATCAGTTCAGTCGTCATTTTAATTGCAGTTGGCGGTGAATCAACATGTTCGAGTTCTTGTTTTTTTTAATATGTCGAAACGGAGTGATAATATGGTCGATTTCATTGAAATTAGATTAAAAGTGTTGGTAGGACACTCCTATGTGTGAGTTGTCTCCCCGGAGGGGGCAGGGTGACCGATATTAGTGTCGATCCCATAGTTTTCGGGGTTGCTGAGATGAATTGTGGTGTTTAGAATGGTACTCGACGACTATTTGGCGACGAATTTGGGAGTGAGGACATTGTCGCCCCTACTTCAAATTGGAAAAAGTAGATTAGTAGTCGTGTTTTATGGATATGTTAAATTGACATCGATTTTTAAAATCTGCCGCTGAATAATAAATTTTGTTAATAAAAACTGCAATTTTACCTTATAGATAGATATCATTCTTTTTTCTACCCCTGCCTAATGGAAGATTGGGATGAATAACTACCTGGGGAACGCCGGGTAATCAGCTAGTGATATTATAAAAATAAAGTTAAATTTGGTCGTTGGAAAATATACATTTTTTTAAGTTTTCCTACATGTATAATGTACATGATAATTATTTGTAACATTACTTTCAGTAACCAAAATTCTGATGATTGAGCATCAAATGGTCCATTGTGATACCACACGGATCAGAAAAAATTCCTTCCACCTACTCGATGGACCAGTTAGAGCTTCGTATGAAGCGAAGAAGACTACCAATGTCAATGTTAATGAGATCATTAGTGTCATTGTAAAAGAAAGCTTCTATATGGAGTGTCTCCAGTTTTCAATGCGGCGGTTTCCCCAGGCCTAAGTTGCACTCCGTTGACGTAAGTACAACTCGCAATCCCTTAACCGTAATATTTTCCTCACAGGCATCTATTTCGATTATAGCATGTATAATTGAAACGAGTTCAGTGGGAACGGATATTCGATTCGGATAATTTCTGCAATTTTGCATTGGTTAATTTCTTCGATTGTGAGATCATAGAAGTGTTTTTTATCAAAGTCTACTATAACGTAGTACATTTTGGGTTGGATATAGAGGAAATCATTCTGAATTTTAGTGGGGAAGGGTAAAATTTTATAAAGCTGGTAGATTTCTTTGAAAGGTATTGGTAATTTAATCTCATATATTATTCTTTTAGACTGGATTGAGGATGTTACTGTACTGATTTTATAAAGAGAGGTAGTATATCTTTGTGTTGTATTAGGATTGAGAGTTTGGTATTGCTAGGAATTTCTCTGAGCATAGATGAAAGGACGGTCTCCAACTGTTCTGTAGTTATGATGGCCGGGTGAGGTTTTCCGTGTCGTACCTCAGTTACAGAGTCGATGACTTCATTTAGCAAGCTTTGGTGATGCAAAATGGCTAGAGTCGAATAAGATATAAGCGATTCTAATTCGTTTACTAGCCGCTCGTTCTGAACACTATTAGTGCAATCGTCTAGAATTTTTAGTATTGAGGAGAATTTTGTGTTCAGCGTTTTAATTTGGCTGTCTCTAACTTGCTGCGTTCTATTGAAGATGTTGATGGTTGTCCCCATGATATACGTCTGATTTTTTATTAGGTTCTTTAGATGCTCTTCGTTGTGTTGTAATTTATTAATCTGCCTGTCGTAATAATTGGCATCATCTTCTGACAAAGTACCGAAAAGTGTTTTGCTGATCATTCCCACTGCATTTAATAATGCTCTCTTTGTTCTTGGTTTCGAGTTTACTTCCAAGTTTAGGAGGCTGCATTTTTGTAGTATGTCCTCGATTACGTGATTAAGCTCTACCACCATACCTTTGCACAAATATGATATTTGCGTGTCGTTATTCAATCCGTTGCATAATTTGGATATTTCGGATATGTATTGGCCCATAAGCTTTGTTGTGGTTAAAAGACCTTGCAAATCGTAGTACGTTATAATCTTCCATTCATTTGAAAATAAGTTGACCCTATCTAATTCCTCGAAATATATTCCAGAACCTTGTTTTACTGGCGTGAAATTGAGATGTCCAAGCGCCATGGTGAACATGAAACACCAAATTGTTACGCTTCATTTTCTGCGTGGGGGAGATAGAGAACAAAGTTCTTTACAAAAAACCTTCTTTTTTTTAAAAGAGGAAGATGACAGAAGAGAAGTGAAAGAAACAGTGGTTTGAAGATTAAACTTTTATTCAAATAACTTAGTCAGATACATTTACGAATATTTATATATTTATTATTATTATTATTATTTTTTTTTCTCTAAACTTTGTACTGTGGCTCGTGTCAAACCATATGAATCGGTAGATGCCAAAACCATTCTTGTAGGACTCCTACTAAGGAATAAGCTCGTCGTCGTCTTACGACGTATGCGGTGCATAAACTCAGGCTGAAGTCCTCTTGTTGAATCCCCAGACTAAGAATGTCTCCAGTTTTCAATGCGGCGGTTTCCCCAGGCCTAAGTTGCACTCCGTTGACGTAAGTAAAACTGGAGCCCTCGCAATCCTTAACCGTAATATTTTCCTCACAGGCATCTATTTCGATTATAGCATGTATAATTGAAACGAGTTCAGTGGGAACGGATATTCGATTCGGATAGCCGTTACCGATTTTTGAGAAACCCTTTCGTAAAGGAATCTCGTAGTCTGACACTATGCTGTACAGAACCCAGTACGAGTCGGGCATTGACTCCATTCTGACATGAAAGAAACTTTTGTTTTTATTCTAGGAACTTATGAGAATGAGCCCCTTTCATTCTTTCTTTATTTCTTTCTTTCTTTATTACAGTGGTTTATGTCCACTAGTTTTTTCAGTTTTTCTAGACGCTTGTATACCGGATCGTTTTCCGGATCTGTTGAGAGAAAATTAAACTCGTCTTAATTATCCCATTCTAAACTTAGATCGTGTGCATTTAGCTGCACTAGGTATTCATTAATGTTTAGGAGTAGGACTTTTGCAAAATTGTCACTTGACTGGGCGATGGAAGAGGCCAAAAAGATCCCAGGTGAAACCTGTTTCTTCCGAATGACGACGTCATTTGTACAATTACAAGCGACTTTAGAAAATAGAGTACTTCGTGCAGGTATGTTAATAAGGTCAAGAAATTTTTGTTCGGTTTTCATGATGTTCTGTTTTGCTCCATCAAAAATACGTTCTGGTTTTGGAAGAGCTACTTCACCAGATCCGCTATATATAGAAGTGCTACGACTGCTGAATGATGACAACACAATTCCAAAAACTATATACGTTTGCTGCTGCAGCACACTTTCAAAAAATATGGCACGATTGTAGAATTGTGCGTTTGCTGCTGCGGCAGAACGATGGCAGCACAATTCCATGATGGCAGCACAATTCCCAAAAACTATATATGGCACGATTGTAGGATTGTGCTTTTGCTGTGTAAAGTTTCTTATTTGTTGGAACAACTTTGCTGTTAATTTTTGAAGGATTTAAATACCAAACTCGATATCTGACTCGTTAGGCGTGTTGCCGTGTCAACGTAAACCCAATAGCCGGAGCTATCTAGGGAGTCAGAATACCGAACTGGTATGATGCTTAAATAAATTAAAACTCGATGATTATTGTTCAACGTTAGGTGTGAAGATGATTTTATTCAGTAAATTTTTCCTTCTTTTATACAAAAATAATTGATCGATTTTTGACCATGCATCGACTCTGGAATGCCTACTCATCGATATTCATATTTTACATAATATCGCTTTATCAGCATAGTGTATGTATGTACGTATGTAATATATGACCGACCGCGTCAAGTGTTTTTGGGTTCGTTCGCCTATGCTGCTGCGTTGACATATTTGTTTCCACAAGCGAACGACCTTATTATTTCATTACCATTTCCATGCGCCGCTTACTCAGCGCAATGCATGGAAAGGGTAATTAACGTTCTAAGCGGCCGGCGCTCGTTTGCCCATTATGCTTAGATTGCATATTTATTTTCATAGGCGAACGACCGCCGGTCATAAATTATGCTATTGGAGATGTTTTATAATTTTTGTTCCCATGCACCGGGTGTGCCATTAAAGAATACGTATGGGTTATTTTGTGTGTGTGCTATTAATTAATACGTAATACTGATTTGTGTATGCTTTTACTTTGAGAGGCACTAGAGTCGATGTAGGGTCAAAAACGTTGTATGCTTTTAGGCATGCTATTCATGAGGTCGCTGATGCGATCCATCACAGCTGCTGCTGCAGAACGATGGCAGCATACTTCCAATAACTATATGGCACACTTGTAGGATTGTGCGTTTGCTGCTACTGTAGAACGATGGCAGCACACTTCCAATAAATATGGCACGATTGAGACAAGTGATTTCACAATTGCAGCAGCAGGCCGTTGGAAAAGAACAAGTGCACTTTCTTGAATGTAGCGTGGTTGTGATTCCTTTCCTTTTTTGCCGATTCAATCCGGCTCGAATTGGACCAAATGTTTGTATAAAGATCGATGGCAATCAATACACTTGATTTATTTTACAACAAGTTGATCAAGTTGGTCGGTTCGACAATTTATTGTGGAAATATGTGATACTTATATTTTATACTTAAAAGGAACAACGTGCGAATGTGCCAATACTCAGAAAGGAAGTGACCGACTGCACGAACTTAGCTGTCGATGGTGGTAGATTATCGAACGATCGTGAAGTCGGTTGCGGCTTGCTCGCACCATCCCGGCAATCAATCATCTAGTACTATGAATGTACTAGATGATTAATTCGCCACTAGATGGCGCGAACATTACCGGCCCCCTTGGCATACTGTGCCAACAAAATACAAGTATGGTACAATATTATACAAATTAAAATTTATATACGTATATACTTCAGTGTTTACTTAGATTTTACGGTACAAGATTTATATGATTATACAATTCAAAAATATATATATACTGCAGTGTTTACTCAGACAGGCTTCAATGCGAGCTAGAAGGGTAACAAACTCTTCAAAGGTAAGATGTATGTGCGTGATAGATTTGCGAAACTGAGTTTTGAAGCTTTTTACACCCACTTCCCAGAGGCCCCCCATGTGAGGAGCACCGGGGGGTATAAAGTTCCAATTCAGACCTTGGACGCCGTACTTAGAAGCCGTTAAATGTGGTAACGAAGTTAGCAGTTTCTTAAATTCCCGCTGAAGTAAAGAATCTGTCCCAACGAAGTTAGTACCGTGGTCTGAGTATACTTCTTTCGGAAGTCCTCTCCGGGCTACGAATCGAGCAAAGGCTCCTAAGAACACCTCAGAGGACAAGTCCCTGGCTGCCTCAAGGTGTATAGCTTTCGTCGAAAAGCAGACGAACAAGCATGTATAACCCTTAGTTAAGCGACAGTTTCGTTCAATGAAGCTCTTGATAACGAAAGGCCCTGCGAAGTCTATTACCGTATGGGTGAAGGGAGGGGAAAAATTACATCTTGCTGATGGTAGCGCTGCCATTAATTGTTGACTTACTTGTTTCTTGTGGATAACACAGGTTTTGCAATTGTTGATGCAGGCTTGGACAAGATTCTTTAATTTTTGGATCCAATACATTTGGCGAATCACGCGCATCATTAATGCATTCCCGCCGTGTAGTGTTAAATCATGAACGAACTTCATTAGAAGAGACGAAAACCGAGCTGCGTGCGGTAAAATGATAGGATTGCGTTCGTTATAAGGGATATTTGCGTTAGCCAATCAGCCATTATCTCGCAGCAGGTGATTTGTGTCCAGGGTGGGATTTAACGCTACAATGGTACTTTTAGAATGAATGGCTATGTTCAGTGAGAGTGCTTGATATTCTCGAGGAAAATGCGAAAGCTAGATAAGGCAATTTTGAATGAATGTGATCTCCGCCTGAGCAATAGGATGCGACTCATATGTGAGTGCCGGAAATTTGGACTTTAATGAACCACGTAGAAAAAGATACGCATACGACAAAATTCGTAATGCGCGCGGTAATGAAGAAAATCTGATCAAAAGGTCATCAGGAATGGTTAGCGTACTAAATGTTGAAATGGGTTTGACTTCTAAGTCCTCGCGGTCGGGCGCACTCGGGCAACTGACAGGCCATTGCGTCTGTGGTTCACGTAACCATGAAGGTCCTTTCCATCAAAGTTCCCTATCTCTTAGATCTACTGGAGTCAAACCTCTTGTGGCCAGATCAGCTGGATTGTTGGCAGACTTGACATGACCCCAGTTGTTGTTACCCACGTTCTCAATAATTTCACTGGTCCGGTTTGCAATGCAAGTTTTCCAGGTGCCTGGATGTTTCTTAAGCCAGGCTAAAACAATAGACGAATCCGTCTAGAGAAACATTTGAGACGATTCAATGGGTAATTGAGGGAGATATGTCCTGATCAGCATAGAAAGGAGCACAGTTCCACAAAGTTCCAGTCTAGGTAAGGAAATGGTCTTAATAGGTGCTATTTTGGATTTTGCACACACCAAGTGACAGTTTATGAACTCAGGGCATTTCATTCGTACAAACAGTGCCGCTTCGTACGCTTTCTCAGACGCGTCGCAAAACCCATGAAACTGCAGCTGACACGATGGAGTGTATTCAATCCAGCGCGGTATTTGGATGAGTCCAATTCCGTTAAGAGCGTCCGCAAATGCCTTTCATTGTAAAAGAGTGGAAGGTTCGATCAGTTCATCGCAATTCGTTTGCTCTATCTAGATCCGTTGCATCAAGATCTTTGCCGAAACGATGAATAGAGCAAGCCACCCCGGGGCGGGGTCAAACAAGCGTGAAATTTCCGAAAAGACTTCTCGTTTGGTAGAAGTAGCAGATATTTTGAGCGGTGCAATAGAGAAATAAAACACATCGAGCTTGGCATTCCACCGACAGTGCGGATGGCAAGATATGGAGCACACTTGGCTCTGAAGATAATAGTGCGAAGTTCAAAATGTTGACGCTTTCACATGGCGATGGTCTGAATAAAATGCGTTGATATTTAGTGTGGTCAGGGTGGACTAAGATTTGGCGGTACATCTTATAGATGTCCGCGTAAAAGACGAATCGGAAGAAACGCCACCTGATGAGAAGTGATGGCAAAACTTCAGCCGGCATGAATTTAGATTATGCCATTGGAAGACGTGCTTGAAGCGTTGAACACCATGCGTACTATAGTGGAAGTGCTTTCTGGCTTGATCACGGCATGATGTGGAAGATAAAACGAGGTTAACTTAGTGGTAGCGTTTATTTCATACGGAGACATACGCATATGGTTCAACGTAAGATACTCGGAAAGAATTCTAGCGTACTGAGATTGTAGCTCTGGTTTTTTTGTAAGATTGCGTTCAGTACGATAGAGCTGCTGAACGGCATTGTTTCTAGAATCACCAAGCGTACTGCTTGGATAAGATTTGAAAGGTAGTCTGACGACATATCTTCCGTGTGCCAGCCTATAGGTTGTTTTTTAATACAGATCTTCGCAATGCTGATCTGATTCTGAAGCATGGCGATTTCTATCTGGAAGCTCTTCCAGCTCCCAAAACTTTCGAACTTGTAGGTCTAGCGAGGTACTTTGTGGATTTACAACGCGAGTCCTAAAGGATTTCACATACGAACTTGGGATGGCTCCCGATAGAATCCATCTAAAAATTGTTTGTTGCGCTAACAAGGTGCTTGAAATGTGTTTGACACCTTCGCTTATAATACTGGGCTATAGATACGCTCCTATGAGTAAATCTACCTGGGACGCTTGATTGAAGGTGGGATCTGCTAATTCCATACCTTCCAGGGCTTGAGGATTTATAAAAGTAAATGACCGGTTAGGCAAGCTGCCCGTTAATTTCTTCAGCACGATCGCCTCAACCGAGATTGGCTCCTCGGGACAAGCGTTATTTATGAGGGTAAAACTACATTTTTTATTGGATTTTGCTGCTTGAGCGTCACTTATAGCTATATTTGAAACATCAGATGCTGAAGTTGGTAAGCTCAAACACTTTTGAACAGCTTCAGTAATGATCGACGACTCTGAGCCTGGGTCGAGCTTGCTCGAATAGTATGACTGCTTTCCTGGCCGCAAATCTTTACCAAAGCTGTGGCTATCAAAATCCTTCTTTGCGTATTCACCAAGTAGGATTTGTGTTGGTCCTCCTTAGGTATGAATGGTGCAGAAGTGGACTGTAAGGGTGAAGATAAAGTGACGAATTCACCGACATTCACAGGGTCTGAAGAACGTGAGTTTGAATGCGTTGGATTCGCTGACGCTCTTTGTTGTAAATGCAATAGCGAGTGGTGTCGTTGTTGGCAGGTATTGGACGTGTGTTTACTAGAGCAGTTCGGAAGCAGATGATGCACAGACAGACAATTGAAACACATCTTGCTTTTTCGTACAAGGCCAATCCGGTCAGCCACTGGTAATGTCAAAAATCTCGAGAAGGATCGAAGATTGTGTTTGCCGGAGCACGCGTTGCAAATGAACTCTTGTGATTTGGTATGGAAAAGAGTAACGTGGTTATTGCTCGGACGATAGGATGTATCGGGTTTGGGTTTCGGCATGATTGGACGCCCTAACGATTGGAAAGAGGTTGTGTCTGCAATTGGTTCGAGGACCTGAGCTCTGTTGCATAAAAAAGCATCCAATTCAGCCCAACTGGGTATATCAGTCGGCCTAATCAATGATTGTTCCCATAGCGCAAGGTGGTGGGATGCAGTCGGTTAGAACACGCGAAAATGAGAATGGGGTCCCAGCCTTCTGTGCGAATATCATGAGCGTGAACCGATGCTTTACAATCATTGATGCTCGTTTGCAGAGTTCTTAAGGACGCGGCCGATTCTTCCTTCACATTAGGTAGATTGAATAATATTTTAATTTGGTTGTTGACTAGTATTCTCTTATTCCCATAAGTCGATCGTAGCGCGTTCCATGCCAACTCAAAACTAGCGTTGGTCAAAGGAAATCTGCATACTATCCTATTGGCTTCGCCACTCGTTTTAGCTCGAAGGTGGAAAAGCTTCTCAACGGCTCCAAGTTTAGGATGATTTGCGTAAACTGCTTGAAATATATCGCGGAACGAGGGCCAGGATAAATAATCTCCCAGGAATACCTCAGTGTCGCATGGAGGAAGCTTCAAACCATGTGAGCTTGAGATTCTCATTGCTTTTGCATTAACTCCCGAACCTTCGAAAACCGTAGCGGCAAGGCAAGGCTTTGGTTGAGCATCGCTCAACTTCGTTTGAAGCTCTAAAAACAGTCCCAGGCAAGAAACGTAAGTTTCATTGGAGCTTGCAAATTTGGACTCAATTATTCCTGGATCGAGAGCCTCCCCTTCTGGTGCAGGGGTGGCTCGAATGCAAGCATGATGTAATTGGTCTTTAGATCTAGCCATAAGCTCTTTAAGACGTCCTTACGAGCGTCAAGGGTAGCTATCGTGTGATTGCCCTCAGGCACTTCCTTTGCCGTAGCAAAGTATTTTACCAGCTGATCGCCGGAAAAGATGAAATCATCTAATAGCGACATTGTAGAGTTATGATCTCACGCACCGAGATGTCAAACTGAAACAAAACACGTCACAGTGCCGATACCAAATGCGAGGGCGGCTGTGACGAGTAGAACACCGATCAAAATAATAGGTATAAAAGCAAGGAGAATTCCTAGCGGAAATGAGACAGGGATGGTACCCCTGATCTTGTGAAGACTCGCGACAGTTTACAATCCGTGCAAACTTGTCTCTACACGAATCCTGTATTTATAATTTAAAAAGCAACACGACGCGAAATATGACCCGGTACGCACACCCAACAAACCACTCTGACGAACACGATTATGTACGTATTTTCGTTAGGCTAATAAAAGTATACGTAAGTGATGTCTTACGCCAAAAACAAGAAATAACAAACGCAAAACGAAGAATGCTCAACCGTTCTGTACAGCTTGATAGATATGATTACGTCAATTAAATACTAAATAAAATGTTTGCTTTGTAATATATGGCTTAAACTATAGTATATAAAAATGTGAAGCTGCTTTTAATGTCGATGTTAGTTGACTGTGACTCTTGGTTGTAGATTGATGTTGTCTCTCCTGTTGCTGTAAAGATGTCGCGACCGCTGAGTATGGAGCGAACACTCCGAATGATGGTTGGACAAATCATTGAAGTTGGGGCATGTAGCCGATGGTAACAACTAATGTGCCCACAAAACACTGTTTATTATACACGTCTGATGCGGCAATTTGCGTCGGTGCGCCGATTGTTGCGGCGGCAGGCCGACGGCAGAAAATGCGCACAAAAGCACTGATAGTTATAGTTGGATGCGGTAAAAATGCGCACAAAAGCACTGATAGTTGATGCGTTTGATGCGGCAATTTGCCTCGGTGCGCCGATTTTTGCGGCGGCAGGCCGACGGCAGAAAATGCGCACAAAAGCACCGGTAGTTGATGCGTTTGATGCGGTAATTTACGTCGGTGTGCCGATTGTTGCGGCGGCAGGCCGATGGCAGAAACTGTGTACAAAAGCACTGATAGTTGATGCGTTTGATGCGGCAATTGGCGTTGGTGCGCCGATTGTTGCGGTGGCATGCTGATGGCAGAAACTGTGCACAAAAGCACTGATAGTTGATGCGTTTGATGCGGCAATTTGCGTCGGTGCACCGATTGTTGCGGCGGCAGGCCGACAGCAGAAATTGCGCACAAAAGCACTGCTAGTTGATGAATGATGGCAGCACACTTCCACAAAATTATGGCACACTTGTAGGAGTATGCGTTTGCTACAACTGCAGCACAATTCCAAACGGACGATAGGATGTATCGGGTTTGGGTTTCGGCATGAGTGGACGCCCTAACGATTGGAAAGAGGTTGTGTCTGCAATTGGTTCGAGGACCTGAGCTCTGTTGCATAAAAAAGCATCCAATTCAGCCCAACTGGGTATATCAGTCGGCCTAATCAATGATTGTTCCCATAGCGCAAGGTGGTGGGATGCAGTCGGTTAGAACACGCGAAAATGAGAATGGGGTCCCAGCCTTCTGTGCGAATATCATGAGCGTGAACCGATGCTTTACAATCATTGATGCTCGTTTGCAGAGTTCTTAAGGACGCGGCCGATTCTTCCTTCACATTAGGTAGATTGAATAATATTTTAATTTGGTTGTTGACTAGTATTCTCTTATTCCCATAAGTCGATCGTAGCGCGTTCCATGCCAACTCAAAACTAGCGTTGGTCAAAGGAAATCTGCATAATATCCTATTGGCTTCGCCACTCGTTTTAGCTCGAAGGTGGAAAAGCTTCTCAACGGCTCCAAGTTTAGGATGATTTGCGTAAACTGCTTGAAATATATCGCGGAACGAGGGCCAGGATAAATAATCTCCCAGGAATACCTCAGTGTCGCATGGAGGAAGCTTCAAACCATGTGAGCTTGAGATTCTCATTGCTTTTGCATTAACTCCCGAACCTTCGAAAACCGTAGCGGCAAGGCAAGGCTTTGGTTGAGCATCGCTCAACTTCGTTTGAAGCTCTAAAAACAGTCCCAGGCAAGAAACGTAAGTTTCATTGGAGCTTGCAAATTTGGACTCAATTATTCCTGGATCGAGAGCCTCCCCTTCTGGTGCAGGGGTGGCTCGAATGCAAGCATGATGTAATTGGTCTTTAGATCTAGCCATAAGCTCTTTAAGACGTCCTTACGAGCGTCAAGGGTAGCTATCGTGTGATTGCCCTCAGGCACTTCCTTTGCCGTAGCAAAGTATTTTACCAGCTGATCGCCGGAAAAGATGAAATCATCTAATAGCGACATTGTAGAGTTATGATCTCACGCACCGAGATGTCAAACTGAAACAAAACACGTCACAGTGCCGATACCAAATGCGAGGGCGGCTGTGACGAGTAGAACACCGATCAAAATAATAGGTATAAAAGCAAGGAGAATTCCTAGCGGAAATGAGACAGGGATGGTACCCCTGATCTTGTGAAGACTCGCGACAGTTTACAATCCGTGCAAACTTGTCTCTACACGAATCCTGTATTTATAATTTAAAAAGCAACACGACGCGAAATATGACCCGGTACGCACACCCAACAAACCACTCTGACGAACACGATTATGTACGTATTTTCGTTAGGCTAATAAAAGTATACGTAAGTGATGTCTTACGCCAAAAACAAGAAATAACAAACGCAAAACGAAGAATGCTCAACCGTTCTGTACAGCTTGATAGATATGATTACGTCAATTAAATACTAAATAAAATGTTTGCTTTGTAATATATGGCTTAAACTATAGTATATAAAAATGTGAAGCTGCTTTTAATGTCGATGTTAGTTGACTGTGACTCTTGGTTGTAGATTGATGTTGTCTCTCCTGTTGCTGTAAAGATGTCGCGACCGCTGAGTATGAAGCGAACACTCCGAATGATGGTTGGACAATTAATTGAAGTTGGGGCATGTAGCCAATGGTAACAACTAATGTGCCCACAAAACACTGTTTATTATACACGTCTGATGCGGCAATTTGCGTCGGTGCGCCAATTGTTGCGGCGGCAGGCCGACGGCAGAAAATGCGCACAAAAGCACTGATAGTTATAGTTGGATGCGGTAAAAATGCGCACAAAAGCACTGATAGTTGATGCGTTTGATGCGGCAATTTGCCTCGGTGCGACGATTTTTGCGGCGGCAGGCCGACGGCAGAAAATGCGCACAAAAGCACCGGTAGTTGATGCGTTTGATGCTGTAATTTACGTCGGTGTACCGATTGTTGCGGTGGCAGTCCGATGGCAGAAACTGTGTACAAAAGCACTGATAGTTGATGCGTTTGATGCGGCAATTGGCGTTGGTGCGCCGATTGTTGCGGCGGCAGGCCGACAGCAGAAATTGCGCACAAAAGCACTGCTAGTTGATGAATGATGGCAGCACACTTCCACAAAATTATGGCACACTTGTAGGAGTATGCGTTTGCTACAACTGCAGCACAATTCCAAAAACTATATGGCACACTTGTAGGAGTATGTATTTGCTACGACTGCTGAATGATGGCAACACAATTCCAAAAACTATATGGCACACTTGTAGGAGTATGCGTTTGCTGCGACTGCTGAATGATGGCAACACAATTCCAAAAACTATATGGCACACTTGTAGGAGTATGCGTTTGCTGCGACTGCTGAATGATGGCAGCACAATTCCAAAAACTGTTTCACGATTGTAGAACTGTGCGTTTGCTGCTGCTGCAAAACGATGGCAGCACACTTCCAAAAAATATGGCACTATTGTAGAATTGTGCGTTTGCTGCTGCGGCAGAACGATGGCAGCACAATTCCAAAATGGCAGCACAATTCCCAAAAACTATATATGGATTGTAGGATTGTGCGTTTGCTGTGTAAAGTTTCTTATTTGTTGGAACAACTTTGCTGTTAATTTTTGAAGGATTTAAATACCAAGCTCGGTATCTGACTCGTTAGGCGTGTTGCCGTGTCAACGTAAACCCAATAGCCGGAGCTATCTAGGGAGTCAGAATACCGAACTGGTATGATGATTAAATAAATTAAAACTCGATTATATTGTTCAACGTTAGGTGTGAAGATGATTTTATTCAGTAAATTTTTCCTTCTTTTATACAAAAATAATTGATCGATTTTTGACCATGCATCGACTCTGGAATGCCTACTCATCGATATTCATATTTTACATAATATCGCTTTATCAGCATAGTGTATGTATGTACGTATGTAATATATGACCGACCGCGTCAAGTGTTTTTGGGTTCGTTCGCCTATGCTGCTGCGTTGACATATTTGTTTCCACAAGCGAACGACCTTATTATTTCATTACCATTTCCATGCGCCGCTTACTCAGCGCAATGCATGGAAAGGGTAATTAACGTTCTAAGCGGCCGGCGCTCGTTTGCCCATTATGCTTAGATTGCATATTTATTTTCATAGGCGAACGACCGCCGGTCATAAATTATGCTATTGGAGATGTTTTATAATTTTGTTCCCATGCACCGGGTGTGCCATTAAAGAATACGTATGGGTTATTTTTGTTTTCATGCACCAAGTGTGCTATTAATTAATACGTAATACTGATTTGTGTATGCTTTTACTTTGAGAGCCACTAGAGTCGATGTAGGGTCAAAAATGTTGTATGCTTTTAGGCATGCTATTCATGTGGTCGCTGGTGCGATCCATCACAGCTGCTGCTACTGCAGAACGATGGCAGCACACTTCCAAAAAATATGGCACGATTGAGACAAGTGATTTCACAATTGCAGCAGAAGGCCGTTGGCAAAGAACAAGTGCACTTTCTTGAATGTAGCGTGGTTGTGATTCCTTTCCTTTTTTGCCGATTCAATCCAGCTCGAATTGGACCAAATGTTTGTATAAGGATCGATGGCAATCAATACACTTGATTTATTTTACAACAAGTTGATCAAGTTGATCGGTTCGACAATTTATTGTAGAAATATGTGATACTTATATTTTATACTTAAAAGGAACAACGTGCAAATGTGCCAATACTAGGAAAGGAAGTGACCCACTGCACGAACTTAGCTGTCGATGGTGGTAGATTATCGTTCCAGTCTAGGTAAGGAAATGGTCTTAATAGGTGCTACTTTGGATTTTGCACAAACCAAGTGACAGTTTATGAACTCAGGGCATTTCATTCGTACAAACAGTGCCGCTTCGTACGCTTTCTCAGACGCGTCGCAAAACCCATGAAACTGCAGCTGACACGATGGAGTGTATTCAATCCAGCGCGGTATTTGGATGACTCCAATTCCGTTAAGAGCGTCCGCAAATGCCTTTCATTGTAAAAGAGTGGAAGGTTCGATCTGTTCATCCCAATTCGTTTGCTCTATCTAGATCCGTTGCATCAAGATCTTTGCCGAAACGATGATTGGAGCAAGCCACCCCGGGGCGGGGTCAAACAGGCGTGAAATTTCCGAAAAGACTTTTCGTTTGGTAGAAGTAGCAGATATTTTGAGCGGTGCAATAGAGATATAAAACACATCGAGCTTGGCATTCCACCGACAGTGCGGATGGCAAGATATGGAGCACACTTGGCTCTGAAGGTAATAGTGCGAAGTTCAAAATGTTGACGCTTTCACATGGCGATGGTCTGAATAAAATGCGTTGATATTTAGTGTGGTCAGGGTGGACTAAGATTTGGCGGTACATCTTTTCGATGTCCGCGTAAAAGACGAATCGAAAGAAACGCCACCTGATAAGAAGTGATGGCAAAACTTCAGCCGGCATGAATTTAGATTAATGACATTGGAAGACGCGCTTAAAGCGTTGAACACCATGCGTACTTTAGTGGAAGTGCTTTCTGGCTTGATCACGGCATGATGTGGAAGATAAAATGAGGTTAACTTAGTGGAAGCGTTTATTTCATACGGAGACACTTCTCGCATATGGTTCAACGTAAGATACTCGGAAAGAATTCTAGCGTACTGAGATTGTAGTGTGAGGAACAAATTCGTCAAAGCGTGGGACGAATTTCTCCCACACAAATGTAGAACTAATTTATTTATACAACATGTACTAAATATTGTGGCCGCCAGTGTGATTACACATTGCAAAGAAACAGACACAGAATACCCGACCAATATGAAAAAGACAACAACAAACAACATGCAAAACATGATAGCGGACAATTAGAAGTCTGCAGCATTATTCGACAGCCGAAAGAAAACAACAACAAACAACAAGGCATACATTCAGAAGTCTGCAGCGTTGTTAGAAAAGCAACAACAAAACACATGCAATGTACGACAGCACGCATTTTTTAGGTAAACCAACAAACAATAATCGAGCCAAAACAAAAACAACACTACACCGATCATGCGATCTAGCGGAGTCCCCTATCCCTGCATCAACGGGATCTGGAACTAACAAACAACAAAGAGGCAACAACAACACTACCAAGTCCCACCGATCATGCGATGTAGCGGAGTCCCCTATCCCTGCATCAACGGGATCTGGAACTAACAAACAACAAAGAGGCAACAACAACACTACCAAGTCCCACCGATCATGCGATGTAGCGGAGTCCCCTATCCCTGCATCAACGGGATCTGGAACTAACAAACAACAAAGAGGCAACAACAACACTACCAAGTCCCACCGATCATGTGACCTAGCGGATTCCCCTATCTTTGCATCAACGGGATCTTGGAACTAACAAACAACAAAGAGGCAATAACAACACTACCATGTCCCACCGATCATGTGATGTAGCGGATTTCCCTATCGTTGCACCAACGGAATCGCGAACCAACGAACCATCGAGCGCAGCAATACTGACCGGCCGGACCAAACAACAACAACCATATCACATCAAAGGAAACAACAACAACAATACACCAACAGGCGAGTTAGCGGATTTCCTCATCGTTGCAACAACGGGATTCCTACACCCGATGGAGGACTATAAAAGGCCAGCAGTCCTAACAATCGGTCTTCTTTCCTAGAAATCCATCTTCCCGGCAACAAGTCAGAGTGAATGGTTCAATGGTTCCTTGCCTTCACGCCCACGCCTTACGCTAGACATTATCCACACGATTGGAGGTTCAAGAGCGAAGTCCTTGCCTTCAAATCCACGCTCTACGCGAGAACAGACTATCATCCCTCCTGGAGATACGTCGTTCTCCTTTAATCATAATGCAGTAAAATAATATATAGCTTTAAACAAACGATAATTTTAAGTGTACAGATTAAGCGAAGAACAAATAAAGAACGATTGAATTCCATTCCCAACTAAAAACAAATTCTTTTTATTGTAACGACCCTAATAAAAGGGACCCTGGTCACACTGAGTTTTACCCCGGCTGGGAAAACCTCGTTACAATTGGCGCCCGAGCAGGGACCCTGGAATTTAGTAAGAATACACTAATGAAGTCAATAATCTAATAATACCAGCACAAAACCAAGATGGTTAGAACTGGTTGGATCTACACACTGTCGATAGAAGAGCTGAAAAACTACTTGGACGAGTTTAGACTAGACACCACTGGTGGAGAAGAGGAGCTTAGGAAACGTTATTGGACTTTCATTACAGGACGGAACTTAACGTCGGAGGACGAAAACCGTCTAAGTGAACTGGAATCACTGCACCAACACAGGCCGCTAACAATGCCACCAATAACCCTAAACCACTCCGATGCGCTAGGACACAATGACCCGACACAACCGGAAGTGGTTCTAACGCGAAGCAGGACGGACACGATAGTTACGTCGTACGCTCAGATAATGGTCCAAATGAGGAAGTGGTCGGTGAAGTACGATGGTGGTAAGGAGCCTCTTCTGTTCATTGAAAGGCTAGAAGAACTTGCGGATGCCTACTGTTTAAACAGAGACCTCCTGCCCAGAACCATGCCGGAACTACTCCATCCCGTGCGTTATTATGGTTCCGCAACAACAACCGAAAATGGGAGACCTGGAACGCCTTGACGACTGACTTTCTACAGTTTTTCCTGCCCTCCGGGTACTGGGAACACCTCGAGGATGAAATTCGTCAACGCCAGCAAAAACCAAGAGAACGATTCAAGGATTTTGTAATCGTAATGCAAAATCTCATGAGGCACGCCAACTACACCAGTACACAATAGTTCGAAAGGATCTTCCTGAATTTCCGGCGAGAATACCAGCTTTATATCCGAAGAGGGGACTTTCACAATCTCAAAGAACTCATTGGCCTGGCAGCATAACGACGATATCTCGAAGAAGTCCACAGGAAAGGCATTGCATGGTGAGTCAGCCTGAAGAAGGACTATACAATCCCCGAACGACTTGTCGATGGTGCCGACAAGAAGGTCACTTTCAACAGGAGTGCACTAATTCACGGGTGATTTTCTATTGGGATTGTGGCCAACGGAGTATCAGGACAATCGACTGCTGCCGTCAACGTATTTCACACGTTGAGCAGCATCATCCGCTACAGTCCAACAAGAAGACATCCCTGATCCATGACCAAAATCGACTTCTCGCTCGCATCATCATCGGCCGCGAAACCGTTCAGGCCACCATCGACACCGGCGCATACCGCAGTTTCGTAAACGAACTTTTGGCTGAGAGACTCCGGAATTCGGACAACACAACCCCTGTGCACATCCCAATTTAAATGGCCAACGGGAGTCAGAATACAGTCCGCGAAGAGTTGAACGTCAACGTTCGCTTTTGGAAGTCCCCATGCTTAATGCGCCTGCTGGTGTTACCGACCGCCGCTGGTGACCTCTCACTGGGGATGGACTTTCTAACAAGATCCACAGCCACGTTAAGCTTCGGAGGTAAGTGTATAACACTCCAAACTAGGCCAGCGCGGCCGGTTAAACTTCGGACTCGCAACACACTCCAAGAACCAAAGCTACCACAATTTTCAAAGATGCAGCAGCCACTAAAGTTGCAGTTGTCACAGCCGTCACAGTCGTGAAAGTCGTCACAGTCGTCAAAGTCGTCACAGTCGACAAAATCGTCAAAGTCGTCACAGTCGCTAAAGCCGTCACAGTCGTCACAGTCGTCAAAGTCGTCAAAGTCGTCAAAGTTGTCACAGTCGTCAAAGCCGTCACAGCCGTCACAGTCGTCAAAGTCGTCACAGCCGTCAAGGTCGTCACAGTCGTCAAAGTCGTCACAGCCGTCAAAGTCGTCACAGTCGTCAAAGTCGTCAAAGTCGTCACAGCCATCAAAGTCGTCACAGTCGTCAAAATCGCAGTCGTCATTAGCCGCACCGTCAAGCAGAAGACGTCGCAGTCACCTGAAATATTTACAGTCGCCAAACGTCACAGAATCTGCTACATTCACAAGCTCAAAAGTTTACGAAAGTAACCTCTTTCCCAAACAGCACAGTGCAACAATTGACGTGATACATCGCAACCTTCAAGTGTTACCACTTCCGTTTGAGCCTACTTCAGTCAGAACTTCCACCAGAAGTTTCCACAGATACCCCAAGAGTCGGCATTTCCGAAAGTCGTCTGCAACAGAAGAACAGCAATCATCATCGAGAAGAATTTCTGTCACCAGAAACCAACCGCAGCCAGCGAATATGTCATCAAGGAATAAAGCAGCCGCCATTAATGATAGCCGTCGATTTATCCAACGGCCAGCTAAATCACGGCAGTCACTACAACCGCCAGAGCCATCACAGTCGTCACAGACGACACGGTCGTCACAGCCGTTACAACCATCACAGCCATCTGGAACCCCAAAGCACACATCACCGGCAATAGTGACTTCAGTCACAAGGAGAATCAATAAAGAAAGGAGCCGCGTTGCTACGGAAAACTGGCGACGCCCTCGTTTCGTCCACTTCGAGGAGGGCATTCATTTCCAAGTCCCAGTTATCAGGAAAGGGAAGGTGCATGTTTACCGAAGCAACGGGGGAGTGTGAGGAACAAATTCGTCAAAGCGTGGGACGAATTTCTCCCACACAAATGTAGAACTAATTTATTTATACAACATGTACTAAATATTGTGGCCGCCAGTGTGATTACACATTGCAAAGAAACAGACACAGAATACCCGACCAATATGAAAAAGACAACAACAAACAACATGCAAAACATGATAGCGGACAATTAGAAGTCTGCAGCATTATTCGACAGCCGAAAGAAAAAAACAACAAACAACAAGGCATACATTCAGAAGTCTGCAGCGTTGTTAGAAAAGCAACAACAAAACACATGCAATGTACGACAGCACGCATTTTTTAGGTAAACCAACAAACAATAATCGAGCCAAAACAACAACAACACTACACCGATCATGCGATGTAGCGGAGTCCCCTATCCCTGCATCAACGGGATCTGGAACTAACAAACAACAAAGAGGCAACAACAACACTACCAAGTCCCACCGATCATGTGACCTAGCGGATTCCCCTATCTTTGCATCAACGGGATCTTGGAACTAACAAACAACAAAGAGGCAACAAGAACACTACCAAGTCCCACCGATCATGTTATGTAGCGGATTTCCCTATCGTTGCACCAACGGAATCACGAACCAACAAACCATCGAGCGCAGCAATACTGACCGGCCGGACCAAACAACAACAACCATATCAATTCAAGGGAAACAACAACAACAATACACCAACAGGCGAGTTAGCGGATTTCCTTATCGTTGCAACAACGGGATTCCTTCACCCGATGGAGGACTATAAAAGGCCAGCAGTCCTAACAATCGGTCTTCTTTCCTAGAAATCCCTCTTCCCGGCAACAAGTCAGAGTGAATGGTTCAAGAGCGAAGTCCTTGCCTTCACGCCCACACTTTACGCTAGACATTATCCACGCTTTACGCTAGACATTATTCTAACGATTGGAGGTTCAAGAGCGAAGTCCTTGCCTTCACGCCCACGCTTTACGCTAGACATTATCCACGGTTTACGCTAGATTGAAGGTTCAAGAGCGAAGTCCTTGCCTTCACGCCCGCTTTACGCTAGACATTATCCACGCTTTACGCTAGATTGGAGGTTCAAGAGCGAAGTCCTTGCCTTCACGCCCACGCTTTACGCTAGACATTATCCACGCTTTACGCTAGATTGAAGGTTCAAGAGCGAAGTCCTTGCCTTCACGCCCACGCTTTACGCTAGACATTATCCACGCTTTACGCTAGATTGGAGGTTCAAGAGCGAAGTCCTTGCCTTCACGCCCACGCCTTACGCTAGACATTATCCACACGATTGGAGGTTCAAGAGCGAAGTCCTTGCCTTCAAATCCACGCTCTACGCGAGAACAGACTATCATCCCTCCTGGAGATACGTCGTTCTCCTTTAATCATAATGCAGTAAAATAATATATAGCTTTAAACAAACGATAATTTTAAGTGTACAGATTAAGCGAAGAACAAATAAAGAACGATTGAATTCCATTCCCAACTAAAAACAAATTCTTTTTATTGTAACGACCCTAATAAAAGGAACCCTGGTCACACTGAGTTTTACCCCGGCTGGGAAAACCTCGTTACAGTAGCTCTGGTTTTTTTGCAAGATTACGTTCAGTACGATAGAGCTGCTGAACGGCATTGTTTCTAGAATCACCAAGCGTACTGCTTGGATTAGATTTGAAAGGTAGTCTGACGTCATATCTTCCGTCTGCCAGCCTATAGGTTGTTTTTTAGTACAGATCTTCGCAATGCTGATCTGATTCTGAAGCATGGCGCTTTCTATCTGGAAGCTCTTCCAGCTCCCAAAACTTTCGAACTTGTAGGTCTAGCGTGGTATTTTGTGGATTTACAACGCGAGTCCTAAAGGATTTCACATACGAACTTGGGATGGCTCCCGATAGAATCCATCTAAAAATAGTTTGTTGCGCTAACAAGGTGCTTGAAATGTGTTTAACACCTTCGCCTATAATGCTGGGGTATAAATACGCTCCTATGAGTAAATCCACCTGGGACGCTTGATTGAAGGTGGGATCTGGGGTTGAGGATTTATAAAAGTAAATGACCGGTTAGGCAAGCTGCCCGTTAATTTCTTCAGCACGATCGCCTCAACCGAGATTGGCTCCTCGGGACAAGCGTTATTTATGAGGGTAAAACTACATTTTTTATTGGATTTTGCTGCTTGAGCGTCACTTATAGCTATATTTGAAACATCAGATGCTGAAGTTGGTAAGCTCAAACGCTTTTGAACAGCTTCAGTAATGATCGACGACTCTGAGCCTGGGTCGAGCTTGCTCGAATAGTATGACTGCTTTCCTGGCCGCAAATCTTTACCAAAGCAGTGGCTATCAAAATCCTTCTTTGCGTATTCACCAAGTAGGATTTGTGTTGGTCCTCCTTAGGTATGAATGGTGCAGAAGTGGACTGTAAGGGTGAAGATAAAGTGACGAATTCACCGACATTCACAGGGTCTGAAGAACGTGAGTTTGAATGCGTTGGATTCGCTGACGCTCTTTGTTGTAAATGCAATAGCGAGTGGTGTCGTTGTTGGCAGGTATTGCACGTGTGTTTACTAGAGCAGTTCGGAAGCAGATGATGCACAGACAGACAATTGAAACACATCTTGCTTTTTCGTACAAGGCCAATCCGGTCAGCCACTGGTAATGTCAAAAATCTCGAGCAGGATCGAAGATTGTGTTTTCCGGAGCACGGCTTGCAAATGAACTCTTGTGATTTGGTGTGGAAAAGAGTAACGTGGTTATTGCTCGGACGATAGGATGTATCGGGTTTGGGTTTCGGCATGAGTGGACGCCCTAACGATTGGAAAGAGGTTGTGTCTGCAATTGGTTCAAGGACCTGAGCTCTGTTGCATAAAAAAGCATCCAATTCAGCCCAACTGGGTATATCAGTCGGCCTAATCAATGATTGTTCCCATAGCGCAAGGTGGTGGGATGCAGTCGGTTAGAACACGCGAAAATGAGAATGGGGTCCCAGCCTTCTGTGCGAATATCATGAGCGTGAACCGATGCTTTACAATCATTGATGCTCGTTTGCAGAGTTCTTAAGGACGCGGCCGATTCTTCCTTCACATTAGGTAGATTGAATAATATTTTAATTTGGTTGTTGACTAGTATTCTCTTATTCCCATAAGTCGATCGTAGCGCGTTCCATGCCAACTCAAAACTAGCGTTGGTCAAAGGAAATCTGCATACTATCCTATTGGCTTCGCCACTCGTTTTAACTCGAAGGTGGAAAAGCTTCTCAACGGCTCCAAGTTTAGGATGATTTGCGTAAACTGCTTGAAACATATCGCGGAACGAGGGCCAGGATAAATAATCTCAGTAATACCTCAGTGTCGCATGGAGGAAGCTTCAAACCATGTGAGCTTGAGATTCTCATTGCTTTTGCATTAACTCCCGAACCTTCGAAAACCGTAGCGGCAAGGCAAGGCTTTGGTTGAGCATCGCTCAACTTCGTTTGAAGCTCTAAAAACACTCCCAGGCAAGAAACGTAAAAAGCAATCCCCTTCTGGTGCAGGGGTGGCTCGAATGCAAGCATGATGTAATTGGTCTTTAGATCTAGCCATAAGCTCTTTAAGACGTCCTTACGAGCGTCAAGGGTAGCTATCGTGTGATTGCCCTCAGGCACTTCCTTTGCCCCAGCAAAGTATTTTACCAGCTGATCGCCGGAAAAGATGAAATCATCTAATAGCGACATTGTAGAGTTATGATCTCACGCACCGAGATGTCAAACTGAAACAAAACACGTCACAGTGCCGATACCAAATGCGAGGGCGGCTGTGACGAGTAGAACACCGATCAAAATAATAGGTATAAAAGCAAGGAGAATTTCTAGCGGACATGAGACAGGGATGGTACCCCTGATCTTGTGAAGACTCGCGACAGTTCACAATCCGTGCAAACTTGTCTCTACACGAATCCTGTATTTATAATTTAAAAAGCAACACGACGCGAAATATGACCCGGTACGCACACCCAACAAACCACTCTGACGAACACGATTATGTACGTATTTTCGTTAGGCTAATAAAAGTATACGTAAGTGATGTCTTACGCCAAAAACAAGAAATAACAAACGCAAAACGAAGAATGGTCAACCGTTCTGTACAGCTTGATAGATATGATTACGTCAATTAAATACTAAATAAAATGTTTGCTTTGTAATATATGGCTTAAACTATAGTATATAAAAATGTGAAGCTGCTTTTAATGTCGATGTTAGTTGACTGTGACTCTTGGTTGTAGATTGATGTTGTCTCTCCTGTTGCTGTAAAGATGTCGCGACCGCTGAGTATGAAGCGAACACTCCGAATGATGGTTGGACAATTGATTGAAGTTGGGGCATGTAGCCAATGGTAACAACTAATGTGCCCACAAAACACTGTTTATTATACACGTCTGATGCGGCAATTTGCGTCGGTGCGCCAATTGTTGCGGCGGCAGGCCGACGGCAGAAAATGCGCACAAAAGCACTGATAGTTATAGTTGGATGCGGTAAAAATGCGCACAAAAGCACTGATAGTTGATGCGTTTGATGCGGCAATTTGCCTCGGTGCGACGATTTTTGCGGCGGCAGGCCGACGGCAGAAAATGCGCACAAAAGCACCGGTAGTTGATGCGTTTGATGCGGTAATTTACGTCGGTGTGCCGATTGTTGCGGCGGCAGGCCGATGGCAGAAACTCTGTACAAAAGCACTGATAGTTGATGCGTTTGATGCGGCAATTGGCGTTGGTGCGCCGATTGTTTCGGCGGCAGTCCGATGGCAGAAACTGTGCACAAAAGCACTGATAGTTGATGCGTTTGATGCGGCAATTTGCGTCGGTGCGCCGATTGTTGCGGCGGCAGGCCGAGAGCAGAAATTGCGCACACTTCCACAAAATTATGGCACACTTGTAGGAGTATGCGTTTGCTACAACTGCTGATTGATGGCAGCACAATTCCAAAAACTATATGGAACACTTGTAGGAGTATGCGTTTGCTGCGACTGCTGAATGATGGCAACACAATTCCAAAAACTATATGGCACACTTGTAGGAGTATGCGTTTGCTGCTGCTGCAAAACAATTCCAAAAACTATATGGCACACTTGTAGGAGTATGCGTTTGCTGCGACTGCTGAATGATGGCAGCACAATTCCAAAAACTCTTTCACGATTGTAGAATTGTGCGTTTGCTGCTGCTGCAAAACGATGGCAGCACACTTCCAAAAAATATGGCACTATTGTAGAATTGTGCGTTTGCTGCTGCGGCAGAACGATGGCAGCACAATTCCAAAATGGCAGCACAATTCCCAAAAACTATATATGGATTGTAGGATTGTGCGTTTGCTGTGTAAAGTTTCTTATTTGTTGGAACAACTTAATTGTTAATTTTTGAAGGATTTAAATACCAAGCTCGATATCTGACTCGTTAGGCGTGTTGCCGTGTCAACGTAAACCCAAAAGCCGGAGCTCTCTAGGGAGTCAGAATACAGAACTGATATGATGCTTAAATAAATTAAAACTCGATGATTATTGTTCAACGTTAGGTGTGAAGATGATTTTGTTCAGTGAATTTTCCCTTCTTTTATACAAAAATAATTGATCGATTTTCGACCGTGCATCGACTCTGGAATGCCTACTCATCGATATTCATATTTTACATAATATCGCTTTATCAGCATAGTGTATGTATGTACGTATGTAATATATGACCGACCGCGTCAAGTGTTTTTGGGTTCGTTTGCCTATGCTGCTGCGTTGACATATTTGTTTCCACAAGCGAACGACCTTATTATTTCATTACCATTTCTATGCGCCGCTTACTCAGCGCAATGCATGGAAAGGGAAATTAACATTCTACAGATTAAGCGAAGAACAAATAAAGAAAGATTGAATTCCATTCCCAACTAAAAACAAATTCTTTTTATTGTAATGACCCTAATAAAAGGAACCCTGGTCACACTGAGTTTTACCCCGGCTGGGAAAACCTCGTTACAGTAGCTCTGGTTTTTTTGCAAGATTACGTTCAGTACGATAGAGCTGCTGAACGGTATTGTTTCTAGAATACCAAGCGTACTGCTTGGATTAGATTTGAAAGGTAGTCTGACGTCATATCTTCCGTCTGCCAGCCTATAGGTTGTTTTTTAGTACAGATCTTCGCAATGCTGATCTGATTCTGAAGCATGGCGCTTTCTATCTGGAAGCTCTTCCAGCTCCCAAAACTTTCGAACTTGTAGGTCTAGCGTGGTATTTTGTGGATTTACAACGCGAGTCCTAAAGGATTTCACATACGAACTTGGGATGGCTCCCGATAGAATCCATCTAAAAATAGTTTGTTGCGCTAACAAGGTGCTTGAAATGTGTTTAACACCTTCGCTTATAATACTGGGGTATAAATACGCTCCTATGAGTAAATCCACCTGGGACGCTTGATTGAAGGTGGGATCTGGGGTTGAGGATTTATAAAAGTAAATGACCGGTTAGGCAAGCTGCCCGTTAATTTCTTCAGCACGATCGCCTCAACCGAGATTGGCTCCTCGGGACAAGCGTTATTTATGAGGGTAAAACTACATTTTTTATTGGATTTTGCTGCTTGAGCGTCACTTATAGCTATATTTGAAACATCAGATGCTGAAGTTGGTAAGCTCAAACGCTTTTGAACAGCTTCAGTAATGATCGACGACTCTGAGCCTGGGTCGAGCTTGCTCGAATAGTATGACTGCTTTCCTGGCCGCAAATCTTTACCAAAGCAGTGGCTATCAAAATCCTTCTTTGCGTATTCACCAAGTAGGATTTGTGTTGGTCCTCCTTAGGTATGAATGGTGCAGAAGTGGACTGTAAGGGTGAAGATAAAGTGACGAATTCACCGACATTCACAGGGTCTGAAGAACGTGAGTTTGAATGCGTTGGATTCGCTGACGCTCTTTGTTGTAAATGCAATAGCGAGTGGTGTCGTTGTTGGCAGGTATTGCACGTGTGTTTACTAGAGCAGTTCGGAAGCAGATGATGCACAGACAGACAATTGAAACACATCTTGCTTTTTCGTACAAGGCCAATCAGGTCAGCCACTGGTAATGTCAAAAATCTCGAGCAGGATCGAAGATTGTGTTTTCCGGAGCACGCGTTGCAAATGAACTCTTGTGATTTCATTTCATTTTCATTTATTTATTTAACCATTCATTCTTTGTGCATTTAAGAGTCAATCTTTTTGTTATACACAAGTTATTTTACAATGTATCGTTTAACCATTTGAAAATTAATCATTACATTATACTTAAAGCTAAATTAAAAAACTAAAAAAAAATTTAAAAAAAAAGAAAATAAAAAATTAATAAAACCATGAAAGTGTGGAGAAATAAGAAATTACAAAAAAATAAGATAACAATAAGAATTTAAGTTAAGATTAAATTATGAAAATAGGAAAAAAAAAAAAATAAAAAGATAAAGAGAAGATTTAGGAGTTCAAAAGATAACGTCAGTGACCCTCGGCATAAAACTGAAAAACTTTTAACTTAAAGGTGTTCGTGTTTCTTGTTTGTCTAATATCAGGGGGTAGAAGATTCCAAAGTTTAGATGAATAAACGAAGAACTGACGAGAGGTGACCAGATATTTATGTCTCGGTGTTATTAATTGCTGCGTTCTCTGACTTCTGGCAAAGTTGAATTTTTCAAATAGATATTTAGGCTCTTTAGTGGTAATTATTTTATTTAATGTTGCAATAGTTTTATACTTAAATAAACTCATTAAAGAAGAACCAGCAATCTGCTTGGAAAACTCTGAAATATGCACGTGTCGGCTAACATTGAAGATATATCTTGCACAACTGTTATAAGCAACAGTGATACGTCTCAATGAGCCACTATCAATGCATGAAAAAATCTCACATCCATATAGCATAATAGGTAAAATGAATGATTTCACAAGCTTTAGTTTAACGTGCTGCGGAAGATATTTTACAGTGGGACTTAGGCCGCGAAGAGCACCGTAAACTTTTGACACTATTTTATTAATGTGGACATTCCAGCTGAAGGTTTCACTAAAGTAAATTCCTAGATTTTTAAAATTTGATACAGTTTCCACTGGTAAGCCATTAAGATACAGCATTGGATAATTTTCTTTGGTTTTACTTCTATTAATTATTAGCGCCTTAGTTTTTCTTGGATTGAGGCTAAGCTTATTTTCTTCCGACCAAAGAAGTACTTGACTTAGTACATGATTAATTTTGCTAAAGGCAAGAGTTTTGTGACTATTAGGAAAGAGAGTATATAGCTGCACATCATCCGCGTATATGTGATACTTAGACGTTATGTGGCCTCCTATGTCGTTTATGAAACATGTGAATAATAGCGGACCAAGTATAGAACCTTGTGGTACACCCAACGGAACTTTTAGTTTAGATGAACATTCATTATTGTTAATAACATATTGCGACCGATTAAAGAGATATGATGATAGAAGGTTACATAAAGAATTTCCAAAAATAAATTTTTCTTTAAGTTTCTTGACTAATAAGCAATGATTGACAGAGTCGAAAGCCTTGGAAAAGTCAAGAAAAACAATTAGTCCTGACATGTCACTATCCAAACCAGCACGTATATCGTCACAAACCTTTAGGAGAGCCGTAGTGCAACTGTGTTTCTCCCGAAAACCAGACTGGTATTCAGTAAGTAGCTTTTTACTATTAAGAAAATTTTTTATTTGGTTGCTTACAATCGCTTCAAAGACTTTGCTTAAAAATGGTAGTATTGCTATAGGACGATATTCTGTTCCATTGGATGTTGACACTTTAGGTAAAGGTATAACTTTTGCGGTCTTCCAGCCTTCGGGAAAAGTTGAGGTTGTAATAATGGTATTGAATATATGTGTGATATGATGTAGTATGGCGGGAAGAAGGACTTTGACGAAATCAGGATGGATATTGTCGGAACCAACCGCTTTTGATTTTATTTTTAATATTGATAGACCTACATATATTTCATCTAAGCCTGAAAGTGAAAGCGATCCTGTGAGGTCAGTTCTAATTTCCGATTCATTAAATGAACTTGTTGTTAATGAGGGAGGTTGAATAAACTTGGCATTCAATTCATTTAGGTTCACATCGATTGGCACAGACTGTTTACCTAGTCCAACTTGACGAACATTTTTCCAAAACTTGGAACTAGAATCGCAGGTCGAAAATTTATTCTGATAGAAAGTCTGCTTGTTTCTACGAATAAGAGATGTCACAGCATTGCGTGTTAATTTAAATTCATTGTGAATTGCAGAACACCTGTATCTTCTCCATCTTGCATATAAAATATCACGCTGTTTGATGAGATCGATTACTTCTTGTGTAAACCAAGGTAAAGTTCTCCTTTTAGATTGACTTATCCTAACAGGCACATGTTTATTGAAAAGATACAGAATATTTTCATTAAAGATTTCTATTTGCTTGCTGACATCACTTGTTGTATAAATAGGTAACCAATTTAAATTTTGACAATCATAAAATAAGTGATCCAAGCAGATATTTTTATAAATATATTGGATCTTACCTTGTTCTTCCATATTTGGCAGATATACATGTAAGTTTAAGAACAGCATATCGTGATGAGAGAAAGCAGGCGCTAACAGCTGGTCGTAGTGCGTTATTAAATTATGATCTCATATGAAAATAAGGTCCAGCAGTGAAGGAATTTTATTAGGCATGAAGTGAGTTGGGCGACTATAGTTCGCAAAACATAACTTGAACGACTCAACCATATCTAAAAAGGGTTTGTTCCTGTTATCCAATATGTTTATGTTTAAATCTCCACAAATTACAATGTCCGTATGCAATAGAACTAAGTCCTCAAGTAGATCCCGTATTAAAGTATAGTTTACCACATTAGGAGCCATATATATACAACCAACTAATAGCTTTTTATGACCAAAATTTACCTCTAGGAAAATGTACTCAATTAGATCTTCTGCAGAAGACATTTTGACAATATGAAACCTGTAGCGATTTTTTATATAGATGGCAACACCTCCACCTATTTTGTTTTGCCTATCTGCCCGAATAAGTCTAAAATTATGCAACCTGAACATATCTGTACATATTTCAGGTTTTAACCAAGTTTCCGAAAGACATAGAATATCCACCATGCTATCGTCAAAAATTTGCCGCAAATCATCAATTTTGTTTTTGATGCTTTGTGAATTTAGGTGACATAAGTTAATACCATCTTTATGTTTGCAGAGAATTTTAAGCAATGTTCTTGAATCATCCAAGTAACTTCCACCCCTTGAGCGAGAATTACCATTCATTTCTGTAAAAAAGTAATAAATTAAGAAACACACCTACGAAAATTATTACGTGCGAAACAAATGCCAAGAATAGTGACGTAAATCTTTTGAAATTAATATAATATGTTAGAGACTGATAGTAAAAGATAAGAGAAATAATAAAAGAAGAAAAGAGAAATAATGAGTAAACTGAGTGCATACTATTGTACGTTTGCTGCATAAAGTTAAACTTCTTCACTGTTATCATCAGCACTATTTAAATTTCTCGCCGTAATGAATTCGTCCAAAATTCCATAATCGTCAACATTGATGGCATTCTCATTCTTCCTCACTCGAACCCAAACAGCTCCAGAGCGCGTGAATGTAGAGAAAAGTTGCTTGCGTCGCTTCATGTGAACCGCTTTTTGCAGAATTGAGCGATTTCTGCTTGTCAAGCTCTCATTCAAATAAATATTTTTATTGGAGTCAAAACCAACATCATGAAGAGAAAGCTGCTTTCCCTCACTTTTGCGATGCTCCGCAAGAGATTTTAAGACGCTGTTTCTTTCTTGAGCTGTTGCGAATTTGAGAATGATTGGGGGATCATTGGTATTATCACTTCGTTTAGAACGGAAAATAGCCTTCAATACGGGGGGTTTACAGTTGATAGTGTGGCACAAATGGTGGAAAATCGAATCGAATCGATTTGGTGTGGAAAAGAGTAACGTGGTTATTGCTCGGACGATAGGATGTATCGGGTTTGGGTTTCGGCATGAGTGGACGCCCTAACGATTGGAAAGAGGTTGTGTCTGCAATTGGTTCGAGGACCTGAGCTCTGTTGCATAAAAAAGCATCCAATTCAGCCCAACTGGGTATATCAGTCGGCCTAATCAATGATTGTTCCCATAGCGCAAGGTGGTGGGATGCAGTCGGTTAGAACACGCGAAAATGAGAATGGGGTCCCAGCCTTCTGTGCGAATATCATGAGCGTGAACCGATGCTTTACAATCATTGATGCTCGTTTGCAGAGTTCTTAAGGACGCGGCCGATTCTTCCTTCACATTAGGTAGATTGAATAATATTTTAATTTGGTTGTTGACTAGTATTCTCTTATTCCCATAAGTCGATCGTAGCGCGTTCCATGCCAACTCAAAACTAGCGTTGGTCAAAGGAAATCTGCATACTATCCTATTGGCTTCGCCACTCGTTTTAGCTCGAAGGTGGAAAAGCTTCTCAACGGCTCCAAGTTTAGGATGATTTGCGTAAACTGCTTGAAACATATCGCGGAACGAGGGCCAGGATAAATAATCTCCCAGTAATACCTCAGTGTCGCATGGAGGAAGCTTCAAACCATGTGAGCTTGAGATTCTCATTGCTTTTGCATTAACTCCCTTCCTTCCTTCGAAAACCGTAGCGGCAAGGCAAAGCTTTGGTTGAGCATCGCTCAACTTCGTTTGAAGCCCTAAAAACAGTCCCAGGCAAGAAACGTAAGTTTCATTGGAGCTTGCAAATTTGGACTCAATTATTCCTGGATCGAGAGCCTCCCCTTCTGGTGCAGGGGTGGCTCGAATGCAAGCATGATGTAATTGGTCTTTAGATCTAGCCAT
This sequence comes from Nephrocerus scutellatus, assembly GCA_947095585.1. NCBI lineage: Eukaryota > Metazoa > Arthropoda > Insecta > Diptera > Pipunculidae > Nephrocerus > Nephrocerus scutellatus. The sequence goes on along the minus strand of OX352762.1, from coordinate 54,184,801 downwards.
AAGCTCTTTAAGACGTCCTTACGAGCGTCAAGGGTAGCTATCGTGTGATTGCCCTCAGGCACTTCCTTTGCCCCAGCAAAGTATTTTACCAGCTGATCGCCGGAAAAGATGAAATCATCTAATAGCGACATTGTAGAGTTATGATCTCACGCACCGAGATGTCAAACTGAAACAAAACACGTCACAGTGCCGATACCAAATGCGAGGGCGGCTGTGACGAGTAGAACACCGATCAAAATAATAGGTATAAAAGCAAGGAGAATTTCTAGCGGACATGAGACAGGGATGGTACCCCTGATCTTGTGAAGACTCGCGACAGTTCACAATCCGTGCAAACTTGTCTCTACACGAATCCTGTATTTATAATTTAAAAAGCAACACGACGCGAAATATGACCCGGTACGCACACCCAACAAACCACTCTGACGAACACGATTATGTACGTATTTTCGTTAGGCTAATAAAAGTATACGTAAGTGATGTCTTACGCCAAAAACAAGAAATAACAAACGCAAAACGAAGAATGGTCAACCGTTCTGTACAGCTTGATAGATATGATTACGTCAATTAAATACTAAATAAAATGTTTGCTTTGTAATATATGGCTTAAACTATAGTATATAAAAATGTGAAGCTGCTTTTAATGTCGATGTTAGTTGACTGTGACTCTTGGTTGTAGATTGATGTTGTCTATCCTGTTGCTGTAAAGATGTCGCGACCGCTGAGTATGAAGCGAACACTCCGAATGATGGTTGGACAATTGATTGAAGTTGGGGCATGTAGCCAATGGTAACAACTAATGTGCCCACAAAACACTGTTTATTATACACGTCTGATGCGGCAATTTGCGTCGGTGCGCCAATTGTTGCGGCGGCAGGCCGACGGCAGAAAATGCGCACAAAAGCACTGATAGTTATAGTTGGATGCGGTAAAAATGCGCACAAAAGCACTGATAGTTGATGCGTTTGATGCGGCAATTTGCCTCGGTGCGACGATTTTTGCGGCGGCAGGCCGACGGCAGAAAATGCGCACAAAAGCACCGGTAGTTGATGCGTTTGATGCGGTAATTTACGTCGGTGTGCCGATTGTTGCGGCGGCAGGCCGATGGCAGAAACTCTGTACAAAAGCACTGATAGTTGATGCGTTTGATGCGGCAATTGGCGTTGGTGCGCCGATTGTTTCGGCGGCAGTCCGATGGCAGAAACTGTGCACAAAAGCACTGATAGTTGATGCGTTTGATGCGGCAATTTGCGTCGGTGCGCCGATTGTTGCGGCGGCAGGCCGAGAGCAGAAATTGCGCACACTTCCACAAAATTATGGCACACTTGTAGGAGTATGCGTTTGCTACAACTGCTGATTGATGGCAGCACAATTCCAAAAACTATATGGAACACTTGTAGGAGTATGCGTTTGCTGCGACTGCTGAATGATGGCAACACAATTCCAAAAACTATATGGCACACTTGTAGGAGTATGCGTTTGCTGCGACTGCTGAATGATGGCAGCACAATTCCAAAAACTGTTTCACGATTGTAGAATTGTGCGTTTGCTGCTGCTGCAAAACAATTCCAAAAACTATATGGCACACTTGTAGGAGTATGCGTTTGCTGCGACTGCTGAATGATGGCAGCACAATTCCAAAAACTCTTTCACGATTGTAGAATTGTGCGTTTGCTGCTGCTGCAAAACGATGGCAGCACACTTCCAAAAAATATGGCACTATTGTAGAATTGTGCGTTTGCTGCTGCGGCAGAACGATGGCAGCACAATTCCAAAATGGCAGCACAATTCCCAAAAACTATATATGGATTGTAGGATTGTGCGTTTGCTGTGTAAAGTTTCTTATTTGTTGGAACAACTTAATTGTTAATTTTTGAAGGATTTAAATACCAAGCTCGATATCTGACTCGTTAGGCGTGTTGCCGTGTCAACGTAAACCCAAAAGCCGGAGCTCTCTAGGGAGTCAGAATACAGCACTGATATGATGCTTAAATAAATTAAAACTCGATGATTATTGTTCAACGTTAGGTGTGAAGATGATTTTGTTCAGTGAATTTTCCCTTCTTTTATACAAAAATAATTGATCGATTTTCGACCATGCATCGACTCTGGAATGCCTACTCATCGATATTCATATTTTACATAATATCGCTTTATCAGCATAGTGTATGTATGTACGTATGTAATATATGACCGACCGCGTCAAGTGTTTTTGGGTTCGTTTGCCTATGCTGCTGCGTTGACATATTTGTTTCCACAAGCGAACGACCTTATTATTTCATTACCATTTCTATGCGCCGCTTACTCAGCGCAATGCATGGAAAGGGAAATTAACATTCTACAGATTAAGCGAAGAACAAATAAAGAAAGATTGAATTCCATTCCCAACTAAAAACAAATTCTTTTTATTGTAATGACCCTAATAAAAGGAACCCTGGTCACACTGAGTTTTACCCCGGCTGGGAAAACCTCGTTACAGTAGCTCTGGTTTTTTTGCAAGATTACGTTCAGTACGATAGAGCTGCTGAACGGTATTGTTTCTAGAATACCAAGCGTACTGCTTGGATTAGATTTGAAAGGTAGTCTGACGTCATATCTTCCGTCTGCCAGCCTATAGGTTGTTTTTTAGTACAGATCTTCGCAATGCTGATCTGATTCTAAAGCATGGCGCTTTCTATCTGGAAGCTCTTCCAGCTCCCAAAACTTTCGAACTTGTAGGTCTAGCGTGGTATTTTGTGGATTTACAACGCGAGTCCTAAAGGATTTCACATACGAACTTGGGATGGCTCCCGATAGAATCCATCTAAAAATAGTTTGTTGCGCTAATAAGGTGCTTGAAATGTGTTTAACACCTTCGCTTATAATACTGGGGTATAAATACGCTCCTATGAGTAAATCCACCTGGGACGCTTGATTGAAGGTGGGATCTGGGGTTGAGGATTTATAAAAGTAAATGACCGGTTAGGCAAGCTGCCCGTTAATTTCTTCAGCACGATCGCCTCAACCGAGATTGGCTCCTCGGGACAAGCGTTATTTATGAGGGTAAAACTACATTTTTTATTGGATTTTGCTGCTTGAGCGTCACTTATAGCTATATTTGAAACATCAGATGCTGAAGTTGGTAAGCTCAAACGCTTTTGAACAGCTTCAGTAATGATCGACGACTCTGAGCCTGGGTCGAGCTTGCTCGAATAGTATGACTGCTTTCCTGGCCGCAAATCTTTACCAAAGCAGTGGCTATCAAAATCCTTCTTTGCGTATTCACCAAGTAGGATTTGTGTTGGTCCTCCTTAGGTATGAATGGTGCAGAAGTGGACTGTAAGGGTGAAGATAAAGTGACGAATTCACCGACATTCACAGGGTCTGAAGAACGTGAGTTTGAATGCGTTGGATTCGCTGACGCTCTTTGTTGTAAATGCAATAGCGAGTGGTGTCGTTGTTGGCAGGTATTGCACGTGTGTTTACTAGAGCAGTTCGGAAGCAGATGATGCACAGACAGACAATTGAAACACATCTTGCTTTTTCGTACAAGGCCAATCCGGTCAGCCACTGGTAATGTCAAAAATCTCGAGCAGGATCGAAGATTGTGTTTTCCGGAGCACGGCTTGCAAATGAACTCTTGTGATTTGGTGTGGAAAAGAGTAACGTGGTTATTGCTCGGACGATAGGATGTATCGGGTTTGGGTTTCGGCATGAGTGGACGCCCTAACGATTGGAAAGAGGTTGTGTCTGCAATTGGTTCAAGGACCTGAGCTCTGTTGCATAAAAAAGCATCCAATTCAGCCCAACTGGGTATATCAGTCGGCCTAATCAATGATTGTTCCCATAGCGCAAGGTGGTGGGATGCAGTCGGTTAGAACACGCGAAAATGAGAATGGGGTCCCAGCCTTCTGTGCGAATATCATGAGCGTGAACCGATGCTTTACAATCATTGATGCTCGTTTGCAGAGTTCTTAAGGACGCGGCCGATTCTTCCTTCACATTAGGTAGATTGAATAATATTTTAATTTGGTTGTTGACTAGTATTCTCTTATTCCCATAAGTCGATCGTAGCGCGTTCCATGCCAACTCAAAACTAGCGTTGGTCAAAGGAAATCTGCATACTATCCTATTGGCTTCGCCACTCGTTTTAACTCGAAGGTGGAAAAGCTTCTCAACGGCTCCAAGTTTAGGATGATTTGCGTAAACTGCTTGAAACATATCGCGGAACGAGGGCCAGGATAAATAATCTCAGTAATACCTCAGTGTCGCATGGAGGAAGCTTCAAACCATGTGAGCTTGAGATTCTCATTGCTTTTGCATTAACTCCCGAACCTTCGAAAACCGTAGCGGCAAGGCAAGGCTTTGGTTGAGCATCGCTCAACTTCGTTTGAAGCTCTAAAAACACTCCCAGGCAAGAAACGTAAAAAGCAATCCCCTTCTGGTGCAGGGGTGGCTCGAATGCAAGCATGATGTAATTGGTCTTTAGATCTAGCCATAAGCTCTTTAAGACGTCCTTACGAGCGTCAAGGGTAGCTATCGTGTGATTGCCCTCAGGCACTTCCTTTGCCCCAGCAAAGTATTTTACCAGCTGATCGCCGGAAAAGATGAAATCATCTAATAGCGACATTGTAGAGTTATGATCTCACGCACCGAGATGTCAAACTGAAACAAAACACGTCACAGTGCCGATACCAAATGCGAGGGCGGCTGTGACGAGTAGAACACCGATCAAAATAATAGGTATAAAAGCAAGGAGAATTTCTAGCGGACATGAGACAGGGATGGTACCCCTGATCTTGTGAAGACTCGCGACAGTTCACAATCCGTGCAAACTTGTCTCTACACGAATCCTGTATTTATAATTTAAAAAGCAACACGACGCGAAATATGACCCGGTACGCACACCCAACAAACCACTCTGACGAACACGATTATGTACGTATTTTCGTTAGGCTAATAAAAGTATACGTAAGTGATGTCTTACGCCAAAAACAAGAAATAACAAACGCAAAACGAAGAATGGTCAACCGTTCTGTACAGCTTGATAGATATGATTACGTCAATTAAATACTAAATAAAATGTTTGCTTTGTAATATATGGCTTAAACTATAGTATATAAAAATGTGAAGCTGCTTTTAATGTCGGTGTTAGTTGACTGTGACTCTTGGTTGTAGATTGATGTTGTCTCTCCTGTTGCTGTAAAGATGTCGCGACCGCTGAGTATGAAGCGAACACTCCGAATGATGGTTGGACAATTGATTGAAGTTGGGGCATGTAGCCGATGGTAACAACTAATGTGCCCACAAAACACTGTTTATTATACACGTCTGATGCGGCAATTTGCGTCGGTGCGCCGATTGTTGCGGCGGCAGGCCGACGGCAGAAAATGCGCACAAAAGCACTGATAGTTATAGTTGGATGCGGTAAAAATGCGCACAAAAGCACTGATAGTTGATGCGTTTGATGCGGCAATTTGCCTCGGTGCGCCGATTTTTGCGGCGGCAGGCCGACGGCAGAAAATGCGCACAAAAGCACCGGTAGTTGATGCGTTTGATGCTGTAATTTACGTCGGTGTACCGATTGTTGCGGTGGCAGTCCGATGGCAGAAACTGTGTACAAAAGCACTGATAGTTGATGCGTTTGATGCGGCAATTGGCGTTGGTGCGCCGATTGTTGCGGCGGCAGGCCGATGGCAGAAACTGTGCACAAAAGCACTGATAGTTGATGCGTTTGATGCGGCAATTTGCGTCGGTGCGCCGATTGTTGCGGCGGCAGGCCGAGAGCAGAAATTGCGCACAAAAGCACTGCTAGTTGATGAATGATGGCAGCACACTTCCACAAAATTATGGCACACTTGTAGGAGTATGCGTTTGCTACAACTGCTGATTGATGGCAGCACAATTCCAAAAACTCTTTCACGATTGTAGAATTGTGCGTTTGCTGCTGCTGCAAAACGATGGCAGCACACTTCCAAAATGGCAGCACAATTCCCAAAAACTATATATGGATTGTAGGATTGTGCGTTTGCTGTGTAAAGTTTCTTATTTGTTGGAACAACTTTGCTGTTAATTTTTGAAGGATTTAAATACCAAGCTCGATATCTGACTCGTTAGGCGTGTTGCCGTGTCAACGTAAACCCAAAAGCCGGAGCTCTCTAGTGAGTCAGAATACCGAACTGGTATGATGCTTAAATAAATTAAAACTCGATGATTATTGTTCAACGTTAGGTGTGAAGATGATTTTGTTCAGTGAATTTTCCCTTCTTTTATACAAAAATAATTGATCGATTTTCGACCATGCATCGACTCTGGAATGCCTACTCATCGATATTCATATTTTACATAATATCGCTTTATCAGCATAGTGTATGTATGTATGTAGGTATGTAATATATGACCGACCGCGTCAAGTGTTTTTGGGTTCGTTTGCCTATGCTGCTGCGTTGACATATTTGTTTCCACAAGCGAACGACCTTATTATTTCATTACCATTCCTATGCGCCGCTTACTCAGCGCAATGCATGGAAAGGGAAATTAACATTCTAAGCGGCCGGCGCTCGTTTGCCCATGATGCTTAGATTGCATATTTATTTTCATAGGCTTACGACCGCCGGTCATAAATTATGCTATTGGAGATGTTTTATAATTTTTGTTCCCATGCACCGGGTGTGCCATTAAAGAATACGTATGGGTTATTTTTGTTTTCATGCACCAAGTGTGCTATTCTATTAATTAATACGTAATACTGATTTGTGTATGCTTTTACTTTGAGAGCCACTAGAGTCGATCTAGGGTCAAAAATGTTGGCATGCTATTCATGTGGTCGCTGGTGCGATCCATCACAGCTGCTGCTACTGCAGAACGATGGCAGCACACTTCCAAAAAATATGGCACGATTGAGACAAGTGATTTCACAATTGCAGCAGCAGGCCGTTGGCAAAGAACAAGTGCACTTTCTTGAATGTAGCGTGGTTGTGATTCCTTTCCTTTTTTGCCGATTCAATCCGGCTCGAATTGGACCAAATGTTTGTATAAGGATCGATGGCAATCAATACACTTGATTTCCCAATTCGTTTGCTCTATCTAGATCCGTTGCATCAAGATCAAGAATCAAGATTGCCGAAACGATGATTGGAGCAAGCCACCCCGGGGCGGGGTCAAACAGGCGTGAAATTTCCGAAAAGACTTCTCGTTTGGTAGAAGTAGCAGATATTTTGAGCGGTGCAATAGAGAAATAAAACACATCGAGCTTGGCATTCCACCGACAGTGCGGATGGCAAGATATGGACGGCTCTGAAGGTAATAGTGCGAAGTTCAAAATGTTGACGCTTTCACATGGCGATGTTCTGAATAAAATGCGTTGATATTTGGTGTGGTCAGGGTGGACTAAGATTTGGCGGTACATGTTTTCGATGTCCGCGTAAAAGACGAATCGGAAGAAACGCTACCTGATGAGAAGTGATGGCAAAACTTCAGCCGGCATGAATTTAGATTAATGCCATTGCGTACTTTAGTGGAAGTGCTTTCTGGCTTGATCACGGCATGATGTGGAAGATAAAATGAGGTTAACTTAGTGGAAGCGTTTATTTCATACGGAGACACTTCTCGCATATGGTTCAACGTAAGATACTCGGAAAGAATTCTAGCGTACTGAGATTGTAGTGTGAGGAACAAATTCGTCAAAGCGTGGGACGAATTTCTCCCACACAAATGTAGAACTAATTTATTTATACAACATGTACTAAATATTGTGGCCGCCAGTGTGATTACACATTGCAAAGAAACAGACACAGAATACCCGACCAATATGAAAAAGAAAACAACAACAAACAACATGCAAAACATGATAGCGGACAATTGAAGTCTGCAGCATTATTCGACAGCCGAAAGAAATCAACAACAAACAACAAGGCATACATTCAGAAGTCTGCAGCGTTGTTAGAAAAGCAACAACAAAACACATGCAATGTACGACAGCACGCATTTTTTAGGTAAACCAACAAACAATAATCGAGCCAAAACAACAACAACACTACACCGATCATGCGATGTAGTGGAGTCCCCTATCCCTGCATCAACGGGATCTGGAACTAACAAACAACAAAGACGCAACAACAACACTACCAAGTCCCACCGATCATGCGATGTAGCGGAGTCCCCTATCCCTGCATCAACGGGATCTGGAACTAACAAACAACAAAGAGGCAACAACAACACTACCAAGTCCCACCGATCATGCGATGTAGCGGAGTCCCCTATCCCTGCATCAACGGGATCTGGAACTAACAAACAACAAAGAGGCAACAACAACACTACCAAGTCCCACCGATCATGTGACCTAGCGGATTCCCCTATCTTTGCATCAACGGGATCTTGGAACTAACAAACAACAAAGAGGCAATAACAACACTACCAAGTCCCACCGATCATGTGATGTAGCGGATTTCCCTATCGTTGCACCAACGGAATCACGAACCAACAAACCATCGAGCGCAGCAATACTGACCGGCCGGACCAAACAACAACAACCATATCACATCAAAGGAAACAACAACAACAATACACCAACAGGCGAGTTAGCGGATTTCCTCATCGTTGCAACAACGGGATTCCTACACCCGATGGAGGACTATAAAAGGCCAGCAGTCCTAACAATCGGTCTTCTTTCCTAGAAATCCCTCTTCCCGGCAACAAGTCAGAGTGAATGGTTCAAGAGCGAAGTCCTTGCCTTCACGCCCACACTTTACGCTAGACATTATCCACGCTTTACGCTAGACATTATTCTAACGATTGGAGGTTCAAGAGCGAAGTCCTTGCCTTCACGCCCACGCTTTACGCTAGACATTATCCACGGTTTACGCTAGATTGAAGGTTCAAGAGGGAAGTCCTTGCCTTCACGCCCGCTTTACGCTAGACATTATCCACGCTTTACGCTAGATTGGAGGTTCAAGAGCGAAGTCCTTGCCTTCACGCCCACGCTTTACGCTAGACATTATCCACGCTTTACGCTAGATTGAAGGTTCAAGAGCGAAGTCCTTGCCTTCACGCCCACGCTTTACGCTAGACATTATCCACGCTTTACGCTAGATTGGAGGTTCAAGAGCGAAGTCCTTGCCTTCACGCCCACGCCTTACACTAGACATTAACCACACGATTGGAGGTTCAAGAGCGAAGTCATTGCCTTCAAATCCACGCTCTACGCGAGAACAGACTATCATCCCTCCTGGAGATACGTCGTTCTCCTTTAATTATAATGCAGTAAAATAATATATAGCTTTAAACAAATGATAATTTTAAGTGTACAGATTAAGCGAAGAACAAATAAAGAACGATTGAATTCCATTCCCAACTAAAAACAAATTCTTTTTATTGTAACGACCCTAATAAAAGGAACCCTGGTCACACTGAGTTTTACCCCGGCTGGGAAAACCTCGTTACAGTAGCTCTGGTTTTTTTTGCAAGATTACGTTCAGTACGATAGAGCTGCTGAACGGCATTGTTTCTAGAATCACCAAGCGTACTGCTTGGATTAGATTTGAAAGGTAGTCTGACGTCATATCTTCCGTCTGCCAGCCTATAGGTTGTTTTTTAGTACAGATCTTCGCAATGCTGATCTGATTCTGAAGCATGGCGCTTTCTATCTGGAAGCTCTTCCAGCTCCCAAAACTTTCGAACTTGTAGGTCTAGCGTGGTATTTTGTGGATTTACAACGCGAGTCCTAAAGGATTTCACATACGAACTTGGGATGGCTCCCGATAGAATCCATCTTAAAATAGTTTGTTGCGCTAACAAGGTGCTTGAATTGTGTTTAACACCTTCGCTTATAATACTGGGGTATAAATACGCTCCTATGAGTAAATCCACCTGGGACGCTTGATTGAAGGTGGGATCTGGGCTTGAGGTTTTATAAAAGTAAATGACCGGTTAGGCAAGCTGCCCGTTAATTTCTTCAGCACGATCGCCTCAACCGAGATTGGCTCCTCGGGACAAGCGTTATTTATGAGGGTAAAACTACATTTTTTATTGGATTTTGCTGCTTGTGTTTGAAATTTCTGAATGTTTATTGAATTGATTTTAAAAAAAATTGGCATCATGCTCTGGAATCTCTGTTGATGTCACGTGACTCATATGCCCCAGGTCAATGTACTCATTTAAAAAGAACTTGTATGCTTCACCGACTTCTGGTGTTATTAAAAATCTTCTTTCCATTGCTAGTAATCGCTGGTAAGCTGCTTTATAAGAGTTGCCTAATGGAGTGGTTGTCTTCTTGAGTGGAAGTTTAACTATAAACTGGCCATTCTTAGCTCTTGTGGTAGTCTCTTCATAGAAGATGTCACATTCATGGGTATTGGTAGCCGCCTTGTCCTGACTTGAAACTTCTTCCACTTCCCAGAATTTTTTCAACTCTTGCTGCAGATCTTCATTCGTTGTTTTAAACGTTACATCAGTAGTGACATGGAAATTGGTCAAATGTGATGAAGAATTATACGGTGATCTTGCTACTAACCAACCAAACTTCGACGACTGTAGTATAGGAAGGCCATTGATTATATGTTTTTCAGCATTTAAGATTTCAAAAAATATATCGGCTCCGAGAAGCACATCTATTGTACTGGAGGCATGATATTGAGGATCTGCAAGCTCCAAATTCATTATTGGTTTTTTAAAACTGATTGGTTTTGTTGGTAATAACTTAGTAATGTTATTAATGATATGAGCTGTGATATTTCGCTGATATGCCTTATCAATTCGTGAATGTATAATCATATCTACTTTTCCTTTGGTTCTTCCAGCCGGTGTTAATTCTAAGCCGTAAACAGATAAGGAAGCGTGACTTCGCTTAAGGCCTAGGTTTTGAGCGCAGCTTTCGGTGACAAATGACGTTTGTGAACCCGAGTCTAGCAACGCTCGGTATGGTTGGAGTTGACCGGTACGTGATTTGATGTAAATAATTGCGGTTGGTAGCACCGCACTTGTGGATGAATAGTGTGTGTGCATAACGTTTGTATTACTCTGGCCTTCTATCGATTGTGCGGGCAAGCTAGCGTACATTTCAGTCTGCTTTGAGGGCACCGCTATGCAATGTATGTGCGAAGGCTGATCAACTGATGTTATATCCATTGATATATGATGATTTTTCGTTGTTTTGCTGGAACTTGGAACTTCATTCTGATATTGGTGAATTAGTGTGTGGTGTTGTCTGTTACAAATAAGGCACAAAAATTTCGAAAAACATTTCGTACTTATATGACCAGACAATTGCGACACAACTTGTTTTCATTTATAAATTGTATTCTAGATTCAACATCCATGTTTTTAAATACCGGACACTTAAATAATGGGTGTAGCTGGTTACAAGCTAAACACTCAAATGAAGCATTGTTATCAGTAAGGACAAATGATTTCGCAGTGGATCTAGTAATGGCTCTTTTGGTTGACTCGCAGATTTCCAAGGCATCACACCTCTTATTTAAGAAATCCAACAAGCCAATAAACTTAGGAAAGTTTGCGCCAACAGATTCATGTGCCCATAGTTGTCTGGATTCATAGTCAATCTTATTTAATACTATTTGTATGAGCCATGGATCACGTGTTTCAGCTTCTGGTCCCAACGCACGAAGGACACGAATTATTTCGTCCGATGCCTCAGCAACTCGACGGAGTTCCTTTCCATTGTTTTGTGTGCATGGTTTTTGATCAAAAAAAGTCTGAATGAGTGATGTCACGATTGGAGTCATTTTTTCATAACGATTGCCAACCTTGTCCCATGCTTCCACGTAGTTGCTGTCAGTAATGGACATATGCCTTATAAGCGCTGCTGCTTCTCCCGAAGGTAGGCCTTTTAATAGTTGTAACTTATGAACGTTAGAAATGTTGTGATTATTATGTACTTTTGATCTGTATAGATCACGAAAGGATGCCCAACATTTGTAATCACCAGCAAATTGTTCAATGTTGATTTTTGGAAGTCGCATTTGTTGCGATGTATTAACGCCTTCATAGAAGCTCTTCTGTTGATCGATGAAATGCTCTAGTGTGGCGTTCAATTCATGACTATCCTTAACTGTAGCTGAACTACGAGTATCAGCAGAAATTGATTTGAGTAACAGCGCACGTGTCTGAAAATACATGTCGTCTACTGCATCTGTGTTTGATGCATGAAGGGAATCTTCGCAGAGCTGTGATTCAAAGTCATTAAAGGTTTGATATCTAGCATCAAGAGCTTCTAGCCGCACCTTAATATTCTCAATGGAAGTGTCTTCCGTAATGGCTGCACTAAACCGTTGTATATGAAGCATTTGGTTGCGTGCTCGGTCACGTAACCTCACTAATCTGTCAGTCATGATAAATTTACCTTGTATTTATTGGTGTATTGACAAGTGGGCCTTTTGCACACGCGGTCTCAAATGAGGTTAGATAAAATTTATAAATTATCTGATATCTATGATTGTATAATAATTTGAATATTATACTTAGCTGATCTAAGTGGGATATTCCCGGGTTTCGGCACCAAAAATGTTTGAAATTTCTGAATGTTTATTGAATTGATTGTAAAAGGAAATTGGCAATCTCCAGTATGCAGTCAGCCACATGAAATTTATAATTTATGTTATAATCACATAATAGGCACACATTTTTTGATCAAAATATACAATGCGATTAACTATTTAATGAAATTTAAACAACTTTACAATTAGAATATGAAAAACTAGTTTAATTTTTAAATGCAAAATTTTATGTCTACTCTTTTGTACATTACTTTCATGACACACCAAAGCAAGAAAAAGCAAAAGGAAAAAATGGCTGGTCAAACAAAGTATATATATATACTGATATAAAGTATGTTGTGAACTTGGTTACATTTCAAAACAAGTACACTCTGATAAAAAAGTTGTGTTTTAATAACTTTGTTAATTTACATTTTTATAAGTAGAATTAAATTTTCCAACATACTCCCCCACGTTAAGGAAGTCATTACTTAACAGGTAATTTGATTAGTTTGATGATGGGTCGTTTTACTTCGTTTTTTGCAGTTTTTAACGTGACAACTCTGGTAATACCGTCACTTCCAGGATGGATTGCTGTTACTTTGCCAAGTACCCATTGGCTTGGATATGCGTTGTCTTCTCTTATTAGAACGATGTCGTCGACCTTTAATTGCTCTGTTGCAGTCTTCCATTTAATGCGTTGCTGTAGTGCAGTGAGATAGTCTTGATGCCAGTGCTTCCAAAATCCCTGAACTCTTTGTTGAATATTTTGCCATCGAGACAACTTGGTTTGTGGTATGCTGTCCAATATGGGTTCTGGGATGACTGTCAAAGACTCTCCAACTAAAAAATGAGCAGGTGTTAGAATTTGTAAGTCAGTCGGATCCTCATTCAGTCGGCAAAGTGGTCGCGAATTTAAAAGCGACTCGATTTGACTTGTTAATGTTGCCATCTCTTCAAAGGTTAAGTTAATGGTTGTGACTCTTTTCAAATGATACTTAAACGACTTTACTGAAGATTCCCACAAACCGCCAAAGTGAGGAGAGTGTGGTGGGTTAAACAGGAAGGTTACGCCCTTCTGCAAAAGAAATTCAAATATTAATGGGTTGTTAATTTGCGCTGTTATCTGTTGCTTCAGTTGTTGTAGCTCCCGGTTAGCCCCAATAAAATTGGACCCATTGTCACAGAAGATTTGCTGAGGGTTTCCACGTCGTGCGATGAATCGTCTTAGTGCGGCCAAGAATGACTCAGTGTCAAGACTGCTGACCACCTCCAGATGCATGGCCTTTACAGCTAGACACACGAAGGCCGCCACATACGCCTTGTCTGATGGTGCGTTTTTGCGTTTACTTGTAATATGAAACGGTCCAGCATAATCGAGTCCTGTATTTAAGAAGGGGCAGTTTGGGTTGCATCGGGCTGCTGGTTATTCGGCCATCTTTTGTTCCCCTTTGTAGAAGCGGTAGCGAATGCAAACAACACAAGCCTTTATGCAGCGTTTGATTATATATCTCGCACCCATTATCCAAAACTTGCCTCTTAGAATAGACAATGTTAGCGAGTTACCAGCATGCATGTGTTTAAAGTGTACCTCGCGAACTATTTTTTCACAAACTGTATGATTTTGTGGTAGAATTATTGCATGTTTGGTGCAATAAGGTAGTGTGGATTTTCGGAGTCTTCCGCCAACTCGCAGTAGTCCAGTTGAATCAATGAATGGATCGAGCGATGCTAACTCATTTTTTGCTGGGAGTGGTGATTTTTTATCGAGAATAGCAAATTCGGTTTTAAAACTAGTTTGTTGTATACAACGGAGAATTACATTTTCAGCCACATCCAACTCAGTGGGTGTTATGGTAGCATTTTGGTAATGTGTAGATGGTTTTAAGCGAGCCGGTCTTCCAAATCTCAAGACATAGGCAATAACCTTTCGTATTTTGTACCATGATGACACCTTTACAAAAATGGTTTGAAGTATATTTTCGTCTGAGATCGTAGTTGCTAATATGTTGAGGTATTTTGAGCGCTCCTCCAACACGATGCTATTTATTTTCGTTGCTCCTACGTTTGGTTTGGGCCAGTTTAGTTCCTGATCTTTTAACCAATGTGGCCCTTGCCACCACAGTTGTGATTGTGATAAAGTCTTTGGTTTAATCCCTCTAGTTATTGCATCAGCCGGATTGTGTTTGGACTCCACATGGTGCCACTTGCTTCGAGGAATGGTTTCAAGAATTGATGCTGTTCTATTGCCGATAAAACTTTTCCATCGTCGAGGAACGTCAGATAGCCAATGAAGCACAATCATCGAATCTGTCCATGCAAATGTTTCTATGTTTCTGTAGGACAGAGAATTGATACAAAATTTCATGAGCTTGCATAGAAGCACTGCTCCACAGAGTTCTAGTCGTGGCAGAGAAATTTGTTTTATCGGTGCAACCTTGGTTTTGGAAGTTATGATGCTGACGGTAATTTCACCAGTATCGTTGATGGCTCTTAAATAAACTACACTTCCGTATGCAGCTTCCGATGCATCACAAAAACGCCTGAAAACGCGTTATTCCTTTTAGTGGTGTTAGACGCCGTGGTATTTGAATTGTTTCCACTTCTGACAAGGAGAGATACAATTCTTGCCATAATTTAACAAGGTTAGTTGGTAAACTCTAATCCCATTCCACTTTCAGCAGCCAAATCTTCTGCAACAGTATCTTGAAAAGAATGATTGTTGGTGCAAGCCAACCCAATGGATCATATAGCTTAGCTGTGGATGATAAAATTTTTCTCTTGGTCCAGCTTGTTTGTTCCATACAGTTCTGAACCTTGAATGAAAAAGTGTCGAGTTCTGCATTCCATATAATGCCAAGGGTTTTGGTTGTTGAATCGTTTTCAATCAGTTTTGGGATGGTTTGAACATCGTGCTGAGTAAATGAATTTATAAATTCCTTTGAATTGGACTTCCATTTTCTCAAATGGAAGCCACCTTGATTTAAAATGGTGTTTAGTTGTTGCTTGAGTATTAACGCTTCTTGTATGTGTTCACATCCGGTCAGCAAGTCATCAACGTAGAAATCGTTGTTAATGACGTGAGAGGCTGTTGGATACAAATGAGCAGCAGAATCTGTTGATTTTTTCAAGGTTTTTACAGCCAGATATGGTGCACTCGC
This sequence comes from Nephrocerus scutellatus, assembly GCA_947095585.1. Lineage (NCBI taxonomy): Eukaryota > Metazoa > Arthropoda > Insecta > Diptera > Pipunculidae > Nephrocerus > Nephrocerus scutellatus. The sequence goes on along the minus strand of OX352762.1, from coordinate 54,169,170 downwards.
AGTTCCATACGTCACTGTGTTCAATTTGTATGTCTTAATCTGGTTCATTGGGTTCTCACGCCACAATATCAACTGAAAGCAAGTATCTTTGGGACTGACTAATATCTGCCGATACATCTTCTCTATGTCAGCGACTATTGCAATTGCATGTTTGCGGAACCTCATGACAATTGTTGTCAGGTCTCCTTGTATGTTTGGACCTCTTTGTAGAGCATCATTTAGGGAAATGCCAGTACTTGACTTGCAAGATCCGTCAAACACGACTCGTAAATTTGTGGTGCTACTGCTCGGCTTGAGAACTGCATGATACCTCATCAATATCAGTAATATTTTTGGTCATCATGCTCTGGAATCTCTGTTGATGTCACGTGACTCATATGCCCCAGGTCAATGTACTCATTTAAAAAGAACTTGTATGCTTCACCGACTTCTGGTGTTATTAAAAATCTTCTTTCCATTGCTAGTAATCGCTGGTAAGCTGCTTTATAAGAGTTGCCTAATGGAGTGGTTGTCTTCTTGAGTGGAAGTTTAACTATAAACTGGCCATTCTTAGCTCTTGTGGTAGTCTCTTCATAGAAGATGTCACATTCATGGGTATTGGTAGCCGCCTTGTCCTGACTTGAAACTTCTTCCACTTCCCAGAATTTTTTCAACTCTTGCTGCAGATCTTCATTCGTTGTTTTAAACGTTACATCAGTGGTGACATGGAAATTGGTCAAATGTGATGAAGAATTATACGGTGATCTTGCTACTAACCAACCAAACTTCGACGACTGTAGTATAGGAAGGCCATTGATTATATGTTTTTCAGCATTTAAGATTTCAAAAAATATATCGGCTCCGAGAAGCACATCTATTGTACTGGAGGCATGATATTGAGGATCTGCAAGCTCCAAATTCATTATTGGTTTTTTAAAACTGATTGGTTTTTTTGGTAATAACTTAGTAATGTTATTAATGATATGAGCTGTGATATTTCGCTGATATGCCTTATCAATTCGTGAATGTATAGTCATATCTACTTTTCCTTTGGTTCTTCCAGCCGGTGTTGATTCTAAGCCGTAAACAGATAAGGAAGCGTGACTTCGCTTAAGGCCTAGGTTTTGAGCGCAGCTTTCGGTGACAAATGACGTTTGTGAACCCGAGTCTAGCAACGCTCGGTATGGTTGGAGTTGACCGGTACGTGATTTGATGTAAATAATTGCGGTTGGTAGCACCGCACTTGTGAATGAATAGTGTGTGTGCATAACGTTTGTATTACTCTGGCCTTCTATCGATTGTGCGGGCAAGCTAGCGTACATTTCAGTCTGCTTTGAGGGCACCGCTATGCAATGTATGTGCGAAGGCTGATCAACTGATGTTATATCCATTGATATATGATGATTTTTCGTTGTTTTGCTGGAACTTGGAACTTCATTCTGATATTGGTGAATTAGTGTGTGGTGTTGTCTGTTACAAATAAGGCACAAAAATTTCGAAAAACATTTCGTACTTATGTGACCACCCTTCAGACAATTGCGACACAACTTGTTTTCATTTATAAATTGTATTCTAGATTCAACATCCATGTTTTTAAATACCGGACACTTAAATAATGGGTGTAGCTGGTTACAAGCTAAACACTCAAATGAAGCATTGTTATCAGTAAGGACAAATGATTTCGCAGTGGATCTAGTAATGGCTCTTTTGGTTGACTCGCAGATTTCCAAGGCATCACACCTCTTATTTAAGAAATCCAACAAGCCAATAAACTTAGGAAAGTTTGCGCCAACAGATTCATGTGCCCATAGTTGTCTGGATTCATAGTCAATCTTATTTAATACTATTTGTATGAGCCATGGATCACGTGTTTCAGCTTCTGGTCCCAACGCACGAAGGACACGAATTATTTCGTCCGATGCCTCAGCAACTCGACGGAGTTCCTTTCCATTGTTTTGTGTGCATGGTTTTTGATCAAAAAAAGTCTGAATGAGTGATGTCACGATTGGAGTCATTTTTTCATAACGATTGCCAACCTTGTCCCATGCTTCCACGTAGTTGCTGTCAGTAATGGACATATGCCTTATAAGCGCTGCTGCTTCTCCCGAAGGTAGGCCTTTTAATAGTTGTAACTTATGAACGTTAGAAATGTTGTGATTATTATGTACTTTTGATCTGTATAGATCACGAAAGGATGCCCAAAATTTGTAATCACCAGCAAATTGTTCAATGTTGATTTTTGGAAGTCGCATTTGTTGCGATGTATTAACGCCTTCATAGAAGCTCTTCTGTTGATCGATGAAATGCTCTAGTGTGGCGTTCAATTCATGACTATCCTTAACTGTAGCTGAACTACGAGTATCAGCAGAAATTGATTTGAGTAACAGCGCACGTGTCTGAAAATACATGTCGTCTACTGCATCTGTGTTTGATGCATGAAGGGAATCTTCGCAGAGCTGTGATTCAAAGTCATTAAAGGTTTGATATCTAGCATCAAGAGCTTCTAGCCGCACCTTAATATTCTCAATGGAAGTGTCTTCCGTAATGGTTGCACTAAACCGTTGTATATGAAGCATTTGGTTGCGTGCTCGGTCACGTAACCTCACTAATCTGTCAGTCATGATAAATTTACCTTGTATTTATTGGTGTATTGACAAGTGGGCCTTTTGCACACGCGGTCTCAAATGAGGTTAGATAAAATTTATAAATTATCTGATATCTATGATTGTATAATAATTTGAATATTATACTTAGCTGATCTAAGTGGGATATTCCCGGGTTTCGGCACCAAAAATGTTTGAAATTTCTGAATGTTTATTGAATTGATTGTAAAAGGAAATTGGCAATCTCCAGTATGCAGTCAGCCACATGAAATTTATAATTTATGTTATAATCACATAATAGGCACACATTTTTTGATCAAAATATACAATGCGATTAACTATTTAATAAAATTTTAACAACTTTACAATTAGAATATGAAAAACTAGTTTAATTTTTAAATGCAAAATTTTATGTCTACTCTTTTGTACATTACTTTCATGACACACCAAAGCAAGAAAAAGCAAAAGGAAAAAATGGCTGGTCAAACAAAGTATATATATATACTGATACAAAGTATGTTGTGAACTTGGTTACATTTCAAAACAAGTACACTCTGATAAAAAAGTTGTGTTTTAATAACTTTGTTAATTTACATTTTTATAAGTAGAATTAAATTTTCCAACAGCTTGAGCGTCACTTATAGCTATATTTGAAACATCAGATGCTGAAGTTGCTAAGCTCAAACGCTTTTGAACAGCTTCAGTAATGATCGGCGACTCTGAGCCTGGGTCGATCAAAGCTCGAATAGTATGACTGCTTTCCTGGCCGCGAATCTTTACCAAAGCAGTGGCTATCAAAATCCTTCTTTGCGTATTCACCTAATAGGATTTGTGTTGGTCCTCATTAGGTATGAATGGTGGAGAAGTGGACTGTAAAGTGACGAATTCACCGACATTCACAGGGTCTGAAGAACATGAGTTTGAATGCGTTGGATTCGCTGGCGCTCTTTGTTGTAAATGCAATAGCGAGTGGTGTCGTTGTTGGCTGGTATTGCACCTGTGTTTACTGGAGCAGTTCGGAAGCAGATGATGAACAGACAGACAATTGAAACACATCTTGCTTTTTCGTACAAGGCCAATCCGGTCAGCCACTGGTAATGTCAAAAATCTCGAGCAGGATCGAAGATTGTGTTTTCCGGAACACGCGAAAATGAGAATCGGGTCCCAGCCTTCTGTGCGAATATCATGAGCTTGAACCGATGCTTTACAATCATTGATGCTCGTTTGCAGAGTTCTTAAGGACGCGGCCGATTCTTCCTTGACATTAGGTAGATTGAATAATATTTGGATTTGGTTGTTGACTAGTACTCTCTTATTCCCATAAGTCGATCGTAGCGCGTTCCATGCCAACTCAAAACTAGCGTTGGTGAAAGAAATCTGCATACTATCCTATTGGCTTCGCCACTCGTTTTAGCTCGAAGGTGGAAAAGCTTCTCAACGGCTCCAAGGTTTGGATGATTTGCGTAAACTGCTTGAAACATATCGCGGAACGAAGGCCAGGATAAATAATCTCCCGGAATACCTCAATGTCGCAAGGAGGAAGCTTCAAACCATGTGAGCTTGAGATTCTCATTGCTTTTGCATTAACTCCCGAACCTTCGAAAACCGTAGCGGCAAGGCAAGGCTTTGGTTGAGCATCGCTCAACTTCGTTTGAAGCTCTAAAAACAGTCCCAGGCAATAAACGTAAGTTTCATTGGAGCTTGCAAATTTGTACTCAATTATTCCTGGATCGAAAGCATCACCTTCTGGTGCAGGGGTGGCTCGAAAGCAAGCGATGTTGTTTAGTGTATCAACAACAACAAAGCAATTGCACAATTGCACGATGCATCGAGCAATGTGTTTTCCGGAACACGCGAAAATGAGAATGGGGTCCCAGCCTTCTGTGCGAATATGATGAGCTTGGACCGATGCTTTACAATCATTGATGCTCATTTGCAGAGTTCTTATGGACGCGGCCGATTCTTCCTTGACATTATGTAGTTTGCATAATATTTGGATTTGGTTGTTTACTAGTATTCTCTTATTCCCATAAATCGATCGTAGCGCGTTCCATGCCAACTCAAAACTAGCTTTGGTCAAAGGAAATCTGCATACTATCCTATTGGCTTCGCCACTCGTTTTAGTTCGAAGGTGGAAAAGCTTCTCAACGGCTCCAAGGTTTGGATGATTTGCGTAAACTGCTTGAAACATATCGCGGAACGAAGGCCAGGATAAATAATCTCCCGGAATACCTCAATGTCGCATGGAGGAAGCTTCAAACCATGTGAGCTTGAGATTCTCATTGCTTTTGCATTAACTCCCGAACCTTCGAAAACCGTAGCGGCAAGGCAAGGCTTTGGTTGAGCATCGCTCAACTTCGTTTGAAGCTCTAACAGTCCCAGGCAATAAACGTAAGTTTCATTGGAGCTTGCAAATTTGGACTCAATTATTCCTGGATCGAAAGCATCAACTTCTGTTGCAGGGGTGGCTCGAATGCAAGCGATGTTGTTGAGTGTATCAACAACAACAAAGCCATTGCACAATTGCACGATGCATCGAGCAATGTACCGGCAACAAAAAGCAACATCAGCAATTGCCCAATTGCACAATACATTAAATTCGAATGTATCGACTACAAAAAGCAACATCAGCAATTGCACAATACAACTTACATCGAGCGTCACACACCCAACAACAGGTAACCCACATTAATGCAATTGCTATTTCTTCACAATCAGCAGAATTGCATATTAGCAATAAGTTTAAATTAGTAAGCATTTCCAACAGTAGGTCAACATTACTGTTGGAATACTTTTTAAGTAGTAAGCAAAAGTAATGTATAAATATAGAATGAATAAATGAGAAAGAGTCAGTTTACAAAAGCAAATAACCGTATTCTCAATTAACAAAAATTGACAACTATCCCCCCACCAGTGGTAAGGTTGTTGTCAGTTTAAGAAATCCTAAAGGGAAAGGATTTACATGGTCTTTCGAGCCGGATTATCCGGAAAATTTTAAACAACAGTTTTCAAACAGTAAAGGCAAAGGTCCTTTTAGTAAGTCACATTACAACCAACAAAAATGGGTGAATTCGAGGACATCGCGTTGGGACAAACAAGAATCACGGAGGAGGTGCATCGATTATGGACCAACTTCAAGAAGGATGGGAAGTCCCGATACACCCAGAGTACCTAAGAAAGAGGCTGGAGGACCTGGAAAAATTCTGGGTTGACTTCCAGATCAATAACGGGTACTTGGAAGAGCAAAGGAAGGCAAATCCGCAACATGAGTACTTCACGAAAAGATACTTCAGTCAGTTCGAAGTAAGATATGTAGATATCAAGGACACCATCAAGGCAAAACTGGAGACCAGAAGGAAGTTGCAGCCTTTCGCCGCAACAACAGATGTAGGTGGTCAGGCGTCTACCTCAGAGCCAGCCGAGGCAATTCTGGCTCAGAGTGCAGAAAGTTCAGAAGTAAAGAGAGAGGCGGCAAAACTGGAGACCAGAAGGAAGTTGCAGCCTTTCACCGCAACAACAGATGAAGGCGGTCAGGCGTCTACCTCAGAAGCATCCAAGCCAATTCTGACTCAGAGTGCAGCAATTTCAGAAGAAAAGAGAGAGGCGGCACACATTACAAGGGGCTCGGGAAGATTTATTGGGTTAAATCTTATCAAAAATAATCTCCCTCGAATAATTGACAGCTTAGACCTTACAAAGAATTCAGTCTACCTTGGGTTTAAGTTGGATCAATTAAGGGAATGCCGGATAAAGCTGGCTGCGATGAACGAGGAAATCATGTCATCACTAGACGACTCGGAGCATGATTTGGATTACGTGACCAACAACGAATTCATAAAGTCGGAGGAAATGTATCAAGAGGCATACAATCAGATCAGGAAGGCAGATGAAATTCAGCACCATGCACAGTCCGTATCACCACATGGTACAATGAATAAATCAAATTTCCAACCATTGTCATACCAACATTCAGCGGAAGGTATGAGGAATGGACACCATTCTGGGAGCTATTTGAGCGAGTAGTGCACCAGAACGAGTCATTGTCTCTGATACGCCGTCATGCGCGGATGTGGTGCCCATTGCCATTGCACAAAATAAAACAAAACTTAACAACAACAAAAACGCAAATTGCGCCAAGCAAATATAATACCGGCTCGCGTGTGCCTATTATTTTGTTTAAAGTGCAGTGTGTTGTGTCCATGCTTCCCGTCTCCAACAGCCCAGCTAAAGAATTCAGAAAATTACAACTGTTTTATGCTCGCATGCGGCAGTGTGATGATCTAATTATTTAGCTATAAGAATAACGAATTGTGAGTGTTTTTTTTTTTTTTTGTAGTATGTGTGTTTTCAGAGTGGATCTCAGCAACATACGTGGACTGAGAACGAATTATTTTTCTGTACTTAACCATGTACATGTCCACAGGCCAGCAATTTTGGCACTGAGTGAAACTCAGGTGTTTGATAATTCTGATGTATCGGAATTTAATCTGTCTGGGTAGAGCTTGGTGCCATTATTTTTCTAGATGCGGACTCGCAATCTATGTCCGAAGTGATGTTGCGTTTCAGCTTTTGCCTCAATTTAGCCAAAGTTCCAAACCGGAATTCAATTACATTTGGCTCAAAGTTAAGGTACAAGAGCGCAACATCTACTACTGTTTCCTTTACAGAAGCCCCAGATAGTGTTTCAACTCAAAGTAAGTTTGATGCACTGTCTGATTCAATCTTAAGAATTGATATAAAAAAATTAAAATCGTTATTGCGGGCGATTTCAATGTACACAATTCTGGGTGGCTTCACCATTCTGGCCAGACAACACCCGAAGGAAGGTGTGTTGAGTTATTCGCTGAGTTAAATCACCTTACTCAGCTTGTAAATGAGCCTACCCGAATACCTGACATTGCATATCATTCCGCTAACACCCTTGACTTGTTCCTTACCTCTCGTCCTGAGAAATACTCCGTCAATGTATTATCGCCTCTAGGCTCGTCAGACCATTGTGTAGTATCAGCTAATTTCTCGTTAACAAACCACGTAGTTAGAGAAAAAACTTCAAAAAAAAATAGTATGGCAATACGAGAAAGCCAATTGGGACGGCCTTAACAACTTCTTTGGGAGAACTAACTGGTCGCTATTTTTTCGTGATAGCAACGTGGATGCCGCCGCTGATGCAATCACAAACATCATTCTTATTGGTATGAGAAGGTTTATCCCTTTCAGGAATAAATCTATCACATCAAAGGAAGATGGATGGTATGACTTGAGCTGTAAAGAGGCTTCTAGGATTAGAGAGGTATGCTTTTGGTTTTACAAAGCAAACCCTACCGAGGAAAACCGAAAAAAGGTTAAACGAGCAAGAAATGATTGCAATGCCCATCTTCGGCGAGTCAAATTCGCCTACGACCGAAAATTATGGCAAAAAATACTACAATGTCACAAAGGTAGTAAAAATTTTTGGTCTTTCGTGAAAAGAATCAAAAATACAGCCTCGTCGTTGATTCCAACGCTCATTTATAATGACATTCCAGTTGTCAGCTTTATAGACAAGACCAATCAGTTTGCTGCGCATTTCGCAGCTAGCTCTACGCTTCCAGATTGTGCATTGCCGCCTCCTGCACCTCAGGGTATTGAACACTCTATGGGACAGATATTTATTCGTACTCGTGCAGTTTAAATGATCTCAATACTCACAAATCCGCTGGGCCAGATGGTATTTCTCCATTAGTTCTGAAGAGGTGTTCTTCCAAGCTGGCATTACCATTGCGTAAGCTTTTCCATCTATCTTCTGGGCTCTTCCCGAGAAGTTGGAAAACAGAAAACAAGGCGAGCCGTCGTCTCCTTCTTTGTACCGACCCATAGCACTTACATCCATTCTTTCCAAGGTCATGGAAACGCTGATCAATTATCAGCTTAAGAAATATCTTGAAACCAACGAATTGACCGGCAGTATGGATTTCGTGGGCAACGTTGTACTGGTGATTTGATGGTTTATCTCACCGAACAGTGGAACCGATCTTTGCATCATTTTGGAGAAAGCAAAGCTGTTGCACTCGATATTTCAAAGGCATTTGACAGAATTTGGCATCAAGCTCTTTTGTCTAAAATGCGTGCTTATGGTGTCGATGATAAACTGATTCATTGGATTAGAAGCTATCTTTTATACCGCTCAATTCAAGTTGTTTTGGACAGTTTCAAGTCCGAAATACACCACATAAACGCTGGCGTTCCCCAGGGCTCTGTTCTGTCCCAGACACTCTTTCTCATTTTTATTAATGATCTCTTATCTGTGACTTCTAATCCAATTCACTCTTTCGCTGACGACAGCACTCTCAGCTTCTCATATAAGTTCGAGGAACGTCCCTCCACCTCTGATGTGGAACTCAAACAACTTCGTATGTTAAGCACGTTTAATTCTGACCTTGACAGCATAATACAATGGGGAGAAATCAATCGAGTAGAATTTAACGCTTCCAAAACCCAATGCTGGCTGTCTCCTGTCGTCTAAGCGAATCCTAAACCCCATGCCATTATTCATGAATGGCACTTGCATCGAGGAAACTGAAAATATCGCAATTCTCGGTATGTGCGTTAACGACAAGCTTCGTTGGAATGACCACATATTTACCGTCGCTAAAAATGCTGCGAAATGTTTAGGTTTTCTAGCCCGGTGCACGAAATATTTCACTTCGTCTGATCTGGCTACCATTTACAAGGCTTTTCTTCGCCAAAAACTTGAGTACAATTGCCATATCTGGTCTGGTGCGCCTAAGACAACTTTACATCAGCTAGATAGAATACAAAACCGCGCGATAAAACTTATCGGTGACGAAAATATAGCGAAATCGATAGATTCGCTTGAACACCGCAGGAACGTTTCTTGCTTGTCACTGTTTTATCGCTTCTTCTACCAGCGGTGCTCAAGAGAAATAGCCAGCTGCATGCCACCTCTCCTTGAATTCAACCGCAATACTCGTGGCGCTCTAAATGCTCATCCGTTTACCCTTAAGCCCATCTTCGCACATACAGTTAAATTCAGGGATTCGGTCTTCAGCCGTACAACACGTGTATGGAATGCTCTGCCAAGCTCTGTTTTCCCACATCATTATGATCCACAGGCATTCAAAACACAAGCTCATGGACATCTCCTCTTTTCTCCTCCTCTTCCTTAACGCCCACGCTGTGCCAAGCATATAGCCGAGCATTATAAGGGTGCGAACCCCTTGAAGCGTGCGTGAATTATAAAAAAAAAAATATCGAACGGATTCAATACTTAAAGGGGAATCTTCGTGGAGAAGCAGCGAGAATTGTGAACCATCTGCCACCAACGTCAACCAACTATGCAACGGTGGTAGAACTGCTTCGGAAGCGGTTCCTAAATTCAGCAGCATTAGTCAACAATTACATTCAGACTTTGCTTACACTAAAAACAGTTAGTGCATTCGACTTAAAAAACATCGTGGACACATCAAGGGATGCCTTGCCTGTATGGCATTAAGAATTTGGGAGTCGATGTTAGCTCATGGGATCCGCTAGTCATTCAGTTGGTGCTACCAAAACTTGACTCTGAATGCAGGAAATCATACCAACAATCAAGAGGAAATTCAACAGAAATTCCAAAACTAAGTGAATTTTTCGACTTTATCGAAAGTAGATTCAGAGGACTGGAAGGCAGTCGCGAACTCAACCGTGAAAAGTCAACAGTTTCTAAAAGCTATTTGACGACAGTTTAACGACCAAGGTGCATACTTTGCAGCGAATCTCATTATCTATTCAGCTGCAAACAGTTTTTGAACATGAATGTTAAAAGCCGAAAGGATTTGGTTCGAAGATCGAACCTGTGTTTGCTTGCTTGAGTGATGAACATGATGCAAAGGAGTGTCCGACGAAAAAGGGATGCAAAATATGTACAAGGCAGCATAATTTGTTACTCCACGTCCCACAAGGAGAAATATCAGCGAGACCCGAGGCCAAGAAATCATCAACAAAGGTAACAACGACGGGATTTGCTACCGCAGCTACTACAAATGATGAAGGGATAGTATTGCTTGCTACGGCCATGGTAAACATTTATATTAAGGGACAAGTCAAGCTGGCGCGAGCTCTAATTGACCAAGGGTGACGGAAAATCTAGCTCGACAAATACGGGTGCCGATGGCCAAATACCATTCAAGGGTCAATAGAATACACGGGCCTGCTACACCTATTATTGCAGTATGTAACTTTAACGTCCAATCAATTCACGATGAAAAAGTTAACTTAAAGGTAAAAGCTCTAGTAATGCCTGCTATTACCTCAAAAATGCCTAGACAACAATTTACAACAAATGATTGGCCACAAATCCAAGGTTTGAAGCTGGCGGACCCATGGTACTCTCAACGAAAAGAAATTGATTTGCTAATTGGATCAGACATTTTGCCGCAATTCATACTACATGGATTAGTCAAGGGTCCTGTGAATACTTCAATGGTGCAGATCACAATGTTCGGATGGATACTATCAGGACCAATCATGACCCCAAACCCACGGAAGCAGGCGCAAGTTGACATTATCACCTTGTGTGTCAGCATTTGCAGTGAAGGTGACCAATTAAGGAAATTTTGGGAGCTTGAAGAGGTTCCTAGTGCAACGGGTATGTCTGCATAAGAAAAAATGTGCGAAAACCACTAGAAAGACGTACAAACAAGATGAAACAGGGCGTTATATTGTCAAGCTACCACTGCCAAAGGATCGCATGGTATTAGGCGAATCCCGAAATATGGCACTAAAGCGCTTCTTTACGTTGGAGCAAAAATTCACAAAAAAAGAAGAACTGCGGCTAGAATATTCTAAATTCATGCAAGAATATCTCGATCGTGGTTACATGGAGGAAGTACCAGAAGATACAACACAAAAAATATACTTTCTTCCTCATCACGCAGTGATAAAAGAGCAGAGCAGTACTACAAAACTGAGAGTAGTATTCGACGCCTCGGCGAAGACAACATCTGGAGAATCGCTGAATACCATTATGATGATCGGACCAACAATTCAAAGGGATCTGTTTCATCTGCTACTTCGATGGAGAAAATTTTTCGTCGTGTTCACAGCTGACATCGAGAAGATGTATAGGCAAATTTTAGTCGATACACATGATCAAAATTTGCAACGCATCTTGTAGAGAGATAATCCCAAAAGTCAAATCAAGGAGTACGCTCTGAAAACCGTCACCTACGGAACAGCATCAGCACCCTATCTGGCAATCAAGACTCTGTGCCAGCTAGCTGAAGATGAAAAACAACGATATCCGCGGGCAAGCCAAACCGTACTTGAACGATTCTACGTAGATGATTGTCTCGGCGGTGCAAATTCAGTAAGGGATTGTCTAAGTATTCAGCAAGAACTGACACAGCTACTTCACAAGGGTGGCTTTAGCCTACGCAAATGGACATCAAACAGTCCAGAGTTATTAGAGGCACTACCAAGAGAAGTCATTGAAATGGAACCAGAACATGACTTTAAAATGACACCACATTCAGCATATTGGGAACAAAATGGTGTCCGAAGAAAGACAAATTCCGATTTAAGGTCAATCTTTCGTCTTTCAGCACTAAGGGCACCAAACGAGCAATACTAAGTGATGCTGGAAAAATTTTCGACCCCTTTGGCTGGTAATCACCAATAACAATCAAGGCGAAGATTATCATCCAGCGCTATTGGGCATCGAATGGGACGAAAAGGTGCCAATGAGAATTCATAACGAGGCTGGTGACGCTAGAAAAAGTAAGAATTCAAAGATGGACGCAACAATTAGAAGACTCTCGAATAGAGCTACATGGTTTTGCAGACGCATCAGAGTCAGCCTATGCAGCAGTGGTATATCAGAAGGTGATTAACTACGGTTCCACGACAATATGCATCATCGAGGCAAAAACCAACGTGGCCCCTGTGAAACAAGTTTCACTAGCAAGGTTGGGGCTATGTGCAGCTACATTGCTCACGAAACTAATGATGTACATTACAAGGAACAGAGACGAGATACAGCAGAGTCGTGGCCTGGTCGGATTCTACCATTGTACTGAGCTGGTTAAAACAGCACCCAGTGAAATGGAACACGTTTGTTGCCAATCGGGCATCTTTCGTGCAGCAAAATTTTAAAGGGCAATGAAGGTTTGTGCCAGGAAGTGAGAATCCTGCTGACACTCCGTCTAGAGGGTTGTTTGGAGATCTTCTGGCTGAAAATTCGACATTGTGGCAAGGTCCAACTTGGTTAAAAGGAGACGAACAACAGTGGCCAGCTGACAAGATCATTATGGAGTTGCGAGGTATGCCTGAGGTTCGAAAATCCCATGAATGTATAGTGATACAAAACGACAGGCCTCCATGCAAGAACGATATTTATCTTGTCTTTTCATCACTGTCAAAACTGCAACGCATTAGCGCGTACTGTCTTCGATTCAAGAACAATTGCCGAAAGAAAAAGAAAGATGAGCCACTACATCTGGAAAAACTAACCATAAAAGAGCTCCTGGAAGAGCAGGAAGGCTCTGGTAAGGGGTGCACAAAAAGAAGTTGAAGATGACATGCAGAAACTACGTCAAAATGAAGAACTTAAACCAATCAGCACGATATCATCCCTACACCCATTCATAGATGCCAATGGAATATTGCGAGTGGAAGGCCGTTTAAAACACGCAAATTTGTCAGACGACCAGAAACATTCAATCATTTTGGCATCACCGCATCCACTGACAAAATTAATCATTAGCAAATCTCACTTCACGGCGGAGTAAAACTAACTCTGAATCACATCCGGAGGAAATTTTGGATCATCCGAGGAACCAACATCGTCAAGGCCGTCGTAAAACAATGCGTAAAATGTTTTCGATTTAAGACCAAGGAATCAAGCGAACTTATGGGACAACTTCCGGAAGCAACGGTTAAGTTATCGCGACCATTTACACATTGTGGAGTAGACTACGCAGGCCCAATCAACATAAGATGTTCACAGCTTCGAGATGTAAGGTCTCATAAGGCTTAAATAGCACTCTTTGTTTGCATGTCAACCAAGGCGGTGCACATTGAACTCACTTCTGATCTAACAACGGATTGATTTATGGCAGCATTACAACAAATGATCAGCAGGAGAGGTGCCGTACATCATCTATACAGTGATAATGGAACAAATTTTGTTGGAGCAAAAACCTTATTGATGCACTACAAATGAAGGTTGTCAGTAAGGGAATCCAGTGGCATTTCATCCCACCTGGAGCTCCTTACCTTGGTGGACTCTGAGAAGCCGGAGTGAAATCAGTAAAGCATCACTTAAATCGGATCATAGGAGAGCAGAAGCTAACGTACAAAGAAATGAATACTATTCTGGTGCAAATTGAAGGATGTCTGAACTCAAGACCACTGTGTCCATTAACAAACGACATCGAAGATCTTGATGCACTTACACCAGTTCACTTCATCATTGGATCCCCACTGATAGAACCACAGTATGATCTCATATTGGATCTTACTGGAACTAGTGTAAAAAGATGGAGACTAATTCAAAAACTCAAACAAGATGTCTGCAAAAGTTGGTACGAGGAGTATATAAACAAAACTCAACAACGATACAAGTGGAATCGATCAGAAAAAAATATAGAGATTGGCCAACTGGTATTTCTGAAGAATGAACTACTGACACCATCAAAATGGCCCCTGGTGAAAATAATTGAAGTACACAAAGGAGGTGACGATCTCACCAGGGTGGTAACGGTCAAGACAGAAAAGGGAGCATTCAAGCGACCCATAGCCAAAGTCTGTTTACTACCAATAGAGGACAACTTCGTAAGGCTTCAGGACGACGGAGTTCAACCACGGACACCATCGTCATATTCGTTAACATCACACAACCTAGGAAGAATAGAAGTTCCATGACATCGAAGATCTGGACAGCAATCAAAAGGAACTAAATAAAAGTGCGACGACAAACACAAAAATTATGCTGTGGACAATTTCCAATATCAATGAGACCGAGACTAGAATCTCTAAGAAAATCAACATCTTCACACAAAAACTGAATGCCGGCCTAAGTGAAATCAACAAAATGGAGTCTTGGTACAGAGTCACTGACGAAAATAAGATAAATATCCATGTAACGAACGCCTATCTTATCGCTCTCAGCTACATGCAAGAAATCGAAGCAAAATACAACAAGCTATTGAACGCCTATCTTCATCGTAGTCATCTGTTTGAATTTTTACCTCACAGAACATTGGAAGAAATAATAGACAAGTGTGAGAAGAAGTTCGGCCCAGAAATGAAGTTACTCCCCGATCCAATGGAAAAACTGGACATGGCTATTACATCAACGGAAGTTGTAGTAACAGGATATCTAATGATAAGCGATGCTGATGAATACGACCTGATCAAGCCTAATGCGGTTCCTGAAAAGATAAGGGAGCAGACATTTCGCGAGGTATATATACAGCAAACAATACTAGGAATCAACTAAAATGTAGAAAGATACTTCGAATTACCACTGGATGATATAAAAAGGGCACCAACACTCAACAAAACAATATTCATCCTTAGCCCATTTATATTCCACAGCATTGAAAATAGTGAAAATTGCATTGTGCAGCAACTATATAAAAAACTGTCGTATAAGCGATGTTCAACCAGAACATTAAGGTTAACACACACCATGTGGAAAGAATTATGGACCCACAATTCATGGATGTTTGTAACACCAGAACAAACCACTGTGGATCCAAGTGTGAAGAAGTCATCTTAAATAACACAGGCATCATTTATGTAACTCCGGACCCGAGTAGAACACCGATCAAAAAAATAGGTATAAAAGCAAGGAGAATTTCTAGCGGACATGAGACAGGGATGGTACCCCTGATCTTGTGAAGACTCGCGACAGTTCACAATCCGTGCAAACTTGATGGTCTCTACACGAATCCTGTATTTATAATTTAAAAAGGAACACGACGCGAAATATGACCCGGTACGCACACCCAACAAACCACTCTGACGAAATCGATTATGTATGTATTTTCGTTAGGCTAATAAAAGTATACGTAAGTAATTACGCCAAAAACAAGAAATAACAAACGCAAAACGAAGAATGCTCAACCGTTCTGTACAGGTTGATAGATATGATTACGTCAATTAAATACTAAATAAAATATTTGCTTTGTAATATATGGCTTAAACTATAGTATATAAAAATGTGAACCTGCTTTTAATGTCGGTGTTAGTTGACTGTGAATCTTGGTTTTAGGTTGATGTTGTCTCTCCTGTTGTTGTAAAGATGTCGCGACCGCTGAGTATGGAGCGAACACTCCGAATGATGGTTGGACAATTGATTGAAGTTGGGGCTGGTAGTCGATGGTAACAACTAATGTGCCCACAAAACACTGTTGATGATACACGTCTGATGCGGCAATTTGCGTCGGTGCGCCGATTGTTGCGACTGAAAATGCGCACAAAAGCACTGATAGTTATAGTTGGATGCGGCAAAAATGCGCACAAAAACTATATGGCACACTTGTAGGAGTATGCGTTTGCTGCGATTGCTGAATGATGGCAACACAATTCCAAAAACTATATGGCTCACTTGTAGGAGTATGCGTTTGCTGCGACTGCTGAATGATGGCAGCACAATTCAAAAAACTATATGGCACACTTGTAGGAGTATGCATTTGTTGCGACTGCTGAATGATGGCAGCACACTTCCAAAAAATATGGCCCGATTGTAGAATTGTGCGTTTGCTGCTGCGGCAGAACGATGGCAGCACAATTCCAAAATGGCAGCACGATTCCCAAAAACTATATATGGCATGATTGTAGGATTGTGCGTTTGCTGCTGCTGCAGAACGATGCTTCCAAAAAATATGGCACGATGACACAAGTGATTTCACAATTGCAGCAGCAGGCCGTTGGCAAAGAACAAGTACACTTTCTTGAATGTAGCGTGGTTGTGATTCCTTTCCTTTTTTGCCGATTCAATCCGGCTCGAATTGGACCAAATGTTTGTATAGGGATCGATGGCAATCAATACACGATTTATCTTACAACAAAAAAAGATCAAGTCGACGGTGAGACAATTTATTGTGGAAATATGTGATACTTATATTTTATACTTAAAAGGAACAACGTGTGAATGTGCCAATACTCAGAAAGGAAGTGACCGACTGTACGAACTTTGCTGTCGATGGTGGTAGATTATCGAACTTTCGTGAACTCGGTTGCGTCTTGCTCGTACCATCCCGGCAATCAATCATCTAGTATGTACTGGATGATTAATTCGCCAATACTCAGAAAGGAAGTGACCGACTGCACGAACTTAGCTATCGATGGTGGTAGACTTCTTCGCATGAAATTCTGATGTAGGACTAATATGCGATTATTAGTGTTACGGCCAAGGTACTATGGGGGGTCGATTATATACGCATTTCTAGTTTCGAATGACGTCACTTTTGTCGCAATTACGACTAAACGCGATTATTGAGTCATACGACTAGTCGTAGTTTCGACTGAATTGTTGGTGTTTCAGTCGTACACCTTGTAGGTTTTTATTTTTTGGATAAAGAGGTTCTTTGCCACCGTCGTACCGTACTGACCACTTTCGTACCTGGTCGATAACTATGTGATATGATGTCTCTGGTGTCTCCGATGGGATTCGAGTGGCTGTTGGATCATTGGGTGCTGGAGGTGTTACGCTTATGGTTATTGGTGGCACTGGTGACAGTCTGCGTCGGTGCTGCGATTTCAGTTCACTCATACTGGTTTCGTTCTCCGATGTCAAGTCCGGCCCGGTGATAAAAGTCCAATAACGTTTCCTGAGCTCCTCTACGCTACCTGTGGTATCCAGTCTAAATTCATCCAGGTAATTTTTCAGGTCCTCCTTCGACAGTGTGTAAATCCAGCCTTTTTTGACCATCTTGGCTTCGTGATGGTATTGTTGGATTGTTATGCTACGCTACAATCCAATTGTAATGAGGTTTTCCCAGCCGGGGTATCCTCAGTGTGACGAGGGTTCGTTGATTTAAAGGGTCGTCACAATAAAAGATTTATTTTGGTTAGGAACTCTGAATTCGATGTTTTATTTTCCTTTCGTTTTAAAAACAGATGAAAATT
This sequence comes from Nephrocerus scutellatus, assembly GCA_947095585.1. Taxonomy (NCBI): domain Eukaryota; kingdom Metazoa; phylum Arthropoda; class Insecta; order Diptera; family Pipunculidae; genus Nephrocerus; species Nephrocerus scutellatus. Next base: position 54,151,474 of record OX352762.1, on the reverse strand, counting down.
GATTTTGGAAAATAATTAATTTGACTTAGGTCTTAGATGTGTCCTGTGTGTCCTGCGGTTTTGATGCCTTGGTCCAGCGGGATCGAAGTAAATCGTCTGCGTTTCGTCCATGTGCTGACCAGCGAGAAGAGGATGACACGCTCAATTCGCCGCCAAAGAGTTGCTGCGTTTTCGTGAGCTTACAAGCGAAAAGAGGATGCTACGCTCAATTCGTTGCCAAAGAGTTGCTGCGTTTTCGTGAGTTGACAATCGAAAAGAGGATGCTACGCTCGATTCGTTGCCAAAGAGTTGATACGTTTCCGTGAGTTGACCAGCGAAAAGAGGAGGCTACGCTCAATTCTTTGCCAAAGAGATGCTGCGTTTTCGTGAGTTGACCAGCGAAAAGAGGATGCTACGCTCGATTCGTTGCCAAAGAGTTGATACGTTTCCGTGAGTTGACCAGCGAAAAGAGGATGCTACGCTCAATTCTGTTCACTATCAAGCGTCGGTCAGATGACGAAGACACTAAGAGTAACTAACGCTACGGATGCTACGCTCGATTCGTTGCCAAAGAGTTGTTGCGTTTTCGTGAGTTGACCAGCGAAAAGAGGATGCTACGCTCGATTCGTTGCCAAAGAGTTGTTGCGTTTTCGTGAGTTGACCAGCGAAAAGAGGATGCTACGCTCGATTCGTTGCCAAAGAGTCTTTGTGTCTATGTAGCTTGATCAGTGAAAGAAGGATGCTACGCTTAATTCACTATCAGGAGTCGGTCAGAAGTCCAAGTATTTTTGATCAGTGAAAGAGGATGCTACGCTCTGTTCACTATCAAGCGTCGGTCAGATGACGAAGACACTAAGAGTAACTAATGCTACGGATGCTACGCTCGATTCGTTGCCAAAGAGCTGTTGCGTTTTCGTGAGTTGACCAGCGAAAAGAGGATGCTACGCTCGATTCGTTGCCAAAAAGTCTTTGTGTCTATGTAGCTTGATCAGTGAAAGAAGGATGCTACGCTTAATTCACTATCAGGAGTCGGTCAGATGTCCAAGTATTTTTGATCAGTGAAAGAGGATGCTACGCTCTGTTCACTATCAAGAGTCGGTCACATTACGAAGACACTAAGAGTAAGAGGAGGCTGTATGCTGGGCTTGTGTCCCCTTTTATAGCCCGTGAAACGGTTTAAAACTTCAAACCGGGCTATTCCGTTTCCATGATTTTCGTACGTTGAATTACCGTTGTTGCTATGCCGGTTGATTTTTCCCTAGCAGAGTTAATTTCCTCGGAACTGCAGTGCGTATGCGTTCTTTATTGTTGTTGTTCTCATCATTGTTGCTTGTATATGTACGCTGCAGAATGTTGATGGAATTCCCTGTGTATTTTGTTGTTGCCTTTTTGCCTTTCGATTTGTCCACAAAAAATGTTGACGAAATTCCCTGTATGTTTTGTTATTGTGTTTTCTCTTCTCAATTTGTCCATTGTCAATATCACCGTTGTTTGCAAAAAGTGTTGGCGAAATCCCTTTTGCAATTTGTTGTTGTAGGGGGTTCCGTTTGTCTACGGTGACTATTCGGTTGGTGCATAGCATTGTGGTATCGTTGTACATATTGCCTTTGGTCAACGCTTCTCGGTCGTTGACCTCATCGTTGGCTTTTGGATCATTCGCTTGTACTGTGTCGATATTGTGCATGCGTTTGTTGTATGTTGGTTTTCTGTCGATTGCGATCAGTGTCCCAAAAATGGAGGTGTGGCCTACTGATCGCAATCATGCATTTGGCTTGCGTCTGGGCAGAGATGCCGTCGGTGTTTCAGTTTCATGAATATTGATATAAATACTAATGTGTAAATATATATATTTATATAGAAATGTGTGGGGTGAATTTGTTGCCAAATTGACTCCTTACACTCCTTAATTGTAACGAGGTTTTCCCAGCCGGGGTATCCTCAGTGTGACCAGGGTTCGTTGATTTAAAGGGTCGCTACAAAAAAAAAATTTATTTTGGTTAGGAACTCTGAATTCGATGTTTTATTTTCCTTTCGTTTTAAATACAGATAAAAATTGATTTGGAAAATAATTAATTTGACTTAGGTCTTAGATGTGTCCTGTGTGTCCTGCGGTTTTGATGCCTTGATCCAGCGAGATCGAAGTAAATCGTCTGCGTTTCGTCCAACTGCTGACCAGCAAGAAGAGGATGACACGCTCAATGCGCCGCCAAAGAGTTGCTGCGTTTTCCTGAGCTTACCAGCGAAAAGAGGATGCTACGCTCAATTCGTTGCCAAAGAGTTGCTGCGTTTTCGTGAGTTGAACAGCGAAAAGAGGATGCTACGCTCGATTCGTTGCCAAAGAGTTGATACGTTTCCGTGAGTTGACCAGCGAAAAGAGTATGCTACGCTCAATTCGTTGCCAAAGAGTTGCTGCGTTTTCGTGAGTTGTCCAGCGAAAAGAGGATGCTACGCTCAATTCGTTGCCAAAGAGATGCTGCGTTTTCGTAAGTTGACCAGCGAAAAGAGGATGCTACGCTCGATTCGTTGCCAAAGAGTTGATTCGTTTCCGTGAGTTCACCAGCGAAAAGAGGATGCTACGCTCAATTCGTTGCCAAAGAGTTGTTGCGTTTTCGTGAGTTGACCAGCGAAAAGAGGATGCTACGCTCGATTCGTTGCCAAAGAGTTGTTGCGTTTTCGTGAGTTGACAAGCGAAAAGAGGATGCTACGCTCGATTCGTTGCCAAAGAGTTGATACGTTTCCGTGAGTTGACCAGCGAAAAGAGGATGCTCACTATCAAGAGTCGGTCAGATGACGATCTTCGTCTGGTAGCACAACCTCAGATTTGCGATGACGGGTTTTAATGAAGTCTACCACTTGGTATGGCCCGTCATACTTCGGTGCGAGCTGGCTGGCGAATCCTTCCTGTGCATTGGACAGATGATGCTGCTAACCAGGACGAGTTGGCCGGCTGTGACGGCTGTGGCGTCTGTGATGAATGTGACATCTGTGGTGACTGTGACGTATGTGGTGACTTTGATAACTTTTGATTGAGTTGGTGGATCTGACGACTGTGATGACTCCTAAAACTTGTTTTGTGTCGTGGCGACGGGTTTTCTGCCTTTTGTGACTGTGACGACTGTGATGAACGTGGATGTGGTTGTGGAGTTTGCGGCGACGGGTTTTCTGGCTGCTGCTGGTTTGGAGTGACGGAAGATCTCCGCGGGATATGGCCGTGCTGATTGTGTAGGCGTCTGTGGAAATCTTTGGCGAGAGTACTGACTTCAGTATGTTCGAACGGATGTGGTAATACTTGACCACTATGGTGTCTCTCGCCAATTCTATGACTCTGTTGTTTTGGACAGAGGTAACTTTGGTCAACTCTTGCGCTTGTGGTTACTTTAGGCTGCGACAACTTCTGATGCCCTGAAAGTGTAGACGTTGTAATGTTTGGCGTCTGTAATCGTTTCGGGTGGCTGTGGCGTCTTCTGCTGGACGGTGCGACTAATGACAAGTGTGACCTTAGTGGTTCTTGCGTCTTTGACAATTGTGTTCGCCTTAGTCCTCGAAATGTGTTGCCCGTCAGACGTTTAACCGGTCGTGCTGGTACAGTTTGGAGCGTTAAGCACTCGCCTCCGAAACTAAAAGCGGTCCTGTGTCTTGTAAGGAAGTCCATCCCCAATGTGAGGTCATCAGTGGCGTTCGGCAACACCAGTAGGCGTAGTGAACAGAAAGAGTCCCCAAACCGAAAGTTAACGTTTAACTCTTGGCGGACAGTCATCTGACTTCCGTCAGCCATATGTATTGGGATGTGTACGGGGGTAGTGTTGTCCAAATTTCTAACCCTTTCAGCTGTGTGTCCTGCGGTTTTGATGCCTTGATCCAGCGAGATCGAAGTAAATCGTCTGCGTTTCGTCCAAGTGCTGACCAGCGAGAAGAGGATGACACGCTCAATGCGCCGCCAAAGAGTTGCTGCGTTTTCCTGAGCTTACCAGCGAAAAGAGGATGCTACGCTCAATTCGTTGCCAAAGAGTTGCTGCGTTTTCGTGAGTTGAACAGCGAAAAGAGGATGCTACGCTCGATTCGTTGCCAAAGAGTTGATACGTTTCCGTGAGTTGACCAGCGAAAAGAGTATGCTACGCTCAATTCGTTGCCAAAGAGTTGCTGCGTTTTCGTGAGTTGTCCAGCGAAAAGAGGATGCTACGCTCAATTCGTTGCCAAAGAGATGCTGCGTTTTCGTAAGTTGACCAGCGAAAAGAGGATGCTACGCTCGATTCGTTGCCAAAGAGTTGATTCGTTTCCGTGAGTTCACCAGCGAAAAGAGGATGCTACGCTCAATTCGTTGCCAAAGAGTTGTTGCGTTTTCGTGAGTTGACCAGCGAAAAGAGGATGCTACGCTCGATTCGTTGCCAAAGAGTTGCTGCGTTTTCGTGAGTTGACCAGCGAAAAGAGGATGCTACGCTCGATTCGTTGCCAAAGAGTTGTTGCGTTTTCGTGAGTTGACAAGCGAAAAGAGGATGCTACGCTCGATTCGTTGCCAAAGAGTTGATACGTTTCCGTGAGTTGACCAGCGAAAAGAGGATGCTCACTATCAAGAGTCGGTCAGATGACGATCTTCGTCTGGTAGCACAACCTCAGATTTGCGATGACGGGTTTTAATGAAGTCTACCACTTGGTATGGCCCGTCATACTTCGGTGCGAGCTGGCTGGCGAATCCTTCCTGTGCATTGGACAGATGATGCTGCTAACCAGGACGAGTTGGCCGGCTGTGACGGCTGTGGCGTCTGTGATGAATGTGACATCTGTGGTGACTGTGACGTATGTGGTGACTTTGATAACTTTTGATTGAGTTGGTGGATCTGACGACTGTGATGACTCCTAAAACTTGTTTTGTGTCGTGGCGACGGGTTTTCTGCCTTTTGTGACTGTGACGACTGTGATGAACGTGGATGTGGTTGTGGAGTTTGCGGCGACGGGTTTTCTGGCTGCTGCTGGTTTGGAGTGACGGAAGTTCTCCGCGGGATATGGCCGTGCTGATTGTGTAGGCGTCTGTGGAAATCTTTGGCGAGAGTACTGACTTCAGTATGTTCGAACGGATGTGGTAATACTTGACCACTATGGTGTCTCTCGCCAATTCTATGACTCTGTTGTTTTGGACAGAGGTAACTTTGGTCAACTCTTGCGCTTGTGGTTACTTTAGGCTGCGACAACTTCTGATGCCCTGAAAGTGTAGACGTTGTAATGTTTGGCGTCTGTAATCGTTTCGGGTGGCTGTGGCGTCTTCTGCTGGACGGTGCGACTAATGACAAAGCTGACCTTAGTGGTTCTTGTGTCTTTGACAATTGTGTTCGCCTTAGTCCTCGAAATGTGTTGCCCGTCAGACGTTTAACCGGTCGTGCTGGTACAGTTTGGAGCGTTAAGCACTCGCCTCCGAAACTAAAAGCGGTCCTGTGTCTTGTAAGGAAGTCCATCCCCAATGTGAGGTCATCAGTGGCGTTCGGCAACACCAGTAGGCGTAGTGAACAGAAAGAGTCCCCAAACCGAAAGTTAACGTTTAACTCTTGGCGGACAGTCATCTGACTTCCGTCAGCCATATGTATTGGGATGTGTACGGGGGTAGTGTTGTCCAAATTTCTAACCCTTTCAGCTGTGTGTCCTGCGGTTTTGATGCCTTGATCCAGCGAGATCGAAGTAAATCGTCTGCGTTTCGTCCAAGTGCTGACCAGTGAGAAGAGGATGACACGCTCAATGCGCCGCCAAAGAGTTGCTGCGTTTTCCTGAGCTTACCAGCGAAAAGAGGATGCTACGCTCAATTCGTTGCCAAAGAGTTGCTGCGTTTTCGTGAGTTGAACAGCGAAAAGAGGATGCTACGCTCGATTCGTTGCCAAAGAGTTGATACGTTTCCGTGAGTTGACCAGCGAAAAGAGTATGCTACGCTCAATTCGTTGCCAAAGAGTTGCTGCGTTTTCGTGAGTTGTCCAGCGAAAAGAGGATGCTACGCTCAATTCGTTGCCAAAGAGATGCTGCGTTTTCGTAAGTTGACCAGCGAAAAGAGGATGCTACGCTCGATTCGTTGCCAAAGAGTTGATTCGTTTCCGTGAGTTCACCAGCGAAAAGAGGATGCTACGCTCAATTCGTTGCCAAAGAGTTGTTGCGTTTTCGTGAGTTGACCAGCGAAAAGAGGATGCTACGCTCGATTCGTTGCCAAAGAGTTGTTGCGTTTTCGTGAGTTGACAAGCGAAAAGAGGATGCTACGCTCGATTCGTTGCCAAAGAGTTGATACGTTTCCGTGAGTTGACCAGCGAAAAGAGGATGCTCACTATCAAGAGTCGGTCAGATGACGAAGAGACTAAGAATTTTTGGTGGAACTGATTAAGTTCCGCCACGTGAGCGGTGCGCATCTTCGTCTGGTAGCACAACCTCAGATTTGCGATGACGGGTTTTAATGAAGTCTACCACTTGGTATGGCCCGTCATACTTCGGTGCGAGCTGGCTGGCGAATCCTTCCTGTGCATTGGACAGATGATGCTGCTAACCAGGACGAGTTGGCCGGCTGTGACGGCTGTGGCGTCTGTGACGAATGTGACATCTGTGGTGACTGTGACGTATGTGGTGACTTTGATAACTTTTGATTGAGTTGGTGGATCTGACGACTGTGATGACTCCTAAAACTTGTTTTGGGTCGTGGCGACGGGTTTTCTGCCTTTTGTGACTGTGACGACTGTGATGAACGTGGATGTGGTTGTGGAGTTTGCGGCGACGGGTTTTCTGGCTGCTGGTGGTTTGGAGTGACGGAAGTTCTCCGCGGGATCTGGCCGTGCTGATTGTGTAGGCGTCTGTGGAAATCTTTGGCGAGAGTACTGACTTCAGTATGTTCGAACGGATGTGGTAATACTTGACCACTATGGTGTCTCTCGCCAATTCTATGACTCTGTTGTTTTGGACAGAGGTAACTTTGGTCAACTCTTGCGCTTGTGGTTACTTTAGGCTGCGACAACTTCTGATGCCCTGAAAGTGTAGACGTTGTAATGTTTGGCGTCTGTAATCGTTTCGGGTGGCTGTGGCGTCTTCTGCTGGACGGTGCGACTAATGACAAGTGTGACCTTAGTGGTTCTTGCGTCTTTGACAATTGTGTTCGCCTTAGTCCTCGAAATGTGTTGCCCGTCAGACGTTTAACCGGTCGTGCTGGTACAGTTTGGAGCGTTAAGCACTCGCCTCCGAAACTAAAAGCGGTCCTGTGTCTTGTAAGGAAGTCCATCCCCAATGTGAGGTCATCAGTGGCGTTCGGCAACACCAGTAGGCGTAGTGAACAGAAAGAGTCCCCAAACCGAAAGTTAACGTTTAACTCTTGGCGGACAGTCATCTGACTTCCGTCAGCCATATGTATTGGGATGTGTACGGGGGTAGTGTTGTCCAAATTTCTAACCCTTTCAGCTGTGTGTCCTGCGGTTTTGATGCCTTGATCCAGCGAGATCGAAGTAAATCGTCTGCGTTTCGTCCAAGTGCTGACCAGCGAGAAGAGGATGACACGCTCAATGCGCCGCCAAAGAGTTGCTGCGTTTTCCTGAGCTTACCAGCGAAAAGAGGATGCTACGCTCAATTCGTTGCCAAAGAGTTGCTGCGTTTTCGTGAGTTGAACAGCGAAAAGAGGATGCTACGCTCGATTCGTTGCCAAAGAGTTGATACGTTTCCGTGAGTTGACCAGCGAAAAGAGTATGCTACGCTCAATTCGTTGCCAAAGAGTTGCTGCGTTTTCGTGAGTTGTCCAGCGAAAAGAGGATGCTACGCTCAATTCGTTGCCAAAGAGATGCTGCGTTTTCGTAAGTTGACCAGCGAAAAGAGGATGCTACGCTCGATTCGTTGCCAAAGAGTTGATTCGTTTCCGTGAGTTCACCAGCGAAAAGAGGATGCTACGCTCAATTCGTTGCCAAAGAGTTGTTGCGTTTTCGTGAGTTGACCAGCGAAAAGAGGATGCTACGCTCGATTCGTTGCCAAAGAGTTGTTGCGTTTTCGTGAGTTGACAAGCGAAAAGAGGATGCTACGCTCGATTCGTTGCCAAAGAGTTGATACGTTTCCGTGAGTTGACCAGCGAAAAGAGGATGCTCACTATCAAGAGTCGGTCAGATGACGAAGAGACTAAGAATTTTTGGTGGAACTGATTAAGTTCCGCCACGTGAGCGGTGCGCATCTTCGTCTGGTAGCACAACCTCAGATTTGCGATGATGGGTTTTAATGAAGTCTACCACTTGGTATGGCCCGTCATACTTCGGTGCGAGCTGGCTGGCGAATCCTTCCTGTGCATTGGACAGATGATGCTGCTAACCAGGACGAGTTGGCCGGCTGTGACGGCTGTGGCGTCTGTGACGAATGTGACATCTGTGGTGACTGTGACGTATGTGGTGACTTTGATAACTTTTGATTGAGTTGGTGGATCTGACGACTGTGATGACTCCTAAAACTTGTTTTGGGTCGTGGCGACGGGTTTTCTGCCTTTTGTGACTGTGACGACTGTGATGAACGTGGATGTGGTTGTGGAGTTTGCGGCGACGGGTTTTCTGGCTGCTGGTGGTTTGGAGTGACGGAAGTTCTCCGCGGGATCTGGCCGTGCTGATTGTGTAGGCGTCTGTGGAAATCTTTGGCGAGAGTACTGACTTCAGTATGTTCGAACGGATGTGGTAATACTTGACCACTATGGTGTCTCTCGCCAATTCTATGACTCTGTTGTTTTGGACAGAGGTAACTATGGTCAACTCTTGCGCTTGTGGTTACTTTAGGCTGCGACAACTTCTGATGCCCTGAAAGTGTAGACGTTGTAATGTTTGGCGTCTGTAATCGTTTCGGGTGGCTGTGGCGTCTTCTGCTGGACGGTGCGACTAATGACAAGTGTGACCTTAGTGGTTCTTGCGTCTTTGACAATTGTGTTCACCTTAGTCCTCGAAATGTGTTGCCCGTCAGACGTTTAACCGGTCGTGCTGGTACAGTTTGGAGCGTTAAGCACTCGCCTCCGAAACTAAAAGCGGTCCTGTGTCTTGTAAGGAAGTCCATCCCCAATGTGAGGTCATCAGTGGCGTTCGGCAACACCAGTAGGCGTAGTGAACAGAAAGAGTCCCCAAACCGAAAGTTAACGTTTAACTCTTGGCGGACAGTCATCTGACTTCCGTCAGCCATATGTATTGGGATGTGTACGGGGGTAGTGTTGTCCAAATTTCTAACCCTTTCAGCCAAAGCTTCGCTGACGAAACTGCGAGTTGCTCCGGTATCAATTGTGGCCTGAACTGGTTCACGGTTGATGATGATGCGAGCGAGTATTCGGTGTCGATCCTGGATCAGTGCTGACTTCTCGGAGGGCAGGAGGAAATGACGATGCTCAGCGTGTGAATTACGTTGACGGCAGCAGTCAATTGTCCTGATACTTTGTTGGCCACAATCCCAGCAGAAAATCAACCGAGGGTTAGTGCACTCCTTTTGAAAGTGGCCTTCCTGTCGGCACCATCGACAAGTCATTCGCGGATTATATGGTCCTTCTTCAGGCTGACTGACCATACAGTGCCTCTCCTGTGGACTTCTTCGAGGTGTCGTCGTTGTGCTGTCCTGGTTTGCCTGGATACTTTCGTAGTCCTCTGCTAGGCCAATGAGCTCCTGTAGGTCCTGAAAGTCTCTTCTTCGGATATATAGCTGGTATTCCCGCCGGCAATTCCGAAAAATCCTCTCGGTCTGTTGTGTTTCTGAGTACTTCGCGTGCCTCATGAGGTTTTGCATTATAATTACAAAATCTTTGAAATTTTCGTTTGGTTTCTGATGTCGCTGGCGAATTTCGTCCTCCAAGTGTTCCCAATATCTAGTGGGTAAAAAGAATTTTAAGAAATCTCCCTTAAAGATGTTCCAGTCCTGCCATCTCCGGTTGTTACTACGGAACCACAGCAAGGCTTAGTTGCGAAGCAGCTCGGGCATTATCCTTGGAAGGAGGTCTTTGTTTAATGAGTAGGCATCAGCGAGCTCTTCCAGCCTCTCGGTAAACAAGAAAGGTTCTTTGCCACCGTCGTACCGTACTGACCACTTTCGTACCTGGTCGATAACTATGTGATATGATGTCTCTGGTGTCTCCGATGGGATTCGAGTGGCTGTTGGATCATTGGGTGCTGGAGGTGTTACGCTTATGGTTATTGGTGGCACTGGTGACAGTCTGCGTCGGTGCTGAGATTTCAGTTCACTCATACTGGTTTCGTTCTCCGATGTCAAGACCGGCCCGGTGATAAAAGTCCAATAACGTTTCCTGAGCTCTTCTACGCTACCTGTGGTATCCAGTCTAAACTCATCCAGGTAATTTTTCAGGTCCTCCTTCGACAGTGTGTTAATCCAGCCTGTTTTGACCATCTTGGCTTCGTGATGGTATTGTTGGATTGTTATTTGGTTTTCTTCGTTTGTTACTTATTTTCCAGAGTCCCTGCTCGGGCGCCAATTGTAACGAGGTTTTCCCAGCCGGGGTATCCTCAGTGTGACCAGGGTTCGTTGTTTTAAAGGGTCGTTACAATAAAAGATTTATTTTTGGTTAGGAACTCTGAATTCAATATTTTTATTTTCCTTTCGTTTTAAAAACAGATGAAAATTAATTTTGGAAATAACTAATTTGACTTAAGTCTTAGATGTGTCCTGTGTGTCCTGTGGTTTTGATGCCTTGGTCAAGCGGGATCGAAGTAAATCTTCTGCGTTTCGTCCAAGTGCTGACCAGCGAAAAGAGGATGACACGCTCAATTCGCCGCCAAAGAGTTGCTGCGTTTTCGTGAGCTTACTAGCGAAAAGAGGATGCTACTTTCAATTCGTTGCCAAAGAGTTGCTGCGTTTTCGTGAGTTGACCAGCGAAAAGAGGATGCTACGCTCGATTCGTTGCCAAAGAGTTGATACGTTTCCGTGAGTGAAAAGAGGATGCTACGCTCAATTCGTTGCCAAAGAGTTGTTGCGTTTTCGTGAGTTGACCAGCGAAAAGAGGATGCTACGCTCGATTCGTTGCCAAAGAGTTGTTGCGTTTTCGTGAGTTGACAAGCGAAAAGAGGATGCTACGCTCGATTCGTTGCCAAAGAGTTGATACGTTTCCGTGAGTTGACCAGCGAAAAGAGGATGCTCACTATCAAGAGTCGGTCAGATGACGAAGAGACTAAGAATTTTTGGTGGAACTGATTAAGTTCCGCCACGTGAGCGGTGCGCATCTTCGTCTGGTAGCACAACCTCAGATTTGCGATGACGGGTTTTAATGAAGTCTACCACTTGGTATGGCCCGTCATACTTCGGTGCGAGCTGGCTGGCGAATCCTTCCTGTGCATTGGACAGATGATGCTGCTAACCAGGACGAGTTGGCCGGCTGTGACGGCTGTGGCGTCTGTGACGAATGTGACATCTGTGGTGACTGTGACGTATGTGGTGACTTTGATAACTTTTGATTGAGTTGGTGGATCTGACGACTGTGATGACTCCTAAAACTTGTTTTGGGTCGTGGCGACGGGTTTTCTGCCTTTTGTGACTGTGACGACTGTGATGAACGTGGATGTGGTTGTGGAGTTTGCGGCGACGGGTTTTCTGGCTGCTGGTGGTTTGGAGTGACGGAAGTTCTCCGCGGGATCTGGCCGTGCTGATTGTGTAGGCGTCTGTGGAAATCTTTGGCGAGAGTACTGACTTCAGTATGTTCGAACGGATGTGGTAATACTTGACCACTATGGTGTCTCTCGCCAATTCTATGACTCTGTTGTTTTGGACAGAGGTAACTATGGTCAACTCTTGCGCTTGTGGTTACTTTAGGCTGCGACAACTTCTGATGCCCTGAAAGTGTAGACGTTGTAATGTTTGGCGTCTGTAATCGTTTCGGGTGGCTGTGGCGTCTTCTGCTGGACGGTGCGACTAATGACAAGTGTGACCTTAGTGGTTCTTGCGTCTTTAACAATTGTGTTCACCTTAGTCCTCGAAATGTGTTGCCCGTCAGACGTTTAACCGGTCGTGCTGGTACAGTTTGGAGCGTTAAGCACTCGCCTCCGAAACTAAAAGCGGTCCTGTGTCTTGTAAGGAAGTCCATCCCCAATGTGAGGTCATCAGTGGCGTTCGGCAACACCAGTAGGCGTAGTGAACAGAAAGAGTCCCCAAACCGAAAGTTAACGTTTAACTCTTGGCGGACAGTCATCTGACTTCCGTCAGCCATATGTATTGGGATGTGTACGGGGGTAGTGTTGTCCAAATTTCTAACCCTTTCAGCCAAAGCTTCGCTGACGAAACTGCGAGTTGCTCCGGTATCAATTGTGGCCTGAACTGGTTCACGGTTGATGATGATGCGAGCGAGTATTCGGTGTCGATCCTGGATCAGTGCTGACTTCTCGGAGGGCAGGAGGAAATGACGATGCTCAGCGTGTGAATTACGTTGACGGCAGCAGTCAATTGTCCTGATACTTTGTTGGCCACAATCCCAGCAGAAAATCAACCGAGGGTTAGTGCACTCCTTTTGAAAGTGGCCTTCCTGTCGGCACCATCGACAAGTCATTCGCGGATTATATGGTCCTTCTTCAGGCTGACTGACCATACAGTGCCTCTCCTGTGGACTTCTTCGAGGTGTCGTCGTTGTGCTGTCCTGGTTTGCCTGGATACTTTCGTAGTCCTCTGCTAGGCCAATGAGCTCCTGTAGGTCCTGAAAGTCTCTTCTTCGGATATATAGCTGGTATTCCCGCCGGCAATTCCGAAAAATCCTCTCGGTCTGTTGTGTTTCTGAGTACTTCGCGTGCCTCATGAGGTTTTGCATTATAATTACAAAATCTTTGAAATTTTCGTTTGGTTTCTGATGTCGCTGGCGAATTTCGTCCTCCAAGTGTTCCCAATATCTAGTGGGTAAAAAGAATTTTAAGAAATCTCCCTTAAAGATGTTCCAGTCCTGGCATCTCCGGTTGTTACTACGGAACCACAGCAAGGCTTAGTTGCGAAGCAGCTCGGGCATTATCCTTGGAAGGAGGTCTTTGTTTAATGAGTAGGCATCAGCGAGCTCTTCCAGCCTCTCGGTAAACAAGAAAGGTTCTTTGCCACCGTCGTACCGTACTGACCACTTTCGTACCTGGTCGATAACTATGTGATATGATGTCTCTGGTGTCTCCGATGGGATTCGAGTGGCTGTTGGATCATTGGGTGCTGGAGGTGTTACGCTTATGGTTATTGGTGGCACTGGTGACAGTCTGCGTCGGTGCTGAGATTTCAGTTCACTCATACTGGTTTCGTTCTCCGATGTCAAGACCGGCCCGGTGATAAAAGTCCAATAACGTTTCCTGAGCTCTTCTACGCTACCTGTGGTATCCAGTCTAAACTCATCCAGGTAATTTTTCAGGTCCTCCTTCGACAGTGTGTTAATCCAGCCTGTTTTGACCATCTTGGCTTCGTGATGGTATTGTTGGATTGTTATTTGGTTTTCTTCGTTTGTTACTTATTTTCCAGAGTCCCTGCTCGGGCGCCAATTGTAACGAGGTTTTCCCAGCCGGGGTATCCTCAGTGTGACCAGGGTTCGTTGTTTTAAAGGGTCGTTACAATAAAAGATTTATTTTTGGTTAGGAACTCTGAATTCAATATTTTTATTTTCCTTTCGTTTTAAAAACAGATGAAAATTAATTTTGGAAATAACTAATTTGACTTAAGTCTTAGATGTGTCCTGTGTGTCCTGTGGTTTTGATGCCTTGGTCAAGCGGGATCGAAGTAAATCTTCTGCGTTTCGTCCAAGTGCTGACCAGCGAAAAGAGGATGACACGCTCAATTCGCCGCCAAAGAGTTGCTGCGTTTTCGTGAGCTTACTAGCGAAAAGAGGATGCTACTTTCAATTCGTTGCCAAAGAGTTGCTGCGTTTTCGTGAGTTGACCAGCGAAAAGAGGATGCTACGCTCGATTCGTTGCCAAAGAGTTGATACGTTTCCGTGAGTGAAAAGAGGATGCTACGCTCAATTCGTTGCCAAAGAGTTGCTGCGTTTCCGTGAGTTGACCAGCGAAAAGAGGATGCTACGCTCAATTCGTTGCCAAAGAGTTGATACGTTTCCGTGAGTTGACCAGCGAAAAGAGGATGATACGCTCGATTCGTTGCCAAAGAGTCTTTGTGTCTATGTAGCTTGATCAGTGAAAGAAGGATGCTACGCTTGATTCACTATCAGGAGTCGGTCAGATGTCCAAGTATTTTTGATCAGTGAAAGAGGATGCTACGCTCTGTTCACTATCAAGAGTCGGTCAGATGACGAAGAGACTAAGACTCAGATTTGCGATGACGGGTTTTAATGAAGTCTACCACTTGGTATGGCCCGTCATACTTCGGTGCGAGCTGGCTGACGAATCCTTCCTGTGCATTGGACAGATGATGCTGCTCAGGACCAGGACGAGTTGGCTGGCTGTGACGGCTGTGGCGTCTGTGACGAATGTGACATCTGTGGTGACTGTGACGTATGTGATGACTTTGATAACTTTTGATTGAGTTGGTGGATCTGACGACTGTGATGACTCCTAAATCTTGTTTTGGGTCGTGGCGACGGGTTTTCTGCCTGTTGTGACTGTGACGGCTGTGGCGTCTGTGACGAACGTGACGACTGTGATAAACGTGGATGTGGTTGTGGAGTTTGCGGCGACTGGTTTTCTGGCTGGTGGTGGTTTGGAGTGACGGAAGTTCTCCGCGGGATCGATAATGATGATCGTTGAGCTCTTGCAGACGGCTTCTGGCCGTGCTGATTGTGTAGGCGTCTGTGGAAATCTTTGGCGAGAGTACTGACTTCAGTATGTTCAAACGGATGTGGTAATACTTGACCACTATGGTGTCTCTCGCCAATTATATGACTCTGTTGATTTGGGCAGAGATAACTTTGGTCAACTCTTGCGCTTGTGGTTACTTTAGGCTGCGACAACTTCTGATGCCCTGAAAGTGTAGACGTTGTAATGTTTGGCGTCTGTAATCGTTTCGGGTGGCTGTGGCGTCTTCTGCTGGACGGTGCGACTAATGACAAGTGTGACCTTAGTGGTTCTTGCGTCTTTGACAATTGTGGTCGCCTTAGTCCTCGAAATGTGTTGCCCGTCAGACGTTTAACCGGTCGTGCTGGTACAGTTTGGAGCGTTAAGCACTCGCCTCCGAAACTAAAAGCGGCCCTGTGTCTTGTAAGGAAGTCCATCCCCAATGTGAGGTCATCAGTGGCGTTCGGCAAACACCAGTAGGCGTAGTGAACAGAAAGAGTCCCCAAACCGAAAGTTAAGGTTTAACTCTTGGCGGACAGTCATCTGACTTCCGTCAGCCCTATGTATTGGGATGTGTACGGGGGTAGTGTTGTCCAAATTTCTAACCCTTTCAGCCAAAGCTTCGCTGACGAAACTGCGAGTTGCTCCGGTATCAATTGTGGCCTGAACTGGTTCATGGTTGATGATGATGCGAGCGAGAATTCGGTGTCGATCCTGGATCAGTGCTGACTTCTCGGCGGGCAGGAGGAAATAACGATGCTCAGCATGTGAATTACGTTGACGGCAGCAGTCAATTGTCCTGATACTTTGTTGGCCACAATCCCAGCAGAAAATCAACCGAGGGCTAGTGCACTCCATTTGAAAATGGCCTTCCTATCGGCACCATCGACAAGTCATTCGCGGATTATATGGTCCTTCTTCAGGCTGACTGACCATACAGTGCCTCTCCTGTGGACTTCTTCGAGGTGTCGTTGTTGTGCTGTCCTGGTTTGCCTGGATACTTTCGTAGTCCTCTGCTAGGCCAATGAGCTCCTGTAGGTCCTGAAAGTCTCTTCTTCGGATATATAGCTGGTATTCCCGCCGGAAATTCCGAAAAATCCTCTCGGTCTGTTGTGTTTCTGAGTACTTCGCGTGCCTCATGAGGTTTTGCATTATAATTACAAAATCTTTGAAATTTTCGTTTGGTTTCTGATGTCGCTGGCGAATTTCGTCCTCCAAGTGTTCCCAATATCTAGTGGGTAAAAAGAATTTTAAGAAATCTCCCTTAAAGATGTTCCAGTCCTGCCATCTCCGGTTGTTACTACGGAACCACAGCAAGGCTCGGTTGCGAAGCAGCTCGGGCATAATTCTTGAAAGGAGGTCTTTGTTTACTCTTAGTGTCTTCGTCATCCGACCGACTCTTGATAGTGAACAGAGCGTAGCATCCTCTTTCACTGATCAAAAATACTTGGACATCTAACAGACTCCTGATAGTGAATTAAGCGTAGCATCCTTCTTTCACTGATCAAGCTACATAGACACAAAGACTCTTTGGCAACGAATCGAGCGTAGCATCCTCTTTTCGCTGGTTAACTCACGAAAACGCAAGAACTCTTTGGCAACGAATCGAGCGTAGCATCCTCTTTTCGCTGGTCAACTCACAAAAACGCAACAACTCTTTGACAACGAATCGAGCGTAGCATCCTCTTTTCGCTGGTCAACTCACGAAAACGCAACAACTCTTTGGCAACGAATCGAGCGTAGCATCCTTCTTTCACTGATCAAGCTACATAGACACTCTTTGGCAACGAATCGAGCGTATCATCCTCTT
Organism: Nephrocerus scutellatus; assembly: GCA_947095585.1. Classification (NCBI taxonomy): domain Eukaryota; kingdom Metazoa; phylum Arthropoda; class Insecta; order Diptera; family Pipunculidae; genus Nephrocerus; species Nephrocerus scutellatus. The sequence goes on along the minus strand of OX352762.1, from coordinate 54,134,992 downwards.
TTCGCTGGTCAACTCACGGAAACGTATCAACTCTTGGCAACGAATTGAGCGTAGCATCCTCTTTTCGCTGGTCAACTCACGGAAACGCAGCAACTCTTTGGCAACGAATTGAGCGTAGCATCCTCTTTTCGCTGGTGAACTCACGGAAACGTATCAACTCTTTGGCAACGAATCGAGCGTAGCATCGTCTTTTCGCTGGTCAACTCACGAAAACGCAGCAACTCTTTGGCAACGAATTGAAAGTAGCATCATTTTTTTGCTGGTGAACTCACGGAAACGTATCAACTCTTTGGCAACGAATCGAGCGTAGCATCCTCTTTTCGCTGGTCAACTCACGAAAACGCAGCAACTCTTTGGCAACGAATTGAAAGTAGCATCCTCTTTTCGCTAGTAAGCTCACGAAAACGCAGCAACTCTTTGGCGGCGAATTGAGCGTGTCATCCTCTTTTCGCTGGTCAGCACTTGGACGAAACGCAGACGATTTACTTCGATCCCGCTGGACCAAGGCATCAAAACCACAGGACACACAGGACACACAGGACACATCTAAGACCTAAGTCAAATTAATTATTTCCAAAATCAATTTTCATCTGTTTTTAAAACGAAAGGAAAATAAAAACATTTAATTCAGAGTTCCTAACCAAAAATAAATCTTTTATTGTAACGACCCTTTAAAGCAACGAACCCTGGTCACACTGAGGATACCCCGGCTGGGATAACCTCGTTACTATTGGCGCCCGAGCAGGGACTCTGGAAAATAAGTAACAAACGAAGAAAACCAAATAACAATCCAACAATGTCATCACGAAGCCAAGATGGTCAAAACAGGCTGGATTTACACACTGTCGAAGGAGGACCTGAAAAATTACCTGGATGAGTTTAGACTGGATACCACAGGTAGCGTAGAGGAGCTCAGGAAACGTTATTGGACTTTTATCACCGGGCCGGACTTGACATCGGAGAACGAAACCAGTATGAGTGAACTGAAATCGCAGCACCGTCGCAGACTGTCACCAGTGCCACCAATAACCATAAGCGTAACACCTCCAGCACCCAATGATCCAACAGCCACTCGAATCCCATCGGAGACACCAGAGACATCATATCACATAGTTATCGACCAGGTACGAAAGTGGTCAGTACGGTACGACGGTGGCAAAGAACCTTTCTTGTTTATCGAGAGGCTGGAAGAGCTCGCTGATGCCTACTCATTAAACAAAGACCTCCTCCAAGGATTATGCCCGAGCTGCTTCGCAACCGAGCCTTGCTGTGGTTCCGTAGTAACAACCGGAGATGGCAGGACTGGAAAATCTTTAAGGGAGATTTCTTAAAATTCTTTTTACCCACTAGATATTGGGAACACTTGGAGGACGAAATTCGCCAGCGACATCAGAAACCAAACGAAAATTTCAAAGATTTTGTAATTATAATGCAAAACCTCATGAGGCACGCGAAGTACTCAGAAACACAACAGACCGAGAGGATTTTTCGGAATTTCCGGCGGGAATACCAGCTATATATCCGAAGAAGAGACTTTCAGGACCTACAGGAGCTCATTGGCCTAGCAGAGGACTACGAAAGTATCCAGGCAAACCAGGACAGCACAACAACGACACCTCGAAGAAGTCCACAGGAGAGGCACTGTATGGTCAGTCAGCCTGAAGAAGGACCATATAATCCGCGAATGACTTGTCGATGGTGCCGATAGGAAGGCCACTTTCAAATGGAGTGCACTTGCCCTCGGTTGATTTTCTGCTGGGATTGTGGCCAACAAAGTATCAGGACAATTGACTGCTGCCGTCAACGTAATTCACATGCTGAGCATCGTTATTTCCTCCTGCCCGCCGAGAAGTCAGCACTGATCCAGGATCGACACCGAATTCTCGCTCGCATCATCATCAACCATGAACCAGTTCAGGCCACAATTGATACCGGAGCAACTCGCAGTTTCGTCAGCGAAGCTTTGGCTGAAAGGGTTAGAAATTTGGACAACACTACCCCCGTACACATCCCAATACATAGGGCTGACGGAAGTCAGATGACTGTCCGCCAAGAGTTAAACCTTAACTTTCGGTTTGGGGACTCTTTCTGTTCACTACGCCTACTGGTGTTTGCCGAACGCCACTGATGACCTCACATTGGGGATGGACTTCCTTACAAGACACAGGGCCGCTTTTAGTTTCGGAGGCGAGTGCTTAACGCTCCAAACTGTACCAGCACGACCGGTTAAACGTCTGACGGGCAACACATTTCGAGGACTAAGGCGACCACAATTGTCAAAGACGCAAGAACCACTAAGGTCACACTTGTCATTAGTCGCACCGTCCAGCAGAAGACGCCACAGCCACCCGAAACGATTACAGACGCCAAGCATTACAACGTCTACACTTTCAGGGCATCAGAAGTTGTCGCAGCCTAAAGTAACCACAAGCGCAAGAGTTGACCAAAGTTATCTCTGCCCAAAACAACAGAGTCATAGAATTGGCGAGAGACACCATAGTGGTCAAGTATTACCACATCCGTTTGAACATACTGAAGTCAGTACTCTCGCCAAAGATTTCCACAGACGCCTACACAATCAGCACGGCCAGAAGCCGTTTGCAAGAGCTCAACGATCATCATTATCGATCCCGCGGAGAACTTCCGTCACTTCAAACCACCAGCAGCCAGAAAACCCGTCGCCGCAAACTCCACAACCACATCCACGTTCATCACAGTCGTCACGTTCGTCACAGACGCCACAGCCGTCACAGTCACAACAGGCAGAAAACCCGTCGCCACGACCCAAAACAAGTTTTAGGAGTCATCACAGTCGTCAAATCCACCAACTCAATCAAAAGTTATCAAAGTCACCACATATGTCACAGTCACCACAGATGTCACAGACGCCACAGCCGTCACAGCCGGCCAACTCGTCCTGGTTGAGCAGCATCATCTGTCCAATGCACAGGAAGGATTCGCCAGCCAGCTCGCACCGAAGTATGACGGGCCATACCAAGTGGTAGACTTCATTAAAACCCGTCATCGCAAATCTGAGGTTGTGCTACCAGACGAAGATGCGCACCGCTCACGTGGCGGAACTTAATCAGTTCCACCAAAAATTCTTAGTCTCTTCGTCATCTGACCGACTTTTGATAGTGAACAGAGCGTAGCATCCTCTTTCACTGATCAAAAATACTTGGACATCTGACCGATTGATTTTGATAAGTATATTTAAAAAAACAACTTTATTCGATTTAATTATATTTACAAATATTTTACTTTAACAATTCACTGATGATGGCGTTGTACAAAATCAATTTTTTATGTGTCAGAAAAACACGTCTTTTTACCATGACGTCCAATAAGAATAAGAAGGAAGTTATTTCATTTTTTCATTACTACTTCCTTTCTTTTGTTTGTCTGCAATTCACAATAGTATTCTGAAATGTTTACACCGAAGGTGAAAATCTTCAATTTAAACAAGTCAGAATACTATCGTTTGAGGTTTGTGGTAGATAAAATTAAATAATTTATGGTTTGTGTATTTTGGTAGTGCCATAATAATTTGTTTTAATAATAATGAGATCGTAGTCATGTAGGCACTACATTACTCCCCTTCCAAAAAAATTATTAAAATTAACGATGGATAGTGCTTGGAGGAGAAATGTTACAAAATAAAATTAAGTATAAGTTTTACGATTATGCACATGAATGATTGTGACTATACATTTGATAGAAATGCTGGCTTAACACGATCGATTGAATCAGAAACATTTTTTCCGTTTTTATTAATGATTATTTGTTTCCTTAATCTTTTGATAACTTTTATATGGTCCTTCATATGGCGGTGTTAGACCCACTTTTACTGCATCTTTACGTAATAAAATAAATTTACATGTATTCAAATCATTCGGAGTGAACAAATCATTTTGGATTTTAACTCTTGGTTCGACTGCTTTGACATTTGCCATGGCGTTGCGTAATTTACTTACGAATGAAAGGGGGTCTGTATTAGATTTTGCTTGAGAGTCGACTATCAACTCTTTTGGGATACGTAGATTTTGTCCATAGACCAATTCGGCTGATGTACAATCAAAATCGGATCTAATTGATGTGCGAACACCCAATAAAATAAACGGGAGCTCATCAACCCAATTCGTATAGCGTTCTGACGTGCTAATAAAGCTGCCTTAAGAGTACGATGAAACCGTTCAACCATTCCGTTCGACTGAGGATGATATGCCGTGGTACGTATGTGGAAAATTCCTAGTAAATTATTAAATTCCGAGAATAAGTCGCTTTCGAACTGGCGACCCTGATCAGTGGTTATTTCGGAAGGAACGCCGAATCTAGCAATATAGTTATCAATGAAAGCTTTAATTACCGTAGTGGTTTTCATATCTGGAATGGGAATGGCTTCGGGCCATCTAGTGAAAAGATCAAAGGTTGTTAAGATATATGTACAACCTTTTGAAGGAGGAAGGGGCCTACTAAATCCATATGAATATGTTTAAACCTTTCGTTTATCGGAGCTATTTGTTGGAATTGTGATTTTGTATGTCGTGTTACTATTGAAGTTTGACAACCAATACAATTTTTAACCCATTCATTAATGTTACTTGCCATTCGATGCCAGAAATATTTTGTTTGTAATGTTTTTTTTGTAGACTTTGATCCACTATGGGATAAATTATGAAAATCATTAAATATTTGTTTTCGAAATTCCAGAGGAATATAGGGTCTTGGATTAGCTTTTGATACTTCACACCAGACATCTAAGTTGGTCGTGCCTTCAAGAATTGGTTTAAGTTGAACTTTAGAGTTCTTTTTGCTTATTGCATTTAACATGAGTTGTAACTCTTGATCATTAGATTGCGATTCCACAAATTGTTTCATGTTAATGTTAATATTTTGTAACATTTGGATGTCGTCAACTACTTCCAAGTCTGATCTAGATAGGGCATCCGCGATTACATTGCTGGAGCCTGTTATGTATTGAATTTTGCACATAAATTGAGCTATATATTCTAATTGTCTTGTTTCGACTAGTTTACGATTAGTTTTTGTGTACAGTGCACCTGTTAATGGCTTGTGATCCGTAAGGATCCTAAACTCACGACCTTCAAGAAAATATTCGAAATGTTTAATTGAAGCGAAAAACGCAAACAGCTCACGACCGAATGTCGAATAGTTTTTTTCAGTGTTGGAAAGTTTTCTTGAAAAATATGACAAAGGTTGTCGTTTACCTTTTACTATTTGTTCTAAAACACCGCCTATCGCCATACTTGATGCATCTGTAGTTAAAATGAAATCAGCATTATTACAGGGAAAATTTAATAATACCGAATTACACATTGCGCTTTTAATATTGGTAAATGCCACTTCACAATCGGAAGGCCAATCAAATTTAAATTTTTTAGGTTTTTTCATGTATTCCGCAATTAATGTGTGCAATGGTGCCATTAAAGAAGCTAAATTTGGTATAAAGCGGTGATAGTAGTACACCATGCCGACAAAACGCTGAGCGGCTTTTAAAGATAGGGGTGATGGATACGCTTGGATTGCTGCTATTCTGTCTTTAGATGGTAATATGCCATATTTTGTGACCTCATGACTTTAAAAATCTAGCTTGTCTACGCCAAACACACATTTACTAGCTTTAATGTTAATACCGTAACTACTTAAACGATCGAATAATGTTCGAAGATTTGTTAAATGTTCTATTTGATTGCGACTTACTACCAATATATCATCAACGTAAACATAAACAAATTCTAATCCTCGTGTAACCTCGTCCATAAATCTCTGGCATGATTGGGCTGCGTTTCGTAAACCATAGGGCATTCGAGTAAATTCGTACATACCGAAGGGCGTGGTAATAGCTGTTTTATATATATCCTCTTCGGCTACCGGAATATGGTGAAATGCTCTAACTAAGTCTACTTTACTAAAAATGGTAGAACCATGCAAATTATTCGTAAAATCCTGTATGTGTGGCAATGGATATCGATCGCCAATTGTAACCAGGTTAAGCTGTCTATAGTCGCCGCGAGGACGCCAATCATCTGAACCTTTTTTGGGTACCAGGTGTAGAGGAGAACATGAGGAAGATTTTGATGGTCTACATAAACCTTGTTGAATCATATATTGAAATTAATTCCTTGCAATTGTGAACTTGTTTGTATCTAAACGCCTTGGTTTACAGTAAGGAAGAGCACCACTTGTTTCGATTTTATGTTTCACGCTGTGCTTAACTGGTATGTCGTATTTGGGTTCTTGTACGAGTGTTGAAAATTCTTCAAGCAAATCGCCATAAATTCCTTTAACATTAAAATTTAAAGGTGTTGGAACATCTTCCTTAACTTGGATCGCTGACACCTGAAGTAACGTTCGATTATCTATTATTCTTTGATTTTTCAGTCAACAGACAATTAAAAATTGATTAAAAAATTTGCGCCGATTATAGGACGTGTAAAATTAGCGATTGTGAACAAATGTTCGAACTCGCGACGAAGTCCTAAATCGATATTTAATAATTTTGTACCATATGTTGGAATGTTTGAACCATTAGCAGCTGTTAGAAACGCTGAAGGGCTTTTGAAAAATGTTCCAAAATGAAATTGCGGAACAACTGAGACATCGGCCCCAGTATCTATTAGAAACTTTAAATTAGTTTTTTTTACAAAAAATGATAAGACGACTCGGAAAGAACCCAATATTCGTCGTCATAATATTAGGTATTATCGGTTTCCCTGGTCCATATAATTACAATTCCAACGACCTTGTTTTAAATCAGATGTAAAATCACATCTTTTAGATGAACATTTCGTTGCTTTATCCCCAAATCTAAAGTGATACCAACAGTACAATTTATTATCTTTTGTAATATAATAGCAAGAGCAGGCGCGGAAGAGACCTTCACTGGCCCCGAGCCAAGCATAGCCTTCAGCAAAAGCCACCTCAAAAATAAGATAAAAGAGTGGGCGAACAACGCCATCGAGGCTGAATGGGAATCATAAACTACGATGAAACAAACCAAAAAGCTTCTCAAATACAACATCAAAAATATAAACAAAGCAATCAAGCTAAACCGACAAACACTGAGATCCTTTGTCTGGTACATGACAGGACATGGTCCATTTAACGGCCACTTAACAAAAATGGGGAAATCTCAGACAGATCGCTGCAGCTTTTGCGGCGAGGCAGAGGAGACGCCAGAACACATACTATTTATATGTGATGCCCTCACCCGGAAAAGACTTCGATACCTCAAGGCTCATTCAGTTCTATGGCAGAATGCCAGACCTATCGACCTGGCGTATATATTGGCACTTATAAAAGAACTAGACCACCACATAATGTGGTAGACATCTGGGACGCACAATAGACCTTAAGGTCGCAGTGCACAAGGCTTCTCAGCCCACCAACAATAACATAACATAACATAATATAATATGATTCTGTTCTTGCACGTGATGGGTTGAGACCTATTACTTGAATTCGATGTTTGAAAAGGCCTATGGGTCTGATCGGTTCGAAAGTGGGTCGATGAGCCTTCGATATTTTGACTCATATGTTTTTGAATCTCGGCAACACTTCTTTGTAAATTCGTGATTGAATGTAAAAACGAATCTTCGTGAGTATTTGAATATGGCGTCTTGTTACTTTGAGATGCTATTGTTACGGGGTCGGATATCATTGAAATATTTGATCCACTTATTTCTCAAATTTTGTCAGCAGTTTCGAGTATTTTTTCTAAAAGGTCATCCAAATTAATTGCTAAAACCAATGAGATGTTGTTTGGCAATCGTTTTAACCAAATTGATTTAACCAATGAGGTACCAATTATGTTAGATTTTCTACCTAGCCCTTCCAATTTTCTGTAGAAATCTGAAGGTGTTTGATCCCCCAGTTGGTGTGGTGCTAACAGTTTTCAAGCCTCTGGCTTTCTGACATTGACTTTCTCTTAATGATTTGATCTCTAAGAGTTTGATATTCATTGATATCTGGTGGTTTATAAATTATATCGGCCACTATTTGAATTATGTCAGGCGGCAATTTAGATACAGCTGTGTCAAAATTCATATCGTCACTAACTTTAGTTTTTTTCCGACTCATAAAGCGGTCGAATTTTGCGAACCATAACTCTGGCATTTCAGTCCAGAATGATGGTAATTCGACTGAAACTATTTTATCATTGTTACTATTTCCGCCATCACCAACTGGATTACCAGTACCTTTCTCTTCTTCGTTTTCAGACATCACAATTTCAATAGCTATATATTTATTTAATTAGCAAATATTAGTCAATACCATTCACGTGGTTCTTTGAACAAGAAAAGAAAAAAATATAGTAATAAAAATCACTAGATTATTTATTAATTCGTAGGTTGTTTATACCTTATTTGTTTAGCTTAAGCCCTACCCGAAAATAATACCAACGAGTAAGCTGTCAAGGTAACAGGGTGTTGTGGTTTTCGTGGTTAATGCTTTGCAAGTAGAACGCCAAAACGAAACAAAATTTGACAAGAGCAACAAACTGAGAAATTAGTCTGCTTGTTCTCTTTTTAAGTAAACGAAACCTTTGCAAATAAAATACATTTTAAAACTGTACCCCGGGTATAGTTTGCAATTAGAACGTTAAACCAAAACAACCAGAGTGAAATCAAATTGAAATGAATGAAAAGCTTATTAAATTCCAAGCACTAACTTTTAATGTAACTAATAGTTAAAACATTCGAAATTAAATACTCGTATAATGCTAATACAAAAAAAAATATGGCACCACAATATTACACATACCTTACAAATTTAGAAATTGTTGCTTTTGATGTGGTTGATTATAATGATGCTACTGCTATAATGATGATGATGTTGTGGTGACGATAATGTTGATGGTCCCTGTAGACGATGACGATGATGATGATGATAATGATGTTGATAATATTGATGGTCTCTGTAGACGATGATGATGGTGATGATGATGATAATGATGTTGATAATATTTAATCTAAAGCTGCTGAAGCTGTTTGTTTGTGCTGCTTTTAGATACACCACTGGTTGACGAAGAGATCAATGATTTGAGTTAGCGTTGGAAATGGAATCACTGATGCAGAGCACAGACTGGAGGTGAAACGTGTTGTGCCGTTTGTTCTGACGTTCGTATTCCTTTGATGATTTCCAAAAAACGTCCAACAACGCTCTGGGCACTTTATACTCCGTTGCTCGAACGAAGCTGAGAAACAAGTATATGAGATACTATGCAAGGATCACAAGAAGTACTTCAAGTTCAATGCAATTTTACGATTTCGTTCTTAAATTATATTCCTTAAAACAACATCAAAAATATACAGTCAATATTGTTAATAACAATTTATGCTGCTGTATATGGTGATGTATTTGATGTTGCAAATTTATTTGCGAACTTTTTGCTCCACGCTAGATAGTCGGGATCACCAATTTGTAGGCTTTTATTTTTTGGTTAGCGCACCTACAGTTTTTTCTAAACGTCGAACAAACATTTTATTCCAAAAATCTTTACTAAATAAACAGCGATTTGTGTTTTGTTATTTTGATAAGTATATCTAAAAAAAACAACTTTATTCAATTTAATTATATTTACAAATATTTTACTTTAACAATTCACTGGTGATGGCGTTGTACAAAATCAATTTTTTATGTGTCAGAAACACACGTCTTTTTATCATGACGTCCAATAAGAATAAGAAGGAAGTTATTTCATTTTTTCATTACTACTTCCTTTCTTTTGTTTGCCTGCAATTTACAATAGTATTCTGACATGTTTCACCGAAGGTGAAAATCTTCAATTTAAACAAGTCAGAATACTATTGTTTGAGTTTTGTGGTAGATAAAATTATTAATTTGTTTTAATAATAATGAGATCGTAGTCATGTAGGCACTACAACCTTTTGGATTTCGACTGGGAAATAAATGTAATTAAAATGATTATTTCTGTATGAAATCAACCCTTAAGTGATATTTTTTAATTTGTGGTTGATAAAATTATTAATTTGTTTTAATAATAATGAGATCGTAGTCATGTAGGCACTACAACCTTTTGGATTTCGACTGGGAAATAAATGTAATTAAAATGATTATTTCTGTATGAAATCAACCGCGTAAATAACCCTTAAGTGATATTTTTTAATTTTTTTTAATGTTATTTATAAAATTATCACTATAATAAAAACCAATATTTAGAATTTTAAATATGTTATGCTGCTACATTCATTTGAGTGACGCAAACAGCGCCGACCGTTGGCGTTTTTTCATGTTACATTTTTTTTTTCATAAAAACTCTACGCCAGAATCGAGCTCGACCGCAGAACTTTTTAAAAAGGAAATCGAACACGAAAAGCGAAAATCTTTTGTTTACATTTTTTTATTGCAAGTGTTTTTGTTGTGCTAGTATAAAGAGGGGTAAATCTCCCAAAATATCAAGAGCTGTTTGTAAGGACGATTTTAACATCACCAAAATCATCCTCACATTTTCAGCGGCTTAGCGGTCCAGAGGACCAAACATACTTTTTTATCTTTGTATATATTGAAATAAACACTTTGTTACTTAAATATTTTCCTTTGTACATACACTGAACTTTAGCGTAGTCACCCTGTATTTCTAAGAACATTTGTAACGGTGTTCTGCTTCAATAGCACTACACCGATAATGCATAGAAACACTCAGGGCAACACACAGTGTAAATCACATATTCACACGAGTGAATGCCGCCGATTTACAAGACAAAACAAAAAAAAATTAACAACAGCAAGAATATAACATGAATGTACAACAACAAAATTATAAGAATATCATGTAACGCATTTACAACAACAAAAATTATGTTGCCAGTGCATGAATTGTAAGAAAACAACAACAACACGGTCATTGGGTTCAGCATGCAGGCACTCGGCATAGGAAGAACTTATTGCACGCATGCTGGACCAAATGTACCGTTAACTTAGTATATAAGAAGGCTACCAACAGGTCAGCAGGGAAGTCGTTGGTGCATCGTCGCAAAGTGCACGTCTGGGCAAGTCGAAAGTTTTCTGATTTTAATTTATATATAGCTTACAACTTCCCCCACCCGTGGTAAGGGGTTGTAAGTACTATTTAGTTTATACTTAGTCTATACATAGCATATAGCTTCCCCCCACCCGCGGTAAGGGGTTATATGCTATTATCAATATCATTATCATAGTTCGTATACAGGTTGCAACTTCCTCCCACCCGTGGTAAGGGGTTGCAAACTATCATCTATTTCGCTCATAGGGGGCAGGGACTTAGTCTCTCCGGTTCTTTGTTTGGTTAGCTAAGTGTCAAGCTCGTATACAGTCTGCCGCTTCCCCCCACCCGTGGTAAGGGGTTGCAGACTACTGATCTATTTCGCTCGTAGGGGGCAGGGACATAGTCTCTCCAGTTGTGATTTGGCAAGTTACGTCTTGTAGATTGTATATGGTTTGTAACTTCCCCCCACCCGTGGTAAGGGGTTACAAGTCCACAGTACTATTCCGCTTAGAGGGGGCAGGGACTTAGTCTCTCCAGTTCTGGTTTGGATAGATGTTTATACTCTTAGCATCCACTAGTTTAGACACAACTCACAGCTTCCCCCCACCCGTGGTAAGGGGCTGTTAGTTATTATCCTTAGCATTATACGTAGCCTATACATAGCATATAGCTTCCCCCCACCCGCGGTAAGGGGTTATATGCTATTATCGGTATCATTAACATAGTTGATATACAGGTTGCAACTTCCCCCCACCCGTGGTAAGGGGTTGCAAACTCTCATCTATTTCGCTCATAGGGGGCAGGGACTTAGTCTCTCCGGTTCTTTGTTTGGTTAGCTAAGTGTCAAGCTCGTATACAGTCTGCCGCTTCCCCCCACCCGTGGTAAGGGGTTGCAGACTACTGATCTATTTCGCTCGTAGGGGGCAGGGACATAGTCTCTCCAGTTGTGATTTGGCTAGCTACGTCTTGTAGACTTTATATGGTCGTAACTTCCCCCCACCCGTGGTAAGGGGTTACAAGTCCACAAATTTTATTTCACTTATAGGGGGCAGGGACTTAGTCTCTCCAGTTTTCGATTGGACAGTTATCATATCTAGCACAAGTCTTATCAAGAAATGCACCTTGCGATGCCGTAACGTCGACTCAGCGACCAACGCAAAAATATAGTAAGCATATATCTATATCGTAATAAACCTTGTAATAACTCATTGAAATGAAATCTGTCATGATAAAGCTAACGTAAATAAAGTAAATAAAATAAAAGCAACACGAAATGGTCTATGTAATTTCTGTAACGAACCTCCTGGATCCGCTGAGCATACCCCAGCTATAAAACTTCGTTGCATGTTTTAGCTCTACGGTAGAGTCGTTTTGAAGGGGAAACGAACAACTTGACAGCCAAAAAAAAATCTGGCGCAGAGTTTTACGAAAAAAAATTAACATTAGTAACTAGGTATTTGAATTTTTGTCAAGCCGAAAGTCGAAATACGACAGATACATAATCGGCCCCATGATATGGTAATGTAAGTTGCCGTGGTTAAATAAGTTTATGTAATGGACTGTCTTAATTGGTTATTTGGATTAAAAATATAGTGGCTTTCTGTTTTTAACTTAATCACAATTTTAATTAATTCTTACTTAAGTTGTGTTAGACTCAAGAAAAATTAAAAAGGAATGGGAAAAAATCTCTTCTGTATAATACCAAAAATGACAGTTTACAACAATTTACATTGTGCTTAATGTATACTGAACTGACAAAACAAGTTATATTGTAATAAATTTGTTACTTTTGGCATGTGCACGGGTGATTTTGTTTGACAAATTCTAGAATCTATGTTTTCAAAGTATGTAATTGTTTCTTGGTTGCTGATTTCCAACATGTCGTCCCCGTTGACGAGTCAGTATAGTCAAATGCGTCATTTGCCATCTGGAAAGTTGATTTACCTTCAAGTGTGTGATATCAGGTTCAGGTACTGTGGTGATTGGCTGTCCGATAATGAAATGAGCTGGCTTTAATGCTTCGATGTTGTCCTCCAGTGACTCGCACAGGGGTCGCGAGTTTAGCCGAGCTTCGATTTGGGTGAGTAACGTATTTAACTCTTCGTATCGTAAAATGGTTTGGCCAATGAAGCGTCGCAAATTAAATTTAACTGACTTCACAGCTGCTTTACAGAGTCCGTTGAAATGTGGTGATGCTGGAGCTACGAAGTGCCATTTAGTGTTGTTTATCGCAGCCCAATTGGAAATTAATTCATTATCACTTGACATTAATTGATGAAAGTGTTTCAATTCGTTGGCAGCTCCTACAAAATTCATTCAATTATCACTGTATATATCAGTGCAAACGCCACGACGATTCTGGAACCGTTTATATGCTGCGAGGAATGTGTCCGCAGTAAAATCAGACGCCAACTCGAGATGTACGGCCTTGGTTAACATGCAGGTGAATATAAATAGATAACCCTTGCAGGTAATAGAGCTTCGTATTTTACTTGTCTTGAGGCTGTATGGGCCAGCGTTGTCCACGCTTGTCTGCAAGAACGCTCGTATCAGGTTGACCCGTGGTGGTGGTAATTGACCCATTAGCTGTTCATGAGTTTTCATTTTTTGTTGGAAACATTTAATGCAGCTGTGTATTAAACGTCGAACCAAATCCTTGCATCACAATATGATGTATTGTTGTAATGTATATAAGTATATAAGTAAGGTGGCTCCTGCGTGTAAGTGTTGCTCGTGTGCTTCCTGCACCAGGTTATATGCCAGAGGGTGAGCACTTGATAGAATTATTGGATGCTTTAGGTCCTGTTGCTGCTTTGCGTGTTCAAGGCGACCTCCCACTCGTAAAATGCCGGCGTTATCTAGGAACGGAGAGAGAAAAGAAATACTGTTAGATTTCTTTAATGGTAAGTTGTTTTGGAACAGCTTGATTTCAATGGGAAAGCTTGCATGTTGAACTTTCAATAGGATTCGTTTACGGGATTCGTCGTTCGTGTTGTAAGTTGTGGTTGGCTCGTCTCACCCAAGTGAGTACTCGAATGGCTTTGGTTAACCTTGAGAACTTCCCGATTACTTCAGCAATTAGAGGGTTTTCATGGTTTCCGCATCTTTTTAGTCTTGTTGAGTAATAGGCCCGATTACTTCAGCAATTAGAGGGTTTTCATGGTTTCCGCATCTTTTGAGTCTTGTTGAGGAATAGGCTGGTTACCGTTTCTGTCTTCACAGATTTGACTTATTCAGTGGTTCTGGCAAGAGGATTGCTTCGTGTCGGATCCAGTTTGGTCCTTTTCTGCAATTCGTTTGGAGTGATGCCACGGGAGGCAACGTCTGCTGGGTTTTGCTTCAATGGCACGTAACTCCATTGTTGCACATTTGTGGGTTCCAGTATTTCCATTACCCGGTTGAGTACAAAAATATTTCCCTTTTTAGAAGGGTTTGCCAGCCAAGCAAGGACGGTTGTAGAGTCAGACAACAAGGACACCTTCGGAGTAGTTGCGAGATGAAGTGATCTTGTACCAATTTTACCAACCGGACAAGCAAAAGCGCTGCACATAATTCCAATTTCGCTGTTGTGAGGTATTTAATTGGTGCGACCTTAGTTTTAGCACCGATTATGTTTGTTATCTCCTCTCTATGCGAATTTATTGTGCGAGACGGTAGCTCTTCTATTTGCCAAAATCTTTGCAACGTTCGATCAATGCTGGTTTCTTCTTCGGTAGACAGACTGCAGGTAACGGTTTAGTGTGGTTTATTATCTACTTGATTAATCCCCCCTACAATCCATCCTAACTTGGTGTTCTGCGCAACGCGCCTATCCGCCCCTTCAACGACTTGGCCATCAGACAAGAGCATTACAAATCTGTCGCACCCGACTAAAAGGTCTATGATGCCAGGTGTGTGAAAATCTGAATCGGCTAGCGACAGTTGATTTGCGTTGATTGGTTTGTGACGTCGATAGATTGAGACGGTATGTTCGACGTAATTTTGGGTATGATGTATGTAGTGAGGTCAGTGGTGAATTGGCTGTTGGTTCTCGATCTTACTACAGGTGAGCATACACCTCTTATCTTTCCAGCGTTTCCCCCATTCAGCGTGTTGATTTGGAAACTTGCATTAGATCTTGGGAGATTGAGACGGCCTATGCAACCTTCAGTGATGTAGAACCTTGTGGACGCAGAGTCTAAAGGAGCTCGACAGGGTTACCATATTCCAAAACTGTCACGAATTTTAACCAATGCAGTTGGCAGTAAGGCATCAATGCCCTTTATGGAATGTGATGAATGGAAATTGGTGGTATCGTTTGACTCAACGGGTTTTGTATCGTTGGACATTGCAAGTGCGGTGTAGGCATTCGTGACTGCAGGTGAATGAAATATTCCATAATACCATAATCGTGAATTTCATGCGAATCGCTTGAGAAATTGCTTTGTTCCCGAAATTCCAGACCATAATGACCATATTCCAGAATTTCCATAGGAACAAGTTTTGGAATCGCAATGAATTCCTCCATACCGAATTTCATGCGAATTGCTTGAGAAATCTCTTTATCCCCGAAACTCCAGACCATAATGACCATATTCCAGAATATCCATAGGAATGATTCTTATAATCACATCTTAGTCCTACTTACCGAATTTCACGCGAATCGCTTGCGAAATTCCTTTGTTCCCGAAATTCCAGACCATAATGACCATATTCCAGAATTTACATAGGAATGATTCTTATAATCGCATATTACTCCTACATACCAAATTTCATGCAAATCGCTTGAGAAATTGCTTTATTCCCTAAATTCCAGACCAGAATGATTATATTCCAGAATTTGATTAGGAGCAAGTCTTATAATCGCATCGAAGCCCTACATACCGAATTTCATGCGAATCGCTTGAGAAATTGCTTTGTTCCCGAAATTCCAGACCATAACGCCCATACTCCAAAATTTCCATAGGAACAAGTCTTATAATCGCATCAAAGTCCTACATACCGAATATCATGCGAATCGCTTGAGAAATTGCTTTGTTCCCGAAATTCCAGACCATAATGACCATATTCCAGAATTTCCATAGGAACAAGTCTTATACTCGCATTAAAGTCCTACGTACCGAATTTCATGCGAATCGCTTGAGAAATTGCTTTGTTCCCGAAATTACAGACCACAATGATCATATTCCAGAATTTCCATAGAAACAAGTCTTATAATCGCATCTTAGTCCTACATACCGAATTTCATGCGAATCGCTTGAGAAATTGCTTTGTTCCCGAAATTACAGACCACAATGATCATATTCCAAAATTTCCATAGAAACAAGTCTTATAATCGCATCAAAGTCCTACATACCGAATATCATGCGAATCGCATGAGAAATTGCTTTGTTCCCTAAATTCCTAAGCATAATGACTATATTCCAGAATTTCCATAGGAAGAACTCTTATAATCGCATCAAAGTCCTATATACCGAATTTCATGCGAATCGCTTTAGAAATTGATTTTTTCCCGAAATTACAGACCACAATGACCATATTCCAGAGTTTCCATAGAACAAGTCTTATAATGGCATCTTAGTCCTACATACCGATTTTCATGCAAATCGCTTGAGAAATTGCTTTGTTCTCGAAATTCCAGACCATAATGACCATATTCCAGAATTTCCATAGAAACAAGTCTTATAATCGCATCTTAGTCCTACATACCGAATTTCATGCGAATCGCTTGAGAAATTGCTTTGTTCCCGAAATTACAGACCACAATGATCATATTCCAGAATTTCCATAGGAACATTTCTTATAATCGCGTATTAGTCATTCATACCGAATTTCATGCGAATCGCTTGAGAAAATGCTTTGTTCCATAAATTCCAGACCACAATGATCATATTCCAGAATTTCCATAGAAACAAGTCTTATAATCGCATCTTAGTCCTACATACCGAATTTCATGCGAATCGCTTGAGAAATTGCTTTGTTCCCGAAATTACAGACCACAATGATCATATTCCAGAATTTCCATAGAAACAAGTCTTATAATCGCATCTTAGTCCTACATACCGAATTTCATGCGAATCGCTTGAGAAATTGCTTTGTTCCCGAAATTCCAGACCATAATGACCATATTCCAGAATTTCCATACGAACAAGTCTTATAATCGCATTAAAGTCCTACGTACCGAATTTCATGCGAATCGCTTGAGAAATTGCTTTGTTCCCGAAATTACAGACCACAATGATCATATTCCAAAATTTCCATAGAAACAAGTCTTATAATCGCATCTTAGTCCTACATACCGAATTTCATGCGAATCGCTTGAGAAATTGCTTTGTTCCCGAAATTCCAGACCATAATCACCATATTCCTTAATTTCCATAGGAATCGCATATTATACATACATACCGCATTTCATGCGAATCGCTTGAGAAATTGCTTTGTTCCTGAAATTCCAGACCATAATGACCATATTCCAGAATTTCCATATGAACAATTCTTATAATCGTATCTTAGTATCATGCGATTTGCATGAAATTCGGTATGTAGGAGTAATATGCGATTATAAGAATCATTCCTATGTAAATTCTGGAATATGGTCATTATGGTCTGGAATTTCGGGAACAAAGGAATTTCGCAAGCGATTCGCGTGAAATTCGGTAAGTAGGACTAAGATGCGATTATAAGAATCATTCCTATGGATATTCTGAAATATGGTCATTATGGTCTGGAGTTTCGGGGATAAAGAGATTTCTCAAGCAATTCGCGTGAAATTCGGTATATAGGACTTTGATGCGACTATTAGACTTGTTTCTTTGGAAATTCTGGAATATGGTCCTGAGGTACTGGAATTTCGGGAACAACGCAATTTCTCAGGCGATTCGCATGAAATTCGGTATGTAGGACTAAGATGCGATTATAAGACTTGTTCCTATGTAAATTCTTGAATATGGTCAGGAATTTCAGGAATAAAGCAATTTCTCAGGTGATTCGCATGAAATTTGGTATGTTGGACTAAGGTGTGATTTAAGACTTGTTCCTAGGGAAATTCTGGAATATGGTCATTTTGTACGGGAATTTCGGGAACAAAGCAATTTCTCTAGCAATTCGCATGAAATTCGGTATGTAGGACTAAGATGCGACTATAAGTCGTGTTCCTATGGAAATTCTGGAATATGGTCATTATGGTCTGGAATTAAGGGAACAAAACAATTTCTCAATCGTTTCGTATGAAATTATTGTCTGGAATTTTGGATGCCGTTTTGAGATGTCCGTTCTTTGTTTTCTTTTCTTTCGTCCCGGGCAGACGTTCTTACGCCCAAATCCCGCGGCCGTGCATCTGACACAGCCTACCCATTGGCTTTAAGCTCCAAAGCTATAAATAAAAAATGAATTTCTATGGTTTTAGATAAACTCAAATTCATTTTTGGTGCTTAAAGCAAAAAAAAAAAATTTACCTGCTGCAGGTTTTCCCAAGTATCATAAAATCTATGAGTTTTTCCGCAAACATGTTAATGATTTTAAGTTTTATTATTGTTATGTTCGCAAGAAAAGAAAAACGCTATGCTTATTACGCATTTTGTGGAAAAAATTGACCTCAAATATAAAAATTAGCATGGGGAAGAAAACTGGAACAGGCGTTGGAGTGTGATATCTTTAGACTCAAACAAGATATCAACTTTATTTAAACGCAGTTAGAAAGGCTAGTATTTATTCTAAAAATAAGGTCCCAAACGAAGTGGGGCAGGGTTTACCAAAGTAAGCTTTTTCGTTAATCCTAGATAAATGATGTCAATATTGGAGATAGACCCTTACTGCAGAACGCTTTTTTTCTTAGAATATACCCAAGAGTCATTTCCCAAACAATTTGTCCCAAAAGGTCTCAAATAAGAAGGCACCACCACCAGTCGCTCCATCAAGCCAAAAATTCCAAACTACGGGACCAACAGCAAAACCTTTTTCCATGCCGCCAATAGTCTGCTTCAGACTAAACGTCGCTGAACTATCAAAGTTCACGAAGAGCGCCAACATTAGTTGCAGAATTCGCAACATCAACAGCAACAAATCAGTCGTTACGGCCATGAACAGAGATGGCCATCAGCTAATTCGGTCTTTCCTACAATCGGGAAAGACTGAGTTTAACACTTATACTGCAAAGGAGGACAGGAAAGAAATGTTGGTCCTAAAAGGTATTCAACACTCCTTTGATGCTGAAGATGTCAAGGAAGCGTTGACGACAGAGGGTGTCCCTGTACTAGTGGTGAAACCCTTCAAATCTCAAAGGACTGACAAGAAATTTAATCATTTCATTGTCGAGCTGGAGAAGAACTGCGATAAAGCGGCAGTTTGCTCAAAAACCCTCCTTTTGAACCAGTTGGTGCATTGGGAAAAACTAAAATCGGCGGGCATTACTCAATGCAGAAACTGCCAAAAATTTGGACATGTCGCAAGTAATTGCGGCATGAAATACAGATGCGTCAAGTGCAAAGATGAGCACTTGCCTGGCCAATGCCCAAGAAATGCAGACAATATAAAAGACGACAACGTTTTCTGCACAAACTGCCAGAAAAATGGACATCCGGCAAACTATAAAGGATGTCCAAAATATAAGGAAAAGATGGCTGAAAAGCTTAAAACCGCACAAAAGAAGAAGGAACAACATAAATTCGCCCAGATGTCTGCTTCAAAAGCCATAGTAAAGGGAGTAAGTTTTGCTAGTATAGCTGCTATGGGGACTTCCAGCAAGCCAGCAACGATCAGCAAGCCTCTAACAAGCAGCCATGCAGCATCAAACAGCAAACCAATAAAAAAGCCAGCCGTTAAACCTGTACCATCTACCGGAAAAGCCAACATCTTCGACGATACGGAAAGGCTATTTGGAGCTGACCTCTTTACAATTCTACAGAAGGCAAGAGAAGTCGTGCCTGCTAATTATAGCAGTCTTGATGACAGGTCCAAAACAACCGTTTTGGGTCGACTTATTTGTGAATTATGTTCACAATAAGCAGGATAAGTTTATTCTCATATAATGTGAATTCCATTTATTCGTTAGCTAGGCGTATCACACTAACATTATTTATTAAAACTAATAAACCTGACATTCTTCTTTTACAGGAAACAAATCTCACTGGGAGAAATCCGTTCAGTCCAGACGGATACAATATCCACAGGGTCGACAAAGGCAGTGGACGCTCTGGGACGGCGGTCCTTATCAGGAACACTATGGCAGGCGAAAAGGTGCAAATCAGTGTTCTACGTAGCATGGAAGCAACAGCTGTCAGCATTAAAGTCAACGAAGTGGAGACCTTGCTGGTGATATCGGTGTACAATCACTGTAACGCAACGAGGGAAGACATCCAACGGGATTTGCAAACTGTCTGCAACACCTCCTCTAGACACACATACTGTGTTGTTGGAGGTGATTTTAATGCTAGACATACTCGATGGCAGGACGAAGTGTGCAATCACAAAGGAAGGGCCATTACAGACTGGATGGACTCAAATCCGCATCAGCACACGATGGCTATAGTTTCACAGCCCCGGAAGACGTACCGTCAACTTTGGATTTCTTTCTGGCAACCACAAATTTCTTAAATATTCTCCCAGAATCAAGAAATTATTCCTGCTTGGCGCATGATAGCGACTCGGATCATATGGCCATAGAGCTTCGAGTTAGGCTGAACCAGCGAAAATTTTGAGATTACAGTGAATTCAGCCATTAATCGGCAGAAAACAATTCGCACTAGCAGGGATCGCTTCCAACACTTGCCTGAGCATATACAGGCCATATATGCTCACAAGCAACGGCTTAGGAAACGCCTTCAGAGAATCTTCAATAGGACACTTAACACAGTCAACGACGAATACCTGTCTGTACTTTCGCGACTGCGTTGTACAGTTAACATGTGTCGTCAAGCTGTGCGGAGGTTTCAGGAAGATGAACTGACCAAACGGCTCCAGGACATCAAACCAGGCCCTGAAGCTTTTAGGAAGCTGAACTCTCTGGTTGGAAAGCGTATTTCCATTCCAGAGATTATCACCATTGAAGATCGAACAGTATCCAGCGCTGCTGAGAAAGCGGAAGCCTTTGCCTGCCATTTTGAAAGGAGCTTTACGGACCGACCACCAACGCATCTTCCAGATTTCTTGGAAGAGGTTGAAAGTCTTGTGGAAGACACCACTTCTCCAGGAAATACTATAGTGCAGTTCAGTGAAGAAAATCGCGCCAACGCACCCGTAGATGTCGATATGTTTACCGGAACAGCTGTTGTCAATGATTTGATTATGAGTGGAAACTCAAAAAAATCATCAGGGACAGATGGGATTTCTAACTTTTTGCTTAAAAAGTTACCGGGTATGACAATTTTGATGTTAACCATCATTTTCAACAATTGCCTAAACAATGGCTACTTTCCGGACAACTGGAAGGTGGCCAAGGTAGTACCAGTACCCAAGAAAACCGACCGCTCCAGCGTAACTGGTTACCGTCCAATAGCTTTACTGTGTTGTATCAGTAAAGTATTGGAATCATTGATCCGTAAAAAGATCAATACGTTTTGTACAGAAAGAAATCTTATTCCTTCCTTTCAGTACGGTTTCCGAGAAAAGCACTCTACGCTGCACCCTCTGCTGAAGCTTCACAGTGACGTCACTAAAGGACTGAACGTCAAAAGTAGTACAGTGGCCTGTTTGCTAGACATCGAAAAAGCTTTCGATAGTGTCTGGATAAACGGGCTACTGTACAAGCTTATAAGTTTTGGTTTCCCCAATTATATTGTTAAAATAATTAAAAATTTTCTTTTTAACAGGGTCTTCTTTGTACAGGTGTACGACCGCCCATCGACAAGGAAAAGGATCAAAGCCGGAGTTCCTCAAGGTTCCAGACTTGGACCAATCCTGTATAGCATCTTCACGGCGGATCAACCCACAAATACAGCCGGAACAAGGACTATGCTCTTCGCGGATGACTCCATAACGTATGCAGTTTCCCGCTCTCCCGAGATAGCTGCCCGAAGAGTGGAGGAACACCTCAGAAATCTTTGGGACTACTACCTGAAGTGGGGACTAAAGATCAACGCCAATAAAACGGAACTCATCTGCTTCCGAGTACCAGCAACCGAAACAAGGATAAGAAAAATCACAAGCCGGTGCAGAGACTTAAAAATCACCCTTCCGGATAACACAACAATAAACACCAAGTCAGAGACTAAGTACCTGGGAATCAACTTTACTGAGAGGCTCAAGTTTAACTCTCACATTGACAAAACAATGAAAAAAGCGAACCACGCTTTTCATTTGGTGCACCCGCTACTTAAAAGACGAAACGGTCTGTCCAACAACACCAGGCTGCTTATCTACAAGCAACTCATCAGGCCAGTGATAACCTATGGCTACCCCATATGGTTCACCGTCTCACCAACAACGATGAAGAAGATCTCCCTATTTGAAAGGAAGGTACTAAGGATCTGTACAGGACTCTGGTGGGTGACAAACAGCTATAAGTTTGTGTCGACTACAAAACTATACGAAGCAGCAGGTCTGCTGCCAATAACTGACCACTTGTTCCGAATGGCGAGGAAATTCGTCGACGCATTGGAAACACATCCAAGTCCTGAGATGCAAGGACTGCGAATCGAGGAAATCGAGCCAAGTCACCGGTACATACACATAAGAGGATTCACTGATGCTAGATTCGATGACATCTTTAACAATCAAGACGTCTCCTTCTACGAGAAGGCGGGCAATATTGCAGAGGCTGAAGTTCGCCCTGTTTATACGCCGCTTAACATTTTTCATTCTTATTTTATTTTAAAATTATTGTTTAAAATTTAATTACATTAAAAATTAACATGTAGTAGATTAAGTAGTAAAAAATATTGTTTAAAAATAAACAATACCAAAAAAAAGACAATGTTAATACGTGGGGCCCCTTTTGTTGAGCCGACACATATTAATATTATTTATAAGTTTAGTTTTAAATCAAAATTGTATATTACTTTAATGTTTAATAAAAATATCTTAATCTTAATCTTATGCTTCATTTACATTAGTACCTTACGAGAAAAATGAGCAGGCCGACTATAGTTTAGTTTAAATTATGGTTAGCCAGAGATTGACACGACGAGAATGTTATAGTTATTTTATAGTAACATGGGAAACGTTATCTATAGCATTATGGTACCATGAAAAATATACTACTTCTCTCGTCTAGCTAGCCACAATTTCCTGTTCATTTTTTCTTGCACGGCTCAATTGTAAATCAAGCATTAGTTGACAAAATTAATGCTTCACTTTGGTTCTAGTCGCTTGCTACTTTTAAACGCACAACAAAAAAAAACTCCGCACAAAAGTTTTTGGGAAATTTTTCCTTTTTTTAATTTTATGGGAAAATTTATCAAATTTCTCGACTTTTTCAATTCTTGAAATTTATTTAAAAATACATTTCTTTCACTAAGGGTTTTTCTAGGTTTGCTGCCCTTTTAAAAAGCAATTTATTACTATTGTGTTTCAAAGTTTTGCCCAAAAAAAAATCTTCCTTAACTAAAATGATAAAAAATATTCAGTTTGCAATGAACACTTAGTATTCGTTTTAACTGTTTACGTAAGCTTACCATCTTGGAGCATAAAAATCACATTTTGCAAAATTACACCTTTATGTCGAAGGGACTTTATGGCACTTTTGCTTAAACAAAATTTTCTTTGAATAAAGAACAAGAGCACTTTTTGCAAAATTCCAATTTAATGTCGAAAGTCTCTATGTGGCACTTGTGCCTAAGCAAAATTTTCTTTGAATAAAGAATAAAGAGCACTTTTGCAAAATTCCCCTTTTATGTCAAAAGTCTCTATTTGACACTTTTGCCTAAACAAAATTTTCGTCGATTAAAGAATAAGGAGCACTTTTGCAAAATTCCACTTTTATGTCGAAAGTCTCTATGTGGTACTTTTGTCTAAACAAAATTTTCTTCCCAATAACTCTAAGGTTACCTCTGCTTTTTTAATTCTCTATATTAACTACGCGTGCCCGTGGCTGGCTGGCTGGTCAGATCTTGGGATCAATTTTTAACCAACTTCCCAAAGCCCGATTTTATTGAAACACACATGTGTCGGGGGGCTACAATACAAAAATTGTACAAGATTTACCTGATTTGCTTCAAATTTGCTTCAGCCTTACGTGACTATACTGTCTACTGTGATAAGCAGTATATCGTGATCGTGATCCCACGTAAGAAAACAGATTATTTAATATAGGCGCGATTTCTGATTTTTTGTTTTTTACTATAAATATAAAATTATAGAGGCAGGGGTCGTGCCTCACGTTAATATTTTTTAATAATTAGATACCAATTGAATTTTCTGTTTTCTTTTCTATTTAATAGAAATAGGTATTTAATAGAATTTTACCAGTCGTTGGTGGAGGAAAAAAAACACAAAATAAATAAGCACGTCACTCACATGAACAAATTATTTGATTGCATTTTTGTTAGTTTGTGATCCTTTTTGTTGGTTGCTGTTGCATTTGATGATGGTGTACATACTAACGAATTATTTTCGTTCGTCTGTGATTCTTGTGGGTGGTGTTGTAGCTGCTGTTGTATTTGATGTAGGCGTACTAACGAGTTATATTCCGTTGTGAATTTAAATAACATTCTCCCATTAAGCTTACGGAAGTTAATTACTAAAAGTTTCTTCCTATTCCCAGATTCATCGCCGCCTTTCTTGTCAACAACCCAGACTAGATTGTTGTAAGGGGATCTGGATTTTCTAATTATACCGTTTTTCAGCATTTCTTTGTGTTAACGAAGTCTGCTACTCCCATAGGGTATGGGTATAGCTTGGAATAAATGGGTTCATTGTGCTCCGTACGAATGCTACCTACAATGTCATTATTATATGGCCGATACCATATTATGCTTACTCCATACAAAACCGTTGACGCACTGTAAAATGCTCTGCGCTCAATTCATTTATGTTCAGATAGGAGTTTTTCCTTTTAAAAAACGATGGCGATTTTCACATCCCCCCTCCAAAACAGATTTTTTTAGGTTTTGTATGGGGTAAGCATAATATGGTATCGGTCAGCATATGGTATGGGGTAACCATTTTTAGATAACGTTGCATATAAACGCAATATAAACTGATCGCGATTCCGCTAGAATTGAGCCACGCCCTAAAGAATAGCATGGCTGTGTAGACCTAATTATCACCTTTCATTTGATACCAATATTTTGCCCCACCCACTTTTAAGCACGCCCCTTTTTACTCTTTTATGAAAAAGTCTGTTTTTTGCTCTTTCTCCGTCGAGGGGGGTTCTATTGGCCCCATTTTTTAAATGGAAGGTATTTTTATTACCTTTCGTATGATACCAATTAACCCCCACACCTCCTTATAAATACTTAGAAAAATGCATTTTTCTAAAAAAAACTCAAAGCTTTGGATGCCCCTCCCACCCAAAGGGAGCCCCGCCCCCACGCACCGCCCACATTTGTGGGAGGTTGGCGGGGGTGGGGCAAAAATACCGTTGCCGAGCATACCGTTGAAACGCCCAAAAGCCTTTGATTTCTTCACTAGCATTTTTTGAAATGGTTCCTTAACAATAGTAGGAACATATGTATCGTCAATTTTAATAAAATGCACATCCTCACATTTTAGGAACTGAATTTCTTCCGTTCCAGAATCGAAAATAATTTTGTTATTTTTGAAGTCAATTTTTGCATTGACCTCGTTAAGTAGGTCGAGACCGACTATTCCATCGAAAGTCTATAAAACCGGTGAAATTAAAAATTAAGCATTTTTCCCGAATAAATTTATAAAACATTTATCCCTTACATTATTATGTCCATTTATCGACGTAACTTGGAGCGGTTTTTGCATTGCTAAAATGTATTTTAACTCTTTAAGTGGTTTGATATAATCTATTAAATGTTTTATGCTTCTCCCTGCTATTGTTCGATTTATGAACGGCAGCAGGGAGTTATTCCTTAAAAAATTTATGTTATCGAAATCAATTGGCTCGTCCACTTCCGCAGCCTCTACTTCTGCTCTATCGGAATACTTCTCATATTCTTGGAGATTGTTACCCTGAGATATGTGGTTGATATTTTGCAGCTCTGGTGCATCTATCGTATTCTGCTCGTCTCTAATGGGGCTGTACCTGATTAGGCAGGCCTCCGCTAACCTGTGCTTGTTTGAAATTGTAAGCGACACTTGCGTTGTAGCGCTGTGGTCGATTACCGTTACCATTTGGCCAATACTGCATCAGCTGTGTCCCTAATTGTAATGTATAATGGGTATAGCACGAGCTGGCAGGATCTCCTTGTAATGTATGCCAGCTATTGATGGTAACTTGGCAGGGTCGCCATGTAAAGATTAGTAACTGTAACGCTATTGCTGATTGAAACGCTAGGAGCAATTTAGGGCTTTATTTCCATGTACTGTATAATGCTCCTTGATGTCTAGTAACGGGTTCCACTAGTCAAGGCTATTACGCCAGAGACTTGAACCTTTGGGGCAATTTCCTGCTCTCAAGGTGGGAATTCAACTAGAGGTTCCTGCTAATGCCTTTAGGGTTTAAGGCTCGCAAGCCTAAGAAAACACTGGTGGTATTGCTTTTGCTTTCTAGTCTGAAGTTCGAACTAGAAGTGATTTTTATTTGATTCTTGTTGCTTATTTATAGGTGGTCAAAGACTTAAAACATACTACACAATTTAATAAGAATACATAGAAAAGTATACACATGTATACTAGGTAGATCGATTAATGCTGGTCAGCATTTTGGCATTATTGCATACCAATATGCCGAACATTCTTAATTGCTTCAGGTCGCTTGCCTATATATTGCTGATGTGACATATTTACCAGCACAGGCAAGTGACCTACATTGTTTATAATTTTATTGCATGTTCGGTCAACGTCATACACCGCAAGGGTAAGTGACCGAACGTTATTTACTTTTTTTATGATCAGCGCTCGCTCGCCTATAATGCTTTCTATGCATTTTGTTTGTTGTCATAGGCTAACGACTGCCGATCGTACTCTCATTACTTTGTATGCTGCCATGCTCAGGCATGAAGTGTGCTGACAAAGTAATAAGACTCTTTTTTGTTTGTTCACTCGTTGAGTGTTTAAGCTGTAATATTTTAATTGCGGTTCATATGCAGATGGCATTATGAGGAATACAATGAATCGGGACTATATGAATAATTAATCGATCTAACCTTGAATACTATGTTAGCGCTGGTATGCTCCCTTCACACCACTCTTCCTGGGGGAAAAAGGAGAAATCATGACACATCGTGATTTCTTCTTTTTAGGCGCCACTTGTGTATCATTTTCTGGTTTGATTACCAGGTGGGAGATTTTTTGTTTGTTTTACAATTATTTGAAATAAATTTTTGTTTTGTCGTAAAAAGGTTACGTTAATTCGGAGAAGTACATAGGTAGGTATATTTATTTCTTGTTGTTAAATTTTAGTTTAATGTATATTTTTTTTTTGTTTAATACATTCATTCAATCTTAATTATAATTGTAATTGTAGTAATAATTGTAAGTCTAGAAATTAATTTTTTAATTTTTAAATCTTATTTTTAGTTCTAATTTTAAATCGTTAATGAATTTGTTAAAACCTTAAAACTATATTGTAGAAATTAAATTATTTACTTTTTTTTATATTTTTAATGCTATGTATGGAAATTATATATGTATGTTTCTTATATATGTATTTTTTTTTTTTTTTTTGACTATGTTGTATGGATATTTCCGTTAAATTATATTTTTCTTAAGTGATATGTTTTCCTTATACTCTATGTTAACGTGTTCTTAATAGGCCAATTCTAATTTTCTTATTTATTTAGACTTCTAACTTAAATTCTACTTAGTTTGTTTGTATTCATTATTGTTTTTACTTATTATTGCTTCTATATAATATATATTATATATTTTTTTTTTTTGTATAATTTATTTACAATTTGGGATACATTCTCTCACCCTTTTTTTTTTTTTTTTTTAGATCAGTTTTATAACGTTAAATATATGTAAAATGGCTTTAGTCTATTTTTGTGTACTGTCATTCTTTTGTTTTCGTATTTGATTTCACAATTCACACCATTTTGTGACAAGACTTCATATGGTCCTATATATATTGGATCTAGTTTCTTTCTAGCCTCATTTCTCAATAAAACCAAACTTCCTATTTCGAAATTTGCACTCTTTGTGTGCCCATCTATGTCATACCTTTCTTTCCTAGCATTTTTCTTTTTTATTAGAGTTTCTCGAGCATCACTATGAGCAACTTGTAATTTATTCTTCAAGTCAATTACGTAGTCCTCATAGTTGTATACTGGTTCTATATGTTTCGTTAAATTTGATGGTAAGTTACACTGCTTTCCGAATATAAGTTCGAAAGGTGTATAACCCGTTTCTGAGTGTACAGAAGTATTATAACAGAAAACATAATAGGGCAACCAGGTGCTCCAATCGGTATGTTTATCCGAAACATAACTTCTTAGATATGCTCCTAAAACCTTATGAGAGTTTTCTAGTGCCCCTATACTTTCATGATGGTATGCTGTAGATTGTAATTGTTCTATCCTCAACAATTTACAGCAACCCTTTAAAACCTGATTTAGAAACTCGGTTCCTTGATCTGATGCTATTCTAAGTGGTACTCCATATCTTAAAATAAAACCTTCTACTATAGCTTTTGCTACTGTGACTGATTCTTTATTTGGAAGTGGTATAGCTTCCATAAATTTTGTAAGTTCGTCTTGTATTGTCAGAATATACTTGGAGCCATCTTCTGATTCTTCTAAGGGTCCTACTAAATCTAGATATAATTTTTCAAAACCTGATTCGGCTGTAGATGTAATAGTCATGGGTTGTTTTTTAGGCTGGATATATTTGTTTCTTTGGCAAATCGGGCAATGCTTAACAAATGTCGTCACATCGTTTTGCATTCCTGTCCAAAAGTATTTTTTCTTAATTTTTTGTAACATACGGTTTACTCCGGCATGTCCGCTAGTTGGAAGTATGTGGTAGTCATTTAGTATTAATTTCTTCTTACAAGGATCGGTTACTTCGATATGGTTTTCTATAATGTGCACTTTGATATTACTTTCTTTAAACATTTCTCCTAATATCTTTTTTAATTCATTTACTTTGCATTCTCGGTGGCCACCTGCAAGTTTCTTCATTTCATTTTTAGTAACATATATTTTCTTAATTGATCTTGATCCGCAGAGTTTTTGCACATCCCTTGACAGTATTTTGCCAAATTCTGCCGCTTGGGTTGTAGTGCTTTCCTTGGATTTATTTAGGAGTAAACAATTCCTTTTTGGAATATACGCCAAAACTTTGTTTGGGGCTATAATTATGTCCATATCCTTGTAATTAACTAAATCTTCCGTAAAATTGTCAACGATCTTCAGCTCCACGACTTTCAGTCCATTTTCTGGTAATTTTAGTAGTTCTATTATACGATTTTCTTTCGATTCTTTACTTTCTATTTTATCGCCTGTTTGACTTTGATTATAACTATTGATTTTCGATTGAGCTCTCGTTATAACACGTATAGGTAATTGTTTTAAATCGTCCGAGTCTAATTTTATACGGCTAAGTGCGTCTGCGGTACAATTATCTTTGCCGGGAGAATATTCTACGTAAAAATTGTATTCCTCTAGTAATAGTCTAAATTTGGTTAGTCTACTACTAGGTTCTTTTAGTGAGAACAAGTACACTAAGGGTCTGTGGTCTGTCAAAATCTTAAATCTTCTTCCGAACAGATAGGGTCGATAGTGTTTGACTGCCCACACTATTGCAAGTAATTCTTTCTCAATGGTGCTATGGTTTTTCTCTGCCTTATTAAGAGTCTTGCTTACGTAAGCAATTGGCCTATCATCGGAATTGGATAACACTGCTCCAAGAGCGAAACCTGACGCATCTGTACGTAGAATGAATTCTTCATTAAAATTGGGGAATTGTAAGATTTTAGGACTCGTGAGGATTTCTTTTAACAAATTAAATGATTTTTGGCAATCTTTATTGAAAATGAACTCGACATCTTTCTTTAGTAATCGATTAAGTGGAATGGAGATGGTAGCGAAATTTGGAATGAATTTACGATAATATTTTGCAAAGGCCACAAATCTTCTGGTCTCATCAGCGTTGGTGGGTATTGGATAATTTTTCATAGCAATAGATTTAGTGGGATCGGGTAGTATGCCATTGTCAGAGATAACGTGTACTAGGTATAACACTTCTTTGCGCAAGAAAGAACATTTTCCTGGATGTATCTTGAGATTTACTTCTCTGAGACGTTCAAAAACTTGGATTAAGTTTTTATTGTGGTGTTCTAAACTTTTACCGAAAACTATGAGGTCATCAAGATAAACGAAGCAACGTGAATATGTTAGTTCGACATCGCTATGGACATCATTCTTGAAAATTTGCTGGGTGAAATCTTTAGCCCCATCGGTAGTCGTTTTAGTTGGTAGTGACCTTCTTCTGTTGAAAACGCCGTAATTGGTCTGCTATTAGCATCTAACTCCATTTGATAGTATCCCTGGCTTAAATCTATGCACGAAAAGTAAGCTGCTCCTCCTACCATGTCATAGATGTCTGTTATGTTGGGTAGGGGGAATTTGTCATCCTCAATTCGCTCGTTAACGTGACGATAGTCTATCACCATTCGGAATTTCTGTAGACCGGTAACAGGGTCTTTCTTTTTGGGTACGATAAGTACTGGGGAATTCCAAGCAGAAATAGATGGCTCTATGATATCATCTGCTAAAATTTTTCGTATTTCTTCCTTTAGATCTTGCTTCTGGGTGTGTGGTAGGCGATAAGGCTTTGTATATTTTGGGGATGCTCCTTCTTTAAGCGTGATATCTGCCTTTCCAATATTGGTATATGTTAATTTATCACCTTCTACGTGAAAGATATCTTGGTATTTAGAACATATTGCTTCGATTTCCGTTTTTTCCTCACTATTTAATGTATCAAAACTTATTTCGCTTAATATCTTATTAACTCGGGTGCTTATCGATTTATCTGTCTGGTGGTAGCGTAAGACATAATGTTCCGAAGCGGGTAAAGATAAAGGCTCAGCCCATTTAAGAGTTACTGTTGTATCGCGTGTATTTGGTATTCTAATAGGAATTTTTCCTTTTATGGGTGTAGAAAGTGACCCGGCCATGAAAATATCTCTACCTAATTCTTGTGGGGCAAAAACTCGAGCTTCGGTGTGCTCTGTGCTTAGAAAATAGGTTGCTTCGCACCTTGGTGCTAGCAGGACAGTGTTTATGTGCTGCTGGGAGCATATGGGTAGGTGAATTGTATTACTACTTTTCCTGAGTTTTAATAAAAATTCCTCCAAATCGATTATGGCGTTAAATTCTAAAAGAAAGTTTGCTCCAATAATTCCTTCAACTGGAATCGGAAAAGAATCGAGTACTACATGAAATTCGTATGGGATGATGAGCTCATCAATATGCAAATCGAGATAACATGTTCCCTTAGTCTGGAGATTTCCTGATATTCCTAAAATATTTGTAGTTTTGTCTGTGAATATCCTAATGCTTTTGTCGATTTTACCTTCTTTAATTACACAAATCGAGGCTCCTGTGTCAAGCAAAAATCTTGTGTCTGTATTATTGTCTAGTCCTATTTCAACGTGGATGCCGTTTGACGGTCCAACAGTGCAATTTGCTTTTGACACTTGTGGAGTTATTGGTTTCCCCCCGATGGGTCGGCTTCCCCCTCGGTGGGTTGCTCGTTTCCCATTGTTAGTATTCTGTTGTACCTAGCCTGACTGTTTCTAAATGGGTTTCTATTCTGCCTGTCTTGATTATGGTTTGGTTGCCCCCGATTGTTTTGTCTGTCATTGAAATTGTTCTGTCTGTACCTGTCATTGTAGCTATTCCTGTACTGAGACGAATTATTTGGTATTGGCGGTATACTGGGCCTATTGTTGTTTCCTGACCTTTGATTATTTCGGTTTCGTTCGTTCTGGTACAATAATCTTCCCTGATTTTGGTTTTGGATATTTCTATTCTGAAAGAATCGCTCATTATTATATGAGAATCTTCCTTGATTAGAAAATCTTGGTTGGCCTACGTAATTAGCATTCTGTCTGTGAGTGTATCTGGTGTCGAAGTATCTAACTGAGTTTGTGGGAGTAGTAGAACTTTGGTCCAACTCTAGTAGATGTTGAATTGCGTCTTTTAGTTTAGTGTGCCTGGCACTGTCAAGTACTATTTTTAGCCTATTGTTAACTCCTTTTTTTAGGAATGCTAATCCACGTCTATCGTTTGCTATTGTAAGTGTTTCACGTGTAGATTCCCCGTGGCAAGCTACTTCGAGTTCTGTCATTCTTGATATTAAATTTTCTATAATCGTTACGAATTCGTGCACTGGTCGATTACCTTGGTATGTACGATTTAATTGAGTTTGTATTGATTCGATTGTTTCTTTTGGCCCACATTTTTCTATCAAAATTTTCTTTAGTGATGCAAAATCTTCTGGCTTTTGATTACCAAATTCTGTTAGGGCTTTCCCTTGAACCTTGCATTTTAAAAGGAATTTAACTAAGGTTGGTCTAGAATCATCGTTAAGAGTGTCGTGGTAAAATTCGACGTTATTTATAAAGTCGCGGATGTTTTCGGCTCTTTTGCTATCCTCTTCGCAATTGAGGGTTGGCAATTTTTGCGCGAGGCTGAAATTGAAAGAATCTGCCATTTTGATAGGTTTCGGTTGTAAGCTACTATTAACTATTTTTTCCGATTGTCGTTTAAAAACTTTTGCGGTGGCTATTAGTTTCTTTAAGTTTACTACTTCTAACTCAGAACAGCTATCTTGATCTATTTTTGAGAGTTGTTCGCAAAAAGAGATCCAAAGTTCCTCGATCTGTTCTAATTTTCTTTTTACCCCTTCCTCTTTTCTTGTCCTATTAGGCGATTTTTTTAAGCTGTCGTAGCAGGTTTTTAGTGCGTTTAGGGCTTCTGTTAGTTGGGAGAAATTCATTAGGTTGAGAGGCTAGAATGGAATGAAAAACGATCCTATCTTTATATGACCATAATCAGTAGAACTAAAAAAAATTTTTATGGGGATAGTGTTTTTTCTCTTATTTTATTTTGCTTATCATATTAAAAGATATATTTTATTTTATATTTATACCTGGGCTGGTCGCCGCTCTAAATGCTTAATTGTGTCGGCTATTATTTTTCGCCTATAGTGCTGTAGTCCCTGGTATATGAATGCAATTATAAGTGCTGTTATGAACATTAGTAACAGTAATGCAGCGGTCATATCTGTCGGTTTCTCCTGTTGAAAATTAGGTGCTGCTATTAGCTGGGGTCCGGTGTTGATTACCTCCTTGCTTTCCTTCGTTCCCATTGTACCAGCTCTTCGCTTGAGTCGATACTTTTTTTTTATAATTTATGGAATTGCTTGGCTTCTTTCTGTTTTTCCGGTCCGCTGCCCGCTGTTCCTTCCTTTTCTCCCGCAGTTGTAAAATTAAGTGGTCTCTAGTGGTGCTGGATTGGCCAGGAATGTTGGCCAATCTTTTTAATTCGGCCTGTTCTTTTCGGAGCTTCACGCGCAGACCTCCTCTTGTTGATTTTTTCTTCGCTGGTGGTGTTATTAGAGGTTCTTCTGGTGTTCTCTTCGCTGTCCTTCCTCTATATTCTTCTATGGTTAGCGGTCTTGGCCCAACTTTTGGTTCTGGTTCAATTTTTGTTTTTTTCAGGATCTCGTCGGCTTTTCTAATATACTCGGCTGCGAGGGCCAGTTGTTCCTCGTTGGACATTGGGTTTTTTCTTCTTTTTCACGGCAATAATCTTGATACTGGCAGAATCTTATTAGACTAGCAGGATATTATTAGGTTGGCAGGATCTTCTTAGACTGGTAATATGGGAAGATTCGAAGATTCCAGGTAGGCATTGCAGGATCGCCATGTAATGTATAATGGGTATAGCACGAGCTGGCAGGATCTCCTTGTAATGTATGCCAGCTATTGATGGTAACTTGGCAGGGTCGCCATGTAAAGATTAGTAACTGTAACGCTATTGCTGATTGAAACGCTAGGAGCAATTTAGGGCTTTATTTCCATGTACTGTATAATGCTCCTTGATGTCTAGTAACGGGTTCCACTAGTCAAGGCTATTACGCCAGAGACTTGAACCTTTGGGGCAATTTCCTGCTCTCAAGGTGGGAATTCAACTAGAGGTTCCTGCTAATGCCTTTAGGGTTTAAGGCTCGCAAGCCTAAGAAAACACTGGTGGTATTGCTTTTGCTTTCTAGTCTGAAGTTCGAACTAGAAGTGATTTTTATTTGATTCTTGTTGCTTATTTATAGGTGGTCAAAGACTTAAAACATACTACACAATTTAATAAGAATACATAGAAAAGTATACACATGTATACTAGGTGGATCGATTAATGCTGGTCAGCATTTTGGCATTATTGCATACCAATATGCCGAACATTCTTAATTGCTTCAGGTCGCTTGCCTATATATTGCTGATGTGACATATTTACCAGCACAGGCAAGTGACCTACATTGTTTATAATTTTATTGCATGTTCGGTCAACGTCATACACCGCAAGGGTAAGTGACCGAACGTTATTTACTTTTTTTATGATCAGCGCTCGCTCGCCTATAATGCTTTCTATGCATTTTGTTTGTTGTCATAGGCTAACGACCGCCGATCGTACTCTCATTACTTTGTATGCTGCCATGCTCAGGCATGAAGTGTGCTGACAAAGTAATAAGACTCTTTTTTGTTTGTTCACTCGTTGAGTGTTTAAGCTGTAATATTTTAATTACGGTTCATATGCAGATGGCATTATGAGGAATACAATGAATCGGGACTATATGAATAATTAATCGATCTAACCTTGAATACTATGTTAGCGCTGGTATGCTCCCTTCACATAATCTTGTTCCTATAATGGCAACAGTCTAGTAGTGTTTTGAACTACCATCAAAACTTTCAAATAATTTGTCAGCCGTATGCGCTGCTTGTCTCCATGAAATGTAGCTAGATTGACTACCGTCAAATTCAGGTAAGGTCTTAACAATGTCAAGGCTCTCCTCGCATTTTAAGTAACTTGAAATTCCTGCCTCCTCTAGGATACAACCTTCTGGTTACATAAGGTTAATGCTGTCAGCCTATCTGACAACGTTTCTATTTTCTTCTCAAATTCTACTCCAAGCAAGTCCAGAGCAACTTGCATAGTTGTTCGCAAAAGTGTCGCTAACTCGTCTGCACTCGTTTTAATATAATAATTTCAATTCATATTTTTTTTTTTTTAAATTCGCGCAAGCTTCAAGGGTTTCGCACCCTTATAATGCTCGACTATATGCTTGCACAGCGTGGTCGTTAAGGAAAAGGAGGAGAAAAAAGGAGATGTCCATGAGCTTGTGTTTTGAATGCTTGTGGGAAGACAGAGCTTGGCAAAGCATTCCACTGAATTTAACTATACGTCCGAAGATGGGCTTGGGAGTAAACTGATGAGCATTTAGAGCGCCACGAGTATTGCGGTTGAATTCAAGGAGTGGTGGCATGCAGCTGGCTATTTCTCTTGAGCACCGCTGGTAGAAGAAGCGATAAAACAGTGATAAGCAGGAAACGTTCCTACGGTGTTCAAGCGAATCTATTGATTTCGCTACATTTGCGTCACCGATAAGTTTTATCGCACGGTTTTTAACTCTATCTAGCTGATTTTAGTAGTTTAAGGCGCACCAGACCAGATATGGCAATTGAACTCAAGTTTAGGGCGAATAAAAGCCTTGTATATAGTAGCCAGATCAGAGGTAGTAAAATATTTCTTGCACCGGGCTAGAAACCCTAAACATTTCGCAGCATTTTTGGCGACGGTAAATATGTGGTCATTCTAACGAAGCTTGTCGTTAACGCAGATACCAAGAATTGCTAGATTTTCAGTTTCTTCGATGCAAGTGCCATTCATTGGATAAAAGAACTTGATGCCAAACTCTGTCAAATGCCTTAGAAATATCGAGTGCAACCGCTTTGCTATGCAAAGACCAGTTCCACTATTCAAGGAGATATACCATCAAATCACCAGTAGAACGTTGCCCACGAAATCCATACTGCCGGTCACTAAGGAGTTCGTTGGTTTCAAGATATTTCTTAAGCTGAAAATTGATCAGCGTTTCCATGACCTTGGAAAGAATGGATGTAAGTGCTATGGGTCGGTACGAAGAAGGAGTCGACGGCTCGCCTTTTTTGGATATGGGCTGGACAAAGGCTATTTTCCAACTTCTCGGGAAGAGTCCAGAACAATAGGATAGAGGGAAAAGCTTACGCAATGTTTATGCCAGCTTGGAAGAACACCTCTTCAGAAATAATGGGGAAATAACATCTGGCCCAGCGGATTTATGAGTGTTAAAACTCTAGCAACTGCACGAATACGAATGAATATCTGTCCCATAGAGTGTTCAATACTCTGAGGTGCAGCAAGCAGCAATGCACAATCTGAGAGCGCGGAGCTAGCAGCGAAATGCGCAGCAAACAGATTTGCCTTGTCTATAGAGCTGACAACCGGAATGTCATTATAAATGAGCGTTGAAATCGACGACGAGGCTGTATTTTTGATTCATTTTACGAAAGACCAAAACATTTTTACTACCTTTACGACATTGTAGTATTTTTTACCTCAATTTTTGGTCGTAGGCGAATTTCACTCGCCAAAGAAGGGCATTGCAATCATTCCTGGCTCGTTTAAAATTTGTTTGGTTTTCCTCTGTAGGGTTTGCTTTGTAAAACCGAAAGCATACCTATTTAAGCCTCTTTACAGCTCGAGTCATACCATCCATCTTCCTTTGGTTTGATAGACTTATTCCTGAAAGGGATAAACTTTCTCATACCAATAAGAATGATGTTTGTGATTGCATCAACGGCAGCATCCACGTTGCTATCGCGAAACAATAGCGACTACTAAAAAAGTTGTTAAGGCCGTCCCAATTGGCTTTCTCTTATTGCCATACTGCTTTTTGTGAGTTTTTTCTCTAACTACGTGGTTTATTAACGAGAAATTAGCTGATACTACACAATGGTCTGACGAGCCTAGAGGCGATAATACATTGACGGAGTATTTCTCAGGACGAGAGGTAAGGAACAATTCAAGTAGGCTCATTTAGAAGCTGAGTTAGGTTATTAAACTCAGCGAATAACTCAATACACCTTCCTTCAGGTGTTGTCTGGCCAGAATGGCGAAACCACCCAGAATTATGTACATTGAAATCGCCCGCACTAACGATTTCATTTTTCCGATGTTTTATGTCAATTCTTAAGATTGAATCAGACAGTGCATTAAACTCGTTCTGAGGTGAAACACTATCCAAGTTGGGTCTTCTGTAAAGGAAACAGTAGATGTTGCGCTCTTGTACCTTTTCTTTGAGCCAAATGAAATTGAATTCCGGATTGGAAGTTTGGCTAAATTGAGGCAAAAGCTGAAATGCAACATCACTCCGGACATAGATTGCGAGTCCGCGTCGAGGAAAAATAATGGCACGAAGTTATACCCAGGCAGATTAAATTTCGATGCATCAGAATTATCATATACCAGAGTTTCACTCAGTGTCAGAATTGCTGGTCTGTGGACATGTACATAGTTAAACACAGCGAAAGAATTCGTTCTCAGCGCACGTATGTTGCTGAGATCCACTCTGAAATCACACATAACTACAAAAAACAAACACACAAAACACAACTTCTTTGAACTGAATTGAGAAGAGTATGTCTCTAATGGATTATTAACACAAATTGTCGCCAGTGTTATGCCTTCACGACAAAATGAGTCAATCACCAGAAGAAACAAACACTCACAATCCGTTATTCTAATTGCTAAAGAATTCGATCATAAACAAACTCCCGCATGGAAAACATACGACAGTTAGGTTTCACGAAGTTTTTAGCTGCGCTGTTGAGGATGGAGCACACGGACACACACACTGTACTTTGCAATTGTTGATCGGTCCACCAAGAGAACCGTTGATAGTTTTGCATGCACTTAAAATTTGGATTTTTTTGCGCAAACACACAACACGAATTATTTTTGTTAGTCAGTGATCCTTTTTGTTGGTGTTGTAACTGCTGTTTGATGTTGGTGTACTGACGAATTAACCGCCTGTTTAATTTTCCGTTGTGAATTTAAATAACAATCTCAATAAAAATTGCTTTCAACTGTTGAATTTACTGTGGAATTTTGCCTGTTGGGAGCCAATTTCTTAGAAACACAAATTACTTTTGGAACATATATTTTTATTTATTGTTACTCAGCCTGGTTGGCTGCTCGTGAGTTCAATTTGAAACTGAGTTACTTAAAACTAAACTACTCTAAGGTTGCTAAATATAAATATAATCTAAGTTTCAATATCAATCTTTATCGCTACAAAGGACATACACAGTATCAGCCTTACGTGACTATACTGCGATAAGCAATCTTGCGTCCACACAAACTGGGGTTATCGCTACGACGGTCAGATACGTAGTCATCATTAGTGTTATTGTTGTGATCCCACATTAACTCCTCCCTCACTTAATTGGTAGCCGTCCTCGGTCATTTCAGCGCTGTTATTAAAGCAGATTGAAGGCTGCTTTTCTGCCGTTTTGCTAATCGACGTCGCGTTGCTAATAAAATGACGTAAAATATGGCAACAAATGCAAGTGTTGCGCAAACGGCTAATATTGGCCGGGTCGTTGCTTTCGTTTGTAGGTTGCCAATGCAGTGCAGATTTTTTACGTTTGTCTTAAAACAGTCTCAAGACCACCTAAAAACCCGGTTAAGGTTCCACTCATGACCCTCTTAAAATCCCCTCAAGACCACCTCAAAACCCGCAAAACCTTCTTCAAATCTCGTCAAGACTCCACTCATGACCCTCTCAAAATCCCCTCAAGTACCCCTCTAGACTACCTAAAGACTCCCTCAATACCCCACTAAATATCCTCACAAAACTCCCTTAGGACCCACTCAAGACTACTAAAAGACTCCCTCAAGACCCCCTTAAGACTCCACTCACGACCCTCTCAGAACCCCCTCAAGCCCTCCTCAAGACCACCTAAGAACCCATCAAAATCCCTCTCAAAACCCTGACCCTGCTCAAGATTCACTTAAGAACGCCTTAAAACCTTCCTGAGACCCAAGATCCTCTAGACTCAAGATACTCGAGACACTCCAAAAATCCCCACAAGATCCCCTCAAGACCACCTAAAGACCTCTCAAGACCATACTAAAGAGCCTCACAAAACCTCCTCGGGACCTAAAACCCCCATTAAACTTCCACTTACGACCCTCTTAAGACCTCATTAAGACTCCCTCAATACCCTCTGAGGATCCACTCAGACCACTCAAGACCCCTCTCAAAATCCCCTCAAGACTACGCTATGACCCCCTTGAGGACCCAACTCAAGGCTCTCTCCTCAAACCCCCTAAATTACTTAGCACGGTTTTTTTAAATTTTGTGATTTTTTTAAGCCACAAATATTCCAGATTTCAAATAAAAACACTTCAGCGATTTTTATTTATCTTATAACAGTTCTAGTTGCTCCAGACCTACCACCTATTTTATTTTCTACCTTTTAGGGGGCCAGTTATGCTTCAATAAAATAACTTTTTAAAAATAATTTTTTTTTATATAATTTTATTTTATACTTTTTAGTTTTTAATGAAATATGTATATGAAATTTCAATATTATTCAGATGGGATTGTAATATGGAGACACCCGCAAGTCCTCAAAGGTACCCTCAAAAGACTTCCAAAAGACCCCGAAAGGACTCCCTTAAGACACCTCAAACCCTCTTTAAAAATCCCGTAAGACCCCTCAAAACACACTCAAGACCAACTAAACCTCCTTTAAAGACTCCACTCACGACCCTCTGAAAATCCACTCAAGACCACTCCCCAAGACCCCCCACTAAAGATCTTCACAAAACCCCCTGGGGACCCCCTAAAGAATAAATTAAGAATTTCTTAAGATCACCGCAAGACCCGTTAAGACCACGCTACTATCCCCATAAATACTCCCTACAGACCCCCTCAAACACACCTTAAGAAACCCCTTAAAACACTTACAAGACCACCAAAACACCTTCTTAAGACTCAACTCACGAACATTTCAAAATCCCCTCAAGACCACCTAAGGACCTTCTCAAGACCCCACTAAAGATCCTCACATAACCCCCTTGGGACCCCCTTGAAGACGACCCTCTTAAAATCCCCTCAAGAACACCTAAGGAGCTCCTCCAGAACCCACTAAAAATATCCTCACAAAACCCCTTCGTGACCCCCCTGAAGACTACCTAATGGCTCTCTCAAGAACACCTCAAGACCACGTTAAGACCACGTTACTACCCCCATTTATACTCCCTCAATACCTCCTTAAACCCCACTTTAGATTGCCTTAAGACCCCTCAAAACACTCTCAAGAGCACCTAAACCCCCTCTCAAGACTCCACTCACGACCCTCTCAAAGTCCCTTCAAGACCTCAAACAAATTCTTAGGATCCCCTAAGACTTCACTCATGGCCATCTCAAAATCCCCTCAAGAACACCACAAGACCACCTAAAGACCTCCTTAACACCCCACTAAGGATCATCACAAAACTCACTCGAGACCCCTTCAAGACCACCACACGACCTCTTCTAAGAACCCCTCAAGACCCCATTCAAGATTTCCTTAAGAACTCCACAATACCCTCTTAAGAACCTATTCAAGTCCACCTTAGAACCCCTGAAAACCCATCTCAAAACCCCCTCAAGACCCTGCTCAAGATATACTTAAGAACGCCTCATAACCTTCCTAAGACCCCACCAAAGACTCTCACAAACCCTCTCGAGTTCCCATATAAATCCCCTTAAGACCCCCACAAAACGCTCTTAAGACTCTACTCAAGCCAATCCCCTACGCACCCCACTAAAGACCATATCAAGACCCCCATCAAACCCCCTCAAGACCCCCACAAAACCCTCTTAAGACTCTACTCAAGACAATCCCCAAAGCACCCTACTAAAGACCATATCAATACTCCCATAAAACCCCCCCCCCCCTCCTAAGACCTACCCATTCGAGACCCCATTAAGACTTCTTCAAGACCACCACATGACTTTTAGGAACCCCTCCAGATTTCCTTAAGACCCCAACTAAACCCTCTCAAACCTACATAAACTTTCAGGATCCCATTCAAGGCTCTCTCAAACTCTCCACAAACCCCACAAAACCCCCTAAAGACCATCTAAAGACTCACTCAACCCGCCCTCAAGACCTCAAGACCACCCTCAAGACCCTTCAAGAACACCCTCAAGAGCCCTTCAAGACCCCCTCAAGACCACCCTTAAGGCCGCCTCAAGCAACCCTATTAATACTCCGTTGACATCATCTCAAGACGCACTCAAAACTACCCCAAAAGCCAATTAACATCCCACTCAAAACCCTCTTTTAATCCACTCAAGACCCCCGCTTAACCCACCTGAAGGCCCACTCTTGACTCACCTCAAGACCTGCGTGAAGACCACCAAAAGACCCACCGAAAATTCCTACCCCAAAAATGCGTACGAGAATTACTCACAGATTTTTAATAAAAAAAAAGTAACAGACTGACATAGAAACCGACAGAAAGACGAAAGAGACAGGCAAGTTAACATAAAAGCATTTAAAAAGACAAATTGTCTTTCGCATGGAAGATTTCTACTTTTTCACCTCTTAAATTTCCCACTTCGTATAGGGTTTCCTATCGTTCTTAGGATAACGCTTTTAATTGATTTCGGCGAAAGCTTTGCATTGTAGCCCTGCGCCTTGTCACTCTGCCGAAAGTTGCGTCTATATATGGTTTGTCCTACTTTATATTAAATATTTCGGCTTCTTAAATTATAATTTTTTTCTCCTTTGTTTTTGATTTTTTTAAGTTTTTAAATATTTCGTCTGTAAGAACTTGTTGTTTGTCTTATGTCTCTAGGATTCTAACGTCTGAGTCTTTAATGTCGTTTAACCGTCGCATTAAGTTAAAAGCAGATCCGTTCTGTGCCATTTGTAAGTCAAAGACGGCATAGTACGAATCCAAACCCGTAGCTTCGTGGCTTCGCCCAGGAAATGCCTCTGTTTGATCGGCTCCATCTCGGCGGTCTCGATCACATGCTCTTCAAAGTAGGTCTTACCAAGTCCAAGCGTAAGACGGGTACTTGGCTTTCACCGCCTGCAGTGCCACCGTCTGTGCCGGCGAGAGAACCTGCATAATTGGAGCAATTTTAAAGTTCTCCAAAAATTCACTCCGAGAAAAAGAGCTTGCTGTAAGGACGGAACAACATAAAACTCCAAATTTTCTGTCCTGCAAGATATTGGAATGGTCACTATCCCTATTATATCTTGTATTTTTCCGTCCGCTGTCTGTATATTTCTATGGATTTTTTTGATCTGAAGACAATTGTTTTCGATGAACTTTATTGCCCCTTTCCCTAAACAACTAACTGATGCGCCACTGTCCAAATAACCTAACACTATATTGTCTATTAATTTGACCTTCTGCTTCTCCGGTTACTCGAAGGCTCCCGGATGCCTCACCCCTCATCAAGTTTTCCGGAAACGTTTTAAATGATCAACATAAAAAGACAGGCACATTGGGCTGACCACACTGGAAGCACACAAGATAATTAAAATGGGACGAACAAGGATTTTGGACATCACTACACACAACATTTTTTTATTAAAATTTTGTTTATTTCTGTCATGGGAACAGTTGGTCCTAAAAGCACTTACGTCATTCGTCACTTCCCCAATCGCACTATCACCATTTTCATCCTTACTTGACATTGCCCGCAGCTCGTTAACATTTTTCTCTTTTATTTGGTTATCTCTTGTGGTGATATGTTTTGACGTGACAACGTCTCACTACAAGGTATAAGGGGGTGCATGTTCAAAAAGTAAAATGTTAAATGTCCCACTGTTGTGAGACACTGTTAAGTGACACACTGTTAAGTGAGACACTGTTAAATGTCCGATTGTTGAGATCACTATTAAATATCAAAAATTTAAATGTCAGTACTTTGGGAACTAAGCCATTTCCCAAGAGATTCGCATGAAACTCGGAATGTAGGACTAATATGTGACTAAAAGACTTGTTCCTATGGAAATTCTGGGATCTGGCCAATAGGGTCTGGGATTTTTTGGAACAAAGCCATTTCTCAAGGGATTCGTATGAAACTCGGAATGTAGGACTAATATGTGACTATAAGACTTGTTCCTATGGAAATTCTGAGATCCGGCCAATAGGGTCTGGGATTTTTGGAACCAAGCCATTTCTCAAGGAATTCGTATGAGACTCGGAATGTAGGACTAATATGTGACTATAAGACTTGTTCCTATGGGAATTCTGGGATCTGGTCAATAGGATCTGGGATTTTTGGAACTAAGCCATTTC
Source organism: Nephrocerus scutellatus (assembly GCA_947095585.1). NCBI lineage: Eukaryota > Metazoa > Arthropoda > Insecta > Diptera > Pipunculidae > Nephrocerus > Nephrocerus scutellatus. The sequence goes on along the minus strand of OX352762.1, from coordinate 54,091,582 downwards.
TCAAGGGATTCGTATGAAACTCGGAATGTAGGACTAATATGTGACTATAAGACTTGTTCCTATGGAAATTCTGTGATCTGGCCAATAGGGATTCGTATGAAACTCGGAATGTTGGACTAATATGTGACTATAAGACTTGTTCCTATGGAAATTCTGGGATCTGGCCAATAGGGTCTGGGATTTTTGGAACCAAGCCATTTCTCAAGGGATTCGTATAAAACTCGGAATGTAGGACTAATATGTGACTATAAGACTTGTTCCTATGGAAATTCTGGGATCTGGCCAATAGGGCCTGGGATTTTTGGAACCAAGCCATTTCTCAAGGGATTCGTATGAAACTCGGAATGTAGGACTAATATGTGAATATAAGACTTGTTCCTATGGAAATTCTGGGATCTGGCCAATAGGGTCTAGGATTTTTGGAACCAATCCATTTCTCAAGGGATTCGTATGAAACTCGGAATGTAGGACTAATATGTGACTATAAGACTTGTTCCTCTGGAAATTCTGGGATCTGGTCAATAGGGCCTGGGATTTTTGGAACCAAGCCATTTCTCAAGGGATTCGTATGAAACTTGGAATGCAGGACTAATATGCGGCTATAAGACTTCTTCCTATGGGAATTCTGGAATATGATCATTATGGTCTGTAATTTCGGGAACTAAGCAATTTCTCAAGCGACTCGTGCCTTTTAATTTAATCGTAATATTGGCCACAACGTCAAAGAATTTCACTCCAACCGCGCGTAAAGATTAAACGCACATATTTTTTTAACAGCTCTTACTTCTCCTACTACTATCAACGCAACTGCATTACTATGTTTTTGCAGTGATATGATATATTTAATATGAACCCACCTAACAATAAATTGTTATGAACATTTAAATCAGCTTATAAATTATTTATTCTGTTGTATGTGATGTGATTGATAATCATGTATATGGTTTCAATAACATACAATCAAGCTCATAGCTTGAGCAGAACGAAACAAACATATGCAGTAGTAGGCTGGAACCAAGCCATTTCTCAAGGGATTCGTATGAAACTCGGAATGTAGGACTAATATGTGACTATAAGACTTGTTCCTATGGAAATTCTGGGATCTGGCCAATAGGGCCTGGGATTTTTGGAACCAAGCCATTTCTCAAGGGATTCGTATGAAACTCGGAATGTAGGACTAATATGTGACTATAAGACTTGTTCCTATGGAAATTCTGGGACCTGGCCAATAGGGTCTGGGATTTTTGGAACCAAGCCATTTCTCAAGGGATTCGTATGAAACTCGGAATGTAGGACTAATATGTGACTATAAGACTTGTTCCTATGAAATTCTGGGATCTGGCCAATAGGGTCTGGGATTTTTGGAACCAAGCCATTTCTCAAGGGATTCGTATAAAACTCGGAATGTAGGACTAATATGTGACTATAAGACTTGTTCCTATGTAAATTCTGGGATCTGGCCAATAGGGTCTGGGATTTTCGGAACCAAGCCATTTCTCAAGGGATTCGTATGAAACTCGGAATGTAGGACTAATATGTGACTATAAGACTTGTTCCTCTGGAAATTCTGGGATCTGGTCAATAGGGTCTGGGATTTTTGGAACCAAGCCATTTCTCAAGGGATTCGTATGAAACTTGGAACGAACGACTAATATGTGACTATAAGACTTGTTTCTATAGAAATTCTGGGACCTGGCCAATAGGGTCTGGGATTTTTGGAACCAAGCCATTTCTCAAGGGATTCGTATGAAACTTGGAACGAACGACTAATATGTGACTATAAGACTTGTTCCTATGTAAATTCTGGGATCTGGCCAATAGGGTCTGGGATTTTCGGAACCAAGCCATTTCTCAAGGGATTCGTATGAAACTCGGAATGTAGGACTAATATGTGACTATAAGACTTGTTCCTCTGGAAATTCTGGGATCTGGTCAATAGGGTCTGGGATTTTTGGAACCAAGCCATTTCTCAAGGGATTCGTATGAAACTTGGAACGAACGACTAATATGTGACTATAAGACTTGTTCCTATAGAAATTCTGGGACCTGGCCAATAGGGTCTGGGATTTTTGGAACCAAGCCATTTCTCAAGGGATTCGTATGAAACTCGGAATGTAGGACCAATATGTGACTATAAGACTTGTTCCTATGGAAATTCTGGGACCTGGCCAATAGGGTCTGGGATTTTTGGAACCAAGCCATTTCTCAAGGGATTCGTGTGAAACTCGGAACGAACGACTAATATGTGACTATAAGACTTGTTCCTATGTAAATTCTGGGATCTGGCCAATAGGGTCTGGGATTTTTGGAACCAAGCCATTTCTCAAGGGATTCGTGTGAAACTCGGAATGCAGGACTAATATGCGGCTATAAGACTTCTTCCTATCGGAATTCTGGAATATGATCATTATGGTCTGTAATTTCGGGAACTAAGCAATTTCTCAAACGACTCGTGCCTTTTAATTTAATCGTAATATTGGCCACAACGTCAAAGAATTTCACTCCAACCGCGCGTAAAGATTAAACGCACATATTTTTTTAACAGCTCTTACTTCTCCTACTACTATCAACGCAACTGCATTACTATGTTTTTGCAGTGATATGATATATTTAATATGTACCCACCTAACAATAAATTGTTATGAACATTTAAATCAGCTTATAAATTATTTATTCTGTTGTATGTGATGTGATTGATAATCATGTATGTGGTTTCAATAACATACAATCAAGCTCATAGCTTGAGCAGAACGAAACAAACATATGCAGTAGTAGGCTGGAACCAAGCCATTTCTCAAGGGATTCGTATGAAACTCGGAATGTAGGACTAATATGTGACTATAAGACTTGTTCCTATGGAAATTCTGGGATCTGGCCAATAGGGCCTGGGATTTTTGGAACCAAGCCATTTCTCAAGGGATTCGTATGAAACTCGGAATGTAGGACTAATATGTGACTATAAGACTTGTTCCTATGGAAATTCTGGGACCTGGCCAATAGGGTCTGGGATTTTTGGAACCAAGCCATTTCTCAAGGGATTCGTATGAAACTCGGAATGTAGGACTAATATGTGACTATAAGACTTGTTCCTATGGAAATTCTGGGATCTGGCCAATAGGGTCTGGGATTTTTGGAACCAAGCCATTTCTCAAGGGATTCATATAAAACTCGGAATGTAGGACTAATATGTGACTATAAGACTTGTTCCTATGTAAATTCTGGGATCTGGCCAATAGGGTCTGGGATTTTCGGAACCAAGCCATTTCTCAAGGGATTCGTATGAAACTCGGAATGTAGGACTTATATGTGACTATAAGACTTGTTCCTCTGGAAATTCTGGGATCTGGTCAATAGGGCCTGGGATTTTTGGAACCAAGCCATTTCTCAAGGGATTCGTATGAAACTTGGAATGCAGGACTAATATGCGGCTATAAGACTTCTTCCTATGGGAATTCTGGAATATGATCATTATGGTCTGTAATTTCGGGAACTAAGCAATTTCTCAAGTGACTCGTGCCTTTTAATTTAATCGTAATATTGGCCACAACGTCAAAGAATTTCACTCCAACCGCGCGTAAAGATTAAACGCACATATTTTTTTAACAGCTCTTACTTCTCCTACTACTATCAACGCAACTGCATTACTATGTTTTTGCAGTGATATGATATATTTAATATGTACCCACCTAACAATAAATTGTTATGAACATTTAAATCAGCTTATAAATTATTTATTCTGTTGTATGTGATGTGATTGATAATCATGTATGTGGTTTCAATAACATACAATCAAGCTCATAGCTTGAGCAGAACGAAACAAACATATGCAGTAGTAGGCTGGAACCAAGCCATTTCTCAAGGGATTCGTATGAAACTCGGAATGTAGGACTAATATGTGACTATAAGACTTGTTCCTATGGAAATTCTGGGATCTGGCCAATAGGGCCTGGGATTTTTGGAACCAAGCCATTTCTCAAGGGATTCGTATGAAACTCGGAATGTAGGACTAATATGTGACTATAAGACTTGTTCCTATGGAAATTCTGGGACCTGGCCAATAGGGTCTGGGATTTTTGGAACCAAGCCATTTCTCAAGGGATTCGTATGAAACTCGGAATGTAGGACTAATATGTAACTATAAGACTTGTTCCTATGGAAATTCTGGGATCTGGCCAATAGGGTCTGGGATTTTTGGAACCAAGCCATTTCTCAAGGGATTCGTATAAAACTCGGAATGTAGGACTAATATGTGACTATAAGACTTGTTCCTATGTAAATTCTGGGATCTGGCCAATAGGGTCTGGGATTTTCAGAACCAAGCCATTTCTCAAGGGATTCGTATGAAACTCGGAATGTAGGACTAATATGTGACTATAAGACTTGTTCCTCTGGAAATTCTGGGATCTGGTCAATAGGGTCTGGGATTTTTGGAACCAAGCCATTTCTCAAGGGATTCGTATGAAACTTGGAACGAACGACTAATATGTGACTATAAGACTTGTTCTTATGGAAATCTGTTCTGGGATCTGGCCAATAGGGTCTGGGATTTTTGGAACCAAGCCATTTCTCAAGGGATTCGTATGAAACTCGGAATGTAGGACTTATATGTGACTATAAGACTTGTTTCGATGGAAATTCTGGCATCTGGCCAATAGGGTCTGGGATTTTTGGAACCAAGCCATTTCTCAAGGGATTCGTGTGAAACTCGGAATGCAGGACTAATATGCGGCTATAAGACTTCTTCCTATGTAAATTCTGGGATCTGGCCAATAGGGTCTGGGATTTTCGGAACCAAGCCATTTCTCAAGGGATTCGTATGAAACTCGGAATGTAGGACTAATATGTGACTATAAGACTTGTTCCTATAGAAATTCTGGGACCTGGCCAATAGGGTCTGGGATTTTTGAAACCAAGCCATTTCTCAAGGGATTCGTATGAAACTCGGAATGTAGGACTAATATGTGACTAAAAGCCTTGTTCCTATGGAAATTCTGGGACCTGGCCAATAGGGTCTGGGATTTTTGGAACCAAGCCATTTCTCAAGGGATTCGTATGAAACTCGGAATGTAGGACTAATATGTGACTATAAGACTTGTTCCTATGGAAATTCTGGGATCTGGCCAATAGGGTCTGGGATTTTTGGAACCAAGCCATTTCTCAAGGGATTCGTATGAAACTCGGAATGTAGGACTTATATGTGACTATAAGACTTGTTTCTATGGAAATTCTTGGATCTGGCCAATAGGGTCTGGGATTTTTGGAACCAAGCCATTTCTTAAGGGATTCGTGTGAAACTCGGAATGCAGGACTAATATGCGGCTATAAGACTTCTTCCTATGGGAATTCTGGAATATGATCATTATGGTCTGGAATTTCGGGAACTAAGCAATTTCTCAAGCGACTCGTGCCTTTTAATTTAATCGTAATATTGGCCACAACGTCAAAGAATTTCACTCCAACCGCGCGTAAAGATTAAACGCACATATTTTTTTAACAGCTCTTACTTCTCCTACTACTATCGACGCAACTGCATTACTATGTTTTTGCAGTGGTATGATATATTTAATATGTACCCACCTAACAATAAATTGTTATGAACATTTAAATCAGCTTATAAATTATTTATTCTGTTGTATGTGATGTGATTGATGATCATGTATGTGGTTTCAATAACATACAATCAAGCTCATAGCTTGAGCAGAACGAAACAAACATATGCAGTAGTAGGCTGGAACCAAGCCATTTCTCAAGGGATTCGTATGAAACTCGGAATGTAGGACTAATATGTGACTATAAGACTTGTTCCTATGGAAATTCTGGGATCTGGCCAATAGGGCCTGGGATTTTTGGAACCAAGCCATTTCTCAAGGGATTCGTATGAAACTCGGAATGTAGGACTAATATGTGACTATAAGACTTGTTCCTATGGAAATTCTGGGACCTGGCCAATAGGGTCTGGGATTTTTGGAACCAAGCCATTTCTCAAGGGATTCGTATGAAGCTCGGAATGTAGGACTTATATGTGACTATAAGACTTGTTTCTATGGAAATTCTGGGATCTGGCCAATAGGGTCTGGGATTTTTGGAACCAAGCCATTTCTCAAGGGATTCGTATAAAACTCGGAATGTAGGACTAATATGTGACTATAAGACTTGTTCCTATGTAAATTCTGGGATCTGGCCAATAGGGTCTGGGATTTTCGAAACCAAGCCATTTCTCAAGCGACTCGTGTCTTTTAATTTAATCGTAATATTGGCCACAACGTCAAAGAATTTCACTCCAACCGCGCGTAAAGATTAAACGAACATATTTTTTTAACAGCTCTTACTTCTTCTACTACTATTGACGCAACTGCATTACTATGTTTTTGCAGTGATATGATATATTTAATATGTACCCACCTAACAATAAATTGTTATGAACATTTAAATCAGCTTATAAATTATTTATTCTGTTGTATGTGATGTGATTGATGATCATGTATGTGGTTTCAATAACATACTATGAGCTTAGCTTGAGCAGAACGAAACAAACATACGCAGTATTAGGCTGTGGTCAAGAATTCAGCCGCTGCGCAGTTTATGCATGTTGGTCAAAAATTCACTTTTCAGCCAATGCAGTAAAGAAAAATCGAGTGCGCAGTTTACGCAGCTACTCAAAATTGGATGCAAATAGCAAAATGTAAATGTCAAATTGTCGCCCTACAAGCAGATTGTAAGTCGGTTCAAAATTTAGCCGCAATTTCGTGCATACCGACTGCCTGCCACTTTTTGTGCAGCACAAGCTGCGTAGCTACTTAATTCTTTACCGCAGCCGTAGTGATAGTATAGTCTCTGTTAATTTTTTATCAGTGCTCTGCTTCGCTCTTTCTATCAACATTTCATAAAATGTGAGAGAGTGCTCTCGTGTTTGGTCGTGTAACAGAAAAAAATACTACTATAAGTTACAAAAAAAAGAGGCATATAACAATGACAACCTGCATTGAGTCAACCATCAAACATCATACATGGCATTAAGCATCGGTTCAAAATAACTACTCGATCATTTACAGAAATAAGAGAACAATGCAAAAGAAATTTAATGAGAAATAATTGGCCTGCATGTTTGAGAGCGACATTCTTACCATACCATTTCGAAGCATGGGCAGCACTACTCACTACTTTTCTCTTCTAATTTAATTTAAAACTACTCAAATTTTTTATGAGTTGAAACCAAAAGCTGCATTACTGAGTTTGGGCAGTAATATGCAATATGCAGCAACTTCACAGTTAGTGGTTATGAACATTAAAATTCGCTTATAAATAATTTATATATAATGTGATGTGATGATGATGTATGTGATGAGCTACGGTGCAAGTAGTAGGACTTGTATTTAGTATAGACATTTTTTTTAATATATCCGTCCGTTTTTATGTCCCACAGACAACAAGATCTTTGTTTTCTTTTCTTTCGTCCCGGACAGACGTTGTCACGCTCAAAACCCACGGCGGTGTCTTCGACACAGCCTAACCTGCTCTTTTTCTGCACGGCGATAAGCAGATTGCAAATCAGCGAGTAAAAAAACAACCCATAAAAATTAAAATTTTTCTTGTAAATTCTTTAATCGGGGATACACACACACACTGCGTGCTCGTTTTGTGGCAAAATCATTCACCAAATGACGCAGCGGCAGCGAACAGCGCTGCTCACAAAGCACAGAGCTCAGACTTTGCCGTGATCTGATGCGATATAGCGATATTTAAAAATTGTATATTGGGGTCCCCAAGGGGCCGATCGCTGCAAATTTTTACAAAAAGTGTTTTCCATCTAAGACACACATGTGTACAAAATTTAAAGAAAATCGGGTAAATTTTGTAAAATATTTGTATGGGAGCCCCCCGACCCCGCGGCCCGAGGGGCTTCAAATTTTAACAGAAAGTGTTGTCATGGGAGATATACATGTGTGCAAAATTTCAATAAAATCGGGCTGTAGGAAGTGGGATCAAAATTGATCACAAGATTTGGCCAGCCAGCCAGCCACGGGCAAGTCAAGTTAATATAGAGAATTTAAAAAGAGAGAGCATCCAAAGATTAGATTAGGGTTGCTACTCTATCACGCAAATTCTGACGAAATATCTTTGGAAGCTCTCTTTCGTGCAATTTATTTTTAATTTGAAATACCTGAGACTTAACACCAGAAAGAAATCATCACAGCTTTCGCCTGGCATATTCTTTATTTCCATAATGTCACGCAGGATTTCATGATCTGAGTCTGTCGCACGAAATTGTTGTAATAATTCCCTCTTGATATCGTGATAGCTTAGAAAGCTATCGTCTGCCATTAACATCTCTTGGCTACTCCGGACAGTAGGTAGTGGAACTGGTGAAACACTTGTTCCTCGCAGACGTTAAATCTCTGCTGCATCGTTTCGTTTTTTGTCCCATCGAACTTGATGTTTTGGACGGGGACTTGGACCCTCATAGTTGGTAGGAGCTTCTACCTGGCGGTAGCTCTGCACACGAGTATGAGATAGCTCGTTGTTCTCTCTACGTACATGTTGGCCTTGTACAGGGGTCGAACCTTGAGCACGTCTACTCTTTTGGACCTCTAATGCTTACATTCTTCTTGCCAGTCCTATTTGTCCTCTCAAGCTTCTAGTGACCGTTTCTAATTTTTTTTTGTAAATAAAGACCCTACTGCTAATTGATCTCGTTGGATCATCCCTGCGACAACCTCTTGAATCCTGTTGATCAGTTGGCAGTATACAGCTGACGTATTCGGCACTACTGCCCTCTGATCATTGTTTTCTACCCCGCCTTTTCTTAGTCTCTCGTCAAAGTTGAGATTTTCGATCAACGGATCGAAGGCGTTCCCAATGCTTTTATCCCTCTCCCTAACTTGGGGATTTTGCCTGCTTGGAGGATTGCTTGCACCAACCTCAGACTCATCACAGAAACTCTTATTTTCCTCGGTTTGGACATTGTCAGTGTGATGAATATTACTTGTATTTTCTAAAAGTATCCGAGCTCTTTGCCTAGTCATTGACCCGGACCGTAAGTCATGCCTACTCTTCGGGACCGCCCCGGTTGTGTAGCTAGAGTAGATCTCCCGTGGTATTTTCCAACGCTCAGATCGTAGATCCGCCCTAGTCTTGTGTGTCATGTCGTAGTCGGTTTCCTTGAGGTTTTTATGGAGACTCGCCAGGAGTGAGAATAACCTCTACTTTTAGGCAATGGGAGCAGCGCACCTACGTTTACCTGTACTAGCTCTTGAAGTCTTACTTCCAATTGACTGCACCAGTCAAATATTGACATCGACTACTTGGTCTCCAAAAAAATTCAGGAATTTTGAAACTCTTTGAACTGGAATGCCAACTCGTCTGGAAAGCAGTCGATATTTAAACCTGTCATGTCCTGTCCTGTTGTTGATAGGTATTCAAACAAAAGGAGTTAAAGGATTATGGTAAGGTAAGCAAAAATGTAATGTAAAAATTAAAGTTTACATTTAAAAGAAATGAAACAAAAGTTATTGAAATTTTAGTATATTAAATGATATACTTTGAGTTTAAAATAAAACAATGGAACTGAATATGAAACTTATAAGTGGCCATAACCCACTAGGTAGGTAGGTAGGTAGGATAAAGGAAAACGGGAAGTCCCGGTCTTAGTGCTGTCACTTGCCAGAAATCTTTTTAATAAGATCTCATGATTTGAACACCACTTTCGCAGGGTGAAGCCAGCTTTACGAAGCAGCTTATCTGCTTGGTCCTGCATTTCCAATGCTGTACTCAGGCTATCTGAACCTGTCATTACGTCGTCAACGTAGAAGTCCCTTTTTAATACTTCTGCACCCAACGGATAACCCTTGGATTCATCATTTGCTACTTGTTTCAGACATCTTGTGACTAGATAGGGCGCGGTCAACAGCAGACTGTTGGGTCTACTAGCATTGACCAAGGTTCTTATACCTTGACAATAGTTGATGACAATGGTACATAAACATAATGCAACGTTTGCAAGTGTTACTCTGTGAATGCGAAATAATAAGCGAAAGTCCAGAACGGCGATTTAAATTAAACTTTTACAAACTTGTTGATTGAATGACAATTTATTTTATTTATTCAGAGTTTATGTACTACGATTTCTTATCATAAACATGCATTCGTTGAGTGCAGTGCTTGCATAGCCCAGACAACTCGAACGGATGTTTTCCATGAAAAAGAGCTAAATTTAGAATTTCGGAAACCGAATAACACAAGAATGCACACAGCGGTGTGCGGGAACAATAATAAAATAGATTGATAAAATATGATACTACAAGTAATTCAGCATATTGCACTGCACTGCACTGATAGTGAGAATGCAGAATACTACAAAGTACAACGTCAGCACATTGCACTGGTCGTGTGAACAACAACAAAGATAATTCAACTTAGTAATAAGATAATATTTTGTTATATTAAGAAATATGTACATATGTTTATTTGCGTGTGATACTTGAACAATCTATTAAAATAAAATCTAAGTATAAACATTCTCCGCGCCTTGAACTATGGTTCAACGTGAACGGTAAAGTTGTCCCTTGAGATTGTCATAGTAGCTGGATGTGGTGTGCTGGTCGTTGTCGTTGGGAGAGGTTCGCGCTAATGTTTTGCCCTTGATAGGCCAGAATTTATGCCTAGTGATAGCTAGCAGAGCTTGCGGACCACAATGTAGATTCTCGCGGTGAAGTGATGTCATCAGTAACTTCGTGGACGGGTGTGATTAAGGAAGTAGTAGCAGATGTTTTGTTTCGTAAGGTAGTGATGAGGTTTCCAGACGACCTCCTACTCGGATTGCGCCTCTATCGTCAATAAAAGGAGATAATCTTACGATTGGACTGTCCTTTAGTCGTGTATGGAGGGGGTCATGCGGATTCCAATCCGTGTAAGTATAGAGTTCCATAAAACCACAGATTGCATAATGCCAACTTCTCTGCTGGGATTCCACGCGAAAGTATGTCGCCGGGTTGTCTCTGGATCGTATGTGTCGCCATTGTGGTGCTGATGAGAGCTCCTGGATCTTTGCTACGCGATGAGCGAAGAAGGTTTGGAAGGATGACGACGATGAATTAATCCATGCCGATACTATTTCCGAGTCTATCCACATATAGGTTGAACATGCTTTGAATCCCAGGTCCTTTTTGATGCGATTGACCAGTTCTGTTGCAAGTGGGATTTTTTTATTAAAGCCACTTGGCACATAGTAGTCGGAATATGATGATGTTGTCCTTATTGACAGTTCTAATGTAAATCGCTGCGCCGAATGCCCTTTCAGACGCATCTGCAAATGCAGGAATTTGGACAGACTTTTCTGTGCGAAAAAATATGTCGATCAATCTTGACGTCCTTGAGATGCTTGAGCCCTTCGCGGAAATGCTTCCACTCCAATTGTAGTTCCTTGGAAAGAACAGCATCCCAATCAACTGCATCCTTCCAGAGTTTTTGAAGAAACATTTTTGCTGTTACTATTATTGGACTTAAGAAACCCAATGGATCGAATAGGTGAGCAATGCCAGACATTACGTTGCGTTTCTTAATTTTTTCTTTAATGCAGCAATCTGACTTAGGTATCCATGTTTGCCCAAGCGTTTTGACATGAATAGAATCATCAATGTCCAGATCTAATTGAAGTGCGATGTCACTTGCCGGAAATCTTTTTAATAAGCTCTCATGATTTGAACACCACTTTCGCAGGGTGAAGCCAGCTTTGCGAAGCTGCTTATCTGCTTGGTCCTGCATTTTCAATGCTGTACTCAGGCTATCTGAACCTGTCATTACGTCGTTAACGTAGAATTCCCTTTTTAGTACTTCTGCACCCAAAGGATAAACCTTGGATTCGTCATTTGCTACTTGTCTTAGACATCTTGTGGCTAGATGGGGCGCGGATGAAATCCTGTACGTAACGGTTTCTAGTTGATAGGTCTGTATCTCTTCTGTATGGGAGTCTCTCCAAATAATTAGCTGGAAGCGTTTGTCAGCCTCGTGAATAAGTATTTGCCGATACATCTTTTCGATATCAGCCGTGAAAACATATCTGGGTAGGCGAAAGCGAAGTAGGATTGAGATTAATTCATCTTGAATGATTGGACCAGTTAATAAGAGATCGTTGAGCGATATATTGGAAGTTGTATTTGATGAGGCATCAAAAACCACTCGTAATTTTGTAGTTGTGCTGCTTGGTTTTAGTATGCTGTGTTGAGGAAGAAAATAGTGTGGTCCCTGCAACTTGCTGGCATCGATTTTTCCCATTTGTCCAAGATTTCTATATTCATTTATGAACTGGTGATATTGCTGTTTGAGGTCTTCTTGTCTTGCTAATTTTCTCTCGAGTGCCAGGTAGTGTTATAGCGAAATCCCTCTTGACTCTCCGAGCTCGCTTGGATCTCCTTTGAAAGGGAGTCTGACAACAAATCGCCCACTGCTATCCCTTTTGGTGTTTTCAGTGAAATGGGTTTCGCACCTTCTCTCTTCAGTTGTGCGACTCCTTTCTTTTGATTGTGGAACTTCTTCTATTTTCCAAAACCTTTCCATATCTTGCTTCAATTGGTCCCGCAAGTTGCCCATGATTGGGTTATGTCTCCAGTTTTCCCAGCGACTATCCAGCCAAAGTGTGTGCTGTGTAGCGTTGGTAAGTCCCTTCCCAGACTTATTTGTCCTACGTCGCGTAAGTGAAAGTAAACTTCAGCTCCAATAAATAGGTCAACATGATCCGGACGATCGAAAAGTGGATCCGCAAGTATAATGTTTTTCGGAATGGCCCATTCCGAAGTTTTGATCCTTCGTGTTGGCTGAGGAAGCGTTATGTTTGGTAGGACGAATGCTTCAAGACTTATAGAAAAGTCGGTCATTCTGGATTTCAGGAGCATATGCAATCTTTTGTGTGAATGCCTTGTGCCTTCTCTGATTCCCAAGATGCCCATGGTTTCAATCACTTCTGGAAGCTTAAGTCTTCCTGCCAATTTTTCTGTTACAAAATTGAGCTTGATCCGGAATCTTACAACGCTCTGCATTCTACAACGCCGCCTTGGCTGTCCTCAAGTTTGACTACTACCGTGCTAAGGAACACGTAACATCTTTTGGTTTGCGCTAACGCAGCTGCCGACACAATCGTATTGCCCTGTCCTGTGAGTTTATCTGGATGGGTTTCCAGGGGGCGTTGTCCACTGGATGTATGCAGACGTTTTTCTTCTTGACGAAGTCCAAGTGGCTTGTCGGTGTCAATTGTGAGAACTTCTGACAGTAAAACAATTTGTGGTTGTCACTGGAACATAGCGGACAACGAGCTCTTCCTGCTACAATAGACATGAATGCACGTGCAACCGGTTTCTTCTATAATTCGAACTTTGTTGAAAGCGGACTTCGAGAAATGTTAGGAAGTCTTATAGCACGGGCAATACTCTGGGTCTCTTTAATGACTGTTCGTACAATGAGTGCGTGTTGCGATCTAATTTTCTGATGAGGAAATGCACCAGCAGTGGATCCCAGTGCATGATGTTTACACCGAGATTTTTTATCCCATGTATACATTCCTGAGTGGTGTCATGAATTGCTTTTATGCCTGAAGCTGATTCTGACGAAATTGGAGCTTGCTGCTACAGTCGATTTAAGAAAGCTGTAGTTAGGAGCCTCAAATTGTCATAACGTTCTTGCAGAATCTTCGTGGAAGAATAATTTACATTTTTATGTAACCTTGCAGGTTGTGGCCAGCCATTTGTGGGTCATCTGTCATATCTTAAATTTTGTCTTGAAGGCGTTCAATTTGTATCCAAAAGTTTGTAATCGTCTCTCTTTTCAGGTCCCAAAACTGCTTTGATGTCGTTTGCGATTCCTGCAGGCAGTCTATAGCACGCTGCAGTGCCTTCATCAAGGCTTCTTACCGCCTGATCGTGCGTATGACTTTGTTTGAAGTCTGTTGTTGCGCAGAGGTGTTGCTTCTGCTGTAACATCTCTAGCGGCGGCTAGTTGAAAAGACGATATATTCATCTGGAATTCGTCTTTGTAGCGATCGCAAATAGCCTTTATGGCATCGTAGTAATTACTCGCAAAGTAGAGATTATCCACTTGGTCTGGATGGGAGGACTTCATGTCGCTATGTGTTGCATCAAAGTCCTGCCAAAGCTCCTCAAGCCTTTGAAGGCGTTCTTTGTAGTATAAGACTGTCTTCCTACTGACGGGGTCCTTCTTATAGTTTGAAATGATTCGCTCGATTCCAGATCCTGTTGTTCGTTGCAGTTCCGCCTTCTGGTCCATGCTGCTATTGCAGGGTATGCTGCACGGAGTAATTGTTAAACGTTGCTGCTATCACGTCGGGGTCACCAAATGTTTGTAGTTGTTGTTGGGTCTACTAACATTGACCAAGGTTCTTATACCTTGACAATAGTTGATGACAATGGTACATAAACCAGTATCACCAATTAGACTTGCAACGTTTGTTAGTGTTACTCTGTGAATGCGAAATAATAAGCGAAAGTCCAGAACGGCGATTTAAATTAATCTCTTACAAACTTGTTGATTGAATAAAAATTTATTTTATTTATTCAGAGTTTATATACTACGATTTCTTATCATACAAAGACTACTCGAACGGATGTTTCCCATGAAAAGGGGCTAAATTTAGAATTTCGGACCCCGAATAACACAAGAATGCACACGTCAGCGGTGTGTACCGACCGAACGTGGGAACAGATAATAAAAAATAATGATAAAATATGATACTACAAGTAATTCAGCATAATGCACTGCACTGCACTGATCGTCAGAATGCAGAATACTACAAAGTACATCGTCAGCACATTGCACTGGTCGTGTTAAAAACAACACAGATAATATTTTGTTACATTAAGAAATATGTGCACATGTTTATTTGCGTGTGATACTCGAACTATAATATATGAAAATAAAATCTAAGTATAAACACCACCGGTAAGAACATCGCGACACGCTCGCGGTTGCTCGGCTTTGCTCGTCGGACGGGCGATCCTTGTCACTTGCCAGTGACACCTCCTCATGAACAAAAAAATACTTTCGTTTCGACTTTGAGTATAAAATAAAACAATGGAACTAAATATGAAACTTATAAGTGGGTTATGGGATAGGTAGGTAGGTAGGAGAAAGGAAAAGGGAAAGTCCCCGTCCAAATGCAGTCAGGTCATTCCTTTTTAAATTCTCTATATTATTTTTCTTTAAACTTACATCTAAACTATCCGCTAATTAATTTAAAACTATTGGAATTTCATTATTTCAAAGAAGGAAAAACTAATTTTTTCTTTAACAGAAATTGTTTGCCAACAAACTAACTTAATTTAAAGGGAATGACCTAGTTGCACTTGTACTGAGTCCTTAAAAAATCATCCAGGAAATGGTCGTCTCGTTAAGTGCATCAGTTCATCAAGTCATGATCGAAAAGAGGGCATTGAAGAACTTACACGGGATCATTGATCCCAACCACACACCATACCAACAGTGCTTATTCAGCCCTGGTTATAGCAACATGTTCCAAAAAAAGGGAAATTGTGGTAAAAGAAAATTTACACCCTAAACCCGCTGGGCAAAGGCAATAAAAACAACTTCAAGAATTCCCCATATAAATTCACAGATTTTAATATTTATAAATTATGATTTCAAAATTTTAAATTTAAAAAAGAATGTAAATTTTCTTTGTGAAATTCAATGACACTTTATTTTCATATAGGGTACAAATATACATAAAAAATATGCCAAAACTTTATATTAACTATTAAATAAAAGTTACTTTAAAATAATAAAAAAAACTGCTTTTAGTAGCTACGTATGAAAACAAGAGTATGTGAACTTACTTGAATCAATTCCTCCAATGATATCCTACCAGCACGATCTCTTTGAGGCTGGAAAGTTAATTAAATCATTATCATCATATTTGGCTCTACAACCGGGGTCCGGTCCTGGCCTCCCACAACAAGTCTCTCCACCGGTCCCGATTTCGAGCCGATGTCATCCAGTTTGGTATCCCTAAACTCTGGGCGTTCTGGTCTACGCCATCCTTCCAGCGTAGGCTTAGCCGGCCTCGCTATCGTCTTCCATAAATCCTACCGCAAAGGACTTTCCGAGCAGGATTCTCTTCGCTCATGCGAGCAGGAGCCTACCGAGCTTAATTGTCTTCACGATGTCGACATCTCGGTAACGCTCGTAGACCTCATCATTATAAAGTCTCCGGAATTGTCCTTCCTCACATACGGGGCCAACAATTCTTCGTAAGACTTTTCTCTCGAACGCGGATAAGAGGTCACAAACCTTTTTTGCTAAGTACCAAAGTCTCGGATCCATATGTAAGTACTGGTATGACCATTGTGAAGAAAAATTCGTGAAGGAATTTTCCCACAACAAAAAAAAAATACAAATAAAGAAATAAGTTTAAAAACACCAAAGATCCTAGCTTTCTTATTTGAAAATAAAATTCGAGTTCACCCTGTATCAACGCAGTGCAGCTTAGGTCGCTTTCTTTAGTTGGCATTGCGCTAACTGCCGACGTTGTCCACTGCATTCGTCACGACTCTGTCGTCGTACAACGTAACTTCGCTGTGTGGTTGCCCCGCAGGTTTTTACGCTGGTACAGCTCAGCATATCGGTGCCGACGTCGACGTCGTCCACTGCATTCGTCACAATCCTTGCCGTCGTACAACGTAACTTTGCTGTGTGGTTGCCCCGCAGGTTTTTACGCTGGTACAGCTCAGCATATCGCTGCCGACGTCTTCCACTGCATTCGTCAATTCTTGTCGTCGTACAACGTAACATCGCTGTGTGTCTGCCCCTCAGGTTGTTACGCTGGTACATCATAGCATATCACTGCCGACGTCATCTACCTGCCTTCGTCACAACTCTGTCGTCGTACAACGTAACTTTGCTGTGTGGTTGCCCCGCAGGTTTTTACACTGGTACATCTCAGCTTATCGCTGCCGACGTCGTCCACCGCAGCCGTCACTATCCTCGCCGTCGCACGACCTTTTCAGGGTTCACGATTGTCCCAGGCTCAGGACCACGCATCGCTCAGGATTTACGCTCGTCTCAGGCTCACGCCCACGCATCGCTGAGGGCTTACGCTCGTCTCAAGTTTACGCTCACGCATCGCTCAGGATTCACGCTTGTCTCAGGCTCACGCTCACGCATCGCTCAGGATACACGCTTGTCTCAAGCTCACGCTCTTCTCTGCTGGGATTCCACGCGAAAGTATGTCGCCGGGTTGTCTCTGGAACGTATATGTCGCCATTGTGGTGCTGATGAGAGCTCCTGGATCTTTGCTACGCGATTAGCGAAGAAGGTTTGGAAGGATGACGACGATGAATTAATCCATGCCGATACTATTTACGAGTCTGTCCACATATAGGTTGAACATGCTTTGAATCCCAGGTCCTTTTTGATGCGATTGACCAGTTCTGTTGCAAGTGTTGCTGGGCATAACTCCAGCCGAGGTGTAGTGGGTTTTTTTTATTATAGCCACTTGGCACATAGTAGTCGGAATGTGATGATGTTGTCCTTATTGGCAGTTCTAATGTAAATCGCTGCGCCGAATGCCCTTTCAGACGCATCTGCAAATGCATGAATCTAGACAGACTTTGGGATTCTGTGCGAAAATATATGTCGATCAATCTTGACGTCCTTGAGATGCTTGAGCCCTTCGCGGAAATGCTTCCACTCCAATTGTAGTTCCTTGGAAATAACAGCATCCCAATCAACTGCATCCTTCCAGAGTTTTTGAAGAAACATTTTTGCTGTTACTATTATTGGACTTAAGTAACCCAATGGATCGAATAGGTGAGCAATGTCAGACATTACGGTGCGTTTCTTAATTTTTTCTTTAATGCAGCAATCTGACTTAGGTATCCATGTTTGCCCAAGCGTTTTGACATGAATAGAATAATCAATGTCCAGATCTAATTGAAGTGCGATGTCACTTGCCGGAAATCTTTTTAATAAGCTCTCATGATTTGAACACCACTTTCGCAGGGTGAAGCCAGCTTTGCGAAGCTGCTTATCTGCTTGGTCCTGCATTTTCAATGCTGTACTCAGGCTATCTGAACCTGTCATTACGTCGTTAACGTAGAATTCCCTTTTTAGTACTTCTGCACCCAAAGGATAAACCTTGGATTCGTCATTTGCTACTTGTTTTAGACATCTTGTGGCTAGATGGGGCGCGGATGAAATCCTGTACGTAACGGTTTCTAGTTGATAGGTCTGTATCTCTTCTGTAGGGGAGTCTCTCCAAATAATTAGCTGGAAGCGTTTGTCAGCCTCGTGAATAAGTATTTGCCGATACATCTTTTCGATATCAGCCGTGAAAACATATCTGGGTAGGCGAAAGCGAAGTAGGATTGAGATTAATTCATCTTGAATGATTGGACCAGTTAATAAGAGATCGTTGAATGATTGGACCAGTTAATAAGAGATCGTTGAGCGATATATTGGAAGTTGTATTTGATGAGGCATCAAAAACCACTCGTAATTTTGTAGTTGTGCTGCTTGGTTTTAGTATGCTGTGTTGAGGAAGAAAATAGTGTGGTCCCTGCAACTTGCTGGCATCGATTTTTCCCATTTGTGCAAGATTTCTATATTCATTTATGAACTGGTGATATTCCTGTTTGAGGTCTTCTTGTCTTGCTAATTTTCTCTCGAGTGCCAGGAAGTGTTATAGCAAAATCCCTCTTGACTCTCCCAGCTCGCTTGGATCTCCTTTGAAAGGGAGTCTGACAACAAATCGCCCACTGCTATCCCTTTTGGTGTTTTCAGTGAAATGGGTTTCGCACCTTCTCTCTTCAGTTGTGCGACTCCTTTCTTTTGATTGTGGAACTTCTTCTATTTTCCAAAACCTTTCCATATCTTGCTTCAATTGGTCCCGCAAGTTGCCCATGATTGGGTTATGTCTCCAGTTTTCCCAGCGACTATCCAGCCAAAGTGTGTGCTGTGTAGCGTTGGTAAGTCCCTTCCCAGACTTATTTGTCCTACGTCGCGTAAGTGAAAGTAAACTTCAGCTCCAATAAATAGGTCAACATGATCCGGACGATCGAAAAGTGGATCCGCAAGTATAATGTTTTTCGGAATGGCCCATTCCGAAGTTTTGATCCTTCGTGTTGGCTGAGGAAGCGTTATGTTTGGTAGGACGAATGCTTCAAGACTTATAGAAAAGTCGGTCATTCTGGATTTCAGGAGCATATGCAATCTTTTGTGTGAATGTCTTGTGCTTTCTCTGATTCCCAAGATGCCCATGGTTTCAATCACTTCTGGAAGCTTAAGTCTTCCTGCCAATTTTTCTGTTACAAAATTGAGCTTGATCCGGAATCTTACAACGCTCTGCATTCTACAACGCCGCCTTGGCTGTCCTCAAGTTTGACTACTACCGTGCTAAGGAACACGTAACATCTTTTGGTTTGCGCTAACGCAGCTGCCGACACAATCGTATTGCCCTGTCCTGTGAGTTTATCTGGATGGGTTTCCAGGGGGCGTTGTCCACTGGATGTATGCAGACGTTTTTCTTCTTGACGAAGTCCAAGTGGCTTGTCGGTGTCAATTGTGAGAATTTCTGACAGTAAAACAATTTGTGGTTATCACTGGAACATAGCGGACAACGAGCTCTTCCTGCTACAATAGACATGAATGCACGTGCAACCGGTTTCTTCTATAATTCGAACTTTGTTGAAAGCGGACTTCGAGAAATGTTAGGAAGTCTGATAGCACGGGCAATACTCTGGGTCTCTTTAATGATTGTTCGTACAATGAGTGCGTGTTGCGATCTAATTTTCTGATGAGGAAATGCACCAGCAGTGGATCCCAGTGCATGATGTTTACACCGAGATTTTTTATCCCATGTATACATTCCTGAGTGGTGTCATGAATTGCTTTTATGCCTGAAGCTGATTCTGACGAAATTGGAGCTTGCTGCTACAGTCGATTTAAGAAAGCTGTAGTTAGGAGCCTCAAATTGTCATAACGTTCTTGCAGAATCTTCGTGGAAGAATAATTTACATTTTTATGTAACCTTGCAGGTTGTGGCCAGCCATTTGTGGGTCATCTGTCATGTCTTAAATTTTGTCTTGAAGGCGTTCAATTTGTATCCAAAAGTTTGTAATCGTCTCTCTTTTCAGGTCCCAAAACTGCTTTGATGTCGTTTGCGATTCCTGCAGGCAGTCTAGAGCACGCTGCAGTGCCTTCATCAAGGCTTCTTACCGCCTGATCGTGCGTATGACTTTGTTTGAAGTCTGTTGTTGCGCAGAGGTGTTGCTTCTGCTGTAACATCTCTAGCGGCGGCTAGTTGAAAAGACGATATATTCATCTGGAATTCGTCTTTGTAGCGATCGCAAATAGCCTTTATGGCATCGTAGTAATTACTCGCAAAGTAGAGATTATCCACTTGGTCTGGATGGGAGGACTTCATGTCGCTATGTGTTGCATCAAAGTCCTGCCAAAGCTCCTCAAGCCTTTGAAGGCGTTCTTTGTAGTATAAGACTGTCTTCCTACTGACGGGGTCCTTCTTATAGTTTGAAATGATTCGCTCGATTCCAGATCCTGTTGTTCGTTGCAGTTCCGCCTTCTGGTCCATGCTGCTATTGCAGGGTATGCTGCACGGAGTAATTGTTAAACGTTGCTGCTATCACGTCGGGGTCACCAAATGTTTGTAGTTGTTGTTGGGTCTACTAACATTGACCAAGGTTCTTATACCTTGACAATAGTTGATGACAATGGTACATAAACCAGTATCACCAATTAGACTTGCAGAGTTTGTTAGTGTTACTCTGTGAATGCGAAATAATAAGCGAAAGTCCAGAACGGCGATTTAAATTAATCTCTTACAAACTTGTTGATTGAATAAAAATTTATTTTATTTATTCAGAGTTTATATACTACGATTTCTTATCATACACAGACTACTCGAACGGATGTTTCCCATGAAAAGGGGCTAAATTTAGAATTTCGGACCCCGAATAACACAAGAATGCACACGTCAGCGGTGTGCACCGACCGAATGTGGGAACAGATAATAAAAAATAATGATAAAATATGATACTACAAGTAATTCAGCATAATGCACTGCACTGCACTGATCGTCAGAATGCAGAATACTACAAAGTACAACGTCAGCACATTGCACTGGTCGTGTTAAAAACAACACAGATAATATTTTGTTACATTAAGAAATATGTGCACATGTTTATTTGCGTGTGATACTCGAACTATAATATATGAAAATAAAATCTAAGTATAAACACCACCGGTAAGAACATCGCGACACGCTCGCGGTTGCTCGGCTTTGCTCGTCGGACGGGCGATCCTTGTCACTTGCCAGTGACACCTCCTCATGAACAAAAAAATACTTTCGTTTCGACTTTGAGTATAAAATAAAACAATGGAACTAAATATGAAACTTATAAGTGGGTTATGGGATAGGTAGGTAGGTAGGAGAAAGGAAAAGGGGAAGTCCCCGTCCAAATGCAGTCAGGTCATTCCTTTTTAAATTCTCTATATTATTTTTCTTTAAACTTACATCTAAACTATCCGCTAATTAATTTAAAACTATTGGAATTTCATTATTTCAAAGAAGGAAAAACTATTTTTTTTTTAACAGAAATTGTTTGCCAACATACTAACTTAATTTAAAGGGAATGACCTAGTTGCACTTGTACTGAGTCCTTAAAAAATCATCCAGGAAATGGTCGTCTCGTTAAGTGCATCAGTTCATCAAGTCATGATCGAAAAGAGGGCATTGAAGAACTTACACGGGATCATTGATCCCAACCACACACCATACCAACAGTGCTTATTCAGCCCTGGTTATAGCAACATGTTCCAAAAAAAGGGAAATTGTGGTAAAAGAAAATTTACACCCTAAACTCGCTGGGCAAAGGCAATAAAAACAACTTCAAGAATTCCCCATATAAATTCACAGATTTTAATATTTATAAATTATGATTTCAAAATTTTAAATTTAAAAAAGAATGTAAATTTTCTTTGTGAAATTCAATGACACTTTATTTTCATATAGGGTACAAATATACATAAAAAATATGCCAAAACTTTATATTAACTATTAAATAAAAGTTACTTTAAAATAATAAAAAAAACTGCTTTTAGTAGCTACGTATGAAAACAAGAGTATGTGAACTTACTTGAATAAATTCCTCCAATGATATCCTACCGGCACGATCTCTTTGAGGCTGGAAAGTTAATTAAATCATCATCATCATATTTGGCTCTACAACCGGGGTCCGGTCCTGGCCTCCCACAACAAGTCTCTCCACCGGTCCCGATTTCGAGCCGATGTCATCCAGTTTGGTATCCCTAAACTCTGGGCGTTCTGGTCTACGCCATCCTTCCAGCGTAGGCTTAGCCGGCCTCGCTATCGTGTTCCATAAATCCTACCGCAAAGGACTTTCCGAGCAGGATTCTCTTCGCTCATGCGAGCAGGAGCCTACCGAGCTTAATTGTCTTCACGATGTCGACATCTCGGTAACGCTCGTAGACCTCATCATTATAAAGTCTCCGGAATTGTCCTTCCTCACATACGGGGCCAACAATTCTTCGTAAGACTTTTCTCTCGAACGCGGATAAGAGGTCACAAACCTTTTTTGCTAAGCACCAAAGTCTCGGATCCATATGTAAGTACTGGTATGACCATTGTGAAGAAAAATTCGTGAAGGAATTTTCCCACAACAAAAAAAAAATACAAATAAAGAAATAAGTTTAAAAACACCAAAGATCCTAGCTTTCTTATTTGAAAATAAAATTCGAGTTCACCCTGTATCAACGCAGTGCAGCTTAGGTCGCTTTCTTTAGTTGGCATTGCGCTAACTGCCGACGTTGTCCACTGCATTCGTCACAATCCTTGCCG
The DNA here is from genome assembly GCA_947095585.1 of Nephrocerus scutellatus. Lineage (NCBI taxonomy): Eukaryota > Metazoa > Arthropoda > Insecta > Diptera > Pipunculidae > Nephrocerus > Nephrocerus scutellatus. The sequence goes on along the minus strand of OX352762.1, from coordinate 54,068,709 downwards.
TCGTACAACGTAACTTTGCTGTGTGGTTGCCCCGCAGGTTTTTACGCTGGTACAGCTCAGCATATCGCTGCCGACGTCTTCCACTGCATTCGTCAATTCTTGTCGTCGTACAACGTAACATCGCTGTGTGTCTGCCCCTCAGGTTGTTACGCTGGTACATCATAGCATATCACTGCCGACGTCATCTACCTGCCTTCGTCACAACTCTGTCGTCGTACAACGTAACTTTGCTGTGTGGTTGCCCCGCAGGTTTTTACACTGGTACATCTCAGCTTATCGCTGCCGACGTCGTCCACCGCAGCCGTCACTATCCTCGCCGTCGCACGACCTTTTCAGGGTTCACGATTGTCCCAGGCTCAGGACCACGCATCGCTCAGGATTTACGCTCGTCTCAGGCTCACGCCCACGCATCGCTGAGGGCTTACGCTCGTCTCAAGTTTACGCTCACGCATCGCTCAGGATTCACGCTTGTCTCAGGCTCACGCTCACGCATCGCTCAGGATACACGCTTGTCTCAAGCTCACGCTCTTCTCTGCTGGGATTCCACGCGAAAGTATGTCGCCGGGTTGTCTCTGGAACGTATATGTCGCCATTGTGGTGCTGATGAGAGCTCCTGGATCTTTGCTACGCGATTAGCGAAGAAGGTTTGGAAGGATGACGACGATGAATTAATCCATGCCGATACTATTTACGAGTCTGTCCACATATAGGTTGAACATGCTTTGAATCCCAGGTCCTTTTTGATGCGATTGACCAGTTCTGTTGCAAGTGTTGCTGGGCATAACTCCAGCCGAGGTGTAGTGGGTTTTTTTTTATTATAGCCACTTGGCACATAGTAGTCGGAATGTGATGATGTTGTCCTTATTGGCAGTTCTAATGTAAATCGCTGCGCCGAATGCCCTTTCAGACGCATCTGCAAATGCATGAATCTAGACAGACTTTGGGATTCTGTGCGAAAATATATGTCGATCAATCTTGACGTCCTTGAGATGCTTGAGCCCTTCGCGGAAATGCTTCCACTCCAATTGTAGTTCCTTGGAAATAACAGCATCCCAATCAACTGCATCCTTCCAGAGTTTTTGAAGAAACATTTTTGCTGTTACTATTATTGGACTTAAGTAACCCAATGGATCGAATAGGTGAGCAATGTCAGACATTACGGTGCGTTTCTTAATTTTTTCTTTAATGCAGCAATCTGACTTAGGTATCCATGTTTGCCCAAGCGTTTTGACATGAATAGAATAATCAATGTCCAGATCTAATTGAAGTGCGATGTCACTTGCCGGAAATCTTTTTAATAAGCTCTCATGATTTGAACACCACTTTCGCAGGGTGAAGCCAGCTTTGCGAAGCTGCTTATCTGCTTGGTCCTGCATTTTCAATGCTGTACTCAGGCTATCTGAACCTGTCATTACGTCGTTAACGTAGAATTCCCTTTTTAGTACTTCTGCACCCAAAAGATAAACCTTGGATTCGTCATTTGCTACTTGTTTTAGACATCTTGTGGCTAGATGGGGCGCGGATGAAATCCTGTACGTAACGGTTTCTAGTTGATAGGTCTGTATCTCTTCTGTAGGGGAGTCTCTCCAAATAATTAGCTGGAAGCGTTTGTCAGCCTCGTGAATAAGTATTTGCCGATACATCTTTTCGATATCAGCCGTGAAAACATATCTGGGTAGGCGAAAGCGAAGTAGGATTGAGATTAATTCATCTTGAATGATTGGACCAGTTAATAAGAGATCGTTGAATGATTGGACCAGTTAATAAGAGATCGTTGAGCGATATATTGGAAGTTGTATTTGATGAGGCATCAAAAACCACTCGTAATTTTGTAGTTGTGCTGCTTGGTTTTAGTATGCTGTGTTGAGGAAGAAAATAGTGTGGTCCCTGCAACTTGCTGGCATCGATTTTTCCCATTTGTCCAAGATTTCTATATTCATTTATGAACTGGTGATATTCCTGTTTGAGGTCTTCTTGTCTTGCTAATTTTCTCTCGAGGGCCAGGAAGTGTTATAGCAAAATCCCTCTTGACTCTCCCAGCTCGCTTGGATCTCCTTTGAAAGGGAGTCTGACAACAAATCGCCCACTGCTATCCCTTTTGGTGTTTTCAGTGAAATGGGTTTCGCACCTTCTCTCTTCAGTTGTGCGACTCCTTTCTTTTGATTGTGGAACTTCTTCTATTTTCCAAAACCTTTCCATATCTTGCTTCAATTGGTCCCGCAAGTTGCCCATGATTGGGTTATGTCTCCAGTTTTCCCAGCGACTATCCAGCCAAAGTGTGTGCTGTGTAGCGTTGGTAAGTCCCTTCCCAGACTTATTTGTCCTACGTCGCGTAAGTGAAAGTAAACTTCAGCTCCAATAAATAGGTCAACATGATCCGGACGATCGAAAAGTGGATCCGCAAGTATAATGTTTTTCGGAATGGCCCATTCCGAAGTTTTGATCCTTCGTGTTGGCTGAGGAAGCGTTATGTTTGGTAGGACGAATGCTTCAAGACTTATAGAAAAGTCGGTCATTCTGGATTTCAGGAGCATATGCAATCTTTTGTGTGAATGTCTTGTGCTTTCTCTGATTCCCAAGATGCCCATGGTTTCAATCACTTCTGGAAACTTAAGTCTTCCTGCCAATTTTTCTGTTACAAAATTGAGCTTGATCCGGAATCTTACAACGCTCTGCATTCTACAACGCCGCCTTGGCTGTCCTCAAGTTTGACTACTACCGTGCTAAGGAACACGTAACATCTTTTGGTTTGCGCTAACGCAGCTGCCGACACAATCGTATTGCCCTGTCCTGTGAGTTTATCTGGATGGGTTTCCAGGGGGCGTTGTCCACTGGATGTATGCAGACGTTTTTCTTCTTGACGAAGTCCAAGTGGCTTGTCGGTGTCAATTGTGAGAATTTCTGACAGTAAAACAATTTGTGGTTATCACTGGAACATAGCGGACAACGAGCTCTTCCTGCTACAATAGACATGAATGCACGTGCAACCGGTTTCTTCTATAATTCGAACTTTGTTGAAAGCGGACTTCGAGAAATGTTAGAAAGTCTGATAGCACGGGCAATACTCTGGGTCTCTTTAATGACTGTTCGTACCATGAGTGCGTGTTGCGATCTAATTTTCTGATGAGGAAATGCACCAGCAGTGGATCCCAGTGCATGATGTTTACACCGAGATTTTTTATCCCATGTATACATTCCTGAGTGGTGTCATGAATTGCTTTTATGCCTGAAGCTGATTCTGACAAAATTGGAGCTTGCTGCTACAGTCGATTTAAGAAAGCTGTAGTTAGGAGCCTCAAATTGTCATAACGTTCTTGCAGAATCTTCCACGTGGAAGAATAATTTACATTTTTATGTAACCTTGCAGGTTGTGGCCAGCCATTTGTGGGTCATCTGTCATGTCTTAAATTTTGTCTTGAAGGCGTTCAATTTGTATCCAAAAGTTTGTAATCGTCTCTCTTTTCAGGTCCCAAAACTGCTTTGATGTCGTTTGCGATTCCTGCAGGCAGTCTAGAGCACGCTGCAGTGCCTTCATCAAGGCTTCTTACCGCCTGATCGTGCGTATGACTTTGTTTGAAGTCTGTTGTTGCGCAGAGGTGTTGCTTCTGCTGTAACATCTCTAGCGGCGGCTAGTTGAAAAGACGATATATTCATCTGGAATTCGTCTTTGTAGCGATCGCAAATAGCCTTTATGGCATCGTAGTAATTACTCGCAAAGTAGAGATTATCCACTTGGTCTGGATGGGAGGACTTCATGTCGCTATGTGTTGCATCAAAGTCCTGCCAAAGCTCCTCAAGCCTTTGAAGGCGTTCTTAGTAGTATAAGACTGTCTTCCTACTGACGGGGTCCTTCTTATAGTTTGAAATGATTCGCTCGATTCCAGATCCTGTTGTTCGTTGCAGTTCCGCCTTCTGGTCCATGCTGCTATTGCAGGGTATGCTGCACGGAGTAATTGTTAAACGTTGCTGCTATCACGTCGGGGTCACCAAATGTTTGTAGTTGTTGTTGGGTCTACTAACATTGACCAAGGTTCTTATACCTTGACAATAGTTGATGACAATGGTACATAAACCAGTATCACCAATTAGACTTGCAACGTTTGTTAGTGTTACTCTGTGAATGCGAAATAATAAGCGAAAGTCCAGAACGGCGATTTAAATTAATCTCTTACAAACTTGTTGATTGAATAAAAATTTATTTTATTTATTCAGAGTTTATATACTACGATTTCTTATCATACACAGACTACTCGAACGGATGTTTCCCATGAAAAGGGGCTAAATTTAGAATTTCGGACCCCGAATAACACAAGAATGCACACGTCAGCGGTGTGCACCGACCGAACGTGGGAACAGATAATAAAAAATAATGATAAAATATGATACTACAAGTAATTCAGCATAATGCACTGCACTGCACTGATCGTCAGAATGCAGAATACTACAAAGTACAACGTCAGCACATTGCACTGGTCGTGTTAAAAACAACACAGATAATATTTTGTTACATTAAGAAATATGTGCACATGTTTATTTGCGTGTGATACTCGAACTATAATCTATGAAAATAAAATCTAAGTATAAACATCACCGGTAAGAACATCGCGACACGCTCGCGGTTGCTCGGCTTTGCTCGTCGGACGGGCGATCCTTGTCACTTGCCAGTGACACCTCCTCATGAACAAAAAAATACTTTCGTTTCGACTTTGAGTATAAAATAAAACAATGGAACTAAATATGAAACTTATAAGTGGGTTATGGGATAGGTAGGTAGGTAGGAGAAAGGAAAAGGGGAAGTCCCCGTCCAAATGCAGTCAGGTCATTCCTTTTTAAATTCTCTATATTATTTTTCTTTAAACTTACATCTAAACTATCCGCTAATTAATTTAAAACTATTGGAATTTCATTATTTCAAAGAAGGAAAAACTAATTTTTTCTTTAACAGAAATTGTTTGCCAACAAACTAACTTAATTTAAAGGGAATGACCTAGTTGCACTTGTACTGAGTCCTTAAAAAATCATCCAGGAAATGGTCGTCTCGTTAAGTGCATCAGTTCATCAAGTCATGATCGAAAAGAGGGCATTGAAGAACTTACACGGGATCATTGATCCCAACCACACACCATACCAACAGTGCTTATTCAGCCCTGGTTATAGCAACCTGTTCCAAAAAAAGGGAAATTGTGGTAAAAGAAAATTTACACCCTAAACCCGCTGGGCAAAGGCAATAAAAACAACTTCAAGAATTCCCCATATAAATTCACAGATTTTAATATTTATAAATTATGATTTCAAAATTTTAAATTTAAAAAAGAATGTAAATTTTCTTTGTGAAATTCAATGACACTTTATTTTCATATAGGGTACAAATATACATAAAAAATATGCCAAAACTTAATATTAACTATTAAATAAAAGTTACTTTAAAATAATAAAAAAAAACTGCTTTTAGTAGCTACGTATGAAAACAAGAGTATGTGAACTTACTTGAATCAATTCCTCCAATGATATCCTACCGGCACGATCTCTTTGAGGCTGGAAAGTTAATTAAATCATCATCATCATATTTGGCTCTACAACCGGGGTCCGGTCCTGGCCTCCCACAACAAGTCTCTCCACCGGTCCCGATTTCGAGCCGATGTCATCCAGTTTGGTATCCCTAAACTCTGGGCGTTCTGGTCTACGCCATCCTTCCAGCGTAGGCTTAGCCGGCCTCGCTATCGTGTTCCATAAATCCTACCGCAAAGGACTTTCCGAGCAGGATTCTCTTCGCTCATGCGAGCAGGAGCCTACCGAGCTTAATTTTCTTCACGATGTCGACATCTCGGTAACGCTCGTAGACCTCATCATTATAAAGTCTCCGGAATTGTCCTTCCTCACATACGGGGCCAACAATTCTTCGTAAGACTTTTCTCTCGAACGCGGATAAGAGGTCACAAACCTTTTTTGCTAAGCACCAAAGTCTCGGATCCATATGTAAGTACTGGTATGACCATTGTGAAGAAAAATTCGTGAAGGAATTTTCCCACAAAAAAAAAAAATACAAATAAAGAAATAAGTTTAAAAACACCAAAGATCCTAGCTTTCTTATTTGAAAATAAAATTCGAGTTCACCCTGTATCAACGCAGTGCAGCTTAGGTCGCTTTCTTTAGTTGGCATTGCGCTAACTGCCGACGTTGTCCACTGCATTCGTCACGACTCTGTCGTCGTACAACGTAACTTCGCTGTGTGGTTGCCCCGCAGGTTTTTACGCTGGTACAGCTCAGCATATCGGTGCCGACGTCGTCCACTGCATTCGTCACAATCCTTGCCGTCGTACAACGTAACTTTGCTGTGTGGTTGCCCCGCAGGTTTTTACGCTGGTACAGCTCAGCATATCGCTGCCGACGTCTTCCACTGCATTCGTCAATTCTTGTCGTCGTACAACGTAACATCGCTGTGTGTCTGCCCCTCAGGTTGTTACGCTGGTACATCATAGCATATCGCTGCCGACGTCATCTACCTGCCTTCGTCACAACTCTGTCGTCGTACAACGTAACTTTGCTGTGTGGTTGCCCCGCAGGTTTTTACACTGGTACATCTCAGCTTATCGCTGCCGACGTCGTCCACCGCAGCCGTCACTATCCTCGCCGTCGCACGACCTTTTCAGGGTTCACGATTGTCCCAGGCTCAGGACCACGCATCGCTCAGGATTTACGCTCGTCTCAGGCTCACGCCCACGCATCGCTGAGGGCTTACGCTCGTCTCAAGTTTACGCTCACGCATCGCTCAGGATTCACGCTTGTCTCAGGCTCACGCCCACGCATCGCTCAGGATACACGCTTGTCTCAAGCTCACGCTCTTCTCTGCTGGGATTCCACGCGAAAGTATGTCGCCGGGTTGTCTCTGGAACGTATATGTCGCCATTGTGGTGCTGATGAGAGCTCCTGGATCTTTGCTACGCGATTAGCGAAGAAGGTTTGGAAGGATGACGACGATGAATTAATCCATGCCGATACTATTTACGAGTCTGTCCACATATAGGTTGAACAAGCTTTTAATCCCAGGTCCTTTTTGATGCGATTGACCAGTTCTGTTGCAAGTGTTGCTGGGCATAACTCCAGCCGAGGTGTAGTGGGTTTTTTTTATTATAGCCACTTGGCACATAGTAGTCGGAATGTGATGATGTTGTCCTTATTGGCAGTTCTAATGTAAATCGCTGCGCCGAATGCCCTTTCAGACGCATCTGCAAATGCATGAATCTAGACAGACTTTGGGATTCTGTGCGAAAAAATATGTCGATCAATCTTGACGTCCTTGAGATGCTTGAGCCCTTCGCGGAAATGCTTCCACTCCAATTGTAGTTCCTTGGAAAGAACAGCATCCCAATCAACTGCATCCTTCCAGAGTTTTTGAAGAAACATTTTTGCTTTTACTATTATTGGACTTAAGAAACCCAATGGATCGAATAGGTGAGCAATGCCAGACATTACGTTGCGTTTCTTAATTTTTTCTTTAATGCAGCAATCTGACTTAGGTATCCATGTTTGCCCAAGCGTTTTGACATGAATAGAATCATCAATGTCCAGATCTAATTGAAGTGCGATGTCACTTGCCGGAAATCTTTTTAATAAGCTCTCATGATTTGAACACCACTTTCGCAGGGTGAAGCCAGCTTTGCGAAGCTGCTTATCTGCTTGGTCCTGCATTTTCAATGCTGTACTCAGGCTATCTGAACCTGTCATTACCTCGTTAACGTAGAATTCCCTTTTTAGTACTTCTGCACCCAAAGGATAAACCTTGGATTCGTCATTTGCTACTTGTTTTAGACATCTTGTGGCTAGATGGGGCGCGGATGAAATCCTGTACGTAACGGTTTCTAGTTGATAGGTCTGTATCTCTTCTGTATGGGAGTCTCTCCAAATAATTAGCTGGAAGCGTTTGTCAGCCTCGTGAATAAGTATTTGCCGATACATCTTTTCGATATCAGCCGTGAAAACATATCTGGGTAGGCGAAAGCGAAGTAGGATTGAGATTAATTCATCTTGAATGATTGGACCAGTTAATAAGAGATCGTTGAGCGATATATTGGAAGTTGTATTTGATGAGGCATCAAAAACCACTCGTAATTTTGTAGTTGTGCTGCTTGGTTTTAGTATGCTGTGTTGAGGAAGAAAATAGTGTGGTCCCTGCAACTTGCTGGCATCGATTTTTCCCATTTGTCCAAGATTTCTATATTCATTTATGAACTGGTGATATTGCTGTTTGAGGTCTTCTTGTCTTGCTAATTTTCTCTCGAGTGCCAGGTAGTGTTATAGCGAAATCCCTCTTGACTCTCCCAGCTCGCTTGGATCTCCTTTGAGAGGGAGTCTGACAACAAATCGCCCACTGCTATCCCTTTTGGTGTTTTCAGTGAAATGGGTTTCGCACCTTCTCTCTTCAGTTGTGCGACTCCTTTCTTTTGATTGTGGAACTTCTTCTATTTTCCAAAATCTTTCCATATCTTGCATCAATTGGTCCCGCAAGTTGCCCATGATTGGGTTATGTCTCCAGTTTTCCCAGCGACTATCCAGCCAAAGTGTGTGCTGTGTAGCGTTGGTAAGTCCCTTCCCAGACTTATTTGTCCTACGTCGCGTAAGTGAAAGTAAACTTCAGCTCCAATAAATAGGTGAACATGATCCGGACGATCGAAAAGTGGATCCGCAAGTATAATGTTTTTCGGAATGGCCCATTCCGAAGTTTTGATCCTTCGTGTTGGCTGAGGAAGCGTTATGTTTGGTAGGACGAATTCTTCAAGACTTATAGAAAAGTTGTTCATTCTGGATTTCAGGAGCATATGCAATCTTTTGTGTGAATGTCTTGTGCTTTCTCTGATTCCCAAGATGCCCATGGTTTCAATCACTTCTGGAAGCTTAAGTCTACCTGCCAATTTTTCTGTTACAAAATTGAGCTTGATCCGGAATCTTACAACGCTCTGCATTCTACAACGCCGCCTTGGCTGTCCTCAAGTTTGACTACTACCGTGCTAAGGAACACGTAACATCTTTTGGTTTGCGCTAACGCAGCTGCCGACACAATCGTATTGCCCTGTCCTGTGAGTTTATCTGGATGGGTTTCCAGGGGGCGTTGTCCACTGGATGTATGCAGACGTTTTTCTTCTTGACGAAGTCCAAGTGGCTTGTCGGTGTCAATTGTGAGAACTTCTGACAGTAAAACAATTTGTGGTTGTCACTGGAACATAGCGGACAACGAGCTCTTCCTGCTACAATAGACATGAATGCACGTGCAACCGGTTTCTTCTATAATTCGAACTTTGTTGAAAGCGGACTTCGAGAAATGTTAGAAAGTCTGATAGCACGGGCAATACTCTGGGTCTCTTTAATGACTGTTCGTACCATGAGTGCGTGTTGCGATCTAATTTTCTGATGAGGAAATGCACCAGCAGTGGATCCCAGTGCATGATGTTTACACCGAGATTTTTTATCCCATGTATACATTCCTGAGTGGTGTCATGAATTGCTTTTATGCCTGAAGCTGATTCTGACAAAATTGGAGCTTGCTGCTACAGTCGATTTAAGAAAGCTGTAGTTAGGAGCCTCAAATTGTCATAACGTTCTTGCAGAATCTTCCACGTGGAAGAATAATTTACATTTTTATGTAACCTTGCAGGTTGTGGCCAGCCATTTGTGGGTCATCTGTCATGTCTTAAATTTTGTCTTGAAGGCGTTCAATTTGTATCCAAAAGTTTGTAATCGTCTCTCTTTTCAGGTCCCAAAACTGCTTTGATGTCGTTTGCGATTCCTGCAGGCAGTCTAGAGCACGCTGCAGTGCCTTCATCAAGGCTTCTTACCGCCTGATCGTGCGTATGACTTTGTTTGAAGTCTGTTGTTGCGCAGAGGTGTTGCTTCTGCTGTAACATCTCTAGCGGCGGCTAGTTGAAAAGACGATATATTCATCTGGAATTCGTCTTTGTAGCGATCGCAAATAGCCTTTATGGCATCGTAGTAATTACTCGCAAAGTAGAGATTATCCACTTGGTCTGGATGGGAGGACTTCATGTCGCTATGTGTTGCATCAAAGTCCTGCCAAAGCTCCTCAAGCCTTTGAAGGCGTTCTTAGTAGTATAAGACTGTCTTCCTACTGACGGGGTCCTTCTTATAGTTTGAAATGATTCGCTCGATTCCAGATCCTGTTGTTCGTTGCAGTTCCGCCTTCTGGTCCATGCTGCTATTGCAGGGTATGCTGCACGGAGTAATTGTTAAACGTTGCTGCTATCACGTCGGGGTCACCAAATGTTTGTAGTTGTTGTTGGGTCTACTAACATTGACCAAGGTTCTTATACCTTGACAATAGTTGATGACAATGGTACATAAACCAGTATCACCAATTAGACTTGCAACGTTTGTTAGTGTTACTCTGTGAATGCGAAATAATAAGCGAAAGTCCAGAACGGCGATTTAAATTAATCTCTTACAAACTTGTTGATTGAATAAAAATTTATTTTATTTATTCAGAGTTTATATACTACGATTTCTTATCATACACAGACTACTCGAACGGATGTTTCCCATGAAAAGGGGCTAAATTTAGAATTTCGGACCCCGAATAACACAAGAATGCACACGTCAGCGGTGTGCACCGACCGAACGTGGGAACAGATAATAAAAAATAATGATAAAATATGATACTACAAGTAATTCAGCATAATGCACTGCACTGCACTGATCGTCAGAATGCAGAATACTACAAAGTACAACGTCAGCACATTGCACTGGTCGTGTTAAAAACAACACAGATAATATTTTGTTACATTAAGAAATATGTGCACATGTTTATTTGCGTGTGATACTCGAACTATAATCTATGAAAATAAAATCTAAGTATAAACATCACCGGTAAGAACATCGCGACACGCTCGCGGTTGCTCGGCTTTGCTCGTCGGACGGGCGATCCTTGTCACTTGCCAGTGACACCTCCTCATGAACAAAAAAATACTTTCGTTTCGACTTTGAGTATAAAATAAAACAATGGAACTAAATATGAAACTTATAAGTGGGTTATGGGATAGGTAGGTAGGTAGGAGAAAGGAAAAGGGGAAGTCCCCGTCCAAATGCAGTCAGGTCATTCCTTTTTAAATTCTCTATATTATTTTTCTTTAAACTTACATCTAAACTATCCGCTAATTAATTTAAAACTATTGGAATTTCATTATTTCAAAGAAGGAAAAACTAATTTTTTCTTTAACAGAAATTGTTTGCCAACAAACTAACTTAATTTAAAGGGAATGACCTAGTTGCACTTGTACTGAGTCCTTAAAAAATCATCCAGGAAATGGTCGTCTCGTTAAGTGCATCAGTTCATCAAGTCATGATCGAAAAGAGGGCATTGAAGAACTTACACGGGATCATTGATCCCAACCACACACCATACCAACAGTGCTTATTCAGCCCTGGTTATAGCAACCTGTTCCAAAAAAAGGGAAATTGTGGTAAAAGAAAATGTACACCCTAAACCCGCTGGGCAAAGGCAATAAAAACAACTTCAAGAATTCCCCATATAAATTCACAGATTTTAATATTTATAAATTATGATTTCAAAATTTTAAATTTAAAAAAGAATGTAAATTTTCTTTGTGAAATTCAATGACACTTTATTTTCATATAGGGTACAAATATACATAAAAAATATGCCAAAACTTAATATTAACTATTAAATAAAAGTTACTTTAAAATAATAAAAAAAAACTGCTTTTAGTAGCTACGTATGAAAACAAGAGTATGTGAACTTACTTGAATCAATTCCTCCAATGATATCCTACCGGCACGATCTCTTTGAGGCTGGAAAGTTAATTAAATCATCATCATCATATTTGGCTCTACAACCGGGGTCCGGTCCTGGCCTCCCACAACAAGTCTCTCCACCGGTCCCGATTTCGAGCCGATGTCATCCAGTTTGGTATCCCTAAACTCTGGGCGTTCTGGTCTACGCCATCCTTCCAGCGTAGGCTTAGCCGGCCTCGCTATCGTGTTCCATAAATCCTACCGCAAAGGACTTTCCGAGCAGGATTCTCTTCGCTCATGCGAGCAGGAGCCTACCGAGCTTAATTTTCTTCACGATGTCGACATCTCGGTAACGCTCGTAGACCTCATCATTATAAAGTCTCCGGAATTGTCCTTCCTCACATACGGGGCCAACAATTCTTCGTAAGACTTTTCTCTCGAACGCGGATAAGAGGTCACAAACCTTTTTTGCTAAGCACCAAAGTCTCGGATCCATATGTAAGTACTGGTATGACCATTGTGAAGAAAAATTCGTGAAGGAATTTTCCCACAACAAAAAAAAAATACAAATAAAGAAATAAGTTTAAAAACACCAAAGATCCTAGCTTTCTTATTTGAAAATAAAATTCGAGTTCACCCTGTATCAACGCAGTGCAGCTTAGGTCGCTTTCTTTAGTTGGCATTGCGCTAACTGCCGACGTTGTCCACTGCATTCGTCACGACTCTGTCGTCGTACAACGTAACTTCGCTGTGTGGTTGCCCCGCAGGTTTTTACGCTGGTACAGCTCAGCATATCGGTGCCGACGTCGTCCACTGCATTCGTCACAATCCTTGCCGTCGTACAACGTAACTTTGCTGTGTGGTTGCCCCGCAGGTTTTTACGCTGGTACAGCTCAGCATATCGCTGCCGACGTCTTCCACTGCATTCGTCAATTCTTGTCGTCGTACAACGTAACATCGCTGTGTGTCTGCCCCTCAGGTTGTTACGCTGGTACATCATAGCATATCGCTGCCGACGTCATCTACCTGCCTTCGTCACAACTCTGTCGTCGTACAACGTAACTTTGCTGTGTGGTTGCCCCGCAGGTTTTTACACTGGTACATCTCAGCTTATCGCTGCCGACGTCGTCCACCGCAGCCGTCACTATCCTCGCCGTCGCACGACCTTTTCAGGGTTCACGATTGTCCCAGGCTCAGGACCACGCATCGCTCAGGATTTACGCTCGTCTCAGGCTCACGCCCACGCATCGCTGAGGGCTTACGCTCGTCTCAAGTTTACGCTCACGCATCGCTCAGGATTCACGCTTGTCTCAGGCTCACGCCCACGCATCGCTCAGGATACACGCTTGTCTCAAGCTCACGCTCTTCTCTGCTGGGATTCCACGCGAAAGTATGTCGCCGGGTTGTCTCTGGAACGTATATGTCGCCATTGTGGTGCTGATGAGAGCTCCTGGATCTTTGCTACGCGATTAGCGAAGAAGGTTTGGAAGGATGACGACGATGAATTAATCCATGCCGATACTATTTACGAGTCTGTCCACATATAGGTTGAACATGCTTTTAATCCCAGGTCCTTTTTGATGCGATTGACCAGTTCTGTTGCAAGTGTTGCTGGGCATAACTCCAGCCGAGGTGTAGTGGGTTTTTTTTATTATAGCCACTTGGCACATAGTAGTCGGAATGTGATGATGTTGTCCTTATTGGCAGTTCTAATGTAAATCGCTGCGCCGAATGCCCTTTCAGACGCATCTGCAAATGCATGAATCTAGACAGACTTTGGGATTCTGTGCGAAAAAATATGTCGATCAATCTTGACGTCCTTGAGATGCTTGAGCCCTTCGCGGAAATGCTTCCACTCCAATTGTAGTTCCTTGGAAAGAACAGCATCCCAATCAACTGCATCCTTCCAGAGTTTTTGAAGAAACATTTTTGCTTTTACTATTATTGGACTTAAGAAACCCAATGGATCGAATAGGTGAGCAATGCCAGACATTACGTTGCGTTTCTTAATTTTTTCTTTAATGCAGCAATCTGACTTAGGTATCCATGTTTGCCCAAGCGTTTTGACATGAATAGAATCATCAATGTCCAGATCTAATTGAAGTGCGATGTCACTTGCCGGAAATCTTTTTAATAAGCTCTCATGATTTGAACACCACTTTCGCAGGGTGAAGCCAGCTTTGCGAAGCTGCTTATCTGCTTGGTCCTGCATTTTCAATGCTGTACTCAGGCTATCTGAACCTGTCATTACGTCGTTAACGTAGAATTCCCTTTTTAGTACTTCTGCACCCAAAGGATAAACCTTGGATTCGTCATTTGCTACTTGTCTTAGACATCTTGTGGCTAGATGGGGTGCGGATGAAATCCTGTACGTAACGGTTTCTAGTTGATAGGTCTGTATCTCTTCTGTATGGGAGTCTCTCCAAATAATTAGCTGGAAGCGTTTGTCAGCCTCGTGAATAAGTATTTGCCGATACATCTTTTCGATATCAGCCGTGAAAACATATCTGGGTAGGCGAACGCGAAGTAGGATTGAGATTAATTCATCTTGAATGATTGGACCAGTTAATAAGAGATCGTTGAGCGATATATTGGAAGTTGTATTTGATGAGGCATCAAAAACCACTCGTAATTTTGTAGTTGTGCTGCTTGGTTTTAGTATGCTGTGTTGAGGAAGAAAATAGTGTGGTCCCTGCAACTTGCTGGCATCGATTTTTCCCATTTGTCCAAGATTTCTATATTCATTAATGAACTGGTGATATTGCTGTTTGAGGTCTTCTTGTCTTGCTAATTTTCTCTCGAGTGCCAGGTAGTCTTATAGCGAAATCCCTCTTGACTCTCCCAGCTCGCTTGGATCTCCTTTGAGAGGGAGTCTGACAACAAATCGCCCACTGCTATCCCTTTTGGTGTTTTCAGTGAAATGGGTTTCGCACCTTCTCTCTTCAGTTGTGCGACTCCTTTCTTTTGATTGTGGAACTTCTTCTATTTTCCAAAATCTTTCCATATCTTGCTTCAATTGGTCCCGCAAGTTGCCCATGATTGGGTTATGTCTCCAGTTTTCCCAGCGACTATCCAGCCAAAGTGTGTGCTGTGTAGCGTTGGTAAGTCCCTTCCCAGACTTATTTGTCCTACGTCACGTAAGTGAAAGTAAACTTCAGCTCCAATAAATAGGTCAACATGATCCGGACGATCGAAAAGTGGATCCGCAAGTATAATGTTTTTCGGAATGGCCCATTCCGAAGTTTTGATCCTTCGTGTTGGCTGAGGAAGCGTTATGTTTGGTAGGACGAATTCTTCAAGACTTATAGAAAAGTCGGTCATTCTGGATTTCAGGAGCATATGCAATCTTTTGTGTGAATGTCTTGTGCTTTCTCTGATTCCCAAGATGCCCATGGTTTCAATCACTTCTGGAAGCTTAAGTCTACCTGCCAATTTTTCTGTTACAAAATTGAGCTTGATCCGGAATCTTACAACGCTCTGCATTCTACAACGCCGCCTTGGCTGTCCTCAAGTTTGACTACTACCGTGCTAAGGAACACGTATCATCTTTTGGTTTGCGCTAACGCAGCTGCCGACACAATCGTATTGCCCTGTCCTTTGAGTTTATCTGGATGGGTTTCCAGGGGGCGTTGTCCACTGGATGTATGCAGACGTTTTTCTTCTTGACGAAGTCCAAGTGGCTTGTCGGTGTCAATTGTGAGAACTTCTGACAGTAAAACAATTTGTGGTTGTCACTGGAACATAGCGGACAACGAGCTCTTCCTGCTACAATAGATATGAATGCACGTGCAACCGGTTTCTTCTATAATTCGAACTTTGTTAAAAGCGGACTTCGAGAAATGTTAGAAAGTCTGATAGCACGGGCAATACTCTGGGTCTCTTTAATGACTGTTCGTACAATGAGTGCGTGTTGCGATCTAATTTTCTGATGAGGAAATGCACCAGCAGTGGATCCCAGTGCATGATGTTTACACCGAGATTTTTTATCCCATGTATACATTCCTGAGTGGTGTCATGAATTGCTTTTATGCCTGAAGCTGATTCTGACAAAATTGGAGCTTGCTGCTACAGTCGATTTAAGAAAGCTGTAGTTAGGAGCCTCAAATTGTCATAACGTTCTTGTAGAATCTTCCACGTGGAAGAATAATTTACATTTTTATGTAACCTTGCAGGTTGTGGCCAGCCATTTGTGGGTCATCTGTCATGTCTTAAATTTTGTCTTGAAGGCGTTCAATTTGTATCCAAAAGTTTGTAATCGTCTCTCTTTTCAGGTCCCAAAACTGCTTTGATGTCGTTTGCGATTCCTGCAGGCAGTCTAGAGCACGCTGCAGTGCCTTCATCAAGGCTTCTTACCGCCTGATCGTGCGTATGACTTTGTTTGAAGTCTGTTGTTGCGCAGAGGTGTTGCTTCTGCTGTAACATCTCTAGCGGCGGCTAGTTGAAAAGACGATATATTCATCTGGAATTCGTCTTTGTAGCGATCGCAAATAGCCTTTATGGCATCGTAGTAATTACTCGCAAAGTAGAGATTATCCACTTGGTCTGGATGGGAGGACTTCATGTCGCTATGTGTTGCATCAAAGTCCTGCCAAAGCTCCTCAAGCCTTTGAAGGCGTTCTTAGTAGTATAAGACTGTCTTCCTACTGACGGGGTCCTTCTTATAGTTTGAAATGATTCGCTCGATTCCAGATCCTGTTGTTCGTTGCAGTTCCGCCTTCTGGTCCATGCTGCTATTGCAGGGTATGCTGCACGGAGTAATTGTTAAACGTTGCTGCTATCACGTCGGGGTCACCAAATGTTTGTAGTTGTTGTTGGGTCTACTAACATTGACCAAGGTTCTTATACCTTGACAATAGTTGATGACAATGGTACATAAACCAGTATCACCAATTAGACTTGCAACGTTTGTTAGTGTTACTCTGTGAATGCGAAATAATAAGCGAAAGTCCAGAACGGCGATTTAAATTAATCTCTTACAAACTTGTTGATTGAATAAAAATTTATTTTATTTATTCAGAGTTTATATACTACGATTTCTTATCATACACAGACTACTCGAACGGATGTTTCCCATGAAAAGGGGCTAAATTTAGAATTTCGGACCCCGAATAACACAAGAATGCACACGTCAGCGGTGTGCACCGACCGAACGTGGGAACAGATAATAAAAAATAATGATAAAATATGATACTACAAGTAATTCAGCATAATGCACTGCACTGCACTGATCGTCAGAATGCAGAATACTACAAAGTACAACGTCAGCACATTGCACTGGTCGTGTTAAAAACAACACAGATAATATTTTGTTACATTAAGAAATATGTGCACATGTTTATTTGCGTGTGATACTCGAACTATAATCTATGAAAATAAAATCTAAGTATAAACATCACCGGTAAGAACATCGCGACACGCTCGCGGTTGCTCGGCTTTGCTCGTCGGACGGGCGATCCTTGTCACTTGCCAGTGACACCTCCTCATGAACAAAAAAATACTTTCGTTTCGACTTTGAGTATAAAATAAAACAATGGAACTAAATATGAAACTTATAAGTGGGTTATGGGATAGGTAGGTAGGTAGGAGAAAGGAAAAGGGGAAGTCCCCGTCCAAATGCAGTCAGGTCATTCCTTTTTAAATTCTCTATATTATTTTTCTTTAAACTTACATCTAAACTATCCGCTAATTAATTTAAAACTATTGGAATTTCATTATTTCAAAGAAGGAAAAACTAATTTTTTCTTTAACAGAAATTGCACTTGTACTGAGTCCTTAAAAAATCATCCAGGAAATGGTCGTCTCGTTAAGTGCATCAGTTCATCAAGTCATGATCGAAAAGAGGGCATTGAAGAACTTACACGGGATCATTGATCCCAACCACACACCATACCAACAGTGCTTATTCAGCCCTGGTTATAGCAACCTGTTCCAAAAAAAGGGAAATTGTGGTAAAAGAAAATTTACACCCTAAACCCGCTGGGCAAAGGCAATAAAAACAACTTCAAGAATTCCCCATATAAATTCACAGATTTTAATATTTATAAATTATGATTTCAAAATTTTAAATTTAAAAAAGAATGTAAATTTTCTTTGTGAAATTCAATGACACTTTATTTTCATATAGGGTACAAATATACATAAAAAATATGCCAAAACTTAATATTAACTATTAAATAAAAGTTACTTTAAAATAATAAAAAAAACTGCTTTAAGTAGCTACGTATGAAAACAAGAGTATGTGAACTTACTTGAATCAATTCCTCCAATGATATCCTACCGGCACGATCTCTTTGAGGCTGGAAAGTTAATTAAATCATCATCATCATATTTGGCTCTACAACCGGGGTCCGGTCCTGGCCTCCCACAACAAGTCTCTCCACCGGTCCCGATTTCGAGCCGATGTCATCCAGTTTGGTATCCCTAAACTCTGGGCGTTCTGGTCTACGCCATCCTTCCAGCGTAGGCTTAGCCTAGCTATCGTGTTCCATAAATCCTACCGCAAAGGACTTTCCGAGCAGGATTCTCTTCGCTCATGTGAGCAGGAGCCTACCGAGCTTAATTTTCTTCACGATGTCGACATCGCGGTAACGCTCGTAGACCTCATCATTATAAAGTCTCCGGAATTGTCCTTCCTCACATACGGGGCCAACAATTCTTCGTAAGACTTTTCTCTCGAACGCGGCTAAGAGGTCACAATCCTTTTTTGCTAAGCACCAAAGTCTCGGATCCATATGTAAGTACTGGTATGACCGTTGTGAAGAAAAATTCGTGAAGGAATTTTCCCACAACAAAAGAAAAATACAAATAAAGAAATAAGTTTAAAATTCAAGTTCACCCTGTATCAACGCAGTGCAGCCAACAAGTAGGTACGAAAAGCACGCGACAGCCCGAACAGCATCACGCCACCGGACTGACCAATCACATCGCAGCAAGTGACCTAAGGATTTTGCAACACAAGAAAGCTTAGTCGCTTTCTTTAGTTGGCATTGCGCTAACTGCCGACGTTGTCCACTGCATTCGTCACGACTCAAAGATCCTAGCTTTCTTATTTGAAAATAAAATTCGAGTTCACCCTGTATCAACGCAGTGCATTCAAAAAGTAGGTACGAAAAGCACGCGACAGCCCGAACAGCATCACGCCACCGGAGTGACCAATCACATCGCAGCAAGTGACCTAAGGATTTTGCAACACAAAAAAGCTTAGTCGCTTTCTTTAGTAGGCATTGCGCTAACTGCCGACGTCGTCCACTGCATTCGTCACAACTCTGCCGTCGTACAACATAACTTCGCTGTGTGGTTGCCCCGCAGGTTTTTACGCTGGTACAGCTCAGCATATCGGTGCCGATGTCGACGTCGTCCACTGCATTCGTCACAATCCTTGCCGTCGTACAACGTAACTTCGCTGTGTAGTTGCCCCGCAGGTTTTTACGCTGGTACAGCTCAGCATATCGCTGCCGACGTCGTCCACTGCATTCGTCAATTCTTGTCGTCGTACAACGTAACATCGCTGTGTGTCTGCCCCTCAAGTTGTTACGCTGGTACATCATAGCATGTCGCTGCCGACGTCGTCTACCTGCCTTCATCACAACTCTGTCGTCGTACAACGTAACTTTGCTGTGTGGTTGCCCCGCAGGTTTTTACACTGGTACATCTCAGCTTATCGCTGCCGACGTCGTCCACCGCAGCCGTCACTATCCTCGCCGTCGCACGACCTTTTCAGGGTTCACGCTTGTCCCAGGCTCAGGCCCACGCATCGCTCAGGATTTACGCTCGTCTCAGGCTCACGCTCACGCATCGCTGAGGGCTTACGCTCGTCTCAAGTTTACGCTCACGCATCGCTCAGGATTCTCGCTTGTCTCAGGCTTACGCTTACGCATCGCCTAGGGCACACGCTCGTCTCAAGTTAGCGCTCACGCTTCTCTCAGGGTTCTCGCTTGTCTCAGGCTTACGCTTACGCATCACCTAGGGCGCACGCTCATCTCAGGCTCACGCCCACAAGTCGCTGAAGGTTTACTCTCGTCTCAAGCTCACGCTCATGACAAGAAAGGAACTTGGGATATGGGATAGGTAGGAACAAGTTTTAATTGTTAGATTGTAGGTAAAATTTTTCCTCTGAAGGAAAAATTCCTTTTTTTTTAGCAAGTAACTTTTTTTTAGTTTTAACGTAATTATAGGAAATAGAAATAGTTTAGAGATAAGTGTTTAAAAGGGAATGACCTGACTGTATTTAGACTAAGACATCCTCTTTTTCTCGTTCCTACCTTTCCCATATCCCAAGTTCCTTCCTTGTTGCTCGGCTTAGCTCGTCGGACGGGCGGTCCTTGTCACTTACCAGTGACACCTCCTCATGAACAAAAAAGATTTTTCTTGTCGACTTATAGAAAAAAAAATTACAAGAAAGGAACTTGGGATAATATGGGATAGGTAGGAACGAGGATGTCTCAGTCTAAATACAGTCAGGTCGTTCCCTTTAAAACACTTATCTCTAAACTATTTCTATTTCCCATAATTACGTTAAAACTAAAAAAAAGTTACTTGCTAAAAAAAAAGGAATTTGCGTAAAATCTAACAATTAAAACAAAAAGGAATGACCTGAGTGTATTTAGACCGAGACATCCTCTTCTCCTCGTTCCTACCTATCCCTTATCCCAAGTTCCTTTCTTGTCATTTTGACGTGACAACGTCTCACTACAAGGGGTGCATGTTCAAAAAGTCAAATGTTAAGTAAGACACTGTTAAATGTCCAAATGTTGTGATCAACAGAAGTGAGACACTGTTATGTCCGAATGTTGTGATCACTGTTAATTATAACACTTTTAAATGTCAGTACTTTGGGAACTAAGCTATTTCCCAAGAGATTCACATGAAATTCGGAATGTAGGACTAAGATGTGACTATAAGACTATAAGACTTGTTCCTATGGAAATTCTGGGATCTGGCCAATAGGGCCTGGGATTTTTGGAACCAAGCCATTTCTGAAGGGATTCGTATGAAACTCGGAATGTAGGACTAATATGTGACTATAAGACTTGTTCCTATGGAAATTCTGGTATCTGGCCAATAGGGCCTGGGATTTTTGGAACCAAGCCATTTCTCAAGGGATTCGTATAAAACTCGGAATGTTGGACTAATATGTGACTATAAGACTTGTTCCTATGGAAATTCTGGGATCTGGCCAATAGGGTCTAGGATTTTTGGAACCAAGTCATTTCTCAAGGGATTCGTATGAAACTCGGAATGTAGGACTAATATGTGACTATAAGACTTAATCCTATGGAAATTCTGGGATCTGGCCAATAGGGCCTGGGATTTTTGGAACCAAGCCATTTCTCAAGGGATTCGTATGAAACTCGGAATGTAGGACTAATATGTGACTATAAGACTTGTTCCTATTAAAATTCTGGGCCAATAGGGCCTGGGATTTTTGGAACCAAGCCATTTCTCAACCGATTCGCATGAAATTTGGAATGTAGGACTAAGATGCGACTATAAGACTTGTTCCTATGGAAATTCTTGGATCTGGCCAATAGGGTCTGGGATTTTTGGAACCAAGCCATTTCTCAAGAGATTCGTATGAAACTCGGAATGTAGGACTAATATGTGACTATAAGACTTGTTTCTATGGAAATTCTGGGATCTGTCCAATAGGGTCTGGGATTTTTGGAACCAAGCCATTTCTCAAGGAATTCGTATAAAACTCGGAATGTAAGACTAATATGTGACTATAAGACTTGTTCCTATGGAAATTCTGGGATCTGGCCAATAGGGTCTGGGATTTTTGGAACCAAGCCATTTCTCAAGGGATTTGTATGAAACTCGGAATGTAGGACTAATATGTGACTATAAGACTTGTTCCTATGGAAATTCTGGGATCTGGCCAATAGGGTCTGGGATTTTTGGAACCAAGCCATTTCTCAAGGAATTCGTATGAAACTCGGAATGTAGGACTAATATGTGACTACAAGACTTGTTCATATGGAAATTCTGGGATCTGGTCAATAGATCTGGGATTTTTAGCACCAAGCCATTTCTCAAGGGATTCGTATGAAACTCGGAATGTAGGACTAATATGCGACTATAAGACTTCTTCATATGGGAACTCTGGAATATGATCATTATGGTCTGGAATTTTGGGAACTAAGCAATTTCTCAAGCGACTCGTGCCTTTTAATTTAATCGTAATATTGGCCACAACGTCAAAGAATTTCACTCCAACCGCGCGTAAAGATTACACGCACATATTTTTTAAACAGCTCTTACTTCTCCTACTACTATTGACGCAACTGCATTACTATGTTTGTGCAGTGATATGATATATTTAATATGTACCCACCTCATAATAAATTGTTATGAACATTTAAATCAGCTTATAAATTATTTATTCTGTTGTATGTGATGTGATTGATGATCATGTATGTGGTTTCAATAACATACAATCAAGCAGAGCAGAACGAAACAAACATATGCAGTAGTAGGCTGCGGTCAAGAATTCAGCCGCTGCGCAGTTTATGCTGCATTTTGGTCAAAAATTCACTTTTCAGCCAATGCTTCGATTCTATTCTATAGTGAATCAAAAGAGCGGTACAGTTCGTTCGTATTGAAGATTGAACGGAACAGTATTGTTTTTATTATTTGTGGCAACACAGAACAGACGATGATAAGCGAAACATTGAGGATTGGGCCAGTGGGTATCTATGGCTGATGGCTCACTCTCACCCATACGGAAAACAAATTTGGTTTTTGTTTCATTTATTACTTTTTAATGAAATATTCTAAAATACCGGGTGATTTTTTAAGCTGAAATTCAAATATCTCGGGAAATAAACTCTACGAAACAAATCTCCAAGATCAAAATTTAAGCATTCCGCGGGTGAAATATATTAGTGTTAAAAATAGTACCCCCATCCATTTTTAATTCTCCTACTAAGAACCTATGTATACGATTCAGCATTATGTTTGCAATATAAATAATTGTAATTGGTCGTCAAAAAAATTTTGATTTTGCTTCTTCATAAACCAGAACCATTTCAATTTTTTCTTGTATAGTTAAATACTCCATTCTAAAGTAGTATTAATAGCCTAACACAGATATTGTTGTTTTCGAAATAATCTTCAAGCTGAATCGGTATTTTTTAAACAAAATAGAAAAACATTCATTAATTTAAAAGCAGATTTAATCGTCTGATACTGAAAACCTTTTTACTTTCTTTTACTAGTAGTAAAAGTGAAAATTTTCGAACTCGGGATTTTTGCAGATTTACCCATTACCGAATCTCCTGAGTCAGAAAAAGCAAAAAAAAAATCTCTGTCTGTGTGTCCTCTCTACAGCCCAGACGGCTGAATTGATTGAGACGAAAATTCATATTTAAGCTTTTTATATAAATTGGGAGGGCCCAGTTGATTTTGGCGGAAATCGGCCAAACGGAAGTGGTAGTCGTAGTAGTAAACTAAAATGCAAAAAATATATATAGTAACTGAAAATTCCGGCCCCGTCCTTAAAAGAAAGACGTGTTGTGCCCACACCTCCATTTTTTATTGCAAACGTAATGCAGAATTATTCATAGGTTCTCAGTAGCAGTAATCGAAAAATTGAGTATCGTCTTACGGTGCCATCTATCATGAATCGAAAAAAATGTTTCAGACTTTAAGCCGTAGAATCCAAATTTGCAATAAAAAATAGGGGTTCCAATTTCAATTTCAAAAGGTAGCCCCACCCCACCTAAAAGGGAGTACCAATTTTAGCACTTATTTATATCCCCCGCGGAGCCATAATTACGATCTTGGATATTTTTTCCGTAGAGTGCTTATTTTCCAAAATATTTTAAAGTTGAAGCTTAAAATAATCACACGGTATAAGGGATGATTGTGTTGCTGTTAGCTTTTTATTTCGCAAATTTTTGAACTTAAGGTTTTCTTTTTCTTTCAGCCGTGAAAGTATACTGCGTTGTACCGTTTCTTTCATCGCCTGACAAAGTCGTTGTGTTTTATCTCGTTTGTATACGTATGTTCTAAGTGTACTTTATCAAAATTTTTCTGCAATAGAGCACTCAGACAGTAAAAAGAACCAAAAGAACCAAATGAACGAAACGAACGAAATGAACAAAACGAACGAAATGAACGGATCTTTTGAATGGCTTTTCGTCGTGACTGAACCAAAAGATTCAGTACACTCAAGAGATCCATTTTTCCCACCTCTAAAGCTGCGTAACTCCTTAATTCTTTACCGCAGCCGTAGTGATAGTATAGTCTCTGTTCATTTTCTATCGGTCCTCTGCTCTGCTTGATACAGTGCTCTCGTGACGTGCAGAAAAAAAAACTACCATAAGTTACCATAAGTTATAAGAGGCAGATAACAATGAAAACCTGCAAGCTTCCTTGCAACTATTTCCTTTTCTTTTCGCATATCTTATCCTTAGTCATGTTTACAGTAACTAGAGTAAATAACTCTTCGATCAATTACAGAAGAGAGAGAGCCATGCAAAAGAAATTTAATGCTGAATAATTGGCCTGCATGTATTAAGCGAAATTCTTCTCTCTTCAATTTCATTTCTCTTAAAATTTATTTTAAAACGGCTCAATTTTTTATATATTGAATAACTCTTTGATCTATTACAGACGGGAGAGAACCATGCAAAAGAAATTTAATCACGAATAATTGGCCTGCATGTTTCAAAGCGACATTCTTAGCACACCATTTCGATGCATTGGTTAGTGCTGCTAACTTCTCTTCTCTTCAAATTTAATTTAAAACAACTCAAATTTTTTTATGAGTTGAAACCAAAAGCTGATTACTCTGTTTGGGCAGTGATATGCAATATGCAGCCACTTCACAGTTAGTGGTTATGAACATTAAAATTAGCTTATAAATAATTTATATATAATGTGATGTGATGATGAAGTATGTGATGAGCTACGGTGCAAGTCGTACGACTTGTATTTAATATAGAAGTTTTTTTTAATATATCCGTCCGTGTTTATGTCCCACAGACAACAAGATATTTGTTTTCTTTTCTTTCGTCCCGGACAGACGTTGTCACGCTCAAAACCCACGGCCGTGTCTTCGACACAGCCTACCCTGCTCTTTTTTTTCTATAAGTCGACACGAAAAATTTTTTTTGTTCATGAGGAGGTGTCACTGGTAAGTGACAAGGACCGCCCGTCCGACGAGCTAATCCGAGCAACCGCGAGCGTGTCGCGACGTCCTTGCCAGTGGCAGAACCCCTAGTGGGACCTCTACATAACAAACGGCGCCCAACGGTTGCATTACAAATTGCTTCTTGAAAGGCAGGAATTTCCTTAAGGAAGTCCCTGGTTTTTGAAAAACAATTGTAAAACAGCATTATCCCTTAAATTATATATAAACGTAGTTTGAATCTTTTCCGTTTTACATTAACACTTTTAATTAATTTCATTTTTTTTATTAACTTGTTTTTTTTTAAAAAATTTTTTTTTTGCATTTTCATCACACCTTTCAATATGTTTCCCAACCCTTCTGGAATCCTATAACCCGTTTACAACTACCAGATACAGACCAGGACAGGACAATTTGGACGTCGACTGCTCTCCGGACGAGTTGGCAATTCCGATTCATAGATTTTAATAAATGCTGAATTTTGTGGTGCTAACTCGTTTGGAGACCCAAGTAGTCATCGTTAATATTCGGTTAGGACATTGAATTAGGAGCCTGACTCCGGTTCGCTTGACTACCGAATGGACACAGACGTGACAGGGGTACAGTGGGCAGCCGTTACCATAAGTACAATTAGTACAGGTAAATGTGGGTTCACTGCTCCCTTTGTCTAAAAGTAGCGGTTCTTCTCACTCTCGGCGAATGGGCCTCATCATAGAGGCTACTCGCTAGTGCTTTGAGACGCGATCCGCCGGGATGAGACGAAGCTCACATTTTTCTGCACTTATTTCTGCTTTAACCTTTGAGTTTTGGGATGAAGTGTACAACACAACTGATCCATCGATCGCTTTTGATATATTTGTTCAAAAGCTTCAATTTCACATTTCTAGCTCCAGACAATGTCTCTACACAAAGGATAATAAGTTAAAACAACTAAAACAGTGGATGAATTTATCTTTACTCAACAAAATTAATTTAAAGAACAAACTTCGTGGCAAAATAAAGAGGCATTCTTGTAACATAAGACTCAAACAATGTTATGACAAAATTTGTAATAAACTTAAAATAGAAATTCCGCGTTGTAGAGACAACTACTTTAGAAATAAACTTTCTGATAATATAGGTAACTCGAAAAAGGAATGGGATGTTGTGAATGAAATCTTAAATAAAAATAAGCCGAAAGTTGATATTTCTATCAAAAAAGATAGCTCATTAGTTAATGACCCTTCTGAAGTGGCCAATTTATTTAATAATTATTTCTGCAACATATCTCATAACTTCAACAACACTCCTTATTCGAATTCATGCAAATGTTCTGAAAGTATTATTCAAGACTGCTTTATAGCCGATAGCTTTTATTTTGAAAATTTTTCTTCATTGGAGATTTATAAAATTATAATGTCTCTCAAAACTTCAAATTCATCATCATATGATATGATCTCCAGTACAATTTTGAAAAATATTGCATACTATGTTTGTGATGTATTGAAGTTCATTTTTAATCTTAGTATGGAGAATGGAGTTTTCCCTGAAGCACTGAAGTTAGCAAATGTTATTCCATTACACAAAAAAGGTGAAACTACGACTTTAAACAATTACCGTCCAATTTCTCTTTTATCAGTTTTCTCTAAAGTTTTTGAAAAAGGTATTAAATCGAGAATGTTGAACTTTTTGAATAAACTTAATTTCTTTAGTAATTCCCAGTTTGGATTCAGAGAAGGTAGATCGACTGAAGAAGCTGTTCTGAGACTTTGTGGGGATCTTTTTAAGAGCCTGAATGATTCTGAGATTGCTGCTTCTCTGTTTATTGATATAACCAAAGCTTTCGACATGGTGGACCATGCTATATTACTCCAGAAACTATATAGGGCAGGTTTTCGAGGGTTTGTTTATGACTGGCTTGCATCCTATCTAATTGACCGTAAGCAAATAGTCAAGGTACAGGATAAATTTAGCTCGTCAAATTGTGTTAACATTGGCGTTCCTCAAGGTTCCGTTTTGGGCCCAATCCTCTTCTTAATTTATGTGAATT
Organism: Nephrocerus scutellatus; assembly: GCA_947095585.1. Classification (NCBI taxonomy): domain Eukaryota; kingdom Metazoa; phylum Arthropoda; class Insecta; order Diptera; family Pipunculidae; genus Nephrocerus; species Nephrocerus scutellatus. Next base: position 54,041,788 of record OX352762.1, on the reverse strand, counting down.
CACTTTTCATTCAACGTTTTAGTGGGAAAATAACCGCCTTTGCAGATGACACTGCTGTATCTTACTCTGAAAAAAATTATTTTAATTTGTATGTTGCCGTCAATTGTGACCTCGAAATTCTGCGCAAATGGTTTTGTGTTCATAAACTTATTATAAGTGAAAAAACTAAATTTATGATATTCAACATTTCTGGGTCTGTCTGTGAGGATTTGGAGTTGAAATATCATTCACCTCTTTGTCCTAAATATAATTTAAATGTTTGTCCAAATCAAATTGGCATTACATCTTATAATTCAAACTCAAAGTGTTCCGATGGTTGCTTTTATATCGAACGGGTAGACACATTTAAGTACCTTGGCATTACATTAGATAGAAGTTTAACCTGGAAAGATCACGTTTCCAATTTATCATTTTACTTAAATAACGTTGACAGTCGTATCACCTCAGCCTTTATTGTAGTCAGGATATTCTAAAATTAGTCTATAATGGTTTGTTTAAATCAAAGCTACAATATGGTTTGACCTGTTGGGGTGGTACTCACTCTAATAAAATTCAACCTTTGCTCATTAAACAAAAGCATGCGATTCGTATTGTGTGCAGAGCTAGCCGCAGAACTCATAGCTTTGAGTTATTCAGGAAACTTGAATTTCTCCCTCTAAAGCATTTATATTTTTTTAAAGTATTGAAAACATTTTTTGAAAAATCCGGGTATACTGCTTCTAGATTATATGGTTCCCATAATTTACGTGTAAATAATATGTATTTAGTTACTATACCTGTAATAAGAAAATCACACTTTTCACTCTTCTATGACGTCACCGCGCCTCGTTTATTCAATAGCTTGCCCATAGATCTTAGATGCGAGAGACGTAAATCACTTTTCTTAAAAAACCTAAAATCTTTGCTATTTTCTTATAACCACGATGAAATAGATTCATTATTAAATGTTATAGTTTGATTAGTTTACAAAATTTATTATTTATTTTACAATTTTTATTAATTATCTGGGCTCACGTCATAATTTTATAAATTTATTTTATTTAACATCTAACATTTTTACTTTATTTTTAATTTTAGTTTTTATTACATTTGTATTGACCCCCTTTAATACTTTCTTAGTTTTGATTTAAAACCTTATGGTACATTCGCTTCTTGTCTTGTGACAATTGAATGTCCCTAACTGTTTCATTAAAAAGTAAAGCTCCTTGTTAGTTTTTTATACATAGTAGTTATATAATGAATGTTAGCTTTAAGTTTTTACATGAAATAAAGATAATAATAATAAATAAATAAATAAATAAAAATAAATTTTTACTTTGTGAATTCCAAAAAAAAAAAAAAAATTCTTATGCAGAAAGAGAGTTGTTTCATATAATAGGAGAACACTCATTAAATTACTATTGGTTAACGAATAGAAAAATAAGGTTGGATATTATCAATTCCAAAGGGAATATATATAGTAAAGCACTTCTTTTTTTTCTTCAATAATTTTCAATTTCAACACTGAATCAATTGAGATAAAAACATATATGTACAGAAAAAAAGGCACTCAGTGTCAAGTTTCCAAATTAGGAAAGAAAAAAAATTAAATATTGCGATTTCCCACATACGCGTAGATATATTGGTATATAGAAGTGAAAAAAAAAATCTAAGCATTCTACTGAGTTTTACCATCGTGAATGGAAAGCCAGTGGAATCCTTCGCGATTAGTGCCTAAAGGCTCTCTCTAGAGTGACAACGCGGAGTCAAGTTCGAGGAACCAATAGTGGTCAAATTCCACAAGCGAATCCCAAATCCATGGCGAACCTGGTTGAGAGGCTTCTGCTTAATGCCTGTAGAGAGGTCGCTTAATCGGGGGAATCCAATGACCAACAAAGATGGCGAAGTTGGTAGTGTCCAAGGAGACACCGAAGAAGGTGTAGATGGAGCGGGATGTTGTCGACTTGTAAACCAGGGAAATAGGCAGGCTTTAGAAGATAATCGGGAGCTGGTAAACTTCATGAACAGCATAGTGACGACCGCTGTACAGAAAAGTCAATGATGTCCGTATTTAAATCTATTCTATACACTCTCGGTAGTAGGTTAGATAGCGTAGAAAAGAAATCAGGCTCAACGATAGGAAACACAGGTAATGCCAATGGCGCAGTAGGTAGTGTGTCAAATGCCAACATCCAAACTTCTGAGCCGACTTCGACGCCGACCGCCGACTAGACCGTAGACAGCAACCAAACGAAGACTTCGACGATTACTGTTCATACATACGGGCGCTAAACCTACAGATGAAGAGCAGAATGTCTGAGCGAGATCTCGTTAGAATTCTCAGGGACAACATGAAATATAGAATGAAGTCACTCATGTTTGGATGTACCTTGGACACCCTACATGAGTTAAGAGAAAAATATAGAGAGGGTGAAAAACTACTTCAAACTCATTTAACGAGATTTCCCAGGCACATAAATGAAATTGACACCGACGAAATAGACGAAATAGCAGGAAGAGAACGTGACTTAGAGGATGTAGGGGAGGCATGCGCGATAAATGGCAGTGTAAATCGTTGCAATGAAAGACGTAATAGGTTTTCTAAAAATGTCCATACTAACGTTAATGTCAGTGCAAAAACAAATCAGGGTACTTTGAGTAAAAGCGGCATGCCTGTTTTGTGTTGTCCGTCCCATTTCCATCAAATGGTGTGTTCTAGATGCGGACAACAAAATATGCTTTGTCCATCCTGCAAATCGTCACACGCGCAAAACCAATTGCAGGACGAAGCAGTCGGTAGTGCTCGTCATGTAGAAAGATTCCCGGCCGAACAGAATCCGAAACAACCAGAAAAATAGAGATTTTAAAGAGACCAGATAATATAAATAAGAGTAAAGAGGTGCCACCAAAAGATCTGCCTTACAAGAGTTTACACCAACGTCTTTTAGAATATGAATCAATTAGAAATAGGATCTTTGCTGAAGCAATAGCCACTAAGAAGAAAGAGAGAAATTATAACAAAATAATCAAATTACGTGAAAAATTTAGAACAAAGAAAACTACCCAGCGGGAACTAGAGGCTACCATACTAATGACAAATGATGACAACAGACCATACGCTAAAGTCCGATTAGACGGTGTTGAGATGCTTGGACTATTAGATAGCGGCGCGTCAGTGAGCTGTTTAGGCCAAGGAGCAGTGCAATTCCTAAAAGAAAGAAGTTTTAAAATGACAAAGTTTGACAAATGCATAAAAACAGCTGACGGAAACTCACAGGATGTAAAAGGACGTATAAAAATTCCAGTTTACTAGAATAATATGACAGACGACTTGGACTTCTATGTAGTCCCAACCTTAAAACAGACGCTCTACCTAGGAGTAAATTTTTGGAAAAGTTTCCAAGTGGCTTCAAACGTCATAGGGGAAATAAATATCGCTTCAGACCAAGTATATAACCCGACAATGAGAGTTCTGACACCTGCACAACAGAAGGTTCTCCAGGAGGTCAAAGCGAAATTCCCGTCGTTCACTACCAAAAAAAAAACCAAGTTGGAGGAAGATGTGATCGAGGTCCCGCCGGGGGTAGAACCTATTAAGCAGAGACACTACCCAGTGTCCCGTGTAAAAGAGGAACTGCTTTTTGCGAAACTCGATCGCATGCTCGCTCTGGGGGTGATCGAGGAGAGCAAGAGCGCCTGGAGTTCCCCTGTTGTGTTGGTTCAGAAACCAGGCAAAAACCGTCTCTGCTTAGACTCCCGCAAAGTAAATGCAGTCACGAAGAAAGATGCTTACCCTCTACCCCACCTAGAAGGACTGTTAAGTCGGCTGCAAGAAACAAGATTTATTTCTGCAATAGATCTTAAGGATGCCTTCTGGCAAATACATTTGGAGCCGAAGTCCAGAGAGAAGACAGCCTTCACAGTCGCTGGGCGACCATTGTATCAGTATACGGTTATGCCGTTTGGCTTGAGCAATGTCGCTCAGAGAATGTGTCGGCTGATGGACAAGGTGATACCTTCAAAGATGAGACACAATGTGTTGGTATATTTCGATGATCTCCTTGTCTGCTCTCCGGATTTCGACAGTCATATGGGTCTGCTAGAGGACATTGCCAGATGTTTACGAGAGCCCGGCTTAACTATAGATGTTGAGAAGAGTAAATTCTGTCAGAAGGAGATTAAATATCTAGGATATATAGTAGGAGACGGGTGTCTACGTACCGACAAAGACAAGGTAGTTACCACAGAGCAATTCCCGACACTTAAGACTCCAAAACAGGTTAGGAGACATCGGCCCCATTGATGTAGGTGTAGGAAGCGTCTTATTTCAAAAGGATGATGATGGCACCGAACGTCCCATACCGTTTTTGGCACAGAAGCTAAATAAGGCTCAACGGAATTACAGCGTGACTGAACTTGAATGCCATGCTGCCGTGATTAGCGTCACCATCATCACGGACCATGCTAGTCTTAAGTGGCTAATGTCCCAAAAGGATTTAGCAGGCAGATTGGCGAGAAGGAGCCTGAAGCTTCAGGCTTTCGATTTCAATATCGAATACCGCAAGGGTGTTCAAAATGTCGTTCCTGATGCTCTTTCGAGAGTACACATGGATGCAATTGAGAAGAGGCCAGATTTTATTGAGGCCCCCCTTAATTCACCATGCTTTACCTCGAAGGAGTATCTGGACCTCAGAAAGACTGTCGAGGAACGTGAAACCACCTTACCGGATCTCTGTGTGTCGGAAGGTTTTGTGTACAAACGTACTGAAGTCCGCACAGGAGATCTTATTCAAGAAGACCGTGCCTGGAAGCTCTGGGTGCCAATTGACTTGGGGGGGAGTCAATTTACGAAATGATGTCCGTATTTAAATCTAGTCTAGACACTCTCGGTAGTAGGTTAGATAGCGTAGAAAAGAAATCAGGCTCAACGATAGGAAACACAGGTAATGCCAATGGCGCAGTCGGTAGGGTGTCCAATGCCAACATCCAAACTTCTGAGCCGACTTCGACGCCGACCGCTGACCATACGGGCAGTAAGCCCAACATATTATTGTCACCGACTAGACGTAATGAAACGGTACATAAAGACTCAAGCAACATCATGCCCACATTTCGCAATAGCGAATTAAGCGAAAAAAGGTTCTGCGACATGCATAAGTGGGGGATAAAATTCGACGGCACCCCCAAGACAATGGCGGTCGAAAGCTTTAACTTCCGAATTGAATCAATGCAAACAAAAAAGGGCTATACAAAAGCCCAACTTTTTGACAATATCTACCAACTATTGTCAGGCGCAGCCGAGCGTTGGTATTGGCAATTCATGGAAGAAAGTGCAAACGATGACCAACTAAACTACCACGACATAAAAACAGAATTAATAAGACACTTCAAGACTGCAGACTCAGATCATTACCTTATAAGAAAAATACTAGACCGTAGACAGCAACCGAACGAAGACTTCGACGATTACTGTTCATACATACGGGCCTACAGATGAAGAGCAGAATGTCTGAGCGAGATCTCGTTAGAATTCTCAGGGACAACATGAAATATAGAATGAAGTCACTCATGTTTGGATGTACCTTGGACACCCTACATGAGTTAAGAGAAAAATATAGAGAGGGTGAAAAACTACTTCAAACTCATTTAACGAGATTTCCCAGGCACATAAATGAAATTGACACCGACGAAATAGACGAAATAGCAGGAAGAGAACGTGACTTAGAGGATGTAAGGGAGGCATGCGCGATAAATGGCAGTGTAAATCGTTGCAATGAAAGACGTAATAGGTTTTCTAAAAATGTCCATACTAACGTTAATGTCAGTGCAAAAACAAATCAGGGTACTTTGAGAAAAAGCGGCATGCCTGTTTTGTGTTGTCCGTCCCATTTCCATCAAATGGTGTGTTCTAGATGCGGACAACAAAATATGCTCTGTCCATCCTGCAAATCGTCACACGCGCAAAACCAATTGCAGGACGAAGCAGTCGGTAGTGCTCGTCATGTAGAAAGATTCCCGGCCGAACAGAATCCGAAACAACCAGAAAAATAGAGATTTTAAAGAGACCAGATAATATAAATAACAGTAAAGAGGTACCACCAAAAGATCTGCCTTACAAGAGTTTACACCAACGTCTTTTAGAATATGAATCAATAAGAAATAGGATCTTTGCTGAAGCAATAGCCACTAAGAAGAAAGAGAGAAATTATAACAAAATAATGAAATTACGTGAAAAATTTAGAACAAAGAAAACTACCCAGCGGGAACTAGAGGCTACCATACTAATGACAAATGATGACAACAGACCATACGCTAAAGTCCGATTAGTCCCAAGGAGCAGTGCAATTCATAAAAGAAAGAAGTTTTAAAATGACAAAGTTTGACAAATGCATAGAAACAGCTGACGGAAACTCACAGGATGTAAAAGGACGTATAAAAATTCCAGTTTCCTGGAATAATATGACAGATGACTTGGACTTCTATGTAGTACCAACCTTAAAACAGACGCTCTACCTAGGAGTAAATTTTTGGAAAAGTTTCCAAGTGGCTCCAAACGTCATAGGGGAAATAAATATCGCTTCAGACCAAGTACATGACCCGACAATGAGAGTCCTTACATCTGCACAACAGAAGGTTCTCCAGGAGGTCAAAGCGAAATTCCCGTCGTTCACTACCATAGGCTTGGGTAAAACCAAGTTGGAGGAACATGTGATCGAGGAACCGCCGGAGGTAGAACCTATTAAGCAAAGACACTACCCAGTGTCCCGTGTAAAATAGGAACTGCTTTTTGCGGAGCTCGATCGCATGCTCGCTCTGGGGGTGATCGAGGAGAGCAAGAGCGCCTGGAGTTTCCCTGTTGTGTTGGTTCAGAAACCAGGCAAAAACCGTCTCTGCTTAGACTCCCGCAATGTAAATGCAGACACGAAGAAAGATGTTTACCCTATACCCCACATAGAAGGACTGTTAAGTCGGCTGCAGGAAACAAGATTTATTTCTGGAATAGATCTTAAGGATGCCTTCTGGCAGATACCTTTGGAGCCGAAGTCCAGAGAGAAGACAGCCTTCACAGCCGCTGGGCGACCATTGTATCAGTATACGGTTATGCCGTTTGGCTTGTGCAATGCCGCTCAGAGAATGTGTCGGCTGATGGACAAGGTGATACCTTCAAAGATGAGACACAATGTGTTTGTATATTTGGATGATCTCCTTGTCTGCTCTCCGGATTTCGACAGTCATATGGGTCTGCTAGAGGACATTGCCAGATGTTTACGAGAGGCCGGCTTAACTATAGATGTTGAGAAGAGTAAATTCTGTCAGAAGGAGATTAAATATCTAGGATATATAGTAGGAGACGGGTGTCTACGTACCGACAAAGACAAGGTAGCTGCCATAGAGCAACACTTAAGACTACAAAACAGGTTAGGAGATTTCTAGGGATGACTGGTTGGTACCGGCGGTTCATTCCAAATTTTTCGGGGACATCGGCCCCATTGACAGATTGCTTGAAAAAGACCGACAGTTTACGTTAACGGAAGAATCGCTGGAATAATTTATCCAGTGCGACGCTAGTTCCACGGGTTTAGGAAGCGTCTTATTTCAAAAGGATGATGATGGCACCGAACGTCCCATACCGTTTTTGGCACAGAAGCTAAATAAGGCTCAACGGAATTACAGCGTGACTGAACTTGAATGCCATGCTGCCGTGATTAGCGTGAAGAAATTTATAAGATATGTGGAAGGATTACCATTCACCATCATCACGGAACTTGCTGGTCTTAAGTGGCTAATGTCCCAAAAGGATTTAGCAGGCAGATTGGCGAGAAGGAGCCTGAAGCTTCAGGCTTTCGATTTCAATATCGAATTCCGCAAGGGTGTTCAAAATGTCGTTCCTGATGCTCTTTCGAGAGTACACATGGATGCAATTGAGAAGAGGCCAGATTTTATTAAGGCCCCCCTTAATTCACAATGCTTTTCCTCGAAGGAGTATCAGGACCTCAGAAATACTGTCGAGGAACGTGAAACCACCTTACCGGATCTCTGTGTGTCAGAAGGTTTTGTGTACAAACGTACTGAAGTCCGCACAGAAGATCTTATTCAAGAAGACCGTGCCTGGAAGCTCTGGGTGCCAATTGACTTGCGGGGGAGTTTGCTTGCCACAGCTCACCATGCAGAGGAATCCGGACATGGTGGAATCCACAAGACGCTACAAAAACTAAGACAAAAATATTATTGGCCTAAGATGATAGGGGACGTACAAAAGTTAATAAAAACCTGTGATATTTGTAAAGGTACAAAAAGCCCGAACTGTATAAATAGACCTCCAATGGCAAGCAGACAGAAACAGAATGACCTTTTCAAAGACTTTACATTGACTTCCTGGGACTGTACCCCCGGACGAAGAACGGAAACACTCAAATTTTTATAGTACTTGACCATAATTCCAAATATGTATTTTTAAAACCCCTAAGAAAGGCAACAGCAGAAGCAGTAGTATAGTAACTCTTTCATGCAAATCCATATTCTACATTCAAAGATGTAAATGTAACTACATTTATAACAAGAAACGGAGAGATGCGTTCATCAATGCTATTCGAGATGAACAGTTGAAGCTTCATTTGAGGACAACAGCAACAGACAACAGTCGATGAATGAAGTGTTGGCATCGGCTTTGGAATACGAAACAGCTAGAGCCAGTTTGTCTACTGATTTAGTTAGATTGCGCAAGTTGGAAACTGAGGACATCACACAAATAGAAGCCTTCATTGATGAGAAGATTCGAAAATCAAAGACTGGACGCTTCCAGAACGACAGGAATTCCACATCAAATTCTCGTCCAAAATGTTTTAGATGCCAGAAACCTGGACATTTTATCCGTGTCTGCAAGGAACCAAGACCAGTTCAAACTACAGTACAGCCTGTGAATCGTGTTAAGAGGTCTGAACATTTACGGCAGATTGGCACATCACAGATGAATCAGGTACAGCAGCCAGCCTACCTCGTAGCTGCAAACCAGGAAAACTATGTTACACCAGCTTTACGGGGCGTAAGCTGGTGAAGAGGGGAGAGAGCCCCAGGATCACGGTGAACATTGTCAAACTTGGAAAGGACAGCAACAGCTTGGTTGTTATGGGTGTGTTTGAAGGAAAACCATGTACGTTTACTTTAGATACAGGAGCTTCCAGATCAGTTGTGAATCCAAAAGTGGTGTCCAAAGGTCAATTGGAAAAAGTATTTCGTTATAATTTGAGAACAGCGACGGGTGAAGTTGCAGCAATTAAAGGAGAGTGCTCCTGTAGTGTCATGTTTGTAGTAATACGGTTTTCTCATCGGTTTATTGTTGCCAGCATTACAGATGAATGTATATTGGGCTTGGATTTCAAGACAGAGTACGAGATGTCCCTTGATCTAAAGAACCACGTGTTAAAATGGCGTAACGTGGAAGTACCCCTGCAAATAAACGATAACCAGATTGGCGAGCTAAGAATTATTACTGAAGAAAAAGTGGAGATTCCACCGATGTGGGAGAAAATCATCTATGGCAAGGTGAACGGTGATCTTGGGACAGTACAGTAGGATTAGTGGAGCCAACCAATTTCAATAAGAACGGATTGATATGTGGAAGAACTCTAGTGAAGCTCCAGCCTATGATACCAGTGAGAATAATAAACGTTAGCACATCACCGAAGGTAATAGGAGAAGGAACAGTCATTGGCAAGACTCAGGGAGTAAGCTGTATCGCAAACTGTCAGCCTGTTAAAGTAAAGAATACGCCACTAGATCTGGGAAAGGAAGCAGATAATTCGTTCGTTGTGCAAACATCTTCCAGCAGCGCAGCGACAAGCAGCAGAAAAGGCGCTAGAGCAATTTGCCGACGTTTTTGCTGTCAGCGACAACGACATGGGTAAAACCAATATAGTGCGACATCGAATCGATGCAGGAAATGCGACTCCAATTCGACAGGCGCCAAGACGATTAGCACTTGCTAAGCAACAAGAAAGAGAAACACTGGTTAAGAAGATGGAACGTGATGGAATCATAGAGAAGTCCAATAGCCCATGGAGTTCACCTGTGGTACTTGTCCCAAAGAAAGATGTTTCAACGAGATTTTGTGTTGACTATCGGAAACTGAACGATGTCACCAAGAAGGATAGTTATCCATTACCGCGTATAGATGACACATTGGACACCTTATCCGGAGCCAGAATTTTCAGTACATTGGATCTGAAAAGCGGATACTGGCAGGTAGCAATTAATGACAACGACAAGGAGAAGACAGCATTTACTACGGGAAACGGCTTGTATAAATTTTCTGTTATGCCGTTTGGTTTATGCAATGCTTCTGATACGTTCGAGCGGTTGATGGAACATGTTTTGCGAGGCCTTAGCTGGACGAGATGCCTAGTCTATTTGGATGACATCATTGTTTTTGGTCGCACATTTAATGAGCACGTGAATAATCTTCGACAAGTTCTGTAAACCATTAAAGCTGCAGGATTGAAGTTGAGTCCGCCGAAATGTAGCCTTTTCACAAAAGGAAGTGAATTATTTGGGCCACATTGTATCCAGTCAAGGAGTGCGCACGGATCCCAAGAAGTTGGAAGCTGTTAACAAATGACCGGTACCAAAGAATTTACATGAGCTGCGAAGTTTTCTGGGGCTATGCTCCTATTATCGACGGTTTGTTCCTAACTTCGCAGATGTTGCACGAAGCCTTCATCGCCTTACTGAGAAGAACCAAAAGTTCCAATGGTCGAGTGAGCACCGAAAATCATTTGAGTTGCTGAAAGGAAAGCTGTGCAGTTCTCAAATTCTGGCGTATACACAGGCAGGAGAACTCTTATTCTGTACACTGATGCTAGCAGTGCGGGAATAGAAGCGGTTCTATCGCAGAATCAAGAAGGAAAGGAACGTGTAATAGCGTACTACAGCCGTTCGCTTTCTAAGCCCGAGAAGAACTATTGCGTGACGCGAAGAGAATAGCGTCAAACACTTCCACAAGTACCTATACGGTCAGGAATTTCTTCTTCGAACTGACCATGCAGCACTCAAGTGGTTAATGCAGTTCAAGGAACCTGAAGGTCAAGTGGCCAGATGGATGGAACGACTCCAGGCATATTCATTCAGAACAGAGCATAGAAAAGGAATGATGCACAATAATGCCGATGGGTTATCCAGAAGACCTTGTGCACCCCAATGCAAATACTGCACACGGCAATACAACGAGAAGTGCTCTGAAGAAGTTGCACAAATAAGACTACAAGTTGAAGATTGCTGGACAAAAGATCATCTAAGGGAGGAACAAGTGCGCGATTACTCGATTGCCCCAATATTTCAATGGATGGAGCAAGGTGAAAAACGGGAGTGGCACGAGATAGCAATAGCAAGTCCTACAGTAAAAAGTTACTGGGCTCAATGGAAGTCATCGAGATTGGAAGATGGACTACTGGTAAGGCTGATGGTCGAAGCACAAAATCGCATTTTGGTACCAACAAACCGAGTCAGAGAAGTCCTGGAAGAACTACATAGCGGGACATCAGGAGCACATTTGGGCGTTAATAAGACGCTAGATAAAGTCAGGAATCGCTTCTATTGGGTAAATTGCCGTAGAGTTGTGGACGACTAGTGTCGAACGTGTGACATGTGCGCAGGAAGCAAAGGACCGCAACCAAAAACTAGAGGAAAAATGCAACAGTACAATGCTGGAGCACCATTTGAGCGGGTGGCAATGGACATAGCTGGTTCATTCCCAGAAACAAGAGATGGAAATCGCTATATACTCGTGTGCATTGATTTTTTCAGTAAATGGGCAGAATCATATCCCATCGCAACCAGGAAGCTAGCACGGTGGCTAGGGCATTCGTGGACAATTGGATATGCAGATTTGGAGTACCACTGGAATTACATTCCGATCAAGGGCGGAATTTTGAGTCGCTAGTCTTTCAAGAGATGTGTCAAGTACTCAAAATCAAGAAAACGAGGAGTACTCCGTTACATCCACAGTCAGACGGAATGGTCGAAGGTTTAACAGGACGCTGGAAGAGCATCTGCGAAAAGAAGTTAATGCCAACCAAGTTGAATGGGATCGATGTATACCGTTGTTTATGATTGGTTATCGTAGTGCTCTCCACAACACAACTTAAAACTCTCCAGAAATGATTGTATTTGGCAGAGAACTTCGTCTACCATGCGACATCAAATTTGGATCACCACCAGTAGAGCCGACAACAAAGGAGAACTACGTTAGTGATCCAAGGCAGAGGATGATCGCTGTTCATGCGGCAGTAAGGAGCAACATATTGGATGCCAGCAACCGGTGGTGGATTTCAGGAAGGAGATTTGTTCTGGCTTTTCAATTCCAACAAAAGAAAAGGTAAATCTCAAAAACTACAGCAGAGTTGGGAAGGACCATATAAGATCGTTAAAAGGATTAATGATGTCGTATATCGGATTCAACAAAGCCCCAGTTGTAAAATGAAAGTGGTTTACATTGACAAATTGACAAGGTACAACAACAGAAGGAGTGCTGAATCTGTTCGGGACGAACAGAATTGAGGTGGGTTAGAATCCTAAGATCGAGAATCGCATGTAAATACTGCATACTTAAAATAGGCAAAAGCTACGAAAACTAGCCGGTAGTGCAGAAGATTCGAATCCTAGATAAATCGCAATGTACCAAAAATAAGTACGAAAATTAAAACTAAGAAAATACTGCATACTAAAAATAAGCACTCTTATGTAGCATACTTTTGGGCTGTAAGACTTTAGATTATTTAAAATTTGAAATGTAACCGCCTGCAAGTTTGAATCATTGTGTACTGGTCAAACAAGTAGTCAAACCGGTTTGCCCGGTTTTTGTAAAAGAATATGATTGAACATGTAGTCTATTTTTAGAAGATGACTCATTACATATAAGTGTCGTTAGTTGTAAAAAAGGGAATAAAGCTAATTTTCTGGTATTTTCTCGATATTTATGTCTACAATATTGGAAGTTTCTGGAAGCTTTTGATTGAGTGTAAATAGAGGCGTTAGGCCGAAGTAAGATCATTAGTTAATTGGAATTTAACCCGTGAAGTTGATTGTTAAAGTTCTTGCTTGCAAAATTATTGTAAAGTACAAGTATTATAAGTGTTCTTGTGTATTTGTATTTAAAGTTATCACCAGTATAAATTGTGAACTTGTGTTATTATTACTATTTGTCAATTAAAGTTTTTATTTGTAAATTAATAAACTTGTGTTGTGTTTTGCACCTTTACGAACTCGAAAGCCTGAATTTCGTAAAAATATGTTATATTGCTGGTGGTCGTTATGATGTGAATACCTTACATCGCTGGTATTCGTTATATGATGTGGATATTTTACATCGTTGGTATTTGGTATGATTGGTCGAGCGGTCTGGTTTGGTAGATGATGTCTCGCTGGTTAATTCGCTGACCTGGTCTGGTAGAGCGGTGGTGCCGCCTGGCGAAATAGAGGTGCGTTCGGTGAAAACGGTGGTGCGATAGGACGCAATGCGGGCGGTCGTACTGGTGCTGGAGAGGGTCGAGAGGGGGGTTGCTCGTTTATAAGGCACTCAAAGTCTTCTATGAGCGAGGTTAGTTCCGACAGCGTCGTGAACTCCCTCCGTTTTATGTAATGGCGGTAGCCCGTTGTAGGTTATCGTATATACGATTAATTTTTTCTCCGGTAGTGAGCGACACATGCCACCGCATCAGCGCTTGTATGGAAGTTATGTAGTCCTTCCCCTTCTCTCGATTATTTTGCGTTCGGTTCCGAATGCGGTCTAGCAATTGCTTGGAAAATCGTGGTGGTAGGAAAAAGCGGCGTAATTCCTCGCTAAACGCTTCCCACGTACAAAGAAATTCCTTTTTACTGCGAAACCAGATCAGCGCGTTCCCTTTGAGTAGTTATGGTAGTGTTCGTACTACGCGGTCGAGTGGCAGTTGGTAGGCTAGTTCCTCTACTCTTTCCAAGAACTCTACGGGTTATTATTGCCCCCATCATACCTTACATTTCCGGTCCTTACTTTATCCATTCCTTCCGCGTCTGATGGACGATAAGTCTGTACTTGCGGGGGTGTCGGTCGTACTTCTGAGTAGGAGACCCATGGAATGCTTGGTGCGGGTTTCGGTGGTACTTGTGAGTAGGAGACCAATGGGATGCTTGGTGCGGGTGTCGGTTGTATATGTGATTCCATGCTTGGTATATTATTGGTAGGAGTCTGTGTTTCCACTGGATTGGAGTATGTGATGATTAGAGTTTTCGGCAGATGTGTGCTTGTGGTCTGGGATTCCATGCTTAGTAGAGTGTCGGTTCTGGGCTTTGGTTCGATCGTTGGTAGAACGCCACAGGATTTGTGTTTCTTTATTTCAGTGGAGAGTAGTTTGCGTATCTCATCTACATTACCACTGTGGTTAATACCACGACGACACAGTTCATTCAATAATTCCGCTTTTCGCAGTGAATATACTCCGGAAACACGGAGCTTAGTCTCCTCGCTGGACATTATTATTATTTATATGTATATATATTTTTTCCCAATTATATGTACATATATTTTCCTTGCAGGATTTGGCAATTTTAGGTTTTGTATATATATGTAACACTCCCGGTTGGTGCCAATTTTATATTTAGTGGTGACGCATTCACCAATCTCGCGATTCTTAATGCAGTGTTTCTGCCGGTAGATGGTTCTGGTCGGTTACATACAGTCCGGTTCAATTGGTTACCAACACTCAATTCTGAGAAGCAGAAGTCAATTCCCAGTAAGTTTGTGTGAGATAGAAAAAATTGTGAAATAGAGAAAGAAAGAGCATTTAGTACTGAATACAATAACAAAAAGCAAAACTCGTACACATCAAGACAACTACTGTAAAACAAAAGTTTTGTTAAATTTTTGTTTTGTTTCAATTCATTTTTTTGGTTCATTTGATTACCGCCACCAAACACATTGTCGTTGTTTATGAATCTGATTAGTTTTTTTTTTTTGAAAATTTGAAAGTGAAGTCAAAAATAAGTATTTTTGCTAGTCAGTTTTTTATCAATGGGTAAGAAAAAGTATTTAACTTTATCAGAAAGGGCCAAAATGGATGTGTATAATCAGGAAGGGCTTTCAGGCCGTGCTATAGGTCGTAGGATCGGACGAGGTCACGAAGCCATACTAAATTACTAAAAAGGAAGGGTTTCAACGGCACTTACACCTCAGGATAAACGAAAAATTGTTAGATTGGCCTCCAATTCGGCATTTTCTACAGCAAGCCCTCCAAGCTGGTGTTATGGCAGTAAATCGACTGTCCGCCGAGCTATTTTAAGTTCAAAACATCTGAAGCGGGTGAAGCTAAAGAAAAAACCAACATTGAATGATATACGAAAGCAGAAACGATTGGAATTCGCAAAGAAGCACATGACTTGGAATGTGATGCAAGGTCAAAGTGTTAATGACTGGCGAAAAGTCGTATTTTTAGATGAAAAAAAAATTAATTTGGATGGACCAGATGGGTATAATTATTATTTTCATGACCTAAGGAAAGAGGAATGGTTTTTGAATCGCCATCATAGTAGAGGAGGGGGTGTAATGGTCTGGGGTTCAATCTCTTATCATGGCACAATTGATTTGGTGTTTCAAAGTACAAAAATGACCGGAAACAGTTACAAAACGTTACTGGAATCTGTTTTCCCTAAAATCCATGACCTTTTCATACCACTCTCATGGATTTTCCAACAAGATAACGCGCCAATACACACAGCTCGCGTTGTAAAATCGTAAAGCCACAATGTCCAGCTATTGCCGTGGCCAACATATTCGCCGGAGTTAAACATAATATAAAATGTTTGGGGCTGGCTCACACGTAAAGTATACGAAGGAGGGAAACAGTTTGATACTAAGGAAGAGCTGATTCTAGGGATTAAAGCGGCCTGGGCAGAAATTTCACTCAATTATTTGAAGTCATTGTACGACTCACTTAGGGATCGTATTTTTGAAGTTATTCCGAAAAATGGAAGTTCCACTAAATATTAGAAATTATTTTTTAATATTGTATTTAAAAAAAATAAAATTTTGGTAAGAAATCACACATAACGCTATTATTTCATGTAATTTTTCAAGTGGCGGTAATCAAAGAACCGAAACAAAGTCATGAATTTCTGACTCATTTTTCAAAACAAAACAAAAAACACAGTTATCTTGATGTCTACGATTTTTGCTTTTTGCTATTGAATTCAGTGCTAAATATTCTTTCTTTCTCTCTTTCACAATTTTGTTTTATCTCACACAGACCGGTTGGGAATTGACTTTTGCTTTTCAGAATTGAGTGGCGGTAATCTATTGAACCGGACTGCATATATAAAAAAAATTACTTTTTTTTCGGTGTCGGTCGGTGAAGCGCTTATAAAAGTCGTCCCTGCTCGGGCGCCAAATTTGTAACGTTGTTTGCTCGGGTGACGTTCGCCGGTCACCCAGGGTTCGTTCTCTCCTCTGTGTTACAAGTATTTTTTTTCTGTTTGGTTTCTTTGTTTTAATTGTCTTTATTTCTTTTTATTTCGTTGCCTTATTACTAACAGGTTTGTTTTACAATATTTATGGTACTTAGTATAGGGTTCTATTAAATAAACTAGAATAAATAACTAAATAATAGGTAGTACGGCACCAGCGGAGCACAGGTGGAGTTCACGTTCGAACGGCACGGCCAGAAGTAGCTGCCGACAGTTGAAAAAGCAATCAACAACGTATGCCGCGTACTTGCATGTTAGAGTGTGCACTCGGAGGGCGTATTGAACAGCTCGGCTCGAAGTAGCTGCTCACAGTTGCAAAAGCAATCAACAATAAAGTGGGCACTAGGAGGGCGTTCGTATTGAACAGCTCGGCTCGAAGTAGCTGCCAACATTTGCAAAAGCAATCAAAACTGAAGGCCGCTAGCTTGAAAAGTTAAGCGGAGGTATTTTGGAACTCACGGGGGGCGTTCTTTGTAGAACAGCACGGTTTCGCTGTAATTCTTAAAAAGTGCAACAGCATCAACACTTTTTTAGTTCAAAACACGGTTTAACACTTAGAGAAAATATTACTGTATTTCCTGACGAAAATTCTATTCTCCACTCCCAACCAATTGTGTTTTTCCCGCCCCATGTCATTGCTTTACTTTTTCAAATTGCTGGGAATTTTATCTCCACAGCTATTGAATAATAAATTGTTCGTATACGTGCTTTACTCGTATACGTACAATTCTTTCTTTGATTATCAACTTTTATTGTTATTGTTATTCCTAATATTCCTACTATTTCTTTATTTAAACAGAAGTACTTTTGTACTAGAAAAATAAATTTCTCGGTTTGTCATCAATATAAGTCAAATGTCCGGTAGTGAATAGACGTATTTTTAGATGCTCGGCAACAGCATTGATTTTCTAATTTATACCTATTTCTAATTATATACGGTGCTATAGTGATAAATATAATTGTGATAATAATTGTCATAATTATTTATATCTTATATCTAATAGTGATTATAGTGATTCAAACAATTCTATAAACAAATTAGTTAAAAATGAATACACGAAAAACCTTGGTAAAAAGTGCGCTATTGCAACCAAGCTCTCCCTCTCCTAGCAGCAACTCTCATTTCACTCTTAAAAACTTGGAAGACGAGTTGAGCAAACAGCAAATACTGTTGACAAAAACAATACAGACAAAATTAGCTATTTTCATTTCTTTACGTTAAAACACTTAAACCATTACTTTTTACACAGCTCTCCAATGGCCAAGGTGAGTCTAATTTCATTAAAGCTTGTACAATTTGTTTGTGTTTCCAATTTCACTCTAGGTTCTTGCTACTCATATGTTAGATATGAACTCGGGTAGTTTTCCGAACGCCAGAGGCTCCATAACCAGTAATAATAACGAACGTTTTTTTGATATGATTAGGGTGCTTAGGTCGCAAAATATTGGATTACATATTTGTCACATTAATGCAGGTAGTTTTCCGAACGCCAGAGGCTCCATAACCAGTAATAATAACGAACGTTTGTTTGATATGATTAGGGTGCTTAGGTCGCAAAATATTGGATTACATATTTGTCACATTAATGCTCAAAGTCCAAGTCCAAAAATCGACGAATTTAGGCTTGTATTTGATCAATCTAATGTCGATGTTGTCTGCGTATCTGAAACATGGTTTTCTATTGATGATGCTTATCAACTTTACTCTGTTGATGAGTATAATATCTTTCGGTCAGATAGAACTGGACGTACGGGCGGGGGCGTAGCAATCTATGTTCGCGAGACACTTAAGTGCAAAACTGTACTTAAGTCTTATCCTGAGTGCACCATGGAGTTCATCTTTGCCGAAATACAGTGTAAATCTCAAAAAATTTTACTTGGAACAATTTATAGACCTCACAGACATATTGGTTTTGACCCATTATTAAAAGTCCTTGATGATCTATTGTGCACTGCCTCAAACATAGTGTTATGTGGTGATCTTAATTGTAACCTGTTGGATAAACCTATGTCAGTTAACCTATTAGAATATATGAAGTCATTGAATCTGTCTCCCGTGAACTTATCTAATTCTTACTTGACGTTTATTTTATTAGCGACTGTGATAAAACACTGCTGTACAGTCAACTTTCTGCACCTGGTTTCTCTAAACATGACCTTATATATTTAACCATTGCTATTAACACTAGTAACAATGAATCAGAAATACAATTTAGGGACTTTCGTAACATAAACTTCGAATGCCTCCTACATGACTCTAGACGAACTAACTGGGAACGTATCTACTACATGGCTTCAGTGAACGAACAAAGTGTGTTCTTCTAACAAGAGATACTGAGCCTTTTTAATAAATATGTCCCCACAAAACCTCTGCAGCACAGTGGCTAAGCACTGATTTCGATTACTCATGCAAAAACGTTACAATGGTTACAGAGAATGGAAAAAATACAAGACAGTATTTAGACCAAATCACACTTCATCAACAATGTATAAAAGCGCCGTTACTTTTATACATTGTTGATGAAGTGCGGAAGTCTTTAGATAATAATCACCCTACTTTCCTCATTCTTCTAGATTTTTCGAAAGCATTTGACACCGTGAATCACTCGATTCTGTGCAATAAACTAATGCAGGATTTTAGATTTTCTTTTTCATCTGCAAAACTAGTCTCCTCCTACTTAGAAGGAAGGCAACAATGCGTGGTAGTTAGTGACAAGACTTCACGTTTTCGTAATGTCTTAAACGGTGTACCGCAAGGATCAATCCTAGACCCAACACTCTTCTCATTGTATGTGAACGAACTACCTAAAGTAATTAGACATTGCTCAGTTCACATGTACATATGCGGACGATGTTCAACTTTTCATGAGTTGTCCTATTAATGCGATTGATGTTCATCTAATAAACGAAGATTTGTCAAGCGTAAATGACTGGTCCCTAAAACATGAGCTTCGTTTAAACATAAAAAAGTCCCAGGCAGTAGCTGTACATCGTAGAGTTCTTGATGTATCTGAATTCCAATCGGTAAAAATCGGAAATAGTCTGATTAAGTGGGCGGATACAGCTAAAAACCTAGGACTGATCTTTAACCGTACTCTTTCTTGGTTCACACATATAAATAGTGCTATCGGTAAGGTGTATTGTGGACTGCGTACAATGTGGGCCGGTCAGCATTTTCTTTCTATAAAAACCAAGTTGATGCTGGCAAAAACTCTTCTATTACCAGTCTTACTTTTTGGATGCGATATTTTTATGAGTCCCGATCACAAGGATAAGAAAATGCTAAACGTTTTGTATAACAACATCGCAAGGTATATTTTTGGTTTGAAATATGGTGACCCTGTTTCGAGATTCTCTAAGCAGATAAGTGGGTGTACCTTTGAAAACCTTTTAAGATTTAAGTCACTGTGTTTACTAAGCGACATATTGAATAATACCTATATGATAAGTTTCATCCTCTCCAATCCAATCTCGGAGGTCCGTCATGTTGGCTCAACCTGGGTACTTATTACAACTGTCCGAACGTCAATTTTTTGTTCAAAGTATTTGATTGTGGAACTCTCTGCCAATAAAGCTTCGACGAATTGAAAACACAAACAAATTTAAAACTTCTCTTCTTTCACACCTGGCCACACAATAGAATAATACTTGATGTATTATCTTTAAACTTATTTTAAAAGTACATTTCATGCTTATATCATTTTAGTTCATAATGTCTCCTCCTTATATTTAATTTACATCGTTTCTGTCTTTGCTTTCAATTGACTCTTAATAGTATATTACATAACGAGCAAGGAAAGTGGGAGTTTATCGTGCGAGTTCGAAGCTTGAAGCACGAGGCGGTAGCCGAGTTCGGCAATCTAACGAGCACGATGAGCATTTTCTGCGAGTAATGTACGCTATTTTTCACACGACCAAACCGGTTTTTCTGCTAAATCGATTATGTGCAATGCAAAATTACTCTGAGAATGTGTGTTCGCTGTGACTGCAGTTGTAGTATACTTATAATGTATTTGCTATGCATAGTATTATGTTAGATATGTATATATTTTTAGAATTATGGTTTGTAAGGTAATTAATTTAAGTGTGTTAAATTAACTTCGTTACACATTTAATTCGCGTAGTAGGTCCAAACCAAGATTACCATCACGTGCGATAACAGAATCATATTATATTACAAAAGATAATAAATTAACCTGTACTGTACTGTTGTATCACTTTAGATTTGGGGATAAAGCAACGAAATGTTCATCCACAAGATGTTAATTCACGTCTAATTCAAAACAAGGTCGTTGGAATAGTAATAATATGGACCAGGGAAACCGATAATACCTAATATTATGACGACGAATATTGGGTTCTTTCCGAGTCGTCTAATCATTTTTTGTAGAAAAACCAATTTAAAGTTTTAAATAGATAGATGTCTAAGTTGTTCCACAATTTCACGCCCTTCAGCATTTTTAGGAGCTGCTAATGGTTCAAACATTCCAACATATGGTACAAAATTATTGAATATCGCCTTAGGACTTCGTCGTGAATTCGAACATTTGTTACACGTGCTATAATAGGTATAGATTTTTTAATCAAATTTGAATTGTCTGTTGACCTGAAAAATCAAAGATTAATAGATAATCGAACCAGCTGACCGCCATCCAAGTTAAGGAAGATGTTCCCACACCTTTAAAATTTAGTATTAAAGAATTAATGGCGATTTGCTTGAAGAATTTTCAACACTCGTACAAGAACCCAAATGCTACACATCCATTAAGCATAGCGTGAAACATAAAATCGAAACAAGTGGTGCTCTTCCTTACTGTAAACCAAGGCGTTTAAAACAATTTTACAATTGCAAAGAATAAATTTCAATATATGATTCAATAGGGTTTATGTAGACCATCAAAATCTTCCACGTGTTCTCCACTAGACCTCGTACCCAAAAAAGGTTCAGTTAATTGGCGTCCCTGCGACGACTATAGGCAGCTTAACCTGGTTACAATAGTCGATCGATATCCATTGCCACATATACAGGATTTCACGAATAATTTTCATGGTTCTACCATTTTTAGCAATGTAGACTTAGAGCAATTCACTTCGTTACACATTTAATTCGCGTAGTAGGTCCAAACCAAGATTACCATCACGTGCGATAACAGAATCATATTATATTACAAAAGATAATAAATTAACCTGTACTGTACTGTTGTATCACTTTAGATTTGGGGATAAAGCAACGAAATGTTCATCCACAAGATGTTAATTCACGTCTAATTCAAAACAAGGTCGTTGGAATAGTAATAATATGGACCAGGGAAACCGATAATACCTAATATTATGACGACGAATATTGGGTTCTTTCCGAGTCGTCTAATCATTTTTTGTAGAAAAACCAATTTAAAGTTTTAAATAGATAGATGTCTTAGTTGTTCCACAATTTCACGCCCTTCAGCATTTTTAGGAGCTGCTAATGGTTCAAACATTCCAACATATGGTACAAAATTATTGAATATCGCCTTAGGACTTCGTCGTGAATTCGAACATTTGTTACACGTGCTATAATAGGTATAGATTTTTTAATCAAATTTGAATTGTCTGTTGACCTGAAAAATCAAAGATTAATAGATAATCGAACCAGCTGACCGCCATCCAAGTTAAGGAAGATGTTCCCACACCTTTAAAATTTAGTGTTAAAGAATTAATGGCGATTTGCTTGAAGAATTTTCAACACTCGTACAAGAACCCAAATGCTACACATCCATTAAGCATAGCGTGAAACATAAAATCGAAACAAGTGGTGCTCTTCCTTACTGTAAACCAAGGCGTTTAAAACAATTTTACAATTGCAAAGAATAAATTTCAATATATGATTCAATAGGGTTTATGTAGACCATCAAAATCTTCCACGTGTTCTCCACTAGACCTCGTACCCAAAAAAGGTTCAGTTAATTGGCGTCCCTGCGACGACTATAGGCAGCTTAACCTGGTTACAATAGTCGATCGATATCCATTGCCACATATACAGGATTTCACGAATAATTTTCATGGTTCTACCATTTTTAGCAATGTAGACTTAGAGCAATTCACTTCGTTACACATTTAATTCGCGTAGTAGGTCCAAACCAAGATTACCATCACGTGCGATAACAGAATCATATTATATTACAAAAGATAATAAATTAACCTGTACTGTACTGTTGTATCACTTTAGATTTGGGGATAAAGCAACGAAATGTTCATCCACAAGATGTTAATTCACGTCTAATTCAAAACAAGGTCGTTGGAATAGTAATAATATGGACCAGGGAAACCGATAATACCTAATATTATGACGACGAATATTGGGTTCTTTCCGAGTCGTCTAATCATTTTTTGTAGAAAAACCAATTTAAAGTTTTAAATAGATAGATGTCTTAGTTGTTCCACAATTTCACGCCCTTCAGCATTTTTAGGAGCTGCTAATGGTTCAAACATTCCAACATATGGTACAAAATTATTGAATATCGCCTTAGGACTTCGTCGTGAATTCGAACATTTGTTACACGTGCTATAATAGGTATAGATTTTTTAATCAAATTTGAATTGTCTGTTGACCTGAAAAATCAAAGATTAATAGATAATCGAACCAGCTGACCGCCATCCAAGTTAAGGAAGATGTTCCCACACCTTTAAAATTTAGTGTTAAAGAATTAATGGCGATTTGCTTGAAGAATTTTCAACATTCGTACAAGAACCCAAATGCTACACATCCATTAAGCATAGCGTGAAACATAAAATCGAAACAAGTGGTGCTCTTCCTTACTGTAAACCAAGGCGTTTAAAACAATTTTACAATTGCAAAGAATAAATTTCAATATATGATTCAATAGGGTTTATGTAGACCATCAAAATCTTCCACGTGTTCTCCACTAGACCTCGTACCCAAAAAAGGTTCAGTTAATTGGCGTCCCTGCGACGATTATAGGCAGCTTAACCTGGTTACAATAGTCGATCGATATCCATTGCCACATATACAGGATTTCACGAATAATTTTCATGGTTCTACCATTTTTAGCAATGTAGACTTAGAGCAATTCACCATATTCCAGTAGTCGAAGAGGATATATTTAAAACAGGTGCGGTTATACCCTTCGGTTTGTACGAATTTACTCGAATGCCATATGGTTTACGCAAAGCAGCTCAATTATTCCAGAGATTTATGGGTGAGGTTACACGAAGATTATAATTTGTTTATGTCTACGTTGTTGTTTTATTGTTACCAAGTCGCAATTAAATAGAACATTTAACACATGTTCGAACATAGTTCGATCGTTTAAGTAGTTACGGTATTAACATTAAAGCTAGTAAATGTGTCTTTGGCGTAGATAAGCTAGATTTTTAATTCATGAGGTCACAAAATATGGCATGTTACCATCTAAAGACAGAATAGCAGCAATCCAAGTATACCCATCACCCCTATCCTTAAAAGCCACTCAGCGTTTTTTTGGCATGGTGAACTAAATTTAAAATTTGATGGGCCTTCTGATTTTCGAGTTGCATTTACCAATATTAAAAGCGCAATGTGTGCACTGCACTGTGCACAAAAACTAATTATAACTAACTAATTATAGCACGACCAATTTAAATGTTGGGTGTAAAGTATCAAAAACTAATCGAAGACCCTGGAGTTTAGAAAACAAATATTTAATACCATAGTAGATCCAAGTCTACAAATAAAAACGTTACAAACAAAATATTTTTGGCCTCGAATGGCAAGTAACATTAACGAATGGCTTAAAAATTGTATTGGTTGTCAAACTTCAAAAGTAAGACGCCATACAAAATCACAATTCCAACAAATAGCAAAAGGTTTACACATATTCATATGGATTTGGTAGGCTCTTTGCCTCCTTCAAAAGATTGTACATATATCTTAACAACCGTTGATCGTTTTACTAGATGGTCCGACGCCATTCCAATACCAGATATGAAAACCTAAAGCTTTAATTGCTATATTCGGCGTTCCTTCCGAAATAATCACTGATCAGGGCCGCCAGTTTGAAAGCGACTTATTCTTGGAATTTAATAATTTACTAGGAACTTTCCGCATACGTACGACTGGATACTATCCTCAGTCAAACGGAATGGTTGAACAGCTTTATTAGCACGTCAAAACGCTACAAATTATGTTAATGAGCTTCCGTTTATTTTACTGGGTGTGCGCACATCAATTAGAACCAACTTGGGCGTTTCTACGGTATCCTCGGGAACGGCATTTTTGCCTACTATCTTATATATCTTATCAAATGAAAGGTGGTAATTATTAAATATTAAATATTAAAAAATATACCATATTATTTTTTTTTTAATTGAAGGTATTTTTATTACCTTTCGTATGATACCAATTAACCCCCACACCTCCTTCTAAATACTTAGAAAAATTCATTTTTCTAAAAAAAAAACTCAAAACTTTGGATGCCCCTCCTACCCAAACGGGGGCGTCGCCCCCAAACAAGATTGCAATTTTCGCTATCTGCTCAATTAGGGCTTTATGGTGAGGGGTATCAAGAAGGCCAAATCGAAGAACGGGTGTACCGTAGTTTAGCCAAATTA
The DNA here is from genome assembly GCA_947095585.1 of Nephrocerus scutellatus. Classification (NCBI taxonomy): domain Eukaryota; kingdom Metazoa; phylum Arthropoda; class Insecta; order Diptera; family Pipunculidae; genus Nephrocerus; species Nephrocerus scutellatus. The sequence goes on along the minus strand of OX352762.1, from coordinate 54,016,735 downwards.
TTATTACGGAACCCAAAATCAGCCTCGGATACACTGATGAACGACGACGACCACGGCGCACGGATCCCAAGAAATTGGAAGCTGTTAACTAATGGCCTGTAATGGACTTGCTGTAGGGAAAGCTGTGTAGTTCTCTCATTTTGGCATATCCACAGGCATGAGAACTCTTCATCCTGGATACTGACGCGAGCAATGCGGGAATAGGAGCGGTTCTATCGCAGAATCAAGAAGGAAAGGAGCGCGTAAGAGCGTACAACAGCCGTTTGCTTTCTAAGCCCGAGAAGAACTATTGAGAAGGGAGTTGCTAGCTGTTGTCGATAGCGTCAAACACTTCCACAAGTACCTATACGGTCAGGAATTTCTTCTTCGAACTGACCATGCAGCACTCAAGTGGTTAATGCAGTTCAGGGAACCTGAAGGTCAAGTGGCCAGATGGATCGAACGACTCCAGGCATACACATTCAGAACAGAGCATCGAAAAGGAATGCTGCACAATAATGCCGACGGGTTATCCAGAAGACCTTGTGCACCCCAATACAAACGCTGTACAAGGCAAGAAAACAAGAAGTGCTCTGAAGTAGTTGCACTAATAAGACTACAAGAAGAATATCGCTGGACAAAAGAGCAGCTAAGGGAAGAACAAGGGCGCGATGATTCGATTGCCCCAATATTTCAATGGATGGAGCAGGGTGAAAGCCAGAGTGGCACGAGATTGCAACAGCAATTCCTACAGTAAAAAGTTAGTGGGCTCAATGGCAGTCATCGAGATTGGAAGATGGACTACTGGTAAGGCAATGGGAATCGGCTGATGGTCAAAGCACAAAATCACAGATTGTGCTACCAACGAATCGAGTCTAAGAAGTCCTGCACGAATTACATAGTGGTACATTAGGAGCACATTTGGGCGTTAATAAGACGCTAGATAAAGTAAGGAGCTTCTATTGCGTCAACTGCCATAGAGATGTGGAAGGCTGGTGTCGAACGTGTGACATGTGCCCAGCAAACAAAGGACCGCAACCAAAAACTAGAGGAAAAATGCAACAGTACAATGTTGGATCACCATTTGAGCGGGTGGCAATGGACATAGCTGGTCCATTCCCAGAAACAAGAGATGGAAATCGCTATATACTCGTGTGCATTGATTACTTCAGTAAATGGGCAGAAGCATATCCCTTTGCAAACCAGGAAGCTAGCACGGTGGCTAGGGCATTCGTGGACAATTGGATCTGCAGGTTTGGAATACCACTGGAATTACATTCCGATCAAGGGCGGAATTTTGAATCGCTAGTCTTTATAGAGCTGTGCCAAGTACTCAACGTCAAGGAAACGAGGACTACTCCGTTACAGCCACAGTCAGACGGAATGGTCGAAAGGTTCAACAGGACGCTGGAAGAGCATGAGCAAGAGAAGAAATGGTAAATCTCCAAAACTACAGCAGAGTTGGGAAGGACCTTATAAGATCATTAAGAGGATTAATGATGTCGTGTATCGGATTCAAAAAAGCCCCAGATGTAAAATGAAAGTTGTTCACGTTGACAGATTGACAAGGTACAACAACAGAAGGAGTGCTGAATCTGTTCGGGACGATAAGAATCAAGATGGGGGTAATGTTACGAAAAGTAGTCAGTAGCGTATATAATAGAATTAGAATCCTAAGATAAATCCCAATGTAAATACTGCATACTAAAAATAAGCACTTTCAATTGCATACTTTTAGGCGACTATTAGATTATTTGAAATTTGAAATGTAGCCGCCTGCAAGTTTGAATCATTGTGTATTGGTCAAACAAGTAGTCAAACCGGTTTGTGCGGTTTGCCTGGTTTTTGTTAAAGAGCATGATTGAACATGTTGTCTATTTTTAGAAGATGACTCATTACATATAAGTATCGTTAGTTGTAAATAAGGGAATAAGGGTAAAATTTTCTGGTCTATTCTCGATATTTCCGTCTAGTTTTCAATTGAGTATAAAAAGAGGCGTTAAGCCAAAGTAAGATTATTAGTTGTTTCGAATTTAACTAGTGCAGTTGTAAAAGTTCTTGTAAAGTGATAAAGCTATAACCTAAGAGAATTATTGTAAAGTACTAGTGTTCTTGTGTACATTTAAAGTAATCACCATTATAAATTGTGAACTTGTGTTAATTTTATTGTTTGTCATTAAAATTGTTATTTGTAAATTAATCAACTTGTGTTGTGTTTTAATTGCAAAATCCTTTACGAACTGGAAAGCCTGAATTTCGTAACAATATATACATTGTTCATCTTTTTTAAACACAAGTGCATAAAAGGAAAACGAGTTCCTAACTTAAAATATTCATATTTTTTCATCGACGATAACGATCGCCACGTTACTGTTAATGGAAATCGGTACCGCGATATGATAAACGATTTTTTTTGGCCGCAATTGAATGGAATGGACTTGGACGATATGTGGTTTCAGCAGGACGGGGCCACATGCCACACAGCACACGATACAAGCGCGTTATTGAAGACTAAGTTCGATGAGCGTGTTATTTCGCGAAATGGGCCCGTCCAGTGGCCGCCGCGCTCGTGTGATTTGACACCTCTAGATTATTTTCTTTGGGGTTATGTGAAGTCATTGGTCTATGCCAATAAGCCGGCGACGTTGCAAGAGCTCAGAGCCAATATTGAACGTGAAATTGCTGGAATTTCGGCCGATTTATGCGAAAGAGTGGTCGAAAATTGGGTTCAAAGATTGGACTTCGTAAAACGTGCACGCGGTGGTCATGCAAAAGAAATCGAGTTTCATACCTAAATGTATCATATGTATATGTTCAAATTCGTTAATAAAAAGAAAAGTTAGTTCAAAAGTCGAACAGTTTGTGTTTTATTCAAAAAAAAAGTTGAAGTGCTCTTTTTGAAAAACCCTATATATTGTTCATCATCTTTTTTACAAAACGCCAACCGCCATCTTGGTGTCGGGATAAAATCGTGCAAAAAAAAGAGGAAAAAGAAGTTTACGTGTTCTAACTAGTTTTTATACTTTTCTTCAGTATTCTTCAGTATTTTTTTTTTGGTTTGGTTTGCAAATTAAATTAATTACATTTAAATAATAAAAAATAAGGAATCAATCATAATACTTAGTTTAACTAAATAATCAATAAAAAGAGAAAAATTCCATTTCATTATTCATATAAAAGAGAAAAATTCCATTTCATTTAAATATACTGATATATCTCATAATTACAATACATAGTTGAATTTAGTAAATAATCACACAAACGATTCAAATTCTCATCTCTGGAACTCCTGATATATCTCATAATTCATACAAAAGAGAAAAAGGGAAAATTCCATTTCATTTAAATATACTGATATATCTCATAATTACAATACATAGTTGAATTTAGTAAATAATCACACAAACGATTCATATTCTCATCTCTGGAACTTTTTTTAGTTTTAACGTTATTATAGGAAATAGAAATAGTTTAGAGATAAGTGTTTAAAAAGGAATGACCTGACAGTATTTAGACCGAGACATCCTCTTTTCCTCGTTCCTACCTATCCCATATCCCAAGTTCCTTTCTTGCAATTTTTTTTCTATAAGTCGACACGAAGTCCGACGATCTAAGCCGAGCAACCGCAAGCGTGTCGCAACATCCTTGCCAGTGGCAGAACTCCTAGTGGGACCTCTACATAACAGGATTGACGCTCGTCTCAGGCGCTCGCCCACGCATTGCTGAGGATTTACGCTCGTCTCAAGTTCACGCTCACGCATCGCTCAGGATTCACGCTTGTTTGAGGGTCACGCCCACGCATCGCTTAGGATTTGCGCTCGTTTCAGACTCATGCCCACACATCGCTCAGGATTGACGCTCGTGTCAGGCTCACGCCCAAGCATCGCTGAGGGTTTACGCTCGTCTCAAGTTCACGCTTACGCATCGCTCAGGATTCACGCTTGTCTCAGGCTCACGCCCATGCATCGCTTACGCCTCGCCTAGGGCGCACTCTCGTCTCAGACTCACGCCCACAAATAACTCAGTATTGACGCTCGTCTCAGGCGCACGCCCACGCATCGCTTAGGATTTGCGCTCGTTTCAGACTCATGCCCACACATCGCTCAGGATTGACGCTCGTGTCAGGCTCACGCCCAAGCATCGCTGAGGGTTTACGCTCGTCTCAAGTTCACGCCCATGCATCGCTCAGGAATTACGCTTGTCTCAGGCTCACGCCCTTAGATCGCTGAGGGTTTACGCTTGTCTCAGGTTTACGCTCACGCATCGCTCAGGATTCTCGCTTGTCTCAGGCTTACGCTTACGCCTCGCCTAGGGCGCACGCTCGTCTCAGACTCACGCCCACAAATAACTCAGTATTGACGCTCGTCTCAGGCGCACGCCCACGCATCGCTGAGGGTTTACGCTCGTCTCAAGATCACGCACCGCTCAGGATTCACGCTTGTCTCAGGCTCACGCCCACGAATCGCTCAGGATTCACGCTTGTCTCTGGTTCACGCCCACGCATCGCTCAGGAATTATGCTCGTCTCAGGCTCACGCCCTCGGATCGCTGAGGGTTTACGCTTGTCTCAAGCTTACGCTCACGTATCGCTCAGGATTCTCGCTTGTCTCAGGCTTACGCTTACGCATCACCTAGGGCGCACGCTCGTCTCAGGCTCACGCCCACAAATCACTCAGTATTGACGCTCGTCTCAGGCTCACGCCCACGCATCCCTGAGGGTTGACGCTCGTCTCAAGATCACGCTCACGCATCGCTCAGGATTCACGCTTGTCTCAGGGTCACGCCCATGCACCGCTTAGGATTTGCGCTCGTCTCAGGCTCACGCCCACACATCGCTCAGGATTCACGCTTGTCTCAGGCTCACGCCCACGCATCGCTCAGGAATAACGCTCGTCTCAGGCTCACGACTTCGGATCGCTGAGGGTTTACGCTTGTCTCAGGCTCATACCCTTGGATCCCTGAGGGTTTACGCACGTCTCAAAATCACGCCCACGCATCGCTCAGGATTCACGCTTGTCTCAGGCTCACGCCCACGCATCGCTCAGGAATTACGCTCGTCTCAGGCTCACGCCCTCGGATCGCTGAGGGTTTACGCTTGTCTCAAGTTTACGCTCACGCATCGCTCAGGATTCTCGCGATCTCAGGCTTACGCTTACGCATCGCCTAGGGCGCACGCTCGTCTCAGGCTCATGCCCACAAATCACTCAGTATTGACGCTCGTCTCAGGCTCACGCCCACGCATCGCTGAGGGTTTACGCTCGTCTCAAAATCACGCTCACGCATCGCTCACCATTCACGCTTGTCTCAGGCTCACGCCCAAGCATCGCTCAGGATTTACGCTTGTCTCAGCCTCATGCCCACGTATCGCTCACGCTCACGCCCACGCATCGATCAGGATTTACGCTCGTCTCAGGTTCGAGCCCACAAGTCGCTCAAGATTTACGCTCGTCTCAGGCTCACGCTCATGCATCGCTCAGGCTATCGCATCGGTAAACCCATATATTATAAGTAATAAGAAAAAACAATGAAAATAATTCGTAGAGTCACCAATTATAAATTTTATTGTTACAACCCCTTTCCTCTGAGCCCAGGTCACGCCGAGTTTACCCCGGCTGGGAAAACTCCGTTACAATTGGCCCCCGAGCAGGGACTCTTCATCTAAAGAAAAAAAAATATAAAAACATATAACTTTTGAGCAAAAGAAAATTTCAAAGATGGTCAAGACTAGCTGGGTGTATACGCTCTCGAAAGAAGAGTTACAAACATATATGGCCGAGTTCAGACTAGACGCTCATCCAGACTGGTGGATTGGATGCAATGAGGGAGCGCTTCTCAACCTACAGTAAATGTCGTAGCAAGCAACACAAGCCCCTGGGAACCGCAGGTCGCAAAGCCACCCCATCAAGCGAAGGAGACATCTGTGGCATCATACCCAAAGGTCATCGACACGGTGAGGAAATAGTCCGTGCGGTATGATGGCGGAAAAGACGCGATATCCTTCGTGGAGCGGTTGGAGGAATTGGCCGACGCCTATTCCATAAACAAGGACCTCCTAGCCAGAACAATACCAGAACTGCTGCGGGACCGAGCCCTGGCTTGGTTTAGAAATAACAACCAGCGGTGGACGAACTTCCTGCATTTCTTCCTCCCGGCGAGGTAGTTAGAACAGCTACATGACGAAATCCGTCGAAGACAACAAAGACCCGGAGAGAGTTTTAAGGATTTCGTCATCACCATACAAAATCTCTTGAGACATGCGGGCTATCCGAGGTCCCAGCAGGTGGAGCGGATATTCCGAAACTGTCGTCAAGAATATAAACTGTACGTGCGAAGAAGAGACTTTCAAGACCTGCAGGAGCTAATTTGATTAGCAGAGAGCCTGGAAAACATCTTTGCCAGCCCAGAACCGATCCGACAAACACCCAGGCCCCAGGACCGACCGATCGAAAGGAACCTAATGGTCACTGAAAGCCAAGAGGAGCGCATCAACGTTCGAACTGCGTGTCGACGTTGCGGCCAGGACGGGCACATTTGGCGAGATTGTCGCAGACCACAACTGCTTTTCTGCTGGGAGTGTGGTCGCCGAAACATAAGGACCGTGGAATGCTGCCGAAAACGGTCGCGAAACGACCAAGGGGAACGTTGGATGAGAGGTGCGACGGATCCTCAAAAGAAGACACTTCCTACCCATTAAACTTTTTATACTTTGATGCCTCCCGCATCTTCGCCAGAATAACACTGGGAGATGAGCTGGTAAAAGCGACCATAGACACAGGAGCATCAAGGAGCTTCATAAGCAAACTATACGCAGATGAACTCCGAACTCCAACCAACGGCCTTCCCATGGATATGACAGTGAGCATGGCAGAAGGTACACCGAAACATATAAGTGAAGCCCTAGTGTTAAAAGTCCTAATCGGAGACTTTAGCTTGAAGTTCTAGTTCCTGATACTCCCAGACGCCATGGACAATGTCATTCTTGGCTTAGACTTTCTCATGAAAATCAGGGCAAAACTTAGCTGCGTGGGTCAGACGGTGGAACTCCAGGAACAGACTGAACAGATCGGAGACACTCCACGCTGCATCGCCATTCAACAAAAATCTCAGACAGACGAGCAGAAACTCAATACTTTCCTCCAGGAAGAGTTCCCGAAATTTGAACAACTGCCAGCAGTCTCGAACATAGCAGAGCACAGGATCATCATGCGTGACGAGCGACCCATAAAACAACGCTATTTTCCGAGAAACCCCGCAATGCAGGAAATAATCAACCAGGAAATAGACGAACTGCTCAGAAAAGGATGTATCCCACCCTACAGCACCCACAGCGCACCAATAGTACTGGTCAGGAAGAAAACGGGCAAGTTGAGGCTGTGTATCGACTACAGAGAGCTGAACGCGCGATCTGTGCCAGATGTATACCCACTTCCGCGCATCCAACACATTCTGGATCGACTCAGGGGCGCATCTGTTGTTTGGACCTTCACAACGGATACTGGAAAATTCCAATTGAGGAGCGAAGTAAGCCTAATACAGCTTTCACCGTACCTGGACGCGGTTTGTTTCAGTGGCGAGTAATGCCGTTTGGGCTGCAGTCAGCACCAGCTAATTTCCAGCGGGCGCTTGATCGGGTTATAGGATAAGTAATTTTTAAAATGTATAATGCACTCGCGGCCTTAGCATATAAGCCATCTATCGAAAAATATTGAAAATAGCAAAACACTTGTTTAAGCTAAAAATTGATTGGTGTCTACCTTTTTGTGCGACTCACTTCGCTTTGTTACTTGAAACTAGTTGCGTTGAAATATCTCTAATAAGTTTTTTCTTTAGAATTGTTTTGATTAAAATTTGAATTTGTGGTTTTTGTTAAAAATAAAATCAAAAATTGGATCCATCGATCACCAACATCACGTTTCTTTATTATTAGTGTGGCTACTTCCTTTGAAATTAGCAAAAATTCGATTGTCTCATCTACGCGGGTGCTCCGCTACTTCATCACCTCATTTTTTTAACATCAGGATACAATCAAGCAAACAAAACATTGGTGCCGAAACCCGGGAGGATCTTTAGATATTGAAATATTGAATAATTAAAACATTGGAAATATCCAGACAATACACAGATTGTTACGAACATTCGAAAAACCGCATGAGGTTATGAACTCTCACAGAAATATATGAATATATTATTTGCAATCAATAAATTTGTCAATCAATCTACTATATCAAAAATATATATATATATATATATATATACCATTTAATATATTGCCATATAGAAATGCGCAATATATATCAAGCCGTATATAAGCATTTAATATATTGCCATATAGAAATGCGCAATATATATCAAGCCGTATATGAACACTTAATATATCGCCATCTCATGCAATATATTTCAAGCGATATATAAACATTAAATATATTGCTATTTCATGCAATATATATCAAGCCGTATATGAACACTTAATATATCGCCATCTCATGCAATATATCAAGCGATATATAAACATTAAATATATTGCTATTTCATGCAATATATATCAAGCCGTATATGAACACTTAATATATCGCCATCTCATGCAATATATATCAAGCGATATATAAACATTAAATATATTGCTATTTCATGCAATATATATCAAGGCGTATATAAACACTTAATATATTGCCATATCACGCAATAAATATCAAGCCATATAGAAATACGCAATATATATCAGCCATATATAAATATTTAATATATTACCATCTCATGCGATATATATCAAGCCATATAGAAACACATTAATACCATACAATATACATCAAGAAATACGCACGTATGATTTATCTCACATTATATATTGCAACACACACTTCTGACGACGTATTTGCTCTACATTCCAATTGTTCCGACAAATAGCAAACTACAGTGTTAGTTGCTACTCTGCAAACCTTTGAACGTCGAACCAAACCACAAAAGAAAAATCTTAACTCTACTCTGTAAATCGAAAGAGCTATGATAAACTTACGGTTTATCTAACAATTATCCTAAAGCGATTAAAGAAAGAAACACAAAAGAAATTTTCTGACTACACTAAACGACGCAGAGCCTTAACCCGATTGGAAAACTCCATAACCTCGTGCGACATCACACGAATGAACTTACAGGATGCTTACGTATACATAGAACAATTGGAAAGATGCTACCGTGACTTTGAAGAATATGAACAAAAAATCGCCGACATCGATGAAAATTGCTCGGAAATAATCGAATTCGAGCAAAAATTCTTAAAATTGAAAGCAAAGCTACGAGGGGTGGTGCATGATACAAATCCCTTATTGAGTGCGGTACAAAAACAACTCAACGAAACCATGTCATCATTTAATTCCCATCAAAAGGAATTACTAGACACGATGCGAGAAACAAGCTTAGCCGCGTTACCGAAAGAAAGTATAAGGCTGCCGGCACTGGACATACCTTCCTTTTATGGAAAAAGAGCCGAAGAGTTCCAATCATTCAAGGATCTCTTCGAAACGATAGTTGACAAAAATAACGCAATGTCCGATTGTCAAAAGCTGAGTTACTTGAAAGGTTTGTTGAAAGGTGACGCTTACACATTCGTACGCCACATCGCAATCACAGATGCCAACTACAAGGGCACATGGGAAAAGATCTGCAAACGTTACGATCAACCAATTCTAGTTATACGGTTGTTTACTAAAAGGTTCCTAGAGCAACCAACGGCACTGAATGCGAACCCACAGTCACTTCGAAAGCTACTAGACACGTCCACGGAAGTAATCGCAGGACTTAAAGCACTAGGCAAAGAAGCAGAAACTCGTGACATTTGGCTTAACTATATATTAACCAGTAAGCTAGACGAAGACTCACGGAAAGCCTGGTCAGCAAAAACAGTGGAAGTAAAGTACCCCACTTTCAAATCTGTAATCGATTTTATCGAAAAGCGATGCTCAACACTCGAAAACTGTGAGATCACAAACAAAAGGCTATCTATAAAAACGAATCATGGTATCAACTCTAACAACGCAGTAACTTCAAAACCTAGATATGCCACAAATTAAGCAGTCTACCTAATAAACTCGGAAACACGAGTATTCAAATGTCGCAAATGTGCGAACAATCATCGGCTTCAAGATTGTGAGCAATTCAAATCGATGTCCGTAACAAATCGCAAAGAGTTTGCTGCTTCATCCGGACATTGCTTTAACCGCTTAACAGATGGCCACAACTCCAAGGTATGTCGTTCTGTCAGAAGATGTCAGCAGTGCCACAAAAAACATCATACCATGCTACATCTGTCTGAAAATTCAACAACTGCACGAAACAAAACAAATTTTGCGTTAGCCAGAACAAGCGATGTGATTGCCGATGTCGTTATGATCTCATCAAACGCCACGCCAGTCAAAGACTTGCGAGATAATAGAAACAGTGGGCAAGGTTTTCGCGTATATGCTTCACTGCTACCAAGCCCAATCTTACCAACAGCACGAATTGTCATCAAAGGTCAAGATGGAACTAGTTGTATCGGACGCATGTTATTGGATTCCGGCTCGAATGCTTCCATGATCAGTGAGGCGTGTTTCCGCCGTCTAAACTTGACACGATTAAATGCAAGATACCCAGTCAAAGGAATAGCGTCTGAAAGCATAACCAGGGGCTTGAGCAAAACCGAGATTTCACCCCATTTTAATCCAAAGCTAAAACTAAAAATGAACGTCTATATTATGAAGGAATTGCCTACGAACTTACCAAAAGCCGATACAGATACAATATCCGCGTGGCAAAACTTACACATCCACAAACTGGCAGACCCATTGGACAATCAAAACACTGATATCGATGTCATTATGGGTGTCGATCATTTCTTGAGAATACTATCATATGGTCAAACGGAAGGCACAAACAAACTAATAGCTAAAAACACAACATTTGGTTGGGTAATCGGTGGTGGTGAACCTCATTTCCCCGAGCAACAATCATATAACATCATCATGGACTTAAACATCGACAGCACGCTAAGAAAATTTTGGGAGCTAGAGAATATATATATACAGGGTTTTTCAATAAGAGCAGTTCAACTTTTTATTTGAATAAAACACAAACTGTTCGACTTTTGAACTAACTTTTTATTAACGAATTTGAACATATACATATGATACATTTAAGTATGAAACTCGATTTCTTTTGCATGACCACCGCGTGCACGTTTTACGAAGTCCAATCTTTGAACCCGATCTTTGGCCCAATGACGCCGCCGGCATGTAATCCGCACCAAACAGTGGCTTTTTCGGGATGCAACGGTGCCTCATGAATCACGTGTGGGTTGCTTTCTGCCCAGTAACGCATATTTTGCTTGTTGACAAATCCTTCTAGCCAAAAGTGAGCAAAAGTGTTAAATGGACCGTAAAATGGCCGTAATGCTCTTAAAGTAGCGGCAACAGAACGATTATTTTGATAAAAAATTTGCACGATTTGCAATCGCTGTTCACATGTGTAGCGTTCCATGATGAAATGTATACTAATGAAGTTTCCAAATGACAAAAGAACAATAAAAAATATGGCGTCGTTCGCCGTTTCTATCGGAGAAAAGTTGAAGCGCACCCGTTGAAACACCCGATATATATACCATTTAATATATTGCCATATAGAAATGCGCAATATATATCAAGCCGTATATAAGCATTTAATATATTGCCATATAGAAATGCGCAATATATATCAAGCCATATATGAACACTTAATATATCGCCATCTCATGCAATATATATCAAGCGATATATAAACATTAAATATATTGCTAGTTCATGCAATATATATCAAGCCGTATATGAACACTTAATATATCGCCATCTCATGCAATATATATCAAGCGATATATAAACATTAAATATATTGCTATTTCATGCAATATATATCAAGGCGTATATAAACACTTAATATATTGCCATATCACGCAATATATATCAAGCCATATAGAAATACGCAATATATATCAGCCATATATAAATAATTAATATATTACCATCTCATGCGATATATATCAAGCTATATAGAAACACATTAATACATTGGCATACCATACAATATACATCAAAAAAAATATGCACGTATGATTTATCTCACATTATATATTGCAACACACAATTCTGACGACGTATTCGCTCTACATTCCAATTGTTCCGACAAATATCAAACTACAGTGTTAGTTGCTACTCTGCAAACCTTTGAACGTCGAACCAAACCACAAAAGAAAAATCTTAACTCTACTCTGTAAATCGAAAGAGCTATCATAAACTTACGGTTTATCTAACAACTATCCTAAAGCGATTAAAGAAAGTATTGTTCAGTGCAATGGATAAGGAAACACAAAATAAATTTTCTGACTACACTAAACGACGCGGTCATGCACGCGGAGCCTTAACCCGATTGGAAAACTCCATAACCTCGTGCGACATCACATCGATGTCATTATGGGTGTCGATCATTTCTTGAGAATACTATCATATGGTCAAACGGAAGGCACAAACAAACTAATAGCTAAAAACACAACATTTGGTCGGGTAATCGGTGGTGGTGAACCTCATCTCCCCGAGCAACAATCATGTAACATCAACATGGACTTCAACATCGACAGCACGCTTAGAAAATTTTGGGAGCTAGAAGAGCTACCAGATTATAATCACATGAGTACACAAGAACAAAAATGCGAAGAGTTATTCAAAGAAACCACATGTCGTGATTCTCAGGGTCGATTCGTAGTAAGACTCCCATTCATTCCGAATTCACCTAAACTTGGGGAATCTCTAACGCAAGCAATCTCTCGTTTTAAAGGAATGGAAAAAAGATTACAGTCGAATACTGAACTCAAAACGGAGTATATAAAATTTATGGATGACTATCTCGCTCAAAATCACATAGAGGAACTCTCAATAAACGATTTGACTATACCATCGGCAAACCATTTCTACCTGCACCATCATCCCGTAGTAAAATCGACAAGTATGAGCACCAAAATACGCGTTGTGTTTGACGGATCGGCAAACACCACTTCATCGATATCGCTAAATCAAACGCTCATGGTCGGTCCCACCATACAATCAGATCTAGTATCAATTATAATGCGTTTCCGTCTACATAAAATAGCATTCACGTCGGATAAACAAAAAATGTATAGGCAGGTAAGAATTCATCCCGACCATGCTAACTTTCAGCGCATTGTCTGGAGAAAAACTACCTCAGAATCTCTCAAGCATTTCAAACTCACCACAGTAACTTATGGCACTTCATCAGCTGCATATCTTGCAACGAGAGCGTTAACGCAACTAGCAACAGACTTTGAGACAAGCCTGCCCAAGATTGCATCAATCATCAAAAATGATTTCTACGTGGATGATGTCCTAAGTGGAGCTAATTCCGTTACAGAAGCCATCTCACTTAGTAAAAATCTAAAACGCGTATTAAAATCTGCTGGTTTCGAGCTACACAAATGGGCATACAATTCCAAGGAATTTCTTGATAAGAACACAACCAACAATCCAATTGAGTCAAAAGAAATGATGAGAGATAACTCACACAAGGTATTAGGACTATATTGGAATGTCACAAACGACCACTTTATGTTCAAAGTCAGCATGGTTCATGACGAAGCACAACTCACAAAACGCAAATTTCTAGCGGATGCGTCACGTTTATTCCACCCACTCGGATGGTTTCACCGATGATTATCACTGTAAAGTCTCTCTTCCAACAACTTTGGCTGTTATCAGTTGGATGGGACGATGTTTTACCAACCGAAATCTTTGACACCTGGAATCATATCAAGAAAGAGATAAAACAAATTGAACAGATCAGAGCACCACGACACATAGAATTCAACAAACATCTAATGGAAGCACATGGATTCTGCGATGCCAGTAAAACCGCTTATGCAGCAGCAGTCTACTTACGCACAATTAGTGCAAACGGGAAGGTACAAGTTTATCTAATCGCAGCCAAAACCAAGGTGACTCCTATTCGTCGCATAACAATCCTTAGATTGGAGCTATTAGCCGCACACTTGCTAGCCAAATTATCAAAATCCGTTATCAAAGCTCTACAATTAAAAAATGTATCTTCATGAAGTCAGGTAGAACAATAAAAAACAGCAGCATTTTAGTACTGTCACCGTTTCTGGATGAAGAACAACTTCTGCGTGTAGGTGGTCGTCTTAATAACGCCAATTGCAATGACAATGCAAAACACCCAGCACGGTCCCACCGACTGTCTCAAGCAATAATGTCTACAATGCACAATACTTCATAGCAGCCTTGAGAAGATTCGTCAGTCGGCGCAATAAACCCAGTCATGCACGCGGAACCTTAACCCGATTGGAAAACTCCATAACCTCGTGCGACATCACATCGATGTCATTATGGGTGTCGATCATTTCTTGAGAATACTATCATATGGTCAAACGGAAGGCACAAACAAACTAATAGCTAAAAACACAACATTTGGTTGGGTAATCGGTGGTGGTGAACCTCATCTCCCCGAGCAACAATCATATAACATCAACATGGACTTCAACATCGACAGCACGCTTAGAAAATTTTGGGAGCTAGAAGAGCTACCAGATTATAATCACATGAGTACACAAGAACAAAAATGCGAAGAGTTATTCAAAGAAACCACATGTCGTGATTCTCAGGGTCGATTCGTAGTAAGACTCCCATTCATTCCGAATTCACCTAAACTTGGGGAATCTCTAACGCAAGCAATCTCTCGTTTTAAAGGAATGGAAAAAAGATTACAGTCGAATACTGAACTCAAAACGGAGTATATAAAATTTATGGATGACTATCTCGCTCAAAATCACATGGAGGAACTCTCAATGAACGATTTGACTATACCATCGGCAAACCATTTCTACCTGCACCATCATCCCGTAGTAAAATCGACAAGTATGAGCACCAAAATACGCGTTGTGTTTGACGGATCGGCAAACACCACTTCATCGATATCGCTAAATCAAACGCTCATGGTCGGTCCCACCATACAATCAGATCTAGTATCAATTATAATGCGTTTCCGTCTACATAAAATAGCATTCACGTCGGATAAACAAAAAATGTATAGGCAGGTAAGAATTCATCCCGACCATGCTAACTTTCAGCGCATTGTCTGGAGAAAAACTACCTCAGAATCTCTCAAGCATTTCAAAACTCACCACAGTAACTTATGGCACTTCATCAGCTGCATATCTTGCAACGAGAGCGTTAACGCAACTAGCAACAGACTTTGAGACAAGCCTGCCCAAGATTGCATCAATCATCAAAAATGATTTCTACGTGGATGATGTCCTAAGTGGAGCTAATTCCGTTACAGAAGCCATCTCACTTAGTAAAAATCTAAAACGCGTATTAAAATCTGCTGGTTTCGAGCTACATAAATGGGCATCCAATTCCAAGGAATTTCTTGATAAGAACACAACCAACAATCCAATTGAGTCAAAAGAAATGATGAGAGATAACTCACACAAGGTATTAGGACTATATTGGAATGTCACAAACGACCACTTTATGTTCAAAGTCAGCATGGTTCATGACGAAGCACAACTCACAAAACGCAAATTTCTAGCGGATGCGTCACGTTTATTCCACCCACTCGGATGGTTTCACCGATGATTATCACTGTAAAGTCTCTCTTCCAACAACTTTGGCTGTTATCAGTTGGATGGGACGATGTTTTACCAACCGAAATCTTTGACACCTGGAATCATATCAAGAAAGAGATAAAACAAATTGAACAGATCAGAGCACCACGACACATAGAATTCAACAAACATCTAATGGAAGCACATGGATTCTGCGATGCCAGTAAAACCGCTTATGCAGCAGCAGTCTACTTACGCACAATTAGTGCAAACGGGAAGGTACAAGTTTATCTAATCGCAGCCAAAACCAAGGTGACTCCTATTCGTCGCATAACAATCCTTAGATTGGAGCTATTAGCCGCACACTTGCTAGCCAAATTATCAAAATCCGTTATCAAAACTCTACAATTAAAAAATGTATCTTCATGAAGTCAGGTAGAACAATAAAAAACAGCAGCATTTTAGTACTGTCACCGTTTCTGGATGAAGAACAACTTCTGCGTGTAGGTGGTCGTCTTAATAACGCCAATTGCAATGACAATGCAAAACACCCAGTACGGTCCCACCGACTGTCTCAAGCAATAATGTCTACAATGCACAATACTTCATAGCAGCCTTGAGAAGATTCGTCAGTCGGCGCAATAAACCCAGTGATATCTACTCCGACAATGGAACAAATTTTAAGGGTGCCAAAGGTAAATTAACCGAACTAGAGCAAATGCTACAGAATCCAGATCGAAATCAGCAAATAATCCAGTATCTCACAGAAAAGGGAATTCAATGGCATTTTATCCCATCCGCAAGTCCATCAATGGGCGGACCTTGGGAAGCAGTTGTAAAGTCCATGAAACATCACTTAACAAGGGCCACCGCAAACATAACATTGAGTTTAGAAGAATTCTCCACGCTTCTGTGTGAAATCGAAGCCATTTTAAACTCACGCCCGCTTACACCGATATCAATTGACCCAAATGATGACATGCCATTGACACCAGCCCACTTTCTGCTCATGAGACCAATCGAGGCGGTATCTAATGAAAATTTGAAGAACGTTCCAGAAAATCGGCTCAACCGATGGCAAAATATACAAAGTCGAGTTCAGGGATATTGGCGACGATTCTCAAAGGAATATCTCCATACCCTACATCAAAGAAAGAAATGGCATCATCAACAACCTAACTTAAAGGTAGGCGATCTGGTGTACCTAAAGGACGAATCAACGGCTCCACTACAGTGGCCAATGGGCAGAATTGTTGATGTGCATCCCGGCAAAGATGGAATTGTCCGTGTTGTATCGGTAAAAACGAGACAACATTTATTGAAACGGCCAACCAGCAAAGTGTTAAAGCTGCCAGTCGACGTCGAAGATAACAAGGCATAATCATCTCAAGTATTTGCATCAACACAGCAAGTTTTTCAAAAAAAACAACAACCTTTCTTATTTAAGCACAATTAATAGCTATATTTCTTTTTCCTCAGATGAACACAACAAATATTTAAACTCATCTCATCTCAAAATCTTAAGTATTTGCATCAACACAATGTATACAACAAATATTCAAATAAATCAGGCGAGCAAACCCGCCTTAAAAAAGGTTAAAACGCGAAAGTTTTGTGGAGGAAATGTCGCAAAACAGAATACACTTCAATCAACTTCCACAGCTAACCACCATGATGACGTAAGATGATGCATGATAAAGTACTACATCATCCGCCTCTTCAATTCAACTATGAGTATGTTTCGATTTATATCTATCTCAAATAAATTGATGACCGATAAAGCCAACAACCATGTTAATAATAAGTATTATTTAAAATGTATAATGCACTCGCGGCCTTAGCATATATCGAAAAATAGCAAAACACTTGTTTAAACTAAAAATTGATTGGTGTCTACCTTTTTGTGCAACTTACTTCGCTTTGTTACTTGAAACTAGTTGCGTTGAAATATCTCTAATAAGTTTTTACTTTATAAATTTTTTGATTAAAATTTGAATTTGTGGTTTTTGTTAAAAATAAAATCAAAAATTGGATCCATCGATCACCAACATCACGTTTCTTTATTATTAGTGTGCCTACTTTCTTTGAAATTAGCAAAAATTCTATTGTCTCATCTACGCGGGTGCTCCGCTACCTCATCACCTTATTTTTTTAACATCAGGATACAATCAAGCAAACAAAACAATGTCATTGGCCGAACGTTTGAAAAGCACCACGAGAATCTCAAAAGGACCTTTGGGCGTCTACAAGCAGCAAGCTTGAAGATTAATCCCGAGAAATGCGAGCTCTGTAAAATAGAACTGCGCTCCATAGGCCACGGAGAAGGTAGCCGCCATCAGGGTATTACAACCCCCAAGGAATGTGAGAGAGGTGCGACGATACCTAGGTGTCGCTTCTTGGTACCGACGGTTTGTGCCAGACTTTGCGGAGGTGTCGAGACCAGTGTCAGTGCTGTTGAAGTAAGGAAGGCACTGGAAGTGGACGGAGGAACAGCAAACTGCGTTCGAAGAATTAAAAGCCAAGCTGACAGAAGCGCCGATTCTTGCGTGTCCTGACTAAGAGGTTGGTGCTACAAACTGATGCGAGTGATGATCACAGTCTAGAAGTGGTCCTGACCCAAGAGCATGAAGAGGGCGAGCGCGTCATTGCATACGCCAGCCAGCATCTAAATCAGGCAGAACGAAACTACTCCGCTACGGAAAAGGAATGTTTGGCGATAGTCTAGGAAATCCGCAAAATGAGACAGTATGTTGAAGGCTATCAGTTCACAGTGCTAACTGACCACCTCTCATTAAAGTGGCTAAACTCTATCTCAAGTCCGTCTGGATGCATTGCACGATGGGCCCTTGAGCTCCAACAGTATACATTCGACGTCCAGTTTAGACGTGGCAAGCTCAATGTCGTCGCGGATGCCCTCTCACGACAGCCGCGTGAAACGCTCATGGCAATGACCGAGAATCCAACGACTCCCGAATGCAAATGGTTGAAGCAACGACGCAAGCAAATCTCGGAGAACCCAGAAAAATTCCCAGATTACTTCGTCGAAGCCGGCCAACTTTACCGCCACATCGAGCGGAGAGCTGGAAACGAGGACGTGGCGATGTGGAAGTTGTGTGTTCCTAGTTCGCGAGAGAACCACGACGACCCCACAGCCGGGCTTATGGGAATTAGAAAGACTATCGCGACATCCGTAACTACGTCAAAATGTGTGAGCTGCCAACGCTATAAGCCGAGCCAGCGGCAAGCAGCGGGAAAAATGCTGACTCAAGTGGCAGAAGAACCCTGGGCCACCTTATGTGTGATTTCATGGGACCGCTGCCAAGGTCAAAGCACGGTAACACGATGTTGTTAGTGTTTTTCGATAGGTTCTCAAAATGGACCGAACTAATTCCGATGCGACAAGCCACTACAGAAGGAGTTAAAAAGGCGTTCCGAGAACGAATCCTGGCGCGATACGGTGTCCCCAAAATTTTGATCACCGACAACGATACTCAGTTTACGAGCAAAATTTTCCAACGATTCCTAAGAGACATGGGGGTCCGACAACAGTACACAGCGCTCTACACCCCCAGGATAATCCTACGGAAAGGGTCAACCGCACGGTGAAAAGCATTATCGCAGGGCCGGGAACTACGTTTACCGCTGTGAGGCATCGCACCAGCGACCACATGAATAACATGCCTAAAACATACAACGCTTTCGACCGCTTTTAGGAATATCGGTGAATAGGCATGTAAGAGTCGATATATGGTCGAAAAAAATCCATTATTTTTGTATAAAAGAAGGAATATTTTCTTAATAAAATCACTCGTAATCTTACAGTAAATCCGACGAATATTCCTCTTATTTTCGGTATCTGACGCCCTACGGAGCCGCGGCTTTTGTGTATTCGTTAAGCAGGCAATTCGCCGGACGAGTCAGCCATCGACTTACTATCTAGTATCTTAATCTTCTTTTAAGTTCTTATAGCAAAGTTGTTCATAAAATAAATCAACTTTACATGGCGATCCTGCCAGGAGCAAAATTTTTCTAAGTCTTTTAATCTTCGGAGGTTAAAACAAACAATAATCTTTTTTCCTCGAACAAACTAAAATTATTTCATCGTCCTACATGTCGTCCAACGAACGACAGCAAGGAAAACTTGCACTTGCGGCCAACTATATAAGGGAAGCACAAGTCCTGCTCCAGGCCGAGGTTCCGGTGGAACAATACCAGGTGGGACCAAAGCTACTGTCGATAGAAGAATACCAACGACGCCAGAAATCGAAGAGGCCAACAGTTGAAGCCAGAATACTGTCACCGAAAAAAACGAGGAGGTAGACAAGCGCGACACAAACAACAACTAGTGGACTTAAACGGACTGGCAAATATTCCAAACCATTCCAAGGAATCAAAAAAAGAATTCCTACGCCAAATAAGGGATCTAAAGAAGGCCATTCGTACCAGCAGGAAAGAAAAGAAGAAGGACAAAATATCAGAGGAACAGGCGTTCCACAAATTATTTGAGGACACATTGGGCAGAGCCAGACAACACTAAAAAAACAAAAAAAATTTAGAAAAAGCGAAAACTACCACAAATGGACAAATGTCCCTGTCACTTACACTGACGAATTTATATTGGAAGACGTCATTCGGCAATATAAGACGTCGTCCACAAGCTCCGCCTCCAATCAAGCGTTGAATTTCGAAGGTTTGTTGGACCGTTTTCGTAACAGCAATATCGGCGAGGTCAAACAGTTGATTTGGGCTAGCGATAGTAAATCAGCTAATGCAAGGTCACGTTCACCGTCGAGTTCTAACCAGTACGGTACACGCAGTCGGTCTAGTTGTATACGCCGGCTTAACAGCAAATATAAAACTTGCTACTATCATTACAAGTTTGGTGACAAGGCTCGAAAGTACATCGAAGGATGTACTTTTCAGTCGGAAAACAATAATGGTAATAACCAAGACCCAGCTCGGTCCAAACAAAATTTTTAAAGTGTCATCAAACGTTGGCGACAGTCACTGATGACACCACTTCCAGTCGCCTTATTATATGCGATTCCACCAACAATTTAAAGATTTTAATCGATACCGGCGCAGACTTGTCTATCATTCCTTTCGAAAATTTCAAACCAGGGAAAGCGACATCCACGCTTAATCTCTACGCGGCCAACGGCACACCGGTATCAGCGTATGGTACCAAATTGTTAAAAATCGACATTGGTTTACGTCGCGAATTTCGCTGGGAATTTGTCATCGCAGACGTTGTGACGCCTATACTTGGCGCTGATTTTTTAAGACATACGGGTTTAATAGTGGACATTAGCAAACGTAAGATCATAGATCCGGTGACTTCACTGTCCGTTACTGGGCTAATTACACGCATGGCAATGGAAGGTTTGTCTTATACTAACCAGACAACTGTTCCATCAAAAGTTCGCGACCTGCTTAAGCAATTCCCAGAGATAACAAATCGATCATTAAGCAGCACCGTTATCAAACATAATGTCACGCATCGATTAGAAACAACTCAGCCAATTTTCGCGAAAACACGTCGTTATCACAAGGCATTTGCCGTCCATGGGCAAGTCCTCCTCATCTCGTTTTGAAAAAGAATGGGGACTGGAGACCATGTGGTGATTACCGTTCGCTAAATCGAGTTACAGTTCCTGACAGATACCCCATTCCGAATCTATTTGACTTTTCTTATCAACTCGCGGGTTGTACAGTTTTCTCGACTATCGACTTGGTTCAAGCGTACCATCAAATCCCGATCGAACCATCACATGTCCCCAAGTCAGCAATTTCGACACCTTTTGGCCTTTTCAAATTTACTTAAATGACTTTTGGGTTAAGAAATGCAGCACAGTCTTTTCAAAGACTAATGCACTCTGTTTTATTTGGCCTCAAATTCTGTTTTGTCTATCTGGGTGATATTCTAGTCGCATCCAAGCCTTTTGAAGACCATCTCGAACACCTCAAGACCGTTTTTAAAAAACTGTCAGAACATGGCTTGATCATTAATTCCGACAAATGCGCCTTTGCATTACCCGAAATTAAATTCCTCGGTCATCTTATTAACGAACAAGGCATACTCCCACTTCCAGACAAAGTTCATGTCATTAAAAACTTCGAACGGCTGGTAATGGTTAATCAACTCAAACGATTCTTGGGAATGATTAATTTTTACAGACGTTTTATTCCTAGCGCTGCTGAAGACCAAGCTGTACTTAAAAACTTCTTGAAAGGTTACAAGAAGAACAGCAAAACTCCAATCGATTGGACTTCAACATCTATAGACGCTTTTAACACTTGCAAGGAGAAACTATGTCAAGCGACACTACTTGCACACCCAATCCCCGACGCTCGTTTAGCAGTTATGGTTGACGCATACGATCATGCAATCGGAGCAGTGGTGCAGCAGTTTGTCTCGAGTGCATGGCAGCCGCTCAGTTTCTTCTCTGTGCGTCTTAGCGAGACGCAGCAACGTTACAGCGCTTATGAAAGAGAGCTGCTTGCAGCATACTCTAGCATTAAACACTTTCGGCATCTACTCGAAGGTCGCAGTTTCACTCTGTTCACCGACCACAAACCTCTGGTTTACGCATTTTATCAGAATCCGGATAAAGCATCTCCGCGTCAATTTCGACATCTGGACTTTATCGGTCAATTCACGACCGATATCCAACACATCTCCGGCGTTAACAACGTCGTTGCAGATACCTTATCTCATTTAGATCAAGTTTCTATTCCTGAAAGCATTGACTATACAACAATTGCTGAAGCACAAAACAATGATGCTGAATTCCGAGAACTCTTGCATAGTAACAACACGACATTAAAATTCAACCGAGTTCCAATAACGTTTAATTCCAATAAACATATTTATTGCGATATCTCGTCCATTTATTCCGTTGAACTTCCGGAAGCAAATTTTCGAATCATTTCACAACCTGTCGCACCCTGGAATCCAAGCCACAACCAATATTTTGGCTAAAAATGTTATCTGGCCCTCGTTACGAAAGGATTCGAAGGTTTTCACTCAACAATGTGTTCACTGTCAAAAGTCGAAAGTTTCAAGGCACACCAAGTCACCTCTCAGCAATTTCACATTAGCTTCGCAACGTTTTGCAGAGATACATCTAGACATTATTGGTCCTTAGCCAATTTCTGATAACCAACGTTATTGCGTCACGCTAATTGATCGTTTCACGCGTTGGCCTGAAGCGGTTCCTGTACCGGACATATCGGCTGCCACCGTAGCATTCGCCGTTTATTCAACATGGATATCCCGTTTTAACGTTCCGGTTTCCATTTTTACAGATCAAGGAACTCAGTTCGAATCCGAACTTTTCAACGAGTTATATAAATTGCTAGGTTTCAAACGAGTAAGAACCACGGCTTACAACCCTAAGTTTAACGGCATGGTTGAGAGATGGCACCGCACTCTCAAGGCTGCAATTATGAGCCACGAGTGAGCCGACTGGACCAACATACTTCCGACAGTCATGTTAGGACTACGATTATCGTTCAGCGTTCAGCGATGAATTACAAGCTTCATGTGCCGAACTTGTTTTCGGGACAACAATCCGATTACCCGGCCAATTCCTGATTAACTCAAATACGATTCCGCAAAGCGATTTTGTGAGACAATTAAAGGGACACTTTTCTGAACTGAAACCAACACCAGCATCTCGGCATTGCTCTGAAAAAACATTCGTGAGTCAAGATCTTAACACTTGTACTCACGTGTTCTTACGCACGGAGCAGTTCGTAAATCTTTACAACCTCCGTACACTGGCCCGCATCGTGTAATCAAACGCGATGACAAAAATTTCATGATCGAGTTTAACAACAGGCAGGTCAACGTCAGCATCGACCGACTTAAGCCTTGTTTCACAACTTCGACATCAGACCAACAAGTTTCCACAAAAACAAAGTTACAAACTAAGTTAGTAAAAAAACACGTAACGTTTCGCGAACCCGAAAAAATCGAACAGTTGCCTCTCCGCTCTGGCATCGGGCGTCAGATAAGGACTCCGGCGCGTCTTTTGGACTCGTTGTTTCGCTCCGGCTACGCCTTCGCTGGGGAGGGAGTGTTGTAGCGTACCGATAACGTACCGACAGCGTTATCGACAGCACATGCCATTTTTTTAGAACATCGCACACTCTGTTGATTATCGACAGCGCACGGCTTTTAGTCAATGTCAATGTCATCAATACGGAGAGCTATTTATGGCATTATATTCAGCACTTGTTCTTTTCTGCTGTCAATTTTCTTATCCGGTTTTTAGAAAAACTTCCTTCCTTTTATGACTATCTAAAGTGTAAGAAGTAATTTTTTGATTGTCTTTAAAAAATCGATACGAATCGAACTTAAATTAATTTAAAAACGTTAAGAATTTTATTTCAATTGCTCCAGGAATTTGTTTAGTTCGATCGCTATGCGAATATTAAATTTGCTCATTTTTAATAAAATTTATTTTTGCATTCACTCTTGCTGCTATTTAAATTGGATGCTAAGCTTGTGTGAAGCTATTCGAGAGCTGAAGGTCTTTGTGACCAAATGCTAAATTGCTTTTCTAGCAAAATATTTTCAGGATCTTTGTTTTGGAAAACCACATCGCATCCAAAGATTTTTGTTTTGGAAGACCACATGGCATCAAAACATTTTTATTAAAAATAGGAAAAACCCAGTCAAAGGTTGAAGAGCTGGTTGGAAGGTTGGACCTCACGTTACGACATTATGAACTATGGAATAGAAATAGTCACAATAATATAATAGTCACAAAATTATAAAACAGAATGTAATAGGTGGTTATCGGTATAATGATAATTTAAATTCAATAACGCAAAAAAAAATTGTTTTCTCTCTCTTATGGAAGAGCTCGGTTCTTTTATAGAAGATCTTTACACTATCGTGAAAAATCTAAGAAAGGATGAACCAAATAGGAAAAAAACTAGGGAATCATGTGAAAAAAGGTTAGAACATGTTCATGAAATTTTTAGACAGGCACAAACTATAGCAAAACGTCTAGAAGAAACCATACCTGAAAAAAAAAGAACTTCAAACACTATATGAAAAATTACACAGATATAAGATAGAAGCAATAGACAGAATCGAAAAAAGTATAAGACAAGAGATAAGAACAGAAGACACAAATCTTACACCAAACTAAACAATAACGAACATAAGCAAAATGAAGGACGAATTCAGTTTCACTCAGAAGCTACCAACCCTTACGTGTGAAGAAAAAGGTAAAAGACTGGAACTTAGGGACTTTCTAAACAGTATCGAGTTCTATTACGATACACTCTCCCCGACCGCAAAACAAACATGAATAAAGTTCTTACTTAAATGCAAAATTCAAGGTAGGCACTCACCGAGTTTGGAAGTCAAAAACCAGAAGATTTTGCATAACTTAAAAAATATCTTACGGAAAAATGAGGACCAAAGGAAACCATAGAACTCATACAAACAAAACTTAGTAGGGCACATCAGGGAAACCGACCTATACGAGAATTCGTAACAGCCATTGAGATACTAGTAACCAAAATGACAGAACTGGAAGTAGCTTGCCATGGTGAAAGCACCCGAGCAACATTAACCACAGCCAATGATCGTAGGGGATTAGCATTCCTTAAAAAAAGAGGTGAATGACAGACTACGTATTATACTCGACAGCGCCAGAAACACGACTTTTTAAGAAGCCGCACAGCATTTACTGGAAATAGACCAAGGGTCAACCAATTCCTCGGTGAACTATCTCAACTATAACCAGAACTTCAGAGGACAGAACTTTAGAGGACACAACTTTAGAGGACAGATCATTAGAGGACATAACTTTAGAGGACACAACTTTAGAGAAAAAAAATTTAGAGGACAAAACTCTAGAGGACGCAATGACAATAACATGACCAACAATTACAACTCCAACCAAAATAACAATAACAGAGTACTTCCACATAGCAATTCTGATAATTGCCATAGAGCAAGCTACCAGAACTACCGACATGGTTACGTTAATAGAAACTACGTCCCGAATAGAGATATATATAATAATAATACTAGTAGGACAAACAATGGTAGCCCAACTAACAACCAAATTGTAAGAGCATTGGCAAACGAACAACCCACCGAGGGGACAGCCGACCCTTCGGAGGCGAGTCTATAAATCCCGATATACCAAGTACCATATATACGACGGGGATAGAAAACGGCCTTTACGTACAAATAAAATCTAACAATAACAAAGTCATACGATGCTTATTAGACACCGGAGCATCAATTTGCGTAATAAAAAGTTCCGTAGTTGAGGGAATTATACCAATAGAAGAAAACTATAATACAAACAATTTAGGTATAGCAGAAATCTACGTTCAAAGGGCACCTGCACTAGCACCTTACATTTCGGAAAGAACAGCATTCCGAAACTGCTTAACTGCTTAATGGAGTTTGGTGCGGTAATCAATCTAGAAACCTTACATTTAAATTTCAAAATTAGTAATAGACAACTTTCGGTACCGATATGTGTACAACATAGTTTAAATAACCGTGTCTCCAAGATGTGAAGCAACATATTGGATGAATACAAAGCATATAGATTCCAGAATATTCTACCCTCAAGAATTGTTCAAAGGTGTGTTCATGGCTGGATCCATATCTACGGCCATAAAAGGAAAAATCCCAATCAAAATTCTCAACACTCGCGAAACTGCTGTAAACCTTAAATGGGCAGAACCAATATCATTCCCAGCATCCGAGCATTACTGCTGTAAACCTTAAATGGGCAGAACCAATATCAATATCAAACGCTGTACCAAGCACGAGAAAAAAGAAGTTACTAAGCGAAATAAATTTTGATAATGAGGTGAAAACTGAAATCGATTCAATATGCACAAAATTCCACGATATTTTTCACTTGAAAGGAGACAAGCTTACTTACACTAACATAGGACAAGCAGATATAACACTAAAAGAGGGAGCGACGCCGAAATATACCACGCCCTACCGAGTATCGCATTTAATTGTTTTTTAAATCTTAAAAAATTAAAACAAAGAACCAATTTTACAAATCTTCATCAAAAGCCTGAATTGGATGTTTCTACGGTGAAATTGGTCAAGCTAAGAGGAGCCGCAGAGAATCTTCAAGAGGTCCATTTGAGTCCAAGTTTTTTGCTTATCCTTTGTGCAATGTTTTGCGTTGGATCTTATCGGCTCGATAGTTGTGCGTGCCCTTTTCGTTTGTTAGGCCTGGTACTACAAACGAATCCGGCACAATTTACTGTCGAGTTGTGGCCATTCAAGAAAGAAGTCAGCTAGTTCCTGAAAGACCGAATTTTTCAATGGAGGTTCCAAGAATTTTAAAGGCTCACGTATGTAATTTTTTTTGTAATATTTTCTTGGTTAATGTTTTTTGTAGTTTTCCTTGACCATCATCCATTCATTAAAGCATTTGGACTCGCGTCGTTTTAGTTTCGTGATCGTTTTTCCGTATTGCTTTTTTCAATGAATCAGGGAGAATTCCGGGAAAATAATTTGAAACCGGCTACAAACGTGAGGAATGTTCTATATTGTAGATAACATTTCTCCGATTTAATTCTTAATTATAATAAAGGGCTTAACCCACCTTATTGGCGTGGCGCAAGTCATTAAGGGAGTTATTCCCATGGCAATAAGTTTAAATATAAAAAAAGGATATAAAGAACGAAATAGACAACATGCAAGAAAATTATATAATAGAACCATTAGTATCCGCTTGGAACTCTCCGATACTCGTAGTACCAAAAAAGAGAGATCCCGTTACCAATTTGCAAAAATTCCGAATGGTTATAGATTACAGGACCGTAAATGAGAGAAGAGAGGACGATAAATTCCCGTTAACCAATATTAGTGTTATTTACGACATGGTTGGTGGAACAGTATATGGTCGGACTTACGTACTCACGCTGTTTTGTTTACCTTGATGACTTAATAGTGTTTGGTAAGATCATAACATAACAAAAATTTGATAGATGTGTTCAAATGACTTAGGGAAGTAAACCTAAAAAATTCATCCAGGAAAGTGTGCCTACGACGAAAAGAAGTATTGTATCTAGGGCACATTATTTCCGAAAAAGGGGATTAACCCAGATCTGACAAAATAAGCAGCAATGAGCAAATATCCTACCCCAACAAATGCAGACGATGTAAGAAGATTTGTAGCATTTGCTAATTACTACCGTAAATTTATTTCAAACTTTGCCACAATAGCCATCCCACTCAACAAATTATTTAGGAAAAACGTAGAATTCAATTTTAACCAAAACTGTAAAAAGTCTTTTCAACTTCTTAAAACAATCCTAACTAGTCCCAAAATTCTTCAATTCCCGAATTTCGACAAGGAATTCATTTTACGGACAGACGCCTCAAGTTTTGCACTAGGAGTTGTATTGTCCAATTTCGATGACAAACCCATTGCCTCGGCGAGTAAGACTCTGAATAGTGCCGAGAAGAATTATAGCACTATTGAAAAGGAGTTACTGGCAATAGTATGGGCGATAAAAAACTGCCGATCATATTTGTTTGGACGAAAATTCAAAATTATAACAGATCACAGAACATTAGTTTACCTTTTTTCCCTTAAAGAACCATCAAGTAGATTAACAAAATTCAGACTGCTACTAGAAGAATATAATTTTCACATTGAATATACACCCGGAAAAGATAATTGCACAGCTGACGCTTTAAGACGCATAAAATGGGATTCTGGCCAACTTAAAGAACTACACGTATGTGTCATAACAAAGTCTAAAACACAAGCGGAGAAATCAATACAGAAAAATCTAACGGACAAACAGGAAACCGAAGCAGAAGAAAATAATCGTATAATTACAGAGCTACTCAAGCCATCAGAGCATGGAAATAAAATAACTGGGCTAAATAGTATATTACAGAACGAGCAAGGAAAGTGGAGTTTATCGTGCGAGGTCGAAGCTTGACGAACGAGGCGGTAGCCCAGTTCAGCAATCTAACGAGCACGATGAGCACTTTTCTGCAAGTCATGTACGCTATTTTTCACGCGCCCAAACCAGTTTTTCTGCTAAATCGAGAGAGAGAAGCAGAAATGTGAGAATGTGTGTTCGCTGTGACTGCAGTAAATAACAAAGAAATGAATTTTTCACGCGTCCAAACCAGTTTTTCTGCTAAATCGAGAGAGAAGCAGAAATCACAAACGACAAACAAAAGAGAATTCTTGCTCATGCGCAATGTGTTCGCTGAGATTGCAGTAAATAACAAAAGACGTTTATATCATAACATAACTATTGTTGTTATGGGCTACTTTCGAGTCTAGTTTATAGCGTACGAAACAGTCGCTTTCGTCTATGGGCGTGTGAAAAATATGTAACAGTTTCGAGGACGAGGAATATCAAATAAAAGATATAGATATAATCCTGGGACCCAACAAAGTTTTGTCATACGTCCCAGTGAAGAATTGTATACTCCTAAGAAGGGACAAGGATGGCACTACAGCCCGATCAACATAATTTTTCGATTTGTTGTCGAGGGACGTGCATCGCATCTGCGGACCATTATCAATTAATAATTTATAAATTACAAAAGAAGATTTTAAGAAACTCGAAGACGGCCGTCGAGAATACAATGTTCACGAGTTGCAAAAAATCTTACGAGATATGTTTAAGAAAAGTAATGTAAAGGTGCACCTAATAAATAAATGTATATAAATTACCGATCCTCATAAAAATAAACAGGGTAGGCTGTGTCGAAGACATGGCCGTGTGTTTTGAGCGTGACAACGTCTGTCCGGGACGAAAGAAAAGAAAACAAAGATCTTGTTGTCTGTGGGACATAAAAACGGACGGATATATTAAAAAAAATGTCTATACTAAATACAAGTCCTACTACTTGCACCGTAGCTCATCACATACATCATCATCACATCACATTATATATAAATTATTTATAAGCGAATTTTAATGTTCATAACCACTAACTGTGAAGTTGCTGCATATTGCATATTACTGCCCAAACACAGTAATGCAGCTTTTGGTTTCAACTCATAAAAAATTTGAGTAGTTTTAAATAAAATTAGAAGAGAAAAGTAGTGAGTAGTGCTGCCCATGCTTCGAAATGGTATGGTAAGAATGTCGCTTTCAAACATGCAGGCCAATTATTTCTCATTAAATTTCTTTTGCATTGTTCTCTTATTTCTGTAACTTATAGTAGTATTGTTTTCTGTTACACGACCAAACACGAGAGCACTCACTCACAATGTTGATAGAAAGAGCAGAGCAGAGCACTGATAGGAAAATGAACAGAGACTATACTATCACTACTGCTGCGGTAAAGAATTAAGTAGCTTCGCAGCTTGTGCTGCACAAAACAATGGCAGGCAGTCGGTATGCACGAAATTGCGCCTATATTTTGAACCGACTTACAGTCTGCTTGTAGGGCGACAATTTGACATTTACATTTTGCTATTTGCATCCCATTTTAAGTAGCTGCATAAACTGCGCAGTCGATTTTTCTTTAATGCATTGGCTGAAAAGTGAATTTTTGACCAACATGCAGCATAAACTGCGCAGCGGCTGAATTCTTGACCGCAGCCTACTACTGCATATGTTTGTTTCGTTCTACTCTGCTTGATTGTATGTTATTGAAACCACATACAACAGAATAAACAATTTATAAGCTGATTTAAATGTTCATATCAATTTATTGTGAGGTGGGTACATATTAAATATATCATATCACTGCACAAACATAGTAATGCAGTTGCGTCGATAGTAGTAGGAGAAGTAAGAGCTGTTAAAAAAATATGTGCGTGTAATCTTTACGCGCGGTTGGAGTGAAATTCTTTGACGTTGTGGCCAATATTACGATTAAATTAAAAGGCACGAGTCGCTTGAGAAATTACCTAGTTCCCGAAATTCCAGACCATAATGATCATAATCCAGAATTCCCATAGGAAGAAGTCTTATAGTCGCATCTTAGTCCTACATTCCGAATTTCATGCGAATCGCTTGGGAAATTGCTTTGTTCCAGATATTCCAGACAATAATGATTATATTCCAGAATTTCCATAGGAAGAAAACTTATAGTCACATCTTAGTCCTACATTCTGAATTTCATGCGAATCGCTTGAGAAATTGCTTTGTTCCAGAAATTCCAGACAATAATGATTATATTCCAGAATTTCCATAGGAAGAAATCTTATAGTCACATCTAAGCCCTACATTCCGAATTTCATGCGAACCGCTTGAGAAGTTGCTTTGTTCCAGAAATTCCAGACAATAATGATCATATTCCAGAATTTCCATAGGAAGAAATCTTATAGTCACATCTTAGTCCTACATTCCGAATTTCATGCGAATCGCTTGAGAAGTTGCTTTGTTCCAGAAATTCCAGACAATAATGATCATATTCCAGAATTTCCATAGAAACAAATCTTATAGTCACATATTAGTCCTTCATTCCGAGTTTCATACGAATCCCTTGAGAAATGGCTTGGTTCCAAAAATCCCAGGACCTTTTGGCCAGATCCTAGAATTTCCATAGGAAAAAGTCTTATAGTCACATATTAGTCCTACATTCCGAGTTTCATAAGAATCCCTTGAGAAATGGCTTGGTTCCACAAATCCCAGACCCTATTGGCCAGATTCCAGAATTTCCATAGGAACAAGTCTTATAGTCACATATTAGTCCTACATTCCGAGTTTTATACGAATCCCTTGAGAAATGGCTTGATTCCAAAAATCCCAGACCCTATTGGCCAGATCCCAGAATTTCCATAGGAACAAGTCTTATAGTCACATATTAGTCCTACATTCCGAGTTTCATACGAATCCCTTGAGAAATGGCTTGATTCCAAAAATCCCAGACCCTATTGGCCAGATTCCAGATTTTCCATAGGAACAAGTCTTATAGTCACATATTAGTCCTACATTCCGAGTTTCATACGAATCCCTTGAGAAATGGCTTGGTTCCAAAAATCCCAAACCCTATTGGCCATATCCCAGAATTTCCATAGGAACAAGTCTTATAGTCACATATTAGTCCTACATTCCGAATTTCATGCGAATCGCTTGGGAAATGGCTTAGTTCCCAAAGTACTGATATTTAAAAGTGGACATTAAAAAGTGGACATTTAACAGTGTGACGCTGTTGATCACAACAGTGGACATTTAAAAGTGGACATTTAACAGTGTGACGCTGTTGATCTCAACAGTGGGACATCTGTTGATTACAACAGTGGACACTTAACAGTGTGTCGCTGTTCATCACAACAGTGGGACATTTAACATTTGACTTTTTGAAAATGTACCCCATTAAACCTTGTAGTGAGACGTTGTCACGTCAAAAGAAAATATTGCTCAACGATTATCAGATATTACCAACAAGTGGACATGCAGGAATAAACCGCATGATGAAAACGATTAAACAAAAATACTTCTGGACAGGAATGCAGAACGACATAGCTACATATGTAAAGCATTGTACAATATGTCAAAAAAATAAACATATTACACCCAAGAAACAGCCAATGGAAATAACTTCAACTGCAGAATCAAGTTTCGACAAAATATATTTGGACTTAGTAGGTCATTTAGACGAATCGGTGAATGGATATAGGTACGTACTGCCTCTGATCAAGGAAAAGAATTTATAAACAAAATTTTAAAGGATATGTACCAATTACTAAAAATAGAACAATTGCAATTACCATTACGAAAGTATAGGAGCGTTAGAAAATTTACATAGCGTTCTATGGTGTACTTGCTTAACGTATTACATATTTTGTTACAACACCACAGTACATACAGAAACATGGTATACACCATTTGAATTAGTATTCGGTCGACGATGTACATCACCTTCAACAACATGTAGAACCAAGATACAACTACGAAGATTACGTAATTGACTTAAGAATAAGAGGAGAACGCACGGCGCACGTCAATGAGCTTAAAGTATACCACGAAAACCCACCTGAGAGGCAAATCGCTGAAAATGCCACAACAACAGCTACGTGCGCAGCAGCAGATATTGCAGCACTTTTGACTCAGCAACGACGACACAACAGACGCCGAGCATCGCACCAAAACATTAACAACGAGCACAGCAACAAAAATAGAAGCTGTAAAATTTTAATAACAGCAGCTGCTAGTCCAACTACCAGCGTAGCAGCAGATATTGCAGAACATAAAACACAGCAACGACAATTACCGCGTCAAAACAATAACAACGAGCACAGCAACAAAAATCTAAATTTTAAATATTCAATAGCAACCACCACAAAGTCAAGACCAAAGAAATTACGAGCCCAGCAGGTCAGAACAAATTTGGTTAGAACGAACTAGCCTAAACGCAGCAGATGCGACGACTACAATTCGATAACAACAACTACAGGCCCAGCAGTAAAAATTCATTCCATTCCAGAAACAGCAGATCACGGCTGTAGAAACGATCCCTCAACCAAAAAATAACGGTAAAGGTCGAAGAAACGACTATTGGTGTACCAACCAGTACAGAAAGAAGCGCAAGAGACAGTGGCCCAAAGGTGTCATGCCCTGGAGCGACGCTGGTACAAGCCCGGGGAGCTATTTGGGAAAACGCTGGTACTAATTCCCGCGTGCGAAACGTATCACTGATACCTTGCTGCACTCGTCAAACCAGGAGATCCCCGTCGAGCACGAATCATGATCTGCGACTCGTTGGCCACCCAGAAATGGGACGACACCATCCTGCGGGAGTTCCCCATTCAGGACTACCGGGCTCACGCACGCCTGGGAACGTGCCACAACAGCCAAATACTTCCGAATGCGGCCTCTTCCTGCTAGAAGCGGTGGAGGCGTTGATGGCCGATGACGAATGGACGACGAAGAAGAAGATATTCTCTCCATCACCGGGAGTGAAGCCTGTCCGGCCGAAGAAATCTCTCCGGCATTTTGGCCGCCAGAGCTTTGGTTAGCAATTGAAGCTGCCAAAACTCGCCTAGTAAAGGTCACCTGGCGACGGAGGTTACGATATTTTCACCAACACAGAAACACCCGTTTTCGCTACACAGTGAACAGGAGAGGAGCAATTTCTGTTCGAGTAACTAAGGGGGGTGTGAGGAAAAATTCTTAAATGAATTTTCCCACAACAAAAAAAATTACAAATAAAGAAATAAGATTAATAACACCGACGTTTCTAGCTTTCTTATTTGAAAATAAAATTCGAGTTCACCCTGTATCAACACAGGGAAGCCAACAAGTAGATACGAAAAGCACGCGACAGACCGAACAGCATCACGCCACCGGACTGACCAATCACATCGCAGCAAGTGACTTAAGGATTTTCCAACACAAAAGGGTATAAAAGAGCGAGCAAGCAGGCGATCGCCCTCTTAGTCGCTTTCTTTAGTTGGCATTGCGCTGACTGGATCACACCTCGGTAAGTGCTAGAAAATTAAATCTACATACATACAACCTTGCTTTGCATTTCGCTGTCGACGTCACTACTCACCCGCTGTCAGCGTCACTACTTATCCGCTGCCGACGTTTTTTCCATATTCTCTGTCGACATGACTGCTCGTCCGCTGCCGACGCCTTCAGCATATCGCTGCCGACGTCGTCTACCTGCATTCGTCACAACTCTGTCGTCGTAAAACGTAACTTCATTGTGTGGTCGCCCCGCAGGCTTTTACGCATATCAGCATATCGCTGCCAACGCCGTCCACTACATTCGTCACAACTCTGCCGTCGTATAACGTAACTTTGCTGTGTGGTCGCCCCGCAGGTTTTTACGCTGGTACAGCTTAGCATATCGCTGCCGACGTGCTCCACTGCATTCGTCACAACCCTGCCGTCGCACGACCTTTTCAGAGTTCACGCTTGTCTCAGGCTCACGCCCACGCATCGCTGAGGGTTTACGCCCGCCTCAAGTTTACGCTAACGCATTGCTCAGGCTCACGCCCACAAAACGCTCAGGATTGACGCTCGTCTCAGGCTCACGCCCACGCATTGCTGAGGGTTTACGCTCGTCTCAGGCTCACGCCTACGCGTCGCTAAGGGTTTACGCTCGTCTCAAGTTTACGCTTACGCATCGCTTAGGATTCATGCTTGTCTCAGGTTCACGCCCACGCATTGCTCATGTTTTACGTTTGTCTCAGGTTCACGCCCACGCATCGCTCAGGATTTACGCTCTTCTCAGGCTCAGCCCACGCATCGCTGAGTGTTTACGCTCGTCTCAAGCTCACGCTCATGCATCGCTCAGGATTCTCGATTGTTTCAGGCTTACGCTTACGCATCGCCTAGGGCGCATTCTCGTCTCAGGATCACGTCACAAGTCGCTCAGTAGTTACGCTCGTCGCAGGCTCACGGTCCCAAATCGCTCAGGCCAGCGCATCGGTAATTATTAGTAATAAGAAAAAAATTAAAAAAATAATTCGAAGGGTCACCAAATAGAAATTTTATTGTAACGACTCCTTTCCTCTGAACCCTGGTCACTCTGAGTTTACCTCGGCTGGGAAAACTCCGTTACACCATTTCTAACATACCAGCAGCTTGGATGTTATGGTTAAATTCCTGGATTTGAAGATTCTTGATATACTATAGTAGACTTTGTTGGCTTTAAGCAACCGTGCGCGTATTTCTGGTTCCATGCTGTTATCGGCTGCTACAGTTGACCCGAGATAGTTAAAGAATTGCACTACTTCAAATTCGCGCTCCACTATTTAAATCGATGGACCAATGTTTGATCTTCTACTCGCAGACGTGGCCAACATGTACTTTCTTTTGGTCTCATTTATGTGCAGTTGCTCTTTCTGGATGAAAGCTTCCTGTACACCGCTTCGGTTTCTTCCAACGATGTCAATATCGTCTGCGTAAGCTAGTATCTGAATGGACTTATAGAGGATTGTTCCTCTTGTTACGTTATAGTCTCGGATCACTTTTTCCAAAGCCAGGTTGAAGAGGACGCAGGCCAGTCCATCCCCCTGTCGGAGCCCGTTATAGATATTGAATGGGCTTGATAGTGATCCGGATATTTTTACTTGGCTCAGCATTGGTCATGGTCAACCTACATGGTCATGTCAGTTTATTTGGGATGCCTCATGGCTTTATAAATTTCCACTCTGGCTATGCTATCCTAAGCGGCTTTAAAGTGTATAAAAAGATGGTGTAGTGAGTTTTGAAACTCTAGACATTTTTCTATCACGTGCCTAAGGGTGTAAATCTGATCAGTTGTTGATTTGCCTGGGATGAAGCCACACTGGTATGGACCAATGATGACTTTATCGTATTGGGCTATCCTGTCTTGAAGGATAGAGGAGAAAATCTTATACGCGGTACTCAACAACGTTATACCACGATAATTGCTGCATTTTGTGATAACTCCCTTCTTATGTATGGGGCACAGGATGCCTCTTCGCCAGTCTTCTGGCATAGCTTCTTCCTCACATACTTACACTATTATTAGATGAATTGCTTAGTGCAATGTGAGGCCTCCTATTTTTATCAGTTCCCCTGAGATCCCATCAGATCCCTGGGCCTTAGTATGATCTTCGGTCATTGCTGGAGCCTCCTACTCCTCAGTTAACGGCCCATTTAGCAACGCTCTAAGATGCCTTTAAGATCGGTAATCAGATTACCCTCTTTGTCCTTGCAGTATGCAACGCGGTATATATTACGTCATACCGCGTACTCTTTGGTAAAACTTCCGCGCCTGGTGCGGTCCTTGCTCTCTGTAGTGTTCTTGTTCATGGACGAGATTCTTCTCCCAGGCTGCTTTCGTTCGCCGGTGAACTGTTTTTTCATATCTTCTGAGCTCTTTATATTCATCTTCGCGTGCATGCGTTCTATGGGATATTGCATTGCTCGGTACGCAACATTCTTACGATCAGTTGCTCGCTTACATTCGTCATAGGTTTAGATTGTGGCGGCGGTCTATCAACACGTGGTCTATCTGGTTGCAAGTTGCTCCATCAGGAGATACCCAGGTGGCTCTGTGGATATTTTTACGCGCAAACCTTGTACTTGCAACGACTAAATTATTGCTTGCGGCCATCTCTATGACTCGTTGTCTATTGTCATTAGTGTTCTCGTGTAAGCTATGGGTGCCAACGTACTGCCTGAATACTGGCTCCCTACCTTTTTTAGCATTCATATCCCCCAGAATGATTTTTAATTCATTCTGAGGGCAGGCATGGAGTTCCTGTTCGACTGATTTAAAGAATTCTTCTTTTTCATCATCTTGGGAATTCCTGTAGGTGCGTGAACGTTTATGAGGCTTATGTTTTAAAATTTGCCCCACACGCGAAGGATGCATAGCCGTTCATTTATTGCTTTAAACCCGATAACGGTGGGTTTCATTCTTTTGCTGACTAGAAACCACACCCCGAGTACATGATGTCTTGCATGACAGCTGTAATATATGTCATATTCTGATTTTTGTAAGGCACCATTCCCCGTCCATCACATCTCTTGGATTGCTGTTATGTCAGCCTTATATTTAGACAGGGTATCGGCCAGCTGCTATGAAGCTCGAGCTCTATACAGTGAGCGTACGTTCCATGAGAAAATTCTTAAATCGTTTAACCGTTTACGTTGCCGTGGTCGTCGTCGTTCATCAATGTATCCGAGGCAAGCCCGATCATTCCGCTTTTCCTGCATTGGAGGAAAATTACCGGCGGCCACCACGTGGAGGTTCGATTGCACTTCCACCAGTCAGAGATAGTTACGGTCTAGGGGTAAACCCCCAAAAAACCGAACTTTTCCTCTTTACGTGGAAGTAAAAAATCCCACTCGTTAACCCTCCGTCCATCAAGGGCACAAACTTGACTTTATCCGATAAGGACAATAATCTTGGTCTTATTCTGGATAAGAAGCTGAGCTGGAAACCCAACATACAAGAATACAGATCTGTGTTTTTTTTTTTCACTATCCGAGAAATCTTTTTTCTCTGAAGCGTTTTTTTTACGCTCGATAATTTGCGGATAAGATCTTTAAATTCTGAACAATATACAGAACATTTCTTGATTTTTTCTTGTTAGAGTCTTTAAACATGAGACAAGTTGACTACTAGCAGATATTTTTTCTGATCTGACAGATGTGATCAGAAAAAAAATTAGCGGATTTATCGGATATATCGGAACTAGGATATCTCCTATTACTCCGACATAAAAAAACACGGCTGATTGATATCAACTTCAATTGACAAATATTGGTCAGTAGTTTCTTTTGTTGCCAAATCGTATGCGGTGTTTTTTGGTTATTTTTTTTTTTGTTGGTTTAATTTTAGTTTATTAAAATTTTTCTTTTTAAATACGTCTCGTGTGCTAAGTTCACTGCTTTGTTATAAATATAAGACTGGGGCGTATGATCCCAGGGGTGGATCTTAAAATAAATAGGATAAAAAAAAGATCTAATAATTTACATAATGGAAATTATAGTTTACGTGCATGGTGCATTGGACGTGCCTCCTGCTTTCCCTTTTTGTTTCAGCTACCACTCAATGTAGGCAAGCAACGAGAAATGCTGGGAAAACCCCCGCAACAACAAAAAAATCTACCAGCAGAATTTATAAAAAGGTAAGAAAACAAATTATTTCATGGAGGCGCGATTTATGACCTTTTGTGTTTACTATATATATAAAATTTATAAAGGCAGGGGTCGTGTCTCAAGCTAATATTTTAAAAAATTAGATATTAATTGCATTTCCTGTTTCCTTTTCTTTTTCAGGTATTTAATATAATTTTACCAGTCGTTGGTGGAGTGCGACATCGCTTTCGACGTCAACGCGTCAACGAAATGGCAGTTGAAAATTATCCTGAGGTAAGTGCCAATTATTTTTATACAAAAAAGGTGGTGGTTTTAAATACGCGTGCGTCCAGGTATAGTGTGAGCTTTAAGACCCCATAGGGCGGAATGTTGTCGTCATCGCCGGGGAAGTATGCCGAGGGCACACGATGTTCTTTGATACCCTCTCGGTCGGAATCTCCATTTGAATGACCACTAGGTCTTTCGTCATGAATTCTAGAATTGGAAGAGAGTTATTGTTTTCGCTGATTAAACAGGCCACAGGTTTTTACGCTGGTATAGCTCAGCATATCGCTGCCGACGTCGTCCACTGCATTCGTCAATTCTTGCCGTCGTACAACATAACATCGCTGTGTGGTTGCCTCGCAGGTTGTTACGCTGGTACACCATAGCATATCGCTGCCGACGTCGTCTACCTGCATTCGTCACAGCTCTGCCATCGTACAACGTAATTTCGCCGTGTGGTTGCCCCGCAGGTTTTTACGCTGGTACATCTCAGCATATCACTGCCGACGTCGACCACTGCAGCCGTCACTATCCTCGCCGTCGCACGACCTTTTCAGAGTTCACGCTTGTGTCAGGGTCACGCCCACGCATCGCTCAGAATTTACGCTCGTCTCAGGCTCACGCCCACGCATGGCTGAGGGTTCACGCTCGTCTCAAGTTTACGCTCACGCATTGCTCAGGAATCTCGCTTGTCTCAGCTTACGCTTACGCATCGCTCAGGATTGACGCTCGTCTTAGGCTCACGCCTACGCGTCGCTGAGGGTTTACGCTCGTCTCAAGTTCACGCTTACGCATCGCTTAGGATTCACGCTTGTATCAGGCTCTCGCCCACGCATCGCTCAGGATTGACGCTCGTCTTAGGCTCACGCCTACGCGTCGCTGAGGGTTAACGCTCGTCTCAAGTTAACGCTTACGCATCGCTTAGGATTCACGCTTGTATCAGGCTCTCGCCCACGCATTGCTGAGGGTTTACGGTCGTCTGAGGCTCATGCCCACGCATCGCTCAGGATTGACGCTCGTCTTAGGCTCACGCCTACGCGTCGCTGAGGGTTTACGCTCGTCTCAAGTTAACGCTTACGCATCGCTTAGGATTCACGCTTGTATCAGGCTCTCGCCCACGCATTGCTGAGGGTTTACGGTCGTCTCAGGCTCATGCCCACGCATCGCTCAGGATTGACGCTCGTCTTAGGCTCACGCCTACGCGTCGCTGAGGGTTTACGCTCGTCTCAAGTTAACGCTTACGCATCGCTCAGGATTGACGCTCGTCTTAGGCTAACGCCTACGCGTCGCTGAGGGTTTACGCTCGTCTCAAGTTCACGATTACGCATCGCTTAGGATTCACGCTTGTCTCAGGTTCGCGCCCACGCATTGCTGAGGGTTTACGCTCGTCTCAGGCTCACGCCCACGCATTGCTGAGGGTTTACGCTCGTCTCAGGCTCACGCCCACGCATCGCTCAGGATTGACGCTCGTCTTAGGCTCACGCCTACGCGTCGCTGAGGGTTTACGCTCGTCTCAAGTTCACGCTTACGCATCGCTTAGGATTCACGCTTGTATCAGGCTCTCGCCCACGCATTGCTGAGGGTTTACGCTCGTCTCAGGCTCATGCCCACGCATCGCTCAGGATTGACGCTCGTCTTAGGCTCACGCCTACGCGTCGCTGAGGGTTTACGCTCGTCTCAAGTTAACGCTTACGCATCGCTCAGGATTGACGCTCGTCTTAGGCTAACGCCTACGCGTCGCTGAGGGTTTACGCTCGTCTCAAGTTCACGCTTACGCATCGCTAAGGATTCACGCTTGTCTCAAGTTCACGCCCACGCATTGCTGAGGGTTTACGCTCGTCTCAGGCTCACGCCCACGCATTGCTGACGGTTTACGCTCATCTCAGGCTCACGGCAACGCATCGCTCAGGATTGACGCTCGTCTTAGGCTCACGCCTACGCGTCGCTGAGGGTTTACGCTCGTCTCAAGTTAACGCTTACGCATCGCTTAGGATTCACGCTTGTCTCAGGTTCACGCTCACGCATTGCTGAGGGTTTACGCTCGTCTCAAGTTAACGCTTACGCATCGCTCAGGATTGACGCTCGTCTTAGGCTAACGCCTACGCGTCGCTGAGGGTTTACGCTCGTCTCAAGTTCACGCTTACGCATCGCTCAGGATTGACGCTCGTCTTAGGCTCACGCCTACGCGTCGCTGAGGGTTTACGCTCGTCTCAAGTTCACG
This sequence comes from Nephrocerus scutellatus, assembly GCA_947095585.1. Classification (NCBI taxonomy): domain Eukaryota; kingdom Metazoa; phylum Arthropoda; class Insecta; order Diptera; family Pipunculidae; genus Nephrocerus; species Nephrocerus scutellatus. Next base: position 53,976,108 of record OX352762.1, on the reverse strand, counting down.
CTTACGCATCGCTTAGGATTCACGCTTGTCTCAGGTCTACGCCCACGCATCGCTCAGGATTGACGCTCGTCTTAGGCTCACGCCTACGCGTCGCTGAGGGTTTACGCTCGTCTAAAGTTAACGCTTACGCATCGCTTAGGATTCACGCTTGTCTCAGGCTCACGCCCACGCATTGCTGAGGGTTTACGCTCGTCTCAGGCTCACGCCAACGCATCGCTCAGGATTGACGCTCGTCTTAGGCTCACGCCTACGCGTCGCTGAGGGTTTACGCTCGTCTCAAGTTCACGCTTACGCATCGCTTAGGATTCACGCTTGTATCAGGCTCTCGCCCACGCATTGCTGAGAGTTTACGCTCGTCTCAGGCTCATGCCCACGCATCGCTCAGGATTGACGCTCGTCTTAGGCTCACGCCTACGCGTCGCTGAGGGTTTACGTTCGTCTCAAGTTAACGCTTACGCATCGCTTAGGATTCACGCTTGTATCAGGCTCTCGCCAACGCATTGCTGAGGGTTTACGGTCGTCTCAGGCTCATGCCCACGCATCGCTCAGGATTGAAGCTCGTCTTAGGCTCACGCCTACGCGTCGCTGAGGGTTTACGCTCGTCTCAAGTTAACGCTTACGTATCGCTCAGGATTGACGCTCGTCTTAGGCTAACGCCTACGAGTCGCTGAGGGTTTACGCTCGTCTCAAGTTCACGCTTACGCATCGCTTAGGATTCACGCTTGTCTCAAGTTCACGCCCACGCATTGCTGAGGGTTTACGCTCGTCTCAGGCTCACGCCCACGCATTGCTGAGGGTTTACGCTCGTCTCAGGCTCACGGCAACGCATCGCTCAGGATTGACGCTCGTCTTAGGCTCACGCCTACGCGTCGCTGAGGGTTTACGCTCGTCTCAAGTTAACGCTTACGCATCGCTTAGGATTCACGCTTGTCTCAGGTTCACGCCCACGCATTGCCGAGGGTTTACGCTCGTCTCAAGTTAACGCTTACGCATCGCTCAGGATTGACGCTCGTCTTAGGCTAACGCCTACGCGTCGCTGAGGGTTTACGCTCGTCTCAAGTTCACGCTTACGCATCGCTTAGGATTCACGCTTGTCTCAGGTTCACGCCCACGCATTGCTGAGGGTTTACGCTCGTCTCAGGCTCACGCCCACGCATTGCTGAGGGTTTACGCTCGTCTCAGGCTCACGCCAACGCATCGCTCAGGATTGACGCTCGTCTTAGGCTCACGCCTACGCGTCGCTGAGGGTTTACGCTCGTCTCAAGTTCACGCTTACGCATCGCTTAGGATTCACGCTTGTCTCAGGTCTACGCCCACGCATCGCTCAGGATTGACGCTCGTCTTAGGCTCACGCCTACGCGTCGCTGAGGGTTTACGCTCGTCTAAAGTTAACGCTTACGCATCGCTTAGGATTCACGCTTGTCTCAGGTTCACGCCCACGCATTGCTGAGGGTTTACGCTCGTCTCAGGCTCACGCCAACGCATCACTCAGGATTGACGCTCGTCTTAGGCTCACGCCTACGCGTCGCTGAGGGTTTACGCTCGTCTCAAGTTCACGCTTACGCATCGCTTAGGATTCACGCTTGTATCAGGCTCTCGCCCACGCATTGCTGAGGGTTTACGCTCGTCTCAGGCTCATGCCCACGCATCGCTCAGGATTGACGCTCGTCTTAGGCTCACGCATACGCGTCGCTGAGGGTTTACGCTCGTCTCAAGTTAACGCTTACGCATCGCTTAGGATTCACGCTTGTATCAGGCTCTCGCCAACGCATTGCTGAGGGTTTACGGTCGTCTCAGGCCCATGCCCACGCATCGCTCAGGATTGAAGCTCGTCTTAGGCTCACGCCTACGCGTTGCTGAGGGTTTACGCTCGTCTCAAGTTAACGCTTACGCATCGCTCAGGATTGACGCTCGTCTTAGGCTAACGCCTACGCGTCGCTGAGGGTTTACGCTCGTCTCAAGTTCACGCTTACGCATCGCTTAGGATTCACGCTTGTCTCAAGTTCACGCCCACGCATTGCTGAGGGTTTACGCTCGTCTCAGGCTCACGCCCACGCATTGCTGAGGGTTTACGCTCATCTCAGGCTTACGGCAACGCATCGCTCAGGATTGACGCTCGTCTTAGGATCACGCCTACGCGTCGCTGAGGGTTTACGCTCGTCTCAAGTTAACGCTTACGCATCGCTTAGGATTCACGCTTGTCTCAGGTTCACGCCCACGCATTGCTGAGGGTTTACGCTCGTCTCAAGTTAACGCTTACGCATCGCTCAGGATTGACGCTCGTCTTAGGCTAACGCCTACGCGTCGCTGAGGGTTTACGCTCGTCTCAAGTTCACGCTTACGCATCGCTTAGGATTCACGCTTGTCTCAGGTCCACGCCCACGCATTGCTGAGGGTTTACGCTCGTCTCAGGCTCACGCTTACGCATTGCTGAGGGTTTACGCTCGTCTCAGGCTCACGCCAACGCATCGCTCAGGATTGACGCTCGTCTTAGGCTCACGCCTACGCGTCGCTGAGGGTTTACGCTCGTCTCAAGTTCACGCTTACGCATCGCTTAGGATTCACGCTTGTCTCAGGTCTACGCCCACGCATCGCTCAGGATTGACGCTCGTCTTAGGCTCACGCCTACGTGTCGCTGAGGGTTTACGCTCGTCTCAAGTTAACGCTTACGCATCGCTCAGGATTGACGCTCGTCTTAGGCTAACGCCTACGCATCGCTGAGGGTTTACGCTCGTCTCAAGTTAACGCTTACGCATCGCTTAGGATTCACGATTGTCTCAGGTTCACGCCCACGCATTGCTGAGGGTTTACGCTCGTCTCAGGCTCACGCCCACGCATCGCTCAGGATTGACGCTCATCTTAGGCTCACGCCTACGCGTCGCTGAGGGTTTACGCTCGTCTCAAGTTCACGCTTACGCATCGCTTAGGATTCACGCTTGTATCAGGCTCTCGCCCACGCATTGCTGAGGGTTTACGCTCGTCTCAGGCTCATGCCCACGCATCGCTCAGGATTGACGCTCGTCTTAGGCTCACGCCTACGCGTCGCTGAGGGTTTACGCTCGTCTCAAGTTAACGCTTACGCATCGCTTAGGATTCACGCTTGTCTCAGGTCTACGCCCACGCATCGCTGAGGATTTACGCTCGTTTCAAGTTTACGCTCATGCATTGCTCAGGATTGACGCTCGTCTTAGGCTCACGCCTACGCGTCGCTGAGAGTTTACGCTCCTCTCAAGTTCACGCTTACGCATTGCTTAGGGTTTACGGTCTTCTCAGGCTCACGCCTACGCGTCGCTGAGGGTTTACGCTCGTCTCAAGTTCACGCTTACGCATCGCTTAGGATTCACGCTTGTCTCAGGTTCACGCCCACGCATTGCTGAGGGTTTACGCTCGTCTCAGGCTCACACCCACGCATCGCTCAGGATTGACGCTTGTCTTAGGCTCACGCCTACGCGTCGCTGAGGGTTTACGCTCGTCTCAAGTTCACGCTTACGCATCGCTTAGGATTCACGCTTGTATCAGGTTCACGCCCACGCATCGCTGAGGATTTACGATCGTTTCAAGTTTACGCTCATGCACTGCTCAGGATTAACGCTCGTCTTAGGCTCACGCCTACGCGTCGCTGAGGGTTTACGCTCGTATCAAGTTCACGCTTACGCATCGCTTAGGATTCACGCTTGTCTCAGGTTCACGCCCACGCATTGCTCAGGATTGACGCTCGTCTCAGGCTCACGCCCACGCGTCGCTGAGGGTTTACGTTCGTCTCAAGTTCACGCTTACGCATCGCTTAGGATTCACACTTGTCTCAGGTTCACGCCCACGCATCGCTCAGGATTTACGCTCGTTTCAAGTTTACGCCCACGCATCGCTTAGGATTCACGCTTGTATCAGGCTCTCGCCCACGCATTGCTGAGTGTTTACGGTCGTCTCAGGCTCATGCCCACGCATCGCTCAGGATTGACGCTCGTCTTAGGCTCACGCCTACGCATCGCTTAGGATTCACGCTTGTCTCAGGCTCACGCCCACGCATTGCTGAGGGTTTACGCTCGTCTCAGGCTCACGCCAACGCATCGCTCAGGATTGACGCTCGTCTTAGGCTCACGCCTACGCGTCGCTGAGGGTTTACGCTCGTCTCAAGTTCACGCTTACGCATCGCTTAGGATTCACGCTTGTATCAGGCTCTCGCCCACGCATTGCTGAGGGTTTACGCTCGTCTCAGGCTCATGCCCACGCATCGCTTAGGATTGACGCTCGTCTTAGGCTCACGCCTACGCGTCGCTGAGGGTTTACGCTCGTCTCAAGTTAACGCTTACGCATCGCTTAGGATTCACGCTTGTATCAGGCTCTCGCCCACGCATTGCTGAGGGTTTACGGTCGTCTCAGGCTCATGCCCACGCATCGCTCAGGATTGAAGCTCGTCTTAGGCTCACGCCTACGCGTCTCTGAGGGTTTACGCTCGTCTCAAGTTAACGCTTACGCATCGCTCAAGATTGACGCTCGTCTTAGGCTAACGCCTACGCGTCGCTTAGGATTCACGCTTGTCTCAGGTTCACGCCCACGCATCGCTCAGGATTTACGCTCGTCTCAAGTTCACGCTTACGCATCGCTTAGGATTCACGCTTGTCTCAAGTTCACGCCCACGCATTGCTGAGGGTTTACGCTCGTCTCAGGCTCACGCCCACGCATTGCTGAGGGTTTACGCTCGTCTCAGGCTCACGGCAACGCATCGCTCAGGATTGACGCTCGTCTTAGGCTCACGCCTACGCGTCGCTGAGGGTTTACGCTCGTCTCAAGTTAACGCTTACGCATCGCTTAGGATTCACGCTTGTCTCAGGTTCACGCCCACGCATCGCTCAGGATTTACGCTCGTTTCAAGTTTACGCCCACGCATCGCTTAGGATTCACGCTTGTATCAGGCTCTCGCCCACGCATCGCTGAGGATTTACGCTCGTTTCAAGTTTACGCTCACGCATTGCTCAGGATTGACGCTCGTCTTAGGCTCACGCCTACGCGTCGCTGAGAGTTTACGCTCCTCTCAAGTTCACGCGTACGCATTGCTTAGGGTTTACGCTCGTCTTAGGCTCACGCCTACGCGTCGCTGAGGGTTTACGCTCGTATCAAGTTCACGCTTACGCATCGCTTAGGATTCACGCTTGTCTCAGGTTCACGCCAACGCATTGCTCAGGATTGACGCTCGTCTCAGGCTCACGCCCACGCGTCGCTGAGGGTTTACGTTCGTCTCAAGTTCACGCTTACGCATCGCTTAGGATTCACACTTGTCTCAGGTTCACGACCACGCATCGCTCAGGATTTACGCTCGTTTCAAGTTTACGCCCGTCTCAGGCTCACGCCCACGCATTGCTGAGGGTTTACGCTCGTCTCAGGCTCACGGCAACGCATCGCTCAGGATTGACGCTCGTCTTAGGCTCACGCCTACGCATCGCTTAGGATTCACGCTTGTCTCAGGCTCACGCCCACGCATTGCTGAGGGTTTACGCTCGTCTCAGGCTCACGCCTACGCGTCGCTGAGGGCGTCGCGCGTCTCAAGTTAACGCTTACGCATCGCTCAGGATTGACGCTCGTCTTAGGCTAACGCCTACGCGTCGCTGAGGGTTTACGCTCGTCTCAAGTTCACGCTTACGCATCGCTTAGGATTCACGCTTGTCTCAAGTTCACGCCCACGCATTGCTGAGGATTTACGCTCGTCTCAGGCTCACGCCCACGCATTGCTGAGGGTTTACGCTCGTCTCAGGCTCACGGCAACGCATCGCTCAGGATTGACGCTCGTTTTAGGCTCACGCCTACGCGTCGCTGAGGGTTTACGCTCGTCTCAAGTTAACGCTTACGCATCGCTTAGGATTCACGCTTGTCTCAGGTTCACGCCCACGCATTGCTGAGGGTTTACGCTCGTCTCAGGCTCACGCCCACACATCGCTCAGGATTGACGCTCGTCTTAGGCTCACGCCTACGCGTCGCTGAGGGTTTACGCTCGTCTCAAGTTCACGCTTACTCATCGCTTAGGATTCACGCTTGTATCAGGCTCTCGCCCACGCATTGCTGAGGGTTTACGCTCGTCTCAGGCTCATGCCCACGCATCGCTCAGGATTGACGCTCGTCTTAGGCTCACGCCTACGCGTCGCTGAGGGTTTACGCTCGTCTCAAGTTAACGCTTACGCATCGCTTAGGATTCACGCTTGTCTCAGGTCTACGCCCACGCATCGCTGAGGATTTACGCTCGTTTCAAGTTTACGCTCACGCATTGCTCAGGATTGACGCTCGTCTTAGGCTCACGCCTACGCGTCGCTGAGAGTTTACGCTCCTCTCAAGTTCACGCTTACGCATCGCTTAGGATTCACACTTGTCTCAGGTTCACGCCCACGCATTGCTTAGGGTTTACGGTCTTCTCAGGCTCACGCTACGCGTCGCTGAGGGTTTACGCTCGTCTCAAGTTCACGCTTACGCATCGCTTAGGATTCACGCTTGTCTCAGGTTCACGCCCACGCATCGCTGAGGATTTACGATCGTTTCAAGTTTACGTTCATGCATTGCTCAGGATTAACGCTCGTCTTAGGCTCACGCCTACGCGTCGCTGAGGGTTTACGCTCGTATCAAGTTCACGCTTACGCATCGCTTAGGATTCACGCTTGTCTCAGGTTCACGCCCACGCATCGCTCAGGATTGACGCTCGTCTTAGGCTCACGCCTACGCGTCGCTGAGGGTTTACGCTCGTATCAAGTTCACGCTTACGCATCGCTTAGGATTCACGCTTGTCTCAGGTTCACGCCCACGCATTGTTGAGGGTTTACGGTCGTGTCAGGCTCACGCCCACGCGTCGCTGAGGGTTTACGTTCGTCTCAAGTTCACGCTTACGCATCGCTTAGGATTCACACTTGTCTCAGGTTCACGCCCACGCATTGCTGAGGGTTTACGCTCTTCTCAAGTTCACGCTTACGCATCGCTTAGGATTCACGCTTGTATCAGGCTCTCGCCCACGCATTGCTGAGTGTTTACGGTCGTCTCAGGCTCATGCCCACGCATCGCTCAGGATTGACGCTCGTCTTAGGCTCACGCCTACGCATCGCTTAGGATTCACGCTTGTCTTAAGTTCACGCTTACGCATCGCTTAGGATTCACACTTGTCTCAGGTTCACGCCCACGCATTGCTGAGGGTTTACGCTCGTCTCAGGCTCACGCCCACGCGTCGCTGAGGGTTTACGTTCGTCTCAAGTTCACGCTTACGCATCGCTTAGGATTCACACTTGTCTCAGGTTCACGCCCACGCATTGCTGAGGGTTAACGGTCGTCCCAGGATCACGCCCACGCATCGCTCAGGATTGACGCTCGTCTCAGGTCTACGCCCACGCATCGCTGAGGATTTACGCTCGTTTCAAGTTTACGCCCACGCATCGCTCAGAATTTACGCTCGTCTCAGGCTCACGCCCACGCATGGCTGAGGGTTCACGCTCGTCTCAAGTTTACGCTCACGCATTGCTCAGGAATCTCGCTTGTCTCAGCTTACGCTTACGCATCGCTTAGGATTCACGCTTGTCTCAGGTTCACGCCCACGCATTGCTGAGGGTTTACGCTCGTCTCAGGCTCACACCCACGCATCGCTCAGGATTGACGCTTGTCTTAGGCTCACGCCTACGCGTCGCTGAGGGTTTACGCTCGTCTCAAGTTCACGCTTACGCATCGCTTAGGATTCACGCTTGTATCAGGCTCTCGCCCACGCATCGTCTCAAGTTAACGCTTACGCATCGCTCAGGATTGACGCTCGTCTTAGGCTCACGCCTACGTGTCGCTGAGGGTTTACGCTCGTCTCAAGTTAACGCTTACGCATCGCTCAGGATTGACGCTCGTCTTAGGCTAACGCCTACGCGTCGCTGAGGGTTTACGCTCGTCTCAAGTTAACGCTTACGCATCGCTTAGGATTCACGATTGTCTCAGGTTCACGACCACGCATTGCTGAGGGTTTACGCTCGTCTCAGGCTCACGCCCACGCATCGCTCAGGATTGACGCTCGTCTTAGGCTCACGCCTACGCGTCGCTGAGGGTTCACGCTCGTCTCAAGTTTACGCTCACGCATTGCTCAGGAATCTCGCTTGTCTCAGCTTACGCTTACGCATCGCTCAGTAGTTACGCTCGTCGCAGGCTCACGGTCCCAAATCGCTCAGGCCAGCGCATCGGTAATTATTAGTAATAAGAAAAAAATTAAAAAAATAATTCGAAGAGTCACCAAATAGAAATTTTATTGTAACGACTCCTTTCCTCTGAACCCTGGTCACGCTGAGTTTACCTCGGCTGGGAAAACTCCGTTACACCATTTCTAATATACCAGCAGCTTGGATGTTATGGTTAAATTCCTGGATTTGAAGATTCTTGATAGACTATAGTAGACTTTGTTGGCTTTAAGCAACCGTGCGCGTATTTCTGGTTCCATGCTGTTATCGGCTGCTACAGTTGACCCGAGTTAGTTAAAGAATTGCACTACTTCAAATTCGCGCTCCACTATTTAAATCGATGGACCAATGTTTGATCTTCTACTCGCAGACGTGGCCAACAAGTACTTTCTTTTGGTCTCATTTATGTGCAGTTGCTCTTTCTGGATGAAAGCTTCCTGTACACCGCTTCGGTTTCTTCCAACGATGTCAATATCGTCTGCGTAAGCTAGTATCTGAATGGACTTATAGAGGATTGTTCCTCTTGTTACGTTATAGTCTCGGATCACTTTTTCCAAAGCCAGGTTGAAGAGGACGCAGGCCAGTCCATCCCCCTGTCGGAGCCCGTTATAGATATTGAATGGGCTTGATAGTGATCCGGATATTTTTACTTGGCTCAGCATTGGTCATGGTCAACCTACATGGTCATGTCAGTTTATTTGGGATGCCTCATGGCTTTATAAATTTCCACTCTGGCTATGCTATCTTAAGCGGCTTTAAAGTGTATAAAAAGATGGTGTAGTGAGTTTTGAAACTCTAGACATTTTTCCATCACGTGCCTAAGGGTGTAAATCTGATCAGTTGTTGATTTGCCTGGGATGAAGCCACACTGGTATGGACCAATGATGACTTTATCGTATTGGGCTATCCTGTCTTGAAGGATAGAGGAGAAAATCTTATACGCGGTACTCAACAACGTTATACCACGATAATTGCTGCATTTTGTGATAACTCCCTTCTTATGTATGGGGCACAGGATGCCTCTTCGCCAGTCTTCTGGCATAGCTTCTTCCTCACATACTTGCACTATTATTAGATGAATTGTTTAGTGCAATGTGAGGCCTCCTATTTTTATCAGTTCCCCTGAGATCCCATCAGATCCCTGGGCCTTAGTATGATCTTCGGTCATTGCTGGAGCCTCCTACTCCTCAGTTAACGGCCCATTTAGCAACGCTCTAAGATGCCTTTAAGATCGGTAATCAGATTACCCTCTTTGTCCTTGCAGTATGCAACGCGGTATATATTACGTCATACCGCGTACTCTTTGGTAAAACTTCCGCGCCTGGTGCGGTCCTTGCTCTCTGTAGTGTTCTTGTTCATGGACGAGATTCTTCTCCCAGGCTGCTTTCGTTCGCCGGTGAACTGTTTTTTCATATCTTCTGAGCTCTTTATATTCATCTTCGCGTGCATGCGTTCTATGGGATATTGCATTGCTCGGTACGCAACATTCTTACGATCAGTTGCTCGCTTACATTCGTCATCGGTTTAGATTGTGGCGGCGGTCTATCAACACGTGGTCTATCTGGTTGCAAGTTGCTCCATCAGGAGATACCCAGGTGGCTTTGTGGATATTTTTACGCGCAAACCTTGTACTTGCAACGACTAAATTATTGCTTGCGGCCATCTCTATGACTCGTTGTCTATTGTCATTAGTGTTCTCGTGTAAGCTATGGGTGCCAACGTACTGCCTGAATACTGGCTCCCTACCTTTTTTAGCATTCATATCCCCCAGAATGATTTTTAATTCATTCTAAGGGCAGGCATGGAGTTCCTGTTCGACTGATTTAAAGAATTCTTCTTTTTCATCATCTTGGGAATTCCTGTAGGTGCGTGAACGTTTATGAGGCTTATGTTTTAAAATTTGCCCCACACGCGAAGGATGCATAGCCGTTCATTTATTGCTTTAAACCCGATAACGGTGGGTTTCATTCTTTTGCTGACTAGAAACCACACCCCGAGTACATGATGTCTTGCATGACAGCTGTAATATATGTCATATTCTGATTTTTGTAAGGCACCATTCCCCGTCCATCACATCTCTTGGATTGCTGTTATGTCAGCCTTATATTTAGACAGGGTATCGGCCAGCTGCTATGAAGCTCGAGCTCTATACAGTGAGCGTACGTTCCATGAGAAAATTCTTAAATCGTTTAACCGTTTACGTTGCTGTGGTCGTCGTCGTTCATCAATGTATCCGAGGCAAGCCCGATCATTCCGCTTTTCCTGCATTGGAGGAAAATTACCGGCGGCCACCACGTGGAGGTTTGATTGCACTTCCACCAGTCAGAGATAGTTACGGTCTAGGGGTAAACCCCCAAAAAACCGAACTTTTCCTCTTTACGTGGAAGTATAAAATCCCACTCGTTAACCCTCCGTCCATCAAGGGCACAAACTTGACTTTATCCGATAAGGCCAATAATCTTGGTCTTATTCTGGATAAGAAGCTGAGCTGGAAACCCAACATACAAGAATACAGATCTGTGTTTCTTTTTTCACTATCCGAGAAATCTTTTTTCTCTGAAGCGTTTTTTTTACGCTCGATAATTTGCGGATAAGATCTTTAAATTCTGAACAATATACAGAACATTTCTTGATTTTTTCTTGTTAGAGTCTTTAAACATGAGACAAGTTGACTATTAGCAGATATTTTTTCTGATCTGACAGATGTGATCAGAAAAAAAAAATTAGCGGATTTATCGGATATATCGGAACTAGGATATCTCCTATTACTCCGACATAAGACCGAACAGCATCACGCCACCGGACTGACCAATCACATCGCAGCAAGTGACTTAAGGATTTTCCAACACAAAAGGGTATAAAAGAGCGAGCACGCAGGCGATCGCCCTCTTAGTCGCTTTCTTTAGTTGGCATTGCGCTGACTGGATCACGCCTCGGTAAGTGCTAGAAAATTTAATCTACATACATACAACCTTGCTTTGCATTTCGCTGTCGACGTCACTACTCACCCGCTGTCAGCGTCACTACTTATCCGCTGCCGACGTTTTTTCCATATTCTCTGTCGACATGACTGCTCGTCCGCTGCCGACACCTTCAGCATATCGCTGCCGACGTCGTCTACCTGCATTCGTCACAACTCTGTCGTCGTAAAACGTAACTTCATTGTGTGGTCGCCCCGCAGGCTTTTACGCATATCAGCATATCGCTGCCAACGCCGTCCACTACATTCGTCACAACTCTGCCGTCGTATAACGTAACTTTGCTGTGTGGTCGCCCCGCAGGTTTTTACGCTGGTACAGCTTAGCATATCGCTGCCGACGTGCTCCACTGCATTCGTCACAACCCTGCCGTCGCACGACCTTTTCAGAGTTCACGCTTGTCTCAGGCTCACGCCCACGCATCGCTGAGGGTTTACGCCCGCCTCAAGTTTACGCTAACGCATTGCTCAGGCTCACGCCCACAAAACGCTCAGGATTGACGCTCGTCTCAGGCTCACGCCCACGCATTGCTGAGGGTTTACGCTCGTCTCAGGCTCACGCCCACATCGCTCAGGATTGACGCTCGTCTTAGGCTCACGCCTACGCGTCGCTGAGGGTTTACGCTCGTCTCAAGTTTACGCTTACGCATCGCTTAGGATTCATGCTTGTCTCAGGTTCACGCCCACGCATTGCTCATGTTTTACGTTTGTCTCAGGTTCACGCCCACGCATCGCTCAGGATTTACGCTCTTCTCAGGCTCAGCCTACGCATCGCTGAGTGTTTACGCTCGTCTCAAGCTCACGCTCATGCATCGCTCAGGATTCTCGATTGTTTCAGGCTTACGCTTACGCATCGCCTAGTGCGCATTCTCGTCTCAGGATCACGTCACAAGTCGCTCAGTAGTTACGCTCGTCGCAGGCTCACGGTCCCAAATCGCTCAGGCCAGCGCATCGGTAATTATTAGTAATAAGAAAAAAATTAAAAAAATAATTCGAAGAGTCACCAAATAGAAATTTTATTGTAACGACTCCTTTCCTCTGAACCCTGGTCACGCTGAGTTTACCTCGGCTGGGAAAACTCCGTTACACCATTTCTAATATACCAGCAGCTTGGATGTTATGGTTAAATTCCTGGATTTGAAGATTCTTGATAGACTATAGTAGACTTTGTTGGCTTTAAGCAACCGTGCGCGTATTTCTGGTTCCATGCTGTTATCGGCTGCTACAGTTGACCCGAGATAGTTAAAGAATTGCACTACTTCAAATTCGCGCTCCACTATTTAAATCGATGGACCAATGTTTGATCTTCTACTCGCAGACGTGGCCAACATGTACTTTCTTTTGGTCTCATTTATGTGCAGTTGCTCTTTCTGGATGAAAGCTTTCTGTACACCGCTTCGGTTTCTTCCAACGATGTCAATATCGTCTGCGTAAGCTAGTATCTGAATGGACTTATAGAGGATTGTTCCTCTTGTTACGTTATAGTCTCGGATCACTTTTTCCAAAGCCAGGTTGAAGAGGACGCAGGCCAGTCCATCCCCCTGTCGGAGCCCGTTATAGATATTGAATGGGCTTGATAGTGATCCGGATATTTTTACTTGGCTCAGCATTGGTCATGGTCAACCTACATGGTCATGTCAGTTTATTTGGGATGCCTCATGGCTTTATAAATTTCCACTCTGGCTATGCTATCTTAAGCGGCTTTAAAGTGTATAAAAAGATGGTGTAGTGAGTTTTGAAACTCTAGACATTTTTCCATCACGTGCCTAAGGGTGTAAATCTGATCAGTTGTTGATTTGCCTGGGATGAAGCCACACTGGTATGGACCAATGATGACTTTATCGTATTGGGCTATCCTGTCTTGAAGGATAGAGGAGAAAATCTTATACGCGGTACTCAACAACGTTATACCACGATAATTGCTGCATTTTGTGATAACTCCCTTCTTATGTATGGGGCACAGGATGCCTCTTCGCCAGTCTTCTGGCATAGCTTCTTCCTCACATACTTGCACTATTATTAGATGAATTGCTTAGTGCAATGTGAGGCCTCCTATTTTTATCAGTTCCCCTGAGATCCCATCAGATCCCTGGGCCTTAGTATGATCTTCGGTCATTGCTGGAGCCTCCTACTCCTCAGTTAACGGCCCATTTAGCAACGCTCTAAGATGCCTTTAAGATCGGTAATCAGATTACCCTCTTTGTCCTTGCAGTATGCAACGCGGTATATATTACGTCATACCGCGTACTCTTTGGTAAAACTTCCGCGCCTGGTGCGGTCCTTGCTCTCTGTAGTGTTCTTGTTCATGGACGAGATTCTTCTCCCAGGCTGCTTTCGTTCGCCGGTGAACTGTTTTTTCATATCTTCTGAGCTCTTTATATTCATCTTCGCGTGCATGCGTTCTATGGGATATTGCATTGCTCGGTACGCAACATTCTTACGATCAGTTGCTCGCTTACATTCGTCATCGGTTTAGATTGTGGCGGCGGTCTATCAACACGTGGTCTATCTGGTTGCAAGTTGCTCCATCAGGAGATACCCAGGTGGCTTTGTGGATATTTTTACGCGCAAACCTTGTACTTGCAACGACTAAATTATTGCTTGCGGCCATCTCTATGACTCGTTGTCTATTGTCATTAGTGTTCTCGTGTAAGCTATGGGTGCCAACGTACTGCCTGAATACTGGCTCCCTACCTTTTTTAGCATTCATATCCCCCAGAATGATTTTTAATTCATTCTAAGGGCAGGCATGGAGTTCCTGTTCGACTGATTTAAAGAATTCTTCTTTTTCATCATCTTGGGAATTCCTGTAGGTGCGTGAACGTTTATGAGGCTTATGTTTTAAAATTTGCCCCACACGCGAAGGATGCATAGCCGTTCATTTATTGCTTTAAACCCGATAACGGTGGGTTTCATTCTTTTGCTGACTAGAAACCACACCCCGAGTACATGATGTCTTGCATGACAGCTGTAATATATGTCATATTCTGATTTTTGTAAGGCACCATTCCCCGTCCATCACATCTCTTGGATTGCTGTTATGTCAGCCTTATATTTAGACAGGGTATCGGCCAGCTGCTATGAAGCTCGAGCTCTATACAGTGAGCGTACGTTCCATGAGAAAATTCTTAAATCGTTTAACCGTTTACGTTGCTGTGGTCGTCGTCGTTCATCAATGTATCCGAGGCAAGCCCGATCATTCCGCTTTTCCTGCATTGGAGGAAAATTACCGGCGGCCACCACGTGGAGGTTTGATTGCACTTCCACCAGTCAGAGATAGTTACGGTCTAGGGGTAAACCCCCAAAAAACCGAACTTTTCCTCTTTACGTGGAAGTATAAAATCCCACTCGTTAACCCTCCGTCCATCAAGGGCACAAACTTGACTTTATCCGATAAGGCCAATAATCTTGGTCTTATTCTGGATAAGAAGCTGAGCTGGAAACCCAACATACAAGAATACAGATCTGTGTTTCTTTTTTCACTATCCGAGAAATCTTTTTTCTCTGAAGCGTTTTTTTTACGCTCGATAATTTGCGGATAAGATCTTTAAATTCTGAACAATATACAGAACATTTCTTGATTTTTTCTTGTTAGAGTCTTTAAACATGAGACAAGTTGACTATTAGCAGATATTTTTTCTGATCTGACAGATGTGATCAGAAAAAAAAATTAGCGGATTTATCGGATATATCGGAACTAGGATATCTCCTATTACTCCGACATAAGACCGAACAGCATCACGCCACCGGACTGACCAATCACATCGCAGCAAGTGACTTAAGGATTTTCCAACACAAAAGGGTATAAAAGAGCGAGCACGCAGGCGATCGCCCTCTTAGTCGCTTTCTTTAGTTGGCATTGCGCTGACTGGATCACGCCTCGGTAAGTGCTAGAAAATTTAATCTACATACATACAACCTTGCTTTGCATTTCGCTGTCGACGTCACTACTCACCCGCTGTCAGCGTCACTACTTATCCGCTGCCGACGTTTTTTCCATATTCTCTGTCGACATGACTGCTCGTCCGCTGCCGACACCTTCAGCATATCGCTGCCGACGTCGTCTACCTGCATTCGTCACAACTCTGTCGTCGTAAAACGTAACTTCATTGTGTGGTCGCCCCGCAGGCTTTTACGCATATCAGCATATCGCTGCCAACGCCGTCCACTACATTCGTCACAACTCTGCCGTCGTATAACGTAACTTTGCTGTGTGGTCGCCCCGCAGGTTTTTACGCTGGTACAGCTTAGCATATCGCTGCCGACGTGCTCCACTGCATTCGTCACAACCCTGCCGTCGCACGACCTTTTCAGAGTTCACGCTTGTCTCAGGCTCACGCCCACGCATCGCTGAGGGTTTACGCCCGCCTCAAGTTTACGCTAACGCATTGCTCAGGCTCACGCCCACAAAACGCTCAGGATTGACGCTCGTCTCAGGCTCACGCCCACGCATTGCTGAGGGTTTACGCTCGTCTCAGGCTCACGCCCACATCGCTCAGGATTGACGCTCGTCTTAGGCTCACGCCTACGCGTCGCTGAGGGTTTACGCTCGTCTCAAGTTTACGCTTACGCATCGCTTAGGATTCATGCTTGTCTCAGGTTCACGCCCACGCATTGCTCATGTTTTACGTTTGTCTCAGGTTCACGCCCACGCATCGCTCAGGATTTACGCTCTTCTCAGGCTCAGCCTACGCATCGCTGAGTGTTTACGCTCGTCTCAAGCTCACGCTCATGCATCGCTCAGGATTCTCGATTGTTTCAGGCTTACGCTTACGCATCGCCTAGTGCGCATTCTCGTCTCAGGATCACGTCACAAGTCGCTCAGTAGTTACGCTCGTCGCAGGCTCACGGTCCCAAATCGCTCAGGCCAGCGCATCGGTAATTATTAGTAATAAGAAAAAAATTAAAAAAATAATTCGAAGAGTCACCAAATAGAAATTTTATTGTAACGACTCCTTTCCTCTGAACCCTGGTCACGCTGAGTTTACCTCGGCTGGGAAAACTCCGTTACACCATTTCTAATATACCAGCAGCTTGGATGTTATGGTTAAATTCCTGGATTTGAAGATTCTTGATAGACTATAGTAGACTTTGTTGGCTTTAAGCAACCGTGCGCGTATTTCTGGTTCCATGCTGTTATCGGCTGCTACAGTTGACCCGAGATAGTTAAAGAATTGCACTACTTCAAATTCGCGCTCCACTATTTAAATCGATGGACCAATGTTTGATCTTCTACTCGCAGACGTGGCCAACATGTACTTTCTTTTGGTCTCATTTATGTGCAGTTGCTCTTTCTGGATGAAAGCTTCCTGTACACCGCTTCGGTTTCTTCCAACGATGTCAATATCGTCTGCGTAAGCTAGTATCTGAATGGACTTATAGAGGATTGTTCCTCTTGTTACGTTATAGTCTCGGATCACTTTTTCCAAAGCCAGGTTGAAGAGGACGCAGGCCAGTCCATCCCCCTGTCGGAGCCCGTTATAGATATTGAATGGGCTTGATAGTGATCCGGATATTTTTACTTGGCTCAGCATTGGTCATGGTCAACCTACATGGTCATGTCAGTTTATTTTGGATGCCTCATGGCTTTATAAATTTCCACTCTGGCTATGCTATCTTAAGCGGCTTTAAAGTGTATAAAAAGATGGTGTAGTGAGTTTTGAAACTCTAGACATTTTTCCATCACGTGCCTAAGGGTGTAAATCTGATCAGTTGTTGATTTGCCTGGGATGAAGCCACACTGGTATGGACCAATGATGACTTTATCGTATTGGGCTATCCTGTCTTGAAGGATAGAGGAGAAAATCTTATACGCGGTACTCAACAACGTTATACCACGATAATTGCTGCATTTTGTGATAACTCCCTTCTTATGTATTGGGCACAGGATGCCTGCTCGCCAGTCTTCTGGCATAGCTTCTTCCTCACATACTTGCACTATTATTAGATGAATTGCTTAGTGCAATGTGAGGCCTCCTATTTTTATCAGTTCCCCTGAGATCCCATCAGATCCCTGGGCCTTAGTATGATCTTCGGTCATTGCTGGAGCCTCCTACTCCTCAGTTAACGGCCCATTTAGCAACGCTCTAAGATGCCTTTAAGATCGGTAATCAGATTACCCTCTTTGTCCTTGCAGTATGCAACGCGGTATATATTACGTCATACCGCGTACTCTTTGGTAAAACTTCCGCGCCTGGTGCGGTCCTTGCTCTCTGTAGTGTTCTTGTTCATGGACGAGATTCTTCTCCCAGGCTGCTTTCGTTCGCCGGTGAACTGTTTTTTTATATCTTCTGAGCTCTTTATATTCATCTTCGCGTGCATGCGTTCTATGGGATATTGCATTGCTCGGTACGCAACATTCTTACGATCAGTTGCTCGCTTACATTCGTCATCGGTTTAGATTGTGGCGGCGGTCTATCAACACGTGGTCTATCTGGTTGCAAGTTGCTCCATCAGGAGATACCCAGGTGGCTTTGTGGATATTTTTACGCGCAAACCTTGTACTTGCAACGACTAAATTATTGCTTGCGGCCATCTCTATGACTCGTTGTCTATTGTCATTAGTGTTCTCGTGTAAGCTATGGGTGCCAACGTACTGCCTGAATACTGGCTCCCTACCTTTTTTAGCATTCATATCCCCCAGAATGATTTTTAATTCATTCTAAGGGCAGGCATGGAGTTCCTGTTCGACTGATTTAAAGAATTCTTCTTTTTCATCATCTTGGGAATTCCTGTAGGTGCGTGAACGTTTATGAGGCTTATGTTTTAAAATTTGCCCCACACGCGAAGGATGCATAGCCGTTCATTTATTGCTTTAAACCCGATAACGGTGGGTTTCATTCTTTTGCTGACTAGAAACCACACCCCGAGTACATGATGTCTTGCATGACAGCTGTAATATATGTCATATTCTGATTTTTGTAAGGCACCATTCCCCGTCCATCACATTTCTTGGATTACTGTTATGTCAGCCTTATATTTAGACAGGGTATCGGCCAGCTGCTATGAAGCTCGAGCTCTATACAGTGAGCGTACGTTCCATGAGAAAATTCTTAAATCGTTTAACCGTTTACGTTGCTGTGGTCGTCGTCGTTCATCAATGTATCCGAGGCAAGCCCGATCATTCCGATTTTCCTGCATTGGAGGAAAATTACCGGCGGCCACCACGTGGAGGTTTGATTGCACTTCCACCAGTCAGAGATAGTTACGGTCTAGGGGTAAACCCCCAAAAAACCGAACTTTTCCTCTTTACGTGGAAGTATAAAATCCCACTCGTTAACCCTCCGTCCATCTAGGGCACAAACTTGACTTTATCCGATAAGGCCAATAATCTTGGTCTTATTCTGGATAAGAAGCTGAGCTGGAAACCCAACATACAAGAATACAGATCTGTGTTTTTTTTTTCACTATCCGAGAAATCTTTTTTCTCTGAAGCGTTTTTTTTACGCTCGATAATTTGCGGATAAGATCTTTAAATTCTGAACAATATACAGAACATTTCTTGATTTTTTCTTGTTAGAGTCTTTAAACATGAGACAAGTTGACTATTAGCAGATATTTTTTCTGATCTGACAGATGTGATCAGAAAAAAAAATTAGCGGATTTATCGGATATATCGGAACTAGGATATCTCCTATTACTCCGACATAAGACCGAACAGCATCACGCCACCGGACTGACCAATCACATCGCAGCAAGTGACTTAAGGATTTTCCAACACAAAAGGGTATAAAAGAGCGAGCACGCAGGCGATCGCCCTCTTAGTCGCTTTCTTTAGTTGGCATTGCGCTGACTGGATCACGCCTCGGTAAGTGCTAGAAAATTTAATCTACATACAACCTTGCTTTGCATTTCGCTGTCGACGTCACTACTCACCCGCTGTCAGCGTCACTACTTATCCGCTGCCGACGTTTTTTCCATATTCTCTGTCGACATGACTGCTCGTCCGCTGCCGACGCCTTCAGCATATCGCTGCCGACGTCGTCTACCTGCATTCGTCACAACTCTGTCTTCGTAAAACGTAACTTCATTGTGTGGTCGCCCCGCAGGCTTTTACGCATATCAGCATATCGCTACCAACGCCGTCCACTACATTCGTCACAACTCTGCCGTCGTATAACGTAACTTTGCTGTGTGGTCGCCCCGCAGGTTTTTACGCTGGTACAGCTTAGCATATCGCTGCCGACGTGCTCCACTGCATTCGTCACAACCCTGCCGTCGCACGACCTTTTCAGAGTTCACGCTTGTCTCAGGCTCACGCCCACGCATCGCTGAGGGTTTACGCCCGCCTCAAGTTTACGCTAACGCATTGCTCAGGCTCACGCCCACAAAACGCTCAGGATTGACGCTCGTCTCAGGCTCACGCCCACGCATTGCTGAGGGTTTACGCTCGTCTCAGGCTCACGCCCACATCGCTCAGGATTGACGCTCGTCTTAGGCTCACGCCTACGCGTCGCTGAGGGTTTACGCTCGTCTCAAGTTTACGCTTACGCATCGCTTAGGATTCATGCTTGTCTCAGGTTCACGCCCACGCATTGCTCATGTTTTACGTTTGTCTCAGGTTCACGCCCACGCATCGCTCAGGATTTACGCTCTTCTCAGGCTCAGCCTACGCATCGCTGAGTGTTTACGCTCGTCTCAAGCTCACGCTCACGCATCGCTCAGGATTCTCGATTGTTTCAGGCTTACGCTTACGCATCGCCTAGGGCGCATTCTCGTCTCAGGATCACGTCACAAGTCGCTCAGTAGTTACGCTCGTCGCAGGCTCACGGTCCCAAATCGCTCAGGCCAGCGCATCGGTAATTATTAGTACTAAGAAAAAAATTAAAAAAATAATTCGAAGAGTCACCAAATAGAAATTTTATTGTAACGACTCCTTTCCTCTGAACCCTGGTCACGCTGAGTTTACCTCGGCTGGGAAAACTCCGTTACACCATTTCTAATATACCAGCAGCTTGGATGTTATGGTTAAATTCCTGGATTTGAAGATTCTTGATAGACTATAGTAGACTTTGTTGGCTTTAAGCAACCGTGCGCGTATTTCTGGTTCCATGCTGTTATCGGCTGCTACAGTTGACCCGAGATAGTTAAAGAATTGCACTACTTCAAATTCGCGCTCCACTATTTAAATCGATGGACCAATGTTTGATCTTCTACTCGCAGACGTGGCCAACATGTACTTTCTTTTGGTCTCATTTATGTGCAGTTGCTCTTTCTGGATGAAAGCTTCCTGTACACCGCTTCGGTTTCTTCCAACGATGTCAATATCGTCTGCGTAAGCTAGTATCTGAATGGACTTATAGAGGATTGTTCCTCTTGTTACGTTATAGTCTCGGATCACTTTTTCCAAAGCCAGGTTGAAGAGGACGCAGGCCAGTCCATCCCCCTGTCGGAGCCCGTTATAGATATTGAATGGGCTTGATAGTGATCCGGATATTTTTACTTGGCTCAGCATTGGTCATGGTCAACCTACATGGTCATGTCAGTTTATTTTGGATGCCTCATGGCTTTATAAATTTCCACTCTGGCTATGCTATCTTAAGCGGCTTTAAAGTGTATAAAAAGATGGTGAAGTGAGTTTTGAAACTCTAGACATTTTTCCATCACGTGCCTAAGGGTGTAAATCTGATCAGTTGTTGATTTGCCTGGGATGAAGCCACACTGGTATGGACCAATGATGACTTTATCGTATTGGGCTATCCTGTCTTGAAGGATAGAGGAGAAAATCTTATACGCGGTACTCAACAACGTTATACCACGATAATTGCTGCATTTTGTGATAACTCCCTTCTTATGTATGGGGCACAGGATGCCTCTTCGCCAGTCTTCTGGCATAGCTTCTTCCTCACATACTTGCACTATTATTAGATGAATTGCTTAGTGCAATGTGAGGCCTCCTATTTTTATCAGTTCCCCTGAGATCCCATCAGATCCCTGGGCCTTAGTATGATCTTCGGTCATTGCTGGAGCCTCCTACTCCTCAGTTAACGGCCCATTTAGCAACGCTCTAAGATGCCTTTAAGATCGGTAATCAGATTACCCTCTTTGTCCTTGCAGTATGCAACGCGGTATATATTACGTCATACCGCGTACTCTTTGGTAAAACTTCCGCGCCTGGTGCGGTCCTTGCTCTCTGTAGTGTTCTTGTTCATGGACGAGATTCTTCTCCCAGGCTGCTTTCGTTCGCCGGTGAACTGTTTTTTCATATCTTCTGAGCTCTTTATATTCATCTTCGCGTGCATGCGTTCTATGGGATATTGCATTGCTCGGTACGCAACATTCTTACGATCAGTTGCTCGCTTACATTCGTCATCGGTTTAGATTGTGGCGGCGGTCTATCAACACGTGGTCTATCTGGTTGCAAGTTGCTCCATCAGGAGATACCCAGGTGGCTTTGTGGATATTTTTACGCGCAAACCTTGTACTTGCAACGACTAAATTATTGCTTGCGGCCATCTCTATGACTCGTTGTCTATTGTCATTAGTGTTCTCGTGTAAGCTATGGGTGCCAACGTACTGCCTGAATACTGGCTCCCTACCTTTTTTAGCATTCATATCCCCCAGAATGATTTTTAATTCATTCTGAGGGCAGGCATGGAGTTCCTGTTCGACTGATTTAAAGAATTCTTCTTTTTCATCATCTTGGGAATTCCTGTAGGTGCGTGAACGTTTATGAGGCTTATGTTTTAAAATTTGCCCCACACGCGAAGGATGCATAGCCGTTCATTTATTGCTTTAAACCCGATAACGGTGGGTTTCATTCTTTTGCTGACTAGAAACCACACCCCGAGTACATGATGTCTTGCATGACAGCTGTAATATATGTCATATTCTGATTTTTGTAAGGCACCATTCCCCGTCCATCACATCTCTTGGATTGCTGTTATGTCAGCCTTATATTTAGACAGGGTATCGGCCAGCTGCTATGAAGCTCGAGCTCTATACAGTGAGCGTACGTTCCATGAGAAAATTCTTAAATCGTTTAACCGTTTACGTTGCTGTGGTCGTCGTCGTTCATCAATGTATCCGAGGCAAGCCCGATCATTCCGCTTTTCCTGCATTGGAGGAAAATTACCGGCGGCCACCACGTGGAGGTTTGATTGCACTTCCACCAGTCAGAGATAGTTACGGTCTAGGGGTAAACCCCCAAAAAACCGAACTTTTCCTCTTTACGTGGAAGTATAAAATCCCACTCGTTAACCCTCCGTCCATCAAGGGCACAAACTTGACTTTATCCGATAAGGCCAATAATCTTGGTCTTATTCTGGATAAGAAGCTGAGCAGGAAACCCAACATACAAGAATACAGATCTGTGTTTTTTTTTTCACTATCCGAGAAATCTTTTTTCTCTGAAGCGTTTTTTTTACGCTCGATAATTTGCGGATAAGATCTTTAAATTCTGAACAATATACAGAACATTTCTTGATTTTTTCTTGTTAGAGTCTTTAAACATGAGACAAGTTGACTATTAGCAGATATTTTTTCTGATCTGACAGATGTGATCAGAAAAAAAAATTAGCGGATTTATCGGATTTATCGGAACTAGGATATCTCCTATTACTCCGACATAAGACCGAACAGCATCACGCCACCGGACTGACCAATCACTGTCGTCGTAAAACGTAACTTCATTGTGTGGTCGCCCCGCAGGCTTTTACGCATATCAGCATATCGCTGCCAACGCCGTCCACTACATTCGTCACAACTCTGCCGTCGTATAACGTAACTTTGCTGTGTGGTCGCCCCGCAGGTTTTTACGCTGGTACAGCTTAGCATATCGCTGCCGACGTGCTCCACTGCATTCGTCACAACCCTGCCGTCGCACGACCTTTTCAGAGTTCACGCTTGTCTCAGGCTCACGCCCACGCATTGCTGAGGGTTTACGCCTGCCTCAAGTTTACGCTAACGCATTGCTCAGGCTCACGCCCACAAAACGCTCAGGATTCACGCTCGTCTCAGGCTCACGCCCACGCATTGCTGAGGGTTTACGCTCGTCTCAGGCTCACGCCCACATCGCTCAGGATTGACGCTCGTCTTAGGCTCACGCCTACGCGTCGCTGAGGGTTTACGCTCGTCTCAAGTTTACGCTTACGCATCGCTTAGGATTCATGCTTGTCTCAGGTTCACGCCCACACATTGCTCATGTTTTACGTTTGTCTCAGGTTCACGCCCACGCATCGCTCAGGATTTACGCTCTTCTCAGGCTCAGCCTACGCATCGCTGAGTGTTTACGCTCGTCTCAAGCTCACGCTCATGCATCGCTCAGGATTCTCGATTGTTTCAGGCTTACGCTTACGCATCGCCTAGGGCGCATTCTCGTCTCAGGATCACGTCACAAGTCGCTCAGTAGTTACGCTCGTCGCAGGCTCACGGTCCCAAATCGCTCAGGCCAGCGCATCGGTAATTATTAGTAATAAGAAAAAAATTAAAAAAATAATTCGAAGAGTCACCAAATAGAAATTTTATTGTAACGACTCCTTTCCTCTGAACCCTGGTCACGCTGAGTTTACCTCGGCTGGGAAAACTCCGTTACACCATTTCTAATATACCAGCAGCTTGGATGTTATGGTTAAATTCCTGGATTTGAAGATTCTTGATAGACTATAGTAGACTTTGTTGGCTTTAAGCAACCGTGCGCGTATTTCTGGTTCCATGCTGTTATCGGCTGCTACAGTTGACCCGAGATAGTTAAAGAATTGCACTACTTCAAATTCGCGCTCCACTATTTAAATCGATGGACCAATGTTTGATCTTCTACTCGCAGACGTGGCCAACATGTACTTTCTTTTGGTCTCATTTATGTGCAGTTGCTCTTTCTGGATGAAAGCTTCCTGTACACCGCTTCGGTTTCTTCCAACGATGTCAATATCGTCTGCGTAAGCTAGTATCTGAATGGACTTATAGAGGATTGTTCCTCTTGTTACGTTATAGTCTCGGATCACTTTTTCCAAAGCCAGGTTGAAGAGGACGCAGGCCATGCGTTCTATGGGATATTGCATTGCTCGGTACGCAACATTCTTACGATCAGTTGCTCGCTTACATTCGTCATCGGTTTAGATTGTGGCGGCGGTCTATCAACACGTGGTCTATCTGGTTGCAAGTTGCTCCATCAGGAGATACCCAGGTGGCTTTGTGGATATTTTTACGCGCAAACCTTGTACTTGCAACGACTAAATTATTGCTTGCGGCCATCTCTATGACTCGTTGTCTTTTGTCATTAGTGTTCTCGTGTAAGCTATGGGTGCCAACGTACTGCCTGAATACTGGCTCCCTACCTTTTTTAGCATTCATATCCCCCAGAATGATTTTTAATTCATTCTAAGGGCAGGCATGGAGTTCCTGTTCGACTGATTTAAAGAATTCTTCTTTTTCATCATCTTGGGAATTCCTGTAGGTGCGTGAACGTTTATGAGGCTTATGTTTTAAAATTTGCCCCACACGCGAAGGATGCATAGCCGTTCATTTATTGCTTTAAACCCGATAACGGTGGGTTTCATTCTTTTGCTGACTAGAAACCACACCCCGAGTACATGATGTCTTGCATGACAGCTGTAATATATGTCATATTCTGATTTTTGTAAGGCACCATTCCCCGTCCATCACATCTCTTGGATTGCTGTTATGTCAGCCTTATATTTAGACAGGGTATCGGCCAGCTGCTATGAAGCTCGAGCTCTATACAGTGAGCGTACGTTCCATGAGAAAATTCTTAAATCGTTTAACCGTTTACGTTGCTGTGGTCGTCGTCGTTCATCAATGTATCCGAGGCAAGCCCGATCATTCCGCTTTTCCTGCATTGGAGGAAAATTACCGGCGGCCACCACGTGGAGGTTTGATTGCACTTCCACCAGTCAGAGATAGTTACGGTCTAGGGGTAAACCCCCAAAAAACCGAACTTTTCCTCTTTACGTGGAAGTATAAAATCCCACTCGTTAACCCTCCGTCCATCAAGGGCACAAACTTGACTTTATCCGACAAGGCCAATAATCTTGGTCTTATTCTGGATAAGAAGCTGAGCTGGAAACCCAACATACAAGAATACAGATCTGTGTTTTTTTTTCACTATCCGAGAAATCTTTTTTCTCTGAAGCGTTTTTTTACGCTCGATAATTTGCGGATAAGATCTTTAAATTCTGAACAATATACAGAACATTTCTTGATTTTTTCTTGTTAGAGTCTTTAAACATGAGACAAGTTGACTATTAGCAGATATTTTTTCTGATCTGACAGATGTGATCAGAAAAAAAAAATTAGCGGATTTATCGGATATATCGGAACTAGGATATCTCCTATTACTCCGACATAAGACCGAACAGCATCACGCCACCGGACTGACCAATCACATCGCAGCAAGTGACTTAAGGATTTTCCAACACAAAAGGGTATAAAAGAGCGAGCACGCAGGCGATCGCCCTCTTAGTCGCTTTCTTTAGTTGGCATTGCGCTGACTGGATCACGCCTCGGTAAGTGCTAGAAAATTTAATCTACATACATACAACCTTGCTTTGCATTTCGCTGTCGACGTCACTACTCACCCGCTGTCAGCGTCACTACTTATCCGCTGCCGACGTTTTTTCCATATTCTCTGTCGACATGACTGCTCGTCCGCTGCCGACGCCTTCAGCATATCGCTGCCGACGTCGTCTACCTGCATTCGTCACAACTCTGTCGTCGTAAAACGTAACTTCATTGTGTGGTCGCCCCGCAGGCTTTTACGCATATCAGCATATCGCTGCCAACGCCGTCCACTACATTCGTCACAACTCTGCCGTCGTATAACGTAACTTTGCTGTGTGGTCGCCCCGCAGGTTTTTACGCTGGTACAGCTTAGCATATCGCTGCCGACGTGCTCCACTGCATTCGTCACAACCCTGCCGTCGCACGACCTTTTCAGAGTTCACGCTTGTCTCAGGCTCACGCCCACGCATCGCTGAGGGTTTACGCTAACGCATTGCTCAGGCTCACGCCCACAAAACGCTCAGGATTGACGCTCGTCTCAGGCTCACGCCCACGCATTGCTGAGGGTTTACGCTCGTCTCAGGCTCACGCCCACATCGCTCAGGATTGACGCTCGTCTTAGGCTCACGCCTACGCGTCGCTGAGGGTTTACGCTCGTCTCAAGTTTTCGCTTACGCATCGCTTAGGATTCATGCTTGTCTCAGGTTCACGCCCACACATTGCTCATGTTTTACGTTTGTCTCAGGTTCACGCCCACGCATCGCTCAGGATTTACGCTCTTCTCAGGCTCAGCCTACGCATCGCTGAGTGTTTACGCTCGTCTCAAGCTCACGCTCATGCATCGCTCAGGATTCTCGATTGTTTCAGGCTTACGCTTACGCATCGCCTAGGGCGCATTCTCGTCTCAGGATCACGTCACAAGTCGCTCAGTAGTTACGCTCGTCGCAGGCTCACGGTCCCAAATCGCTCAGGCCAGCGCATCGGTAATTATTAGTAATAAGAAAAAAATTAAAAAAATAATTCGAAGAGTCACCAAATAGAAATTTTATTGTAACGACTCCTTTCCTCTGAACCCTGGTCACGCTGAGTTTACCTCGGCTGGGAAAACTCCGTTACACCATTTCTAATATACCAGCAGCTTGGATGTTATGGTTAAATTCCTGGATTTGAAGATTCTTGATAGACTATAGTAGACTTTGTTGGCTTTAAGCAACCGTGCGCGTATTTCTGGTTCCATGCTGTTATCGGCTGCTACAGTTGACCCGAGATAGTTAAAGAATTGCACTACTTCAAATTCGCGCTCCACTATTTAAATCGATGGACCAATGTTTGATCTTCTACTCGCAGACGTGGCCAACATGTACTTTCTTTTGGTCTCATTTATGTGCAGTTGCTCTTTCTGGATGAAAGCTTCCTGTACACCGCTTCGGTTTCTTCCAACGATGTCAATATCGTCTGCGTAAGCTAGTATCTGAATGGACTTATAGAGGATTGTTCCTCTTGTTACGTTATAGTCTCGGATCACTTTTTCCAAAGCCAGGTTGAAGAGGACGCAGGCCAGTCCATCCCCCTGTCGGAGCCCGTTATAGATATTGAATGGGCTTGATAGTGATCCGGATATTTTTACTTGGCTCAGCATTGGTCATGGTCAACCTACATGGTCATGTCAGTTTATTTTGGATGCCTCATGGCTTTATAAATTTCCACTCTGGCTATGCTATCTTAAGCGGCTTTAAAGTGTATAAAAAGATGGTGTAGTGAGTTTTGAAACTCTAGACATTTTTCCATCACGTGCCTAAGGGTGTAAATCTGATCAGTTGTTGATTTGCCTGGGATGAAGCCACACTGGTATGGACCAATGATGACTTTATCGTATTGGGCTATCCTGTCTTGAAGGATAGAGGAGAAAATCTTATACGCGGTACTCAACAACGTTATGCCACGATAATTGCTGCATTTTGTGATAACTCCCTTCTTATGTATTGGGCACAGGATGCCTCTTCGCCAGTCTTCTGGCATAGCTTCTTCCTCACATACTTGCACTATTATTAGATGAATTGCTTAGTGCAATGTGAGGCCTCCTATTTTTATCAGTTCCCCTGAGATCCCATCAGATCCCTGGGCCTTAGTATGATCTTCGGTCATTGCTGGAGCCTCCTACTCCTCAGTTAACGGCCCATTTAGCAACGCTCTAAGATGCCTTTAAGATCGGTAATCAGATTACCCTCTTTGTCCTTGCAGTATGCAACGCGGTATATATTACGTCATACCGCGTACTCTTTGGTAAAACTTCCGCGCCTGGTGCGGTCCTTGCTCTCTGTAGTGTTCTTGTTCATGGACGAGATTCTTCTCCCAGGCTGCTTTCGTTCGCCGGTGAACTGTTTTTTTATATCTTCTGAGCTCTTTATATTCATCTTCGCGTGCATGCGTTCTATGGGATATTGCATTGCTCGGTACGCAACATTCTTACGATCAGTTGCTCGCTTACATTCGTCATCGGTTTAGATTGTGGCGGCGGTCTATCAACACGTAGTCTATCTGGTTGCAAGTTGCTCCATCAGGAGATACCCAGGTGGCTTTGTGGATATTTTTACGCGAAAACCTTGTACTTGCAACGACTAAATTATTGCTTGCGGCCATCTCTATGACTCGTTGTCTATTGTCATTAGTGTTCTCGTGTAAGCTATGGGTGCCAACGTACTGCCTGAATACTGGCTCCCTACCTTTTTTAGCATTCATATCCCCCAGAATGATTTTTAATTCATTCTAAGGGCAGGCATGGAGTTCCTGTTCGACTGATTTAAAGAATTCTTCTTTTTCATCATCTTGGGAATTCCTGTAGGTGCGTGAACGTTTATGAGGCTTATGTTTTAAAATTTGCCCCACACGCGAAGGATGCATAGCCGTTCATTTATTGCTTTAAACCCGATAACGGTGGGTTTCATTCTTTTGCTGACTAGAAACCACACCCCGAGTACATGATGTCTTGCATGACAGCTGTAATATATGTCATATTCTGATTTTTGTAAGGCACCATTCCCCGTCCATCACATCTCTTGGATTGCTGTTATGTCAGCCTTATATTTAGACAGGGTATCGGCCAGCTGCTATGAAGCTCGAGCTCTATACAGTGAGCGTACGTTCCATGAGAAAATTCTTAAATCGTTTAACCGTTTACGTTGCTGTGGTCGTCGTCGTTCATCAATGTATCCGAGGCAAGCCCGATCATTCCGCTTTTCCTGCATTGGAGGAAAATTACCGGCGGCCACCACGTGGAGGTTTGATTGCACTTCCACCAGTCAGAGATAGTTACGGTCTAGGGGTAAACCCCCAAAAAACCGAACTTTTCCTCTTTACGTGGAAGTATAAAATCCCACTCGTTAACCCTCCGTCCATCAAGGGCACAAACTTGACTTTATCCGATAAGGCCAATAATCTTGGTCTTATTCTGGATAAGAAGCTGAGCTGGAAACCCAACATACAAGAATACAGATCTGTGTTTTTTTTTTCACTATCCGAGAAATCTTTTTTCTCTGAAGCGTTTTTTTTACGCTCGATAATTTGCGGATAAGATCTTTAAATTCTGAACAATATACAGAACATTTCTTGATTTTTTCTTGTTAGAGTCTTTAAACATGAGACAAGTTGACTATTAGCAGATATTTTTTCTGATCTGACAGATGTGATCAGAAAAAAAAATTAGCGGATTTATCGGATATATCGGAACTAGGATATCTCCTATTACTCCGACATAAGACCGAACAGCATCACGCCACCGGACTGACCAATCACATCGCAGCAAGTGACTTAAGGATTTTCCAACACAAAAGGGTATAAAAGAGCGAGCACGCAGGCGATCGCCCTCTTAGTCGCTTTCTTTAGTTGGCATTGCGCTGACTGGATCACGCCTCGGTAAGTGCTAGAAAATTTAATCTACATACATACAACCTTGCTTTGCATTTCGCTGTCGACGTCACTACTCACCCGCTGTCAGCGTCACTACTTATCCGCTGCCGACGTTTTTTCCATATTCTCTGTCGACATGACTGCTCGCTTACGCATCGCTCAGGATTGACGCTCGTCTTAGGCTCACGCCTACGCGGCGCTGAGGGTTTACGCTCGTCTCAAGTTCACGCTTACGCATCGCTTAGGATTCACGCTTGTCTCAGGTTCACGCCCACGCATTGCTGAGGGTTTACGCTCGTCTCAGGCTCACACCCACTCATCGCTCAGGATTGACGCTTGTCTTAGGCTCACACCTACGCGTCGCTGAGGGTTTACGCTCGTCTCAAGTTCACGCTTACGCATCGCTTAGGATTCACGCTTGTATCAGGCTCTCGCCCACGCATCGCTCAGGATTGACGCTCGTCTTAGGCTCATGCCTACGCGTCGCTGAGGGTTTACGCTCGTCTCAAGTTAACGCTTACGCATCGCTTAGGATTCACGCTTGTATCAGGCTCTCGCCCACGCATTGCTGAGGGTTTACGGTCGTCTCAGGCTCATGCCCACGCATCGCTCAGGATTGACGCTCGTCTTAGGCTCACGCCTACGCGTCGCTGAGGGTTTACGCTCGTCTCAAGTTCACGCCCACGCATTGCTGAGGGTTTACGCTCGTCTTAGGCTCACGCCTACGCGTCGCTGAGGGTTTACGCTCGTATCAAGTTCACGCTTACGCATCGCTTAGGATTCACGCTTGTCTCAGGTTCACGCCCACGCATCGCTCAGGATTGACGCTCGTCTCAGGCTCACGCCCACGCGTCGCTGAGGGTTTACGTTCGTCTCAAGTTCACGCTTACGCATCGCTTAGGATTCACACTTGTCTCAGGTTCACGCCCACGCATTGCTGAGGGTTTACGGTCGTCCCAGGATAACGCCCACGCATCGCTCAGGATTGACGCTCGTCTCAGGTCTACGCCCACGCATCGCTGAGGATTTACGCTCGTTTCAAGTTTACGCCCACGCATCGCTCAGAATTTACGCTCGTCTCAGGCTCACGCCCACGCATGGCTGAGGGTTCACGCTCGTCTCAAGTTTACGCTCACGCATTGCTCAGGAATCTCGCTTGTCTCAGCTTACGCTTACGCATCGCTCAGGATTGACGCTCGTCTTAGGCTCACGCCTACGCGTCGCTGAGGGTTTACGCTCGTCTCAAGTTCACGCTTACGCATCGCTTAGGATTCACGCTTGTCTCAGGTTCACGCCCACGCATTGCTGAGGGTTTACGCTCGTCTCAGGCTCACACCCACGCATCGCTCAGGATTGACGCTTGTCTTAGGCTCACGCCTACGCGTCGCTGAGGGTTTACGCTCGTCTCAAGTTCACGCTTACGCATCGCTTAGGATTCACGCTTGTATCAGGCTCTCGCCCACGCATCGCTCAGGATTGACGCTCGTCTTAGGCTCACGCCTACGCGTCGCTGAGGGTTTACGCTCGTCTCAAGTTCACGCTTACGCATCGCTTAGGATTCACGCTTGTATCAGGCTCTCGCCCACGCATTGCTGAGGGTTTACGGTAGTCTCAGGCTCATGCCCACGCATCGCTCAGAATTGACGCTCGTCTTAGGCTCACGCCTACGCGTCGCTGAGGGTTTACGCTCGTCTCAAGTTAACGCTTACGCATCGCTCAGGATTGACGCTCGTCTTAGGCTAACGCCTACGCGTCGCTGAGGGTTTACGCTCGTCTCAAGTTCACGCTTACGCATCGCTTAGGATTCACGCTTGTATCAGGTTCACGCCCACGCATTGCTGAGGGTTTACGCTCGTCTCAGGCTCACGCCCACGCATTGCTGAGGGTTTACGCTCGTCTCAGGCTCACGCCAACGCATCGCTCAGGATTGACGCTCGTCTTAGGCTCACGCCTACGCGTCGCTGAGGGTTTACGCTCGTCTCAAGTTCACGCTTACGCATCGCTTAGGATTCACGCTTGTCTCAGGTCTACGCCCACGCATCGCTCAGGATTGACGCTCGTCTTAGGCTCACGCCTACGTGTCGCTGAGGGTTTACGCTCGTCTCAAGTTAACGCTTACGCATCGCTCAGGATTGACGCTCGTACTAGGCTAACGCCTACGCGTCGCTGAGGGTTTGCGCTCGTCTCAAGTTAACGCTTACGCATCGCTTAGGATTCACGATTGTCTCAGGTTCACGCCCACGCATTGCTGAGGGTTTACGCTCGTCTCAGGCTCACGCCCACGCATCGCTCAGGATTGACGCTCGTCTTAGGCTCACGCCTACGCGTCGCTGAGGGCTTACGCTCGTCTCAAGTTCACGCTTACGCATCGCTTAGGATTCACGCTTGTATCAGGCTCTCGCCCACGCATTGCTGAGGGTTTACGCTCGTCTCAGGCTCATGCCCACGCATCGCTCAGGATTGACGCTCGTCTTAGGCTCACGCCTACGCGTCGCTGAGGGTTTACGCTCGTCTTAGGCTCACGCCTACGCGTCGCTGAGGGTTTACGCTCGTCTCAAGTTCACGCTTACGCATCGCTTAGGATTCACGCTTGTATCAGGCTCTCGCCCACGCATTGCTGAGGGTTTACGCTCGTCTCAGGCTCATGCCCACGCATCGCTCAGGATTGACGCTCGTCTTAGGCTCACGCCTACGCGTCGCTGAGGGTTTACGCTCGTCTCAAGTTAACGCTTACGCATCGCTTAGGATTCACGCTTGTCTCAGGTCTACGCCCACGCATCGCTGAGGATTTACGCTCGTTTCAAGTTTACGCTCACGCATTGCTTAGGATTGACGCTCGTCTTAGGCTCACGCCTACGCGTCGCTGAGAGTTTACGCTCCTCTCAAGTTCACGCTTACGCATTGCTTAGGGTTTACGGTCGTCTCAGGCTCACGCTTACGCATCGCTTAGGATTCACGCTTGTCTCAGGTTCACGCCCACGCATTGCTGAGGGTTTACGCTCGTCTCAGGCTCACACCCACGCATCGCTCAGGATTGACGCTTGTCTTAGGCTCACGCCTACGCGTCGCTGAGGGTTTACGCTCGTCTCAAGTTCACGCTTACGCATCGCTTAGGATTCACGCTTGTATCAGGTTCACGCCCACGCATCGCTGAGGATTTACGATCGTTTCAAGTTTACGCTCATGCACTGCTCAGGATTAACGCTCGTCTTAGGCTCACGCCTACGCGTCGCTGAGGGTTTACGCTCGTATCAAGTTCACGCTTACGCATCGCTTAGGATTCACGCTTGTCTCAGGTTCACGCCCACGCATTGCTCAGGATTGACGCTCGTCTCAGGCTCACGCCAACGCGTCGCTGAGGGTTTACGTTCGTCTCAAGTTCACGCTTACGCATCGCTTAGGATTCACACTTGTCTCAGGTTCACGCCCACGCATCGCTCAGGATTTACGCTCGTTTCAAGTTTACGCCCACGCATCGCTCAGAATTTACGCTCGTCTCAGGCTCACGCCCACGCATGGCTGAGGGTTCTCGCTCGTCTCAAGTTTACGCTCACGCATTGCTCAGGAATCTCGCTTGTCTCAGCTTACGCTTACGCATCGCTCAGGATTGACGCCCGTCTTAGGCTCACGCCAACGCATCGCTCAGGATTGACGCTTGTCTTAGGCTCACGCCTACGCGTCGCTGAGGGTTTACGCTCGTCTCAAGTTCACGCTTACGCATCGCTTAGGATTCACGCTTGTATCAGGTTCACGCCCACGCATCGCTGAGGATTTACGATCGTTTCAAGTTTACGCTCATGCACTGCTCAGGATTAACGCTCGTCTTAGGCTCACGCCTACGCGTCGCTGAGGGTTTACGCTCGTATCAAGTTCACGCTTACGCATCGCTTAGGATTCACGCTTGTCTCAGGTTCACGCCCACGCATTGCTCAGGATTGACGCTCGTCTCAGGCTCACGCCCACGCGTCGCTGAGGGTTTACGTTCGTCTCAAGTTCACGCTTACGCATCGCTTAGGATTCACACTTGTCTCAGGTTCACGCCCACGCATCGCTCAGGATTTACGCTCGTTTCAAGTTTACGCCCACGCATCGCTCAGAATTTACGCTCGTCTCAGGCTCACGCCCACGCATGGCTGAGGGTTCTCGCTCGTCTCAAGTTTACGCTCACGCATTGCTCAGGAATCTCGCTTGTCTCAGCTTACGCTTACGCATCGCTCAGGATTGACGCCCGTTCTCAAGTTCACGCTTACGCATCGCATAGGATTCACGCTTGTCTCAGGTTCACGCCCACGCATTGCTGAGGGTAGACGCTCGTCTCAGGCTCACGCCCACGCATTGCTGAGGGTTTACGCTCGTCTCAGGCTCACGCCAACGCATCGCTCAGGATTGACGCTCGTCTTAGGCTCACGCCTACGCGTCGCTGAGGGTTTACGCTCGTCTCAAGTTCACGCTTACGCATCGCTTAGGATTCACGCTTGTCTCAGGTTCACGCCCACGCATTGCTGAGGGTTTACGCTCGTCTCAGGCTCACGCCAACGCATCGCTCAGGATTGACGCTCGTCTTAGGCTCACGCCCACGCGTCGCTGAGGGTTTACGTTCGTCTCAAGTTCACGCTTACGCATCGCTAAGGATTCACGCTTGTCTCAGGCTCACGCCCACGCATTGCTGAGGGTTTACGCTCGTCTCAGGCTCACGCCCACGCATCGCTCAGGATTGACGCTCGTGTCAAGTTCACGCTTACGCATCGCTTAGGATTCACGCTTGTATCAGGCTCTCGCCCACGCATTGCTGAGGGTTTACGCTCGTCTCAGGCTCATGCCCGCGCATCGCTCAGGATTGACGCTCGTCTTAGGCTCACGCCTACGCGTCGCTGAGGGTTTACGCTCGTCTCAAGTTAACGCTTACGCATCGCTTAGGATTCACGCTCGTTTCAAGTTTACGCTCACGCATTGCTCAGGATTGACGCTCGTCTTAGGCTCACGCCTACGCGTCGGTGAGAGTTTACGCTCCTCTCAAGTTCACGCTTACGCATCGCTTAGGATTCACACTTGTCTCAGGTTTACGCCCACGCGTCACTGAGGGTTTACGTTCGTCTCAAGTTCACGCTTACGCATCGCTTAGGATTCACACTTGTCTCAGGTTCACGCCCACGCATTGCTGAGGGTTTACGTTCGTCTCAAGTTCACGCTTACGCATCGCTTAGGATTCACGCTTGTCTCAGGCTCATGCCCACGCATCGCTCAGGATTGACGCTCGTCTTAGGCTCACGCCTACGCGTCGCTGAGGGTTTACGCTCGTCTCAAGTTCACGCTTACGCATCTCTTAGGATTCACACTTGTCTCAGGTTCACGCCCACGCGTCACTGAGGGTTTACGTTCGTCTCAAGTTCACGCTTACGCATCGCTTAGGATTCACACTTGTCTCAGGTTCACGCCCACGCATTGCTGAGGGTTTACGCTCTTCTCAAGTTCACGCTTACGCATCGCTTAGGATTCACGCTTGTATCAGGCTCTCGCCCACGCATTGCTGAGTGTTTACGGTCGTCTCAGGCTCATGCTCACGCATCGCTCAGGATTGACGCTCGTCTTAGGCTCACGCCTACGCATCGCTTAGGATTCACGCTTGTCTTAAGTTCACGCATACGCATCGCTTAGGATTCACGCTTGTCTCAGGTTCACGCCCACGCATTGCTGAGGGTTTACGCTCGTCTCAGGCTCACGCCAACGCATCGCTCAGGATTGACGCTCGTCTTAGGCTCACGCCCACGCGTCGCTGAGGGTTTACGTTCGTCTCAAGTTCACGCTTACGCATCGCTAAGGATTCACGCTTGTCTCAGGCTCACGCCCACGCATTGCTGAGGGTTTACGCTCGTCTCAGGCTCACGCCCACGCATCGCTCAGGATTGACGCTCGTCTCAAGTTCACGCTTACGCATCGCTTAGGATTCACGCTTGTATCAGGCTCTCGCCCACGCATTGCTGAGGGTTTACGCTCGTCTCAGGCTCATGCCCGCGCATCGCTCAGGATTGACGCTCGTCTTAGGCTCACGCCTACGCGTCGCTGAGGGTTTACGCTCGTCTCAAGTTAACGCTTACGCATCGCTTAGGATTCACGCTCGTTTCAAGTTTACGCTCACGCATTGCTCAGGATTGACGCTCGTCTTAGGCTCACGCCTACGCGTCGGTGAGAGTTTACGCTCCTCTCAAGTTCACGCTTACGCATCGCTTAGGATTCACACTTGTCTCAGGTTTACGCCCACGCGTCACTGAGGGTTTACGTTCGTCTCAAGTTCACGCTTACGCATCGCTTAGGATTCACACTTGTCTCAGGTTCACGCCCACGCATTGCTGAGGGTTTACGTTCGTCTCAAGTTCACGCTTACGCATCGCTTAGGATTCACGCTTGTCTCAGGCTCATGCCCACGCATCGCTCAGGATTGACGCTCGTCTTAGGCTCACGCCTACGCGTCGCTGAGGGTTTACGCTCGTCTCAAGTTCACGCTTACGCATCTCTTAGGATTCACACTTGTCTCAGGTTCACGCCCACGCGTCACTGAGGGTTTACGTTCGTCTCAAGTTCACGCTTACGCATCGCTTAGGATTCACACTTGTCTCAGGTTCACGCCCACGCATTGCTGAGGGTTTACGCTCTTCTCAAGTTCACGCTTACGAATCGCTTAGGATTCACGCTTGTATCAGGCTCTCGCCCACGCATTGCTGAGTGTTTACGGTCGTCTCAGGCTCATGCTCACGCATCGCTCAGGATTGACGCTCGTCTTAGGCTCACGCCTACGCATCGCTTAGGATTCACGCTTGTCTTAAGTTCACGCATACGCATCGCTTAGGATTCACACTTGTCTCAGGTTCACGCCCACGCATTGCTGAGGGTTTACGCTCGTCTCAGGCTCACGCCCACGCATCGCTCAGGATTGACGCTCGTCTTAGGCTCACGCCTACGCGTTGCTGAGGGTTTGCGCTCGTCTCAAGTTCACGCTTACGCATCGCTTAGGATTCACGCTTGTCTCAGGTTCACGCCCACGCATTGCTGAGGGTTCACGCTCGTCTCAGGCTCACGCCCACGCATTGCTGAGGGTTTACGCTCGTCTCAGGTTCACGCCTACGCATCGCTCATGATTGACGCTCGTCTTAGGCTCACGCCAACGCGTCGCTGAGGGTTTACGCTCGTCTCAAGTTAACGCTTACGCATCGCTTAGGATTCACGCTTGTCTCAGGTTCACGCCCACGCATCGCTGAGGATTTACGCTCGTTTCAAGTTTACGCTCACGCATTGCTCAGGATTGACGCTCGTCTTAGGCTCACGCCCACGCATCGCTGAGAGTTTACGCTCTTCTCAAGTTCACGCTTACGCATCGCTTAGGATTCACGCTTGTCTCAGGTTCACGCCCACGCATTGCTGAGGGTTTACGCTCGTCTCAGGCTCACGCCCACGCATTGCTGAGGGTTTACGCTCGTCCCAGGCTCACGCCCACGCATCGCTCAGGATTGACGCTCGTCTCAGGTCTACGCCCACGCATCGCTGAGGATTTACGCTCGTTTCAAGTTTACGCTCACGCATTGCTCAGGATTGACGCTCGTCTTAGGCTCACGCCCACGCATCGCTGAGAGTTTACGCTCTTCTCAAGTTCACGCTTACGCATCGCTTAGGATTCAGGCTTGTATCAGGCTCTCGCCCACGCATTGCTAAGGGTTTACGGTCGTCACAGGCTCATGCCCACGCATCGCTCAGGATTGACGCTCGTCTTAGGCTCACGCCTACGCGTTGCTGAGGGTTTGCGCTCGTCTCAAGTTCACGCTTACGCATCGCTTAGGATTCACGCTTGTCTCAGGTTCACGCCCACGCATTGTTGAGGGTTTACGCTCGTCTCAGGCTCACGCCCACGCATTGCTGAGGGTTTACGCTCGTCTCAGGTTCACGCCTACGCATCGCTCAGGATTGACGCTCGTCTTAGGCTCACGCCTACGCATCGCTTAGGATTCACGCTTGTCTCAGGTTCACGCCCACGCATCGCTGAGGATTTACGCTCGTTTCAAGTTTACGCTCACGCATTGCTCAGGATTGACGCTCGTCTTAGGCTCACGCCCACGCATCGCTGAGAGTTTACGCTCTTCTCAAGTTCACGCTTACGCATCGCTTAGGATTCACGCTTGTCTCAGGTTCACGCCCACGCATTGCTGAGGGTTTACGCTCGTCTCAGGCTCACGCCAACGCATCGCTCAGGATTGACGCTCGTCTTAGGCTCACGCCCACGCGTCGCTGAGGGTTTACGTTCGTCTCAAGTTCACGCTTACGCATCGCTAAGGATTCACGCTTGTCTCAGGCTCACGCCCACGCATTGCTCAGGATTGACGCTCGTCTTAGGCTCACGCCCACGCATCGCTGAGAGTTTACGCTCTTCTCAAGTTCACGCTTACGCATCGCTTAGGATTCAGGCTTGTATCAGGCTCTCGCCCACGCATTGCTAAGGGTTTACGGTCGTCACAGGCTCATGCCCACGCATCGCTCAGGATTGACGCTCGTCTTAGGCTCACGCCTACGCGTTGCTGAGGGTTTGCGCTCGTCTCAAGTTCACGCTTACGCATCGCTTAGGATTCACGCTTGTCTCAGGTTCACGCCCACGCATTGTTGAGGGTTTACGCT
This sequence comes from Nephrocerus scutellatus, assembly GCA_947095585.1. Lineage (NCBI taxonomy): Eukaryota > Metazoa > Arthropoda > Insecta > Diptera > Pipunculidae > Nephrocerus > Nephrocerus scutellatus. The sequence goes on along the minus strand of OX352762.1, from coordinate 53,937,933 downwards.
CGTCTCAGGCTCACGCCCACGCATTGCTGAGGGTTTACGCTCGTCTCAGGTTCACGCCTACGCATCGCTCAGGATTGACGCTCGTCTTAGGCTCACGCCTACGCGTCGCTGAGGGTTTACGCTCGTCTCAAGTTAACGCTTACGCATCGCTTAGGATTCACGCTTGTCTCAGGTTCACGCGCACGCATTGCCGAGGGTTTACGCTCGTCTCAGGTCTACGCCCACGCATCGCTGAGGATTTACGCTCGTTTCAAGTTTACGCTCACGCATTGCTCAGGATTGACGCTCGTCTTAGGCTCACGCCTACGCGTCGCTGAGAGTTTACGCTCCTCTCAAGTTCACGCTTACGCATCGCTTAGGATTCACACTTGTCTCAGGTTCACGCCCACGCATTGCTTAGGGTTTACGGTCGTCTCAGGCTCACGCCTACGCATCGCTGAGGGTTTACGCTCGTCTCAAGTTCACGCTTACGCATCACTTAGGATTCACGCTTGTCTCAGGTTCACGCCCACGCATTGCTGAGGGTTTACGCTCGTCTCAGGCTCACACCCACGCATCGCTCAGGATTGACGCTTGTCTTAGGCTCACGCCTACGCGTCGCTGAGGGTTTACGCTCGTCTCAAGTTCACGCTTACGCATCGCTTAGGATTTACGCTTGTCTCAGGTCTACGCCCACGCACCGCTGAGGATTTACGCTCGTTTCAAGTTTACGCTCACGCATTGCTCAGTATTGACGCTCGTCTTAGGCTCACGCCTACGCGTCGGTGAGAGTTTACGCTCCTCTCAAGTTCACGCTTACGCATCGCTTAGGATTCACGCTTGTATCAAGCTCTCGCCCACGCATTGCTGAGGGTTTACGCTCGTCTCAGGCTCATGCCCACGCATCGCTCAGGATTGACGCTCGTCTTAGGCTCACGCCTACGCGTCGCTGAGGGTTTACGCTCGTCTCAAGTTAACGCTTACGCATCGCTTAGAATTCACGCTTGTATCAGGCTCTCGCCCACGCATTGCTGAGGGTTTACGGTCGTCTCAGGCTCATGCCCACGCATCGCTCAGGATTGACGCTCGTCTTAGGCTCACGCCTACGCGTCGCTGAGGGTTTACGCTCGTCTCAAGTTAACGCTTACGCATCGCTCAGGATTGACGCTCGTCTTAGGCTAACGCCTACGCGTCGCTGAGGGTTTACGCTCGTCTCAAGTTCACGCTTACGCATCGCTTAGGATTCACGCTTGTCTCAGGTTCACGCCCACGCATTGCTGAGGGTTTACGCTCGTCTCAGGCTCACGCCAACGCATCGCTCAGGATTGACGCTCGTCTTAGGCTCACGCCTACGCGTCGCTGGGTGTTTACGCTCGTCTCAAGTTAACGCTTACGCTCGCTTAGGATTCACGCTTGTCTCAGGTTCACGCCCACGCATTGCTGAGGGTTTACGCTCGTCTAAGGCTCACGCCCACGCATCGCTCAGGATTGACGCTCGTCTTAGGCTCACGCCTACGCGTCGCTGAGGGTTTACGCTCGTCTCAAGTTCACGCTTACTCATCGCTTAGGATTCACGCTTGTATCAGGCTCTCGCCCATGCATTGCTGAGGGTTTACGCTCGTCTCAGGCTCATGCCCACGCATCGCTCAGGATTGACGCTCGTCTTAGGCTCACGCCTACGCGTCGCTGAGGGTTTACGCTCGTCTCAAGTTAACGCTTACGCATCGCTTAGAATTCACGCTTGTATCAGGCTCTCGCCCACGCATTGCTGAGGGTTTACGGTCGTCTTAGGCTCATGCCCACGCATCGCTCAGGATTGACGCTCGTCTTAGGCTCACGCCTACGCGTCGCTGAGGGTTTACGCTCGTCTCAAGTTAACGCTTACGCATCGCTCAGGATTGACGCTCGTCTTAGGCTAACGCCTACGCGTCGCTGAGGGTTTACGCTCGTCTCAAGTTCACGCTTACGCATCGCTTAGGATTCACGCTTGTCTCAGGTTCACGCCCACGCATTGCTGAGGGTTTACGCTCGTCTCAGGCTCACGCCCACGCATTGCTGAGGGTTTACGCTCGTCTCAGGCTCACGCCAACGCATCGTTCAGGATTGACGCTCGTCTTAGGCTCACGCCTACGCGTCGCTGGGTGTTTACGCTCGTCTCAAGTTAACGCTTACGCATCGCTTAGGATTCACGCTTGTCTCAGGTTCACGCCCACGCATTGCTGAGGGTTTACGCTCGTCTCAGGCTCACGCCCACGCATCGCTCAGGATTGACGCTCGTCTTAGGCTCACGCCTACGCGTCGCTGAGGGTTTACGCTCGTCTCAAGTTCACGCTTACGCATCGCTTAGGATTCACGCTTGTATCAGGCTCTCGCCCATGCATTGCTGAGGGTTTACGCTCGTCTCAGGCTCATGCCCACGCATCGCTCAGGATTGACGCTCGTCTTAGGCTCACGCCTACGCGTCGCTGAGGGTTTACGCTCGTCTCAAGTTAACGCTTACGCATCGCTTAGGATTCACGCTTGTCTCAGGTCTACGCCCACGCATCGCTGAGGTTTTACGCTCGTTTCAAGTTTACGCTCACGCATTGCTCAGGATTGACGCTCGTCTTAGGCTCACGCCTACGCGTCGCTGAGAGTTTACGCTCCTCTCAAGTTCACGCTTACGCATCGCTTAGGATTCACACTTGGCTCAGGTTCACGCCCACGCATTGCTTAGGGTTTACGGTCGTCTCAGGCTCACGCCTACGCGTCGCTTAGGGTTTACGCTCGGCTCAAGTTCACGCTTACGCATCGCTTAGGATTCACGCTTGTCTCAGGTTCACGCCCACGCATCGCTGAGGATTTACGATCGTTTCAAGTTTACGCTCATGCACTGCTCAGGATTAACGCTCGTCTTAGGCTCACGCCTACGCGTCGCTGAGGGTTTACGCTCGTATCAAGTTCACGCTTACGCATCGCTTAGGATTCACGCTTGTCTCAGGTTCACGCCCACGCATCGCTCAGGATTGACGCTCGTCTCAGGCTCACGCCCACGCGTCGCTGAGGGTTTACGTTCGTCTCAAGTTCACGCTTACGCATCGCTTAGGATTCACACTTGTCTCAGGTTCACGCCCACGCATCGCTCAGGATTTACGCTCGTTTCAAGTTTACGCCCACGCATCGCTCAGAATTTACGCTCGTCTCAGGCTCACGCCCACGCATGGCTGAGGGTTCTCGCTCGTCTCAAGTTTACGCTCACGCATTGCTCAGGAATCTCGCTTGTCTCAGCTTACGCTTACGCATCGCTCAGGATTGACGCTCGTCTTAGGCTCACGCCTACGCGTCGCTGAGGGTTTACGCTCGTCTCAAGTTCACGCTTACGCATCGCTTAGGATTCACGCTTGTCTCAGGTTCACGCCCACGCATTGCTGAGGGTTTACGCTCGTCTCAGGCTCACACCCACGCATCGCTCAGGATTGACGCTCGTCTTAGGCTCACGCCTACGCGTCGCTGAGGGTTTACGCTCGTCTCAAGTTAACGCTTACGCATCGCTTAGGTTTCACGCTTGTATCAGGCTCTCGCCCACGCATTGCTGAGGGTTTACGGTCGTCTCAGGCTCATGCCCACGCATCGCTCAGGATTGACGCTCGTCTCAGGCTCACGCCAACGCATCGCTCAGGATTGACGCTCGTCTTAGGCTCACACCTACGCGTCGCTGAGGGTTTACGCTCGTCTCAAGTTCACGCTTACGCATCGCTTAGGATTCACGCTTGTCTCAGGTTCACGCCCACGCATTGCTGAGGGTTTACGCTCGTCTCAGGCTCACGCCAACGCATCGCTCAGGATTGACGCTCGTCTTAGGCTCAAGCCCACGCGTCGCTGAGGGTTTACGTTCGTCTCAAGTTCACGCTTACGCATCGCTTAGGATTCACGCTTGTCTCAGGTTCACGCCCACGCATTGCTGAGGGTTAACGCTCGTCTCAGGCTCACGCCCACGCATTGCTGAGGGTTTACGCTCGTCTCAGGCTCACGCCAACGCATCGGTCAGGATTGACGCTCGTCTTAAGCTCACGCCTACGCGTCGCTGGGTGTTTACGCTCGTCTCAAGTTAACGCTTACGCATCGCTTAGGATTCACGCTTGTCTCAGGTTCACGCCCACGCATTGCTGAGGGTTTACGCTCGTCTCAGGCTCACGCCCACGCATCGCTCAGGATTGACGCTCGTCTCAGGCTCACGCCAACGCATCGCTCAGGATTGACGCTCGTCTTAGGCTCACGCCTACGCGTCGCTGGGTGTTTACGCTCGTCTCAAGTTAACGCTTACGCATCGCTTAGGATTCACGCTTGTCTCAGGTTCACGCCCACGCATTGCTGAGGGTTTACGCTCGTCTCAGGCTCACGCCCACGCATCGCTCAGGGTTTACGCTCGTCTCAGGCTCACGCCAACGCATCGCTCAGGATTGACGCTCGTCTTAGGCTCACGCCTACGCGTCGCTGGGTGTTTACGCTCGTCTCAAGTTAACGCTTACGCATCGCTTAGGATTCACGCTTGTCTCAGGTTCACGCCCACGCATTGCTGAGGGTTTACGCTCGTCTCAGGCTCACGCCCACGCATCGCTCAGGATTGACGCTCGTCTTAGGCTCACGCCTACGCGTCGCTGAGGGTTTACGCTCGTCTCAAGTTCACGCTTACGCATCGCTTAGGATTCACGCTTGTATCAGGCTCTCGCCCATGCATTGCTGAGGGTTTACGCTCGTCTCAGGCTCATGCCCACGCATCGCTCAGGATTGACGCTCGTCTTAGGCTCACGCCTACGCGTCGCTGAGGGTTTACGCTCGTCTCAAGTTAACGCTTACGCATCGCTTAGGATTCACGCTTGTCTCAGGTCTACGCCCACGCATCGCTGAGGTTTTACGCTCGTTTCAAGTTTACGCTCACGCATTGCTCAGGATTGACGCTCGTCTTAGGCTCACGCCTACGCGTCGCTGAGAGTTTACGCTCCTCTCAAGTTCACGCTTACGCATCGCTTAGGATTCACACTTGGCTCAGGTTCACGCCCACGCATTGCTTAGGGTTTACGGTCGTCTCAGGCTCACGCCTACGCGTCGCTTAGGGTTTACGCTCGGCTCAAGTTCACGCTTACGCATCGCTTAGGATTCACGCTTGTCTCAGGTTCACGCCCACGCATCGCTGAGGATTTACGATCGTTTCAAGTTTACGCTCATGCATCGCTCAGGATTGACGCTTGTCTTAGGCTCACGCCTACGCGTCGCTGAGGGTTTACGCTCGTCTCAAGTTAACGCTTACGCATCGCTCAGGATTGACGCTCGTCTTAGGCTAACGCCTACGCGTCGCTGAGGGTTTACGCTCGTCTCAAGTTCACGCTTACGCATCGCTTAGGATTCACGCTTGTCTCAGGTTCACGCCCACGCATTGCTGAGGGTTTACGCTCGTCTCAGGCTCACGCCCACGCATTGCTGAGGGTTTACGCTCGTCTCAGGCTCACGCCAACGCATCGCTCAGGATTGACGCTCGTCTTAGGCTCACGCCTACGCGTCGCTGGGTGTTTACGCTCGTCTCAAGTTAACGCTTACGCATCGCTTAGGTTTCACGCTTGTCTCAGGTTCACGCCCACGCATTGCTGAGGGTTTACGCTCGTCTCAGGCTCACGCCCACGCATCGCTCAGGATTGACGCTCGTCTTAGGCTCACGCCTACGCGTCGCTGAGGGTTTACGCTCGTCTCAAGTTCACGATTACGCATCGCTTAGGATTCACGCTTGTATCAGGCTCTCGCCCATGCATTGCTGAGGGTTTACGCTCGTCTCAGGCTCATGCCCACGCATCGCTCAGGATTGACGCTCGTCTTAGGCTCACGCCTACGCGTCGCTGAGGGTTTACGCTCGTCTCAAGTTAACGCTTACGCATCGCTTAGGATTCACGCTTGTCTCAGGTCTACGCCCACGCATCGCTGAGGTTTTACGCTCGTTTCAAGTTTACGCTCACGCATTGCTCAGGATTGACGCTCGTCTTAGGCTCACGCCTACGCGTCGCTGAGAGTTTACGCTCCTCTCAAGTTCACGCTTACGCATCGCTTAGGATTCACACTTGGCTCAGGTTCACGCCCACGCATTGCTTAGGGTTTACGGTCGTCTCAGGCTCACGCCTACGCGTCGCTTAGGGTTTACGCTCGGCTCAAGTTCACGCTTACGCATCGCTTAGGATTCACGCTTGTCTCAGGTTCACGCCCACGCATCGCTGAGGATTTACGATCGTTTCAAGTTTACGCTCATGCACTGCTCAGGATTAACGCTCGTCTTAGGCTCACGCCTACGCGTCGCTGAGGGTTTACGCTCGTATCAAGTTCACGCTTACGCATCGCTTAGGATTCACGCTTGTCTCAGGTTCACGCCCACGCATCGCTCAGGATTGACGCTCGTCTCAGGCTCACGCCCACGCGTCGCTGAGGGTTTACGTTCGTCTCAAGTTCACGCTTACGCATCGCTTAGGATTCACACTTGTCTCAGGTTCACGCCCACGCATCGCTCAGGATTTACGCTCGTTTCAAGTTTACGCCCACGCATCGCTCAGAATTTACGCTCGTCTCAGGCTCACGCCCACGCATGGCTGAGGGTTCTCGCTCGTCTCAAGTTTACGCTCACGCATTGCTCAGGAATCTCGCTTGTCTCAGCTTACGCTTACGCATCGCTCAGGATTGACGCTCGTCTTAGGCTCACGCCTACGCGTCGCTGAGGGTTTACGCTCGTCTCAAGTTCACGCTTACGCATCGCTTAGGATTCACGCTTGTCTCAGGTTCACGCCCACGCATTGCTGAGGGTTTACGCTCGTCTCAGGCTCACACCCACGCATCGCTCAGGATTGACGCTTGTCTTAGGCTCACGCCTACGCGTCGCTGAGGGTTTACGCTCGTATCAAGTTCACGCTTACGCATCGCTTAGGATTTACGCTTGTATCAGGCTCTCGCCCACGCATCGCTCAGGATTGACGCTTGTCTCAGGTTCACGCCCACGCATTGCTGAGGGTTTACGGTCGTCTCAGGCTCATGCCCACGCATCGCTCAGGATTGACGCTCGTCTTAGGCTCACGCCTACGCGTCGCTGAGGGTTTACGCTCGTCTCAAGTTAACGCTTACGCATCGCTCAGGATTGACGCTTGTCTAAGGCTAACGCCTACGCGTCGCTGAGGGTTTACGCTCGTCTCAAGTTCACGCTTACGCATCGCTTAGGATTTACGCTTGTATCAGGCTCTCGCCCACGCATCGCTCAGGATTCACGCTTGTCTCAGGTTCACGCCCACGCATTGCTGAGGGTTTACGGTCGTCTCAGGCTCATGCCCACGCATCGCTCAGGATTGACGCTCGTCTTAGGCTCACGCCTACGCGTCGCTGAGGGTTTACGCTCGTCTCAAGTTAACGCTTACGCATCGCTCAGGATTGACGCTCGTCTAAGGCTAACGCCTACGCGTCGCTGAGGGTTTACGCTCGTCTCAAGTTCACGCTTACGCATCGCTTAGGATTCACGCTTGTCTCAGGTTCACGCTGAGGGTTTACGCTCGTCTCAGGCTCACGCCCACGCATTGCTGAGGGTTTACGCTCGTCTCAGGCTCACGCCAACGCATCGCTCAGGATTGACGCTCGTCTTAGGCTCACACCTACGCGTCGCTGAGGGTTTACGCTCGTCTCAAGTTCACGCTTACGCATCGCTTAGGATTCACGCTTGTCTCAGGTTCACGCCCACGCATTGCTGAGGGTTTACGCTCGTCTCAGGCTCACGCCAACGCATCGCTCAGGATTGACGCTCGTCTTAGGCTCAAGCCCACGCGTCGCTGAGGGTTTACGTTCGTCTCAAGTTCACGCTTACGCATCGCTTAGGATTCACGCTTGTCTCAGGTTCACGCCCACGCATTGCTGAGGGTTAACGCTCGTCTCAGGCTCACGCCCACGCATTGCTGAGGGTTTACGCTCGTCTCAGGCTCACGCCAACGCATCGCTCAGGATTGACGCTCGTCTTAGGCTCACGCCTACGCGTCGCTGGGTGTTTACGCTCGTCTCAAGTTAACGCTTACGCATCGCTTAGGATTCACGCTTGTCTCAGGTTCACGCCCACGCATTGCTGAGGGTTTACGCTCGTCTCAGGCTCACGCCCACGCATCGCTCAGGATTGACGCTCGTCTTAGGCTCACGCCTACGCGTCGCTGAGGGTTTACGCTCGTCTCAAGTTCACGCTTACGCATCGCTTAGGATTCACGCTTGTATCAGGCTCTCGCCCATGCATTGCTGAGGGTTTACGCTCGTCTCAGGCTCATGCCCACGCATCGCTCAGAATTTACGCTCGTCTCAGGCTCACGCCCACGCATGGCTGAGGGTTCTCGCTCGTCTCAAGTTTACGCTCACGCATTGCTCAGGAATCTCGCTTGTCTCAGCTTACGCTTACGCATCGCTCAGGATTGACGCTCGTCTTAGGCTCACGCCTACGCGTCGCTGAGGGTTTACGCTCGTCTCAAGTTCACGCTTACGCATCGCTTAGGATTCACGCTTGTCTCAGGTTCACGCCCACGCATTGCTGAGGGTTTACGCTCCTCTCAAGTTCACGCTTACGCATCGCTTAGGATTCACACTTGTCTCAGGTTCACGCCCACGCATTGCTTAGGGTTTACGGTCGTCTCAGGCTCACGCCTACGCGTCGCTGAGGGTTTACGCTCGTATCAAGTTCACGCTTACGCATCGCTTAGGATTCACGCTTGTCTCAGGTTCACGCCCACGCATCGCTGAGGATTTACGATCGTTTCAAGTTTCCGCTCATGCATTGCTCAGGATTAACGCTCGTCTTAGGCTCACGCCTACGCGTCGCTGAGGGTTTACGCTCGTCTCAAGTTCACGCTTACGCATCGCTTAGGATTCACGCTTGTCCCAGGCTCACGCCCACGCATCGCTCAGGATTGACGCTCGTCTTAGGCTCACGCCTACGCGTCGCTGAGGGTTTACGCTCGTCTCAAGTTCACGCTTACGCATCGCTTAGGATTCACGCTTGTCTCAGGTTCACGCCCACGCATCGCTGAGGATTTACGCTCGTTTCAAGCTTACGTTCATGCATTGCTCAGGATTGACGCTTGTCTTAGGCTCACGCCTACGCGTCGCTGAGGGTTTACGCTCGTCTCAAGTTCACGCTTACGCATCGCTCAGGATTCTCGCTTGTATCAGGCTTACGCTTACGCATCGCCTAGGGCACACGCTAGTATCAGGCTCACGTCCACAAATCGCTCAGGATTGATGCTCTTCTCAGGTTCACGCCCACGCATTGCTGAGGGCTTACGCTCGTCTCAGGCTCACGCCGACGCATCGCTGAGGGTTTACGCTCATCTCAAGCTCACGCTCATGCATCGCTCAGGACTCTCGCTTGTTCCAGACTTATCGCTCAGGCTAGCGCATCGGTAAACCCATATATTATAAGTTATAAGAAAAAAATAAAAAAAAAATAATTCGAAGAGTCACCAAATAGAAATTTTATTGTAACGACTCCTTTCCTCTGAACCCTAGTCACGCTGAGTTTACCTCGGCTGGGAAAACTCCGTTACACCATTTCTTATATACCAGCAGCTTGGATGTTATGGTTAAATTCCTGGATTTGAAGAGTCTTGACTGATTTTAGTAGACTTTGTTGGCTTTAAGCAACCGTGCGCGTATTTCTGGTTCCATGCTTTTATCGGCTGCTACAGTTGACCCGAGATAGTTAAAGGATTGCACTACTTCTAATTCGCGCTCCACTTTTTGAATTGATGGACCAATGTTTGATCTTCTACTCGCAGACGTGGCCAACATGTACTTTCTTTTGCTCTCATTTATATGCAGCTGCTCTTTCTGGATGAAAGCTTCCTGTACAGCTCTTCGGTTTCTACCAACGATGTCAACATCGTCTGCGTAAGCTAGTATCTGAATGAACTTATAGAGGATTATTCCTCTTGTTACGTCATAGTCTCGGATCACTTTCTCCAACGCCAGGTTGATGAGGACGCAGGCCAGTCCATCCCCCTGTCCCGTAATAGACGTTGAATGGTCTTGATACGCATATTTTTACTTCGCTTATAACATATGTCATGGTCAACCTACATAGTCGTGTCAGTTTATTTGGGATGCCGAATTCTCTAATGGCTTTATAAATTTCTACTCTGGCTATGCTATCTTAGGCGGCTTTAAAGTGTATAAAAAGATGGTGTAGTGAGTTTTGAAACTCTAGACATTTTTCCATCTCATGTCAAGGGTGTAAATCTGATCAGTTGTTGATTTGCCTGGGATGAAGCCACACTGGTATGGATCAATGATGACTTTAGCGTATGGGGCTATCCTGTCTTGAAGGATAGACTCCCTTCTTATGTATGGGGCACAGGATGCCTCTTCGCCAGTCTTCTGGTATAGCTTCTTCCTCCCATAGTTGCACTATTATTTCATGAATTGCTTAGTGTAATGTAGGGCCTCCTATTTTTATAAGTTCCCCTGAGATCCCATCAGATCCCGGGGCCTTAGTATGATCGTCGGTCATTGGTGGAGCCTCCTACTCCTCAGTTAACGGCCCATTTAGCAACTCATGAACGTGCACTTTCCAACGCTCTAAGATGCCTTTAAGATCGGTATTCAGAGTACCCTCTTTGTCTTTGCAGTATGTGTAACGAGGTATATATTACGTTATACCGCGTGGTAGAACTTCCGCGCTTAGTGCGGTCCTTGCTCTCTGTAGTGTTCTTGTTCACGGACGAGATTCTTCTCCCAGGCTGCTTTCTTTCGCCGGTGAGCTGTTTTTTCATATCTTCTGAGCTCTATATATTCATCTTCGCGTGCATGCGTTCTATGGGATATTGCATTGCTCGGTACGCAACATTCTTACGATAAGTTGCTCGCTTACATTCGTCATCGAACCAGTCGTTCCGATCTCTAAGACTACTGACAAAGATGGAGTCAGCAGAACTAATGACAGTATTTTTAAGGCGTGTCCATTTCTTTTCTACGCCTGACATCTCAGCCCCAGGACTTACTCTCCCAGCATTTAGGAATAGTCCTATCGCTTGGCCCTTTTTTTCTGCCCTGCCGTGCCGTGCTGACTCGATTTTGATTCGCGGATGTAGTATTTCGTGATGATGCAGTCCGTGCTCGGAGTACTATACCAACAAGAAAGATGTCCGAGTCGACGTTGGCACCTCGGTACGTTCGTACCGTCATCAGGTTCAGGTGTGTTCATTCTGAGGGCAGGCATAAAGTTCCCGTTCGACTGATTTAAAGAATTCTTCTTTTTCATCATCTGGGGAATCCTCTGTAGGTGCGTGAACGTTTATGAGGCATAGCCGTTCATTTATTGCTTTTGCTGACTAGAAAACCCACCCCGAGTACATGATGTCTTGCATGACAGCTATAATATATATCATATTCTTATTTTTGGAAGACACCATTCCCCGTCCATCACATCTCTTGGATTGCTGTTATGTTAGCCTTATATTAAGGCAGGGCATTGGCCAGCTGCTGTGCAGCTCGAGCTCTATACAGTGAGCGTACGTTCCATGAGAAAATTCTTAAATCGTTTAGCCGTTTTCGTTGCCGTGGTCGTCGTCGTTCATCAATGTATCCAAGGCTAGCCCGATCATTCCGCTTTTCCTGCTTTGGAGGAAAATAACCGGCGGCCACCACGTGGAGGTTTGATCGCACTTCCACCAGTCAGAGATAGTTACGGCCACCTGCAATTCTAGAGCATTCTGTGCTATTCCCCCTATTCTGCCCCTATCCCTTAATTAAAGAACTGATGCAAAAACTACTAAATGGAGTTCATACAGTAGTAAAGAATTTAAAAAATATCAAAGGCAAATAAAAGAAGTGTTCACTATCTATTTTGAAAAAAAAAAAGAAGGAATTTTCTACTTTATAATCGCGTATAATTACAAAAAAAAAAAAAAAAAATTAAAAAAATTGATTTGAAATTTACTGATTTAATAAAAAAAAAAACGTTCACATATTCAAAACTCCAAGGCGGTTTGTGTATCGGATGTATAACTTTTTTTATGAGTAGTATTTATACTGAAATTTTTTTGTTTTACATACTTAGTTGACAAAATTATTGCTGCACTTTGGCTCTACTCGCTTGCTTTTTACTTTTTAAACGCACAACAACAAAAAAAAAATCCGCAGAAAAGTTTTTGAGAAATTTTTCCTTTTTTTTTTATTTATGGGAGAATTTATCAAATTTCTTGGCCAGAGATTTCGATTCCGAGAAAAATGTTTAATTTTTCTTGAAACTAATTTAAAAATACTTTTTTTTCTTTAACTTTTGGCTTTGTTGCCTTTTAAAATGCAATTTCCGACTATTAATTCTTTGGGTTTTTAAGTTTTGCCCAAAGAAAATCTTATTTAACTAAAAATGATTCTAAATATTAAATTTCCAATGAACACTTAGTATTTGTTTTAAAACTTTACGTTAGCTTCCCAACATGGAGCATAAAGATCACTTTTTGCAAAATTCCACTTTTATGTCAAAGTCTCTATGTGGCACTTTTGCCTAAGAAAAATTCTTCGAACAAAGTATAAAGAGCAATTTTGCAAACTTCCACTTTTATGTCGAAAGTAGCTATGTTGCCCTTTTACATAAACAAAATTTTCTTCCGAACAACTCTAAGGTTAACTCTCCTTTTTAGTAGTTCAAACTCGACTGACTCTTCTTTTTTTTCCGGCTAGCAAAACCATCCGCATATTATCGAACATTCTGGGAAGAATTTTGACGCGAAAGTCTCTCTCTTTTTTCGCCATAAAATCTCGGTTTGTCCTTATTTAATGATTTTTTTATTGAAGTGTGCTATTAAATTGACAACATTTCCTTATACTAAAACTAGTTTACACTAACGAGGAGTTTACATTTGTTATATTTACATATTAAATACTATATATTTTATCTTAAACAAATACACCTTTATTTTTTATTTCTGTTGTATCTTCTAGATAACGTTGTTGTTGTATCGCTAAGCTTTGCTGCTTCCTGGTTGATATGTCGTCCAAGTCTTGAGTGATGGGCTGTTGCAAGTTCACGGATCGTTTTTTTAACAGTATCTAGCTTAAGGTCATTAGTCGGAGTTTCTGACATACCATGGAGCAATTACTATGCACCTTAATACCCTGTTTTGGAAGATGCCTTTAAGATCGGTATTCAGAGTACCCTCTTTGTCCTTGCAGTATGTGTAACGAGGTATATATTACGTTATACCGCGTGGTAGAACTTCCGCGCTTGGTGCGGTCTTTGCTCTCTGTAGTGTTCTTGTTCACGGACGAGATTCTTCTCCCAGGCTGCTTTCGTTCGCCAGTGAACTGTTTTTTCATATCTTCTGAGCTCTTTATATTCATCTTCGCGTGCATGCGTTCTATGGGATATTGCATTGCTCGGTACGATACATTCTTACGATTAGTTGCTCGCTTACATTCGTCATCGAACCAGTCGTTCCGATCTTTAAGACTACTGCCAAAGATGGAGTCATTAGTACTAATGACAGTCTTTTTAAGGCGTGTCCATTTCTCTTCTACGCCTGACATCTCAGCCCCAGGACTTACTCTCCCAGCATTTAGGAATAGTCCTATCCCTTGGCCCTTGTTTTCTGCCGTGCCGTGCCGTGCTGACTCGATTTTGATTCGCGGATGCAGTCTTTCGTGATGATGCAGTCCGTGCTCGGAGCACCATACCAACAAGAAAGTGGTCCGAGTCGACGTTGGCACCTCGGTACGTTCGTACCGTCATCAGGTTCAGGTGTGGCGGCGGTCTATCATGATTTTTAATTCATTCTGAGGGCAGGCATGGAGTTCCCGTTCGACTGATTTAAAGAATTCTTCTTTTTCATCATCTGGGGAATCCTCTGTAGGTGCGTGAACGTTTATGAGGCTTATGTTTTTAAATTTGCCGCACACGCGAAGGATGCATAACCGTTCATTTATTGCTTTTGCTGACTAGAAAACCCACCCCGAGTACATGATGTCTTGCATGACAGCTATAATATATATCATATTCTTATTTTTGGAAGACACCTTTCCCCGTCCATCACATCTCTTGGATTGCTGTTATGTTAGCCTTATATTAAGGCAGGGCATTGGCCAGCTGCTGTGCAGCTCGAGCTCTATACAGTGAGCGTACTTTCCATGAGAAAATTCTTAAATCGTTTAGCCGTTTTCGTTGCCGTGGTCGTCGTCGTTCATCAATGTATCCAAGGCTAGCCCGATTATTCCGCTTTTCCTGCTTTGGAGGAAAATAACCGGCGGCCACCACGTGGAGGTTTGATCGCACTTCCACCAGTCAGAGATAGTTACGGCCACCTGCAATTCTAGAGCATTCTGTGCTATTCCCCCTATTCTGCCCCTATCCCTTAATTAAAGAACTGATGCAAAAACTGCTAAATGGAGTTCATACAGTAGTAAAGAATTTAAAAAATATCAAAGGCAAATAAAAGAAGTGTTCACTATCTATTTTGGAAAAAAAAGAAGGAATTTTCTACTTTATAATCGCGTATAATTACCAAAAAAAAAAAAAAAAAATTTAAAAAAATTGATTTGAAATTTACTGATTTAATAAAAAAAACGTTCACATATTCAAAACTCCAAGGCGGTTTGTGTATCGGATGTATAACTTTTTTTATGAGTAGTATTTATACTGAAATTTTTTTGTTTTACATACTTAGTTGACAAAATTATTGCTGCACTTTGGCTCTACTCGCTTGCTTTTTACTTTTTAAACGCACAACAACAAAAAAAATCCGCAGAAAAGTTTTTGAGAAATTTTTCCTTTTTTTTTTATTTATGGGAGAATTTATCAAATTTCTTGGCCAGAGATTTCGATTCCGAGAAAAATGTTTAATTTTTCTTGAAACTAATTTAAAAATACTTTTTCTTTAACTTTTGGCTTTGTTGCCTTTTAAAATGCAATTTCTGACTATTAATTCTTTGGGTTTTTAAGTTTTGCCCAAAGAAAATCTTATTTAACTAAAAATGATTCTAAATATTAAATTTCCAATGAACACTTAGTATTTGTTTTAACACTTTACGTTAGCTTCCCAACATGGAGCATAAAGATCACTTTTTGCAAAATTCCACTTTTATGTCAAAGTCTCTATGTGGCACTTTTGCCTAAGAAAAATTCTTCGAACAAAGTATAAAGAGCAATTTTGCAAACTTCCACTTTTATGTCGAAAGTAGCTATGTTGCCCTTTTACATAAACAAAATTTTCTTCCGAACAACTCTAAGGTTAACTCTCCTTTTTAGTAGTTCAAACTCGACTGACTCTTCTTTTTTTTCCGGCTAGCAAAACCATCCGCATATCATCGAACATTCTGGGAAGAATTTTGGCGCGAAAGTCTCTCTCTTTTTTCGCCCTAAAATCTCGGTTTGTCCTTATTTAATGATTTTTTTACTGAAGTGTGCTATTAAATTGACAACATTTCCTTATACTAAAACTAGTTTACACTAACGAGGAGTTTACATTTGTTATATTTACATATTAAATACTATATATTTTATCTTAAACAAATACACCTTTATTTTTTATTTCTGTTGTATCTTCTAGATAACGTTGTTGTTGTATCGCTAAGCTTTGCTGCTGGTTGATATGTCGTCCAACTCTTGAGTGATGGGCTGTTGCAAGTTCACGGATCGTTTTTTCAACAGTATCTAGCTTAAGGTCGTAAGTCGGAGTTTCTGACATACCATGGGGCATTTACTATGCACCTTAATACCCTGTTTTGGAAGATGCCTTTGAGATCGGTATTCAGAGTACCCTCTTTGTCCTTGCAGTATGTGTAACGAGGTATATATTACGTTATACCGCGTGGTAGAACTTCCGCGCCTGGTACGGTCCTTGCTCTCTGTAGTGTTCTTGTTCACAGACGAGATTCTTCTCCCAGGCTGCTTTCGTTCGCCGGTGAACTGTTCTTTCATATCTTCTGAGCTCTTTATATTCATCTTCGCGTGCATGCGTTCTATGGGATATTGCATTGCTCGGTACGCAACATTCTTACGATTAGTTGCTCGCTTACATTCGTCTTCGAACCAGTCGTTCCGATCTCTAAGACTACTGCCAAAGATGGAGTCAGCAGTACTAATGACAGTATTTTTAAGGCGTGTCCATTTCTCTTCTACGCCTGACATCTCAGCCCCAGGACTTACTCTCCCAGCATTTAGGAATAGTCCTATCGCTTGGCCCTTGTTTTCTGCCGTGCCGTGCCGACTCGATTTTTTTAAAAAAAAAGTAAGCAAATTAAAGTGTGTATATATTTATTTATATTACAGTTCTTTAAATTGAGAACGTAAGTAAATTAAAGTATGTATATATTTATGTTATATTATATTGGCTCGAGTTAAGGGAATAACAGGGGACATCATAACACCCCCACCGTTAGATTGAGGCTCTTACGAAACTTTATAGATTTGTTTTGGTTTTGTAATATATATAACTACTAAAATGATGCATAAAATAATTATGATGTCAATGCTGTAACTAATAGTTTTTGTTGTCTTATCGTAGTATAATACATTGTTTAAATTTTCTTCGTATTTTAATTGTTTCAAATATAGTGTTTCTAATTTTAAATCGTTTTGGGTAACATTTTTGTTGTTTTTGATTTTTGTTATAATATTTGGTTATATTATTTTATCTCTAATTCTTAAGTTAACATTAGTAAAATTATTGTTGTTTGTTAAAACCTTACAATTTTCGAATTTTATGAGGAAGGTTCCTTTAATTTTTAATTCTTCTTTGTTACAGTTATGTGTAAGATTTTGGTAATAATTTTTAAATATAAGTAGTCCGGGAAGTATTTCTACTACTTCTTCCGTTTCAAAATTTTCCATAGGACATTTAGCTTCTTTATATTCTAAAATATTTTGTATACAGTCATTTTTAAGAGTGATTAGGTTTTTCTCTAAGTTATCTTGAAAAAATGGCTCATATATTTTTTTGCTTTGATTGGTAAGTATTGTATGTGGTTTTAATGCTAATGTTTGATTTTTAATATTCGGAATTGGTTCGAAAGTGATTTTGTTAAGAGTGTATTTTGAATATAAGGGTATTTTGAAAATTAGTAATATATTTTCGTCGTGAAGAGCCACAGACACTTTTATGTTTGTGTAGCTGTCAAAATCTGTTATAAAGTCCGTTTCCTTTGGCGTTAAAATGTCTGTTGGGATAATTCCAAGTTTGCTAGAGAAAATTACCTGCCCTATGTCATCGATATGATCTCGTAAAAGTGATATGTCGTTGCTAATTTGATAGATGTTTATCATAAATATTACCTCATCCTCTAGTGTTGTTATTTTATTCTGGAAAATATCTTTGAATTGATTTAAGTACTTTCCTATGTGTGTTTGTTGTATATTAATATGATTCGTTATATTCTGTATTTGCGCTGATAGTAAGTTGTTGACTTGTGTTAAATTATGTATTGTGTTAGTTAAAAGTCCTTCGTTGTCGTAAAGTTGTTTCAGACTTGTATTAATGTGTTCTTCGTCTTCACTGTCCATTGTTCCTGCTATAACTTTTAATCCTTTCCCTAGTATATAAACCAGTCCCCGTTTTTGTCTGAATTTTGGATTCAAACTTTCAATCTTAGCCTTAAATATGACGAAGTTTTTGTCAACAGTATCTAATAATGCCTTAGTGTCCGTGGTAGTGGTTTTTAGTATAGCTATGTTATGTGCGATTAAGTCAAGTGTTGTCTCGTACAAGGTTGTATTGATAACGTGTATTATTTTGGAGTAGGATTCTATCGGTTTGACTTCGTCTAGTTTAATTGGAATATATCCATTGTTGTTGGTTAGGTCCTGGATATCTAAATATTGCGTTTTTGTGATTGTGAAGAGAGTGAATATTAGCGCCCAAGTTGTCATCTGAAAGGGAATTATTTTGTGGATTTTATAGTAGGATTGTCTCTGTCCTGGTATTTTCTTTTGTGTTTAACGCGAGATTTATAGTATTTGTGCCCGGTTCCTATTGTCTGTATATGATCCTCATCTATTATTTTTGTATTTACCTTTCTATATTTTCTATGATTCTTCCCACCTCTTATTTCTCTAATATAGTTTGTTCCATCTTCCAGTTCTATATCTTTTCTATTATCATTTAATTTTTGTATATATTTTTCCTTTTTTGAATTTATTAGGATCTGAATCGCTTTATACCTATCTTCATGTATCTTGCCATTTAGAAAGTCAATGGGTTTGGTTCCCGTTGTACTATGGATTGTATTGTTGTAGAAACCTATTATCCTTATTATTTTGTCTTCTATAGTTTCATCCCTATTTCTGTCATCATGTCTTAGTAAACGTATGTGTTCGTTAATGGTATTGTGTAATCGTTCGATGTCTGCGTTAGTTGTATGATTGCTATTAGATGTGAAGTGTATTTCAATGTTCTCCTCTTTCAAAAATTGTTGCATCGGAATAGCCTTAAATCCGAGTTCGTTGTCCACTATAATTTTATTTACTTTGCCGTACGTATTTAAAATTTGCAGTAATTTGGTTTTAAACTCTGTCCAATTCCTTCCATTAATTTGAAATGCCATTGCGTATTTAGAGAATTTATCTATTGCTGTCATGAACATTTTTTTTTACAAAGTGTAAAATACATCCAAGTGCATCACTTCGCGGGGTCTAGATGGAGTTTCAGTAATTTTGTACGGTATTTTGGGAGGTTTCCTCTCGTATTTCTCAAGGTTGCATATTTCGCAATTGTTTATAAACTGTGTAATTCTTAGTTTCAATTTAGGGTTGTAGATACGTGTTATGAGCTCTTTAAAAGCTGCTTTAATACCTCGGTGATTTTTGTCAAGGTGTTCACTTTTTATGGTCTCCGTTAGTGTTTCTTCGTCTTCTATATGTTCTACTAAGTGAAAGCATCTTATGATCCTAAATTTTGTATTATTTGCGAAGAGTTCGTCGAACGTCGTTTTTAGCACTGTATAAAATTCTTCTTCTATTAAAACAGCATTCAACTGCGCAGGGTGAAAATGGTTCTTAAGTAGGGTGATTGCTGTTTCTCTATCAAGTCCTTTAGTATGGATAGTTTTTCTGTTATTTCTAAAGATGGATTTGTTTTTTATCCTCAGTGAGCCTGATGTTATTTTTTTTACAACAATTTGATTTTTAAATATGTTAATTGGGGATTTGGTTTCTTTTATTGCTGTGTGGTTTAGTTCTAATGTATTAATATTACCTGAATCAGGTTCGATCTTGGATAAGGCATCGGCGTTGCCATTTTTAACCCCTCTTTTATACTTAATCTGGTAATCGAATTCCGATAATTTAAGTCTCCATCTTACGAGTTTGGAGTTGGGTTCTTTTATTGAAAAGAGCCATGTTAGAGGTTTATGGTATGTTTCTATTAAGAATCTACGGCCAAAAAGGTAAGGTCTGAAATACTTCGGAGCCCATATAATAGCTAATAATTCCTTTTCTATGGTACTATAGTTAATTTCATGTGTGTTTAGGGTACGACTCGCGTAACATATTGGATGGTCGTTCTGTGATAGAATTGCTCCCAACGCGTAGTTACTGGCATCCGTTGTCAGGGTAAACTGCTTTGTAAAATCCGGATACGCCAATATTGGGTCGTGGATAAGTAATGTTTTAAGTGTGTTAAAGTTTTTTTTCGTATTCTGGGTCAGATATATTTAGTGTTGTATCTTTTTTCAAGTATTTTGTCATGGGTTTAGTGATTAAAGAATAATCCTTAATAAACTTCCTATAATAGCCAGTAAGGCCTAAAAATTGCTTGATTTGTTTTGTGTTTTTAGGGATCGGGAAATTGTTAACACATTCTATTTTTTTAGGGTTTGTTTTAATACCTGCTGGCGTTATTATATGACCAAGGAATTCCGTTTCTCTCTTGAGGAATTCGGACTTATCCAGTTGGATCTTAAGATTTGCGTCTTTTAAGCGATTAAAAATAAGTTTAATGGAATTTATATGTTCTTGTAGAGATGTAGAAAAAATTATTACATCGTCTAAATAAACTAAACAGATTTTGTTTACGTAATCTTTCAGGATGTTGTTCATTAGCCGCTGGAACGTCGCTGGGGCCGTCTTCAGTCCAAACGACATTCTGAGGAACTCGTAATGTCCTCCTTCGACGCTGAAGGCGGTTTTATGAATATCTTGCTCTTCTATTTCTATTTGATGAAATCCCTTGGCAAGGTCAAGTGTGGTAAAATACTGGCATCTTTCCAGTTTATCCAAAATTTCATCAATATTGGGTATTGGATATTTGTCATCGATAGTTACCTCATTTAATTTGCGGTAATCAATGACAAGTCTCCATTTTGTTTTTCCACTGGCGTCCGCTTTCTTGGGAACAATCCAAATGGGTGCCGAATATGGGGAATTGCTTAGTGTCTTATTATTTCGTTGTTGAGCATTTCCCGAATTTGATTCTCTACTTCATTCTTATGAAAGTAGGGGTACCGGTATGATTTGGTAAAAATAGGAATATTGGTCGTAGTTCTAATGCTATGGTTTATAGCGGAAGTGAACGAAAGTTCTTTATTCTCTTGATAGAAAATATCATGGTACTTGTTTATTATTGGTAGTAATTGTGTTTTTTCTTCAGAGTTTAGATGATCAATTCGAATCTGACTTCTTAGGGGTTGAGAATTTGATGCAAAATTTAATTCGATGTTCAAAGGGTCTTTTATTATTCCGTTCTTATATAACTCATTGACGTAATTATTTTCTTCTTGTTCAATATTTTCCTTATATAGTCTCTGTTTCTAACATGGAGTTTTAGTGTGTTTTCTCCCATTTTTATTGTATTGCTTTCATGACAAATTCGTGCCTTTAATGGTCGGAGTAAGTTGTTGCCTATAAGTCGTAGTATTCATGAAAGTTTGTTATGTAAAATTCTATTGTGTCGAGTACTGTGCCAAATTCTTGAAAAACGGGAATTTTGACCTTCTCATAAATATTTATTTCATGTTGCAGTGTTTTTATGGGGATTGGCTTAATTTTTTGTGTCCATTTGGGATGACAAATATTTGGGTTCAAGATGGAGTTGGTTGCACCTGTGTCTATTATTAACTTTAGGTGTCCCAACTTGGTTCTAATTTTTATATATGGTAGGTATGGTAGGCTGAAGATTGAAAATTTTCATTTTTACATATGTTTTGATCGTGATTGTTCGGTGTTTCGAACTTATTTACATCCATTGGTTCAGGTGTTGGAGGGCGGTTGTCCCATTGTGGGTTTGTTCTATCTTGTCGTTTAAAAGGATTCCAATTACTTCGTCCATCGTGTTGGTTATAGTTATTCTGATTATTACTTCTTTGTGCGTTATGTCGGTTATAGTTATGCTGATTATTACTTCTTTGTGCAATGTGTTGGTTATAATTATGCTGATTATTACTTCTTTGTACATTATGTGGTGAATATTGTCCATTATTTTGGTTATATTTGTTTCGGTCTGTTCGTCCTTGTCTATTATGCGAAAAATTCTGTCTGTTGTTGTTTGTTTGTCTCTGGGTTTGTCGGTTGTGAGAGGAATTTTGAGTACTACTATGATATTGTTGAGGATTATTTCGTGGTTTTCCGTATGAGGAAAAAATCCCATCTATAGGTGAATTGTATGCGTAACCTGCCTGAAACAGTATTTCTATTGCTTCTTCGAGAGTTTCGGGTTTTATACACGCTAAGATCGTGCGCATAGGTTCAGGTATTTTTTCTTTGAACACGTTTAGAGCAGTTTTCCTGTTATTTCTTGCGCATTCGTTTGCTGCTGGGCCCGGTCCGATTGTTGTTATTGTCTTATTGTTAAGGTTCCTAAGACCTTTTTTTATTTCGTTGTAGAGTTCAACGCTGTTGTTAGTGAAATAAGTGCTCCTTAGTTTGTCGAACAATTCTTCTAGGCTACACCTGTCGCCAAAGTTGTGGTTTTGTATTGTCTTAACATCTGTCCAAGATTGAGATTGGCAGTTAATTTCTATGATTACTCGTGCTCTCCCAGTAAGTTTAGCCTTAATAAGGTCTGAGAATAAGAGTTGGGATGGCTCGTCATATGCGGCCAGAATCGGATGTACTCTGTCTATCAAATTAGTGAAACTTTGTAGTTCGCGATAATCCCCATTAAATTCGGGAAGGCGACTTAAGTATTTTATTGGGTCTATTCTAACTGCAAGTGGTTGGTTTTGTTCAGTCATTTCTGTTGTTATAAAAACGTCTTAATATTTTCCTGAAAAAGAGTGTATTCCTAGTAATTCTTCTATGTGGTTCTGGTATTGTGACTTCGTTAATGTCCGTCAGGTAACCTTCATTCGATTCGAACCCTGAGTCTAAAGTATATTGTGGGTTGGGGTCCTTCTTCTACGAATTCTAAGTCTAAAGGATAGTCGGATACTGAACTATTATCACTCATGTATATATATTGCAAAAATCCCGATCGCCACAAATTTATTGTGCTTCTTTTCTTTTCTTCAAAAAATTTGTCACCGAATTTTATTTATGTGTAAAAAAATTAAATATAAAAATTAATCTAATCTTACTTTTAGTTAATATTGTTGTCCTCTTGAAGGTGTTGTCTTCTTGGAACTCGTGCAGTTGTTTTCTTGATGAACTTGAGGTTTTCGTGAGTTGTTGCTATTTAAGGTTGTGCAGTTCTCGGCGTGAACTGGTTTTCTTCCTTCAAGGATATACTTTTAGTTGATTGGTTGATTATAGTGTCGTCCTCTTGAAGGTGTTGTCTTTTTGGAACTCGTGCAGTTATTTTTGGTTGTTATTTTCTTGATGAACTTTTTTTTCATGAGTTGCTGCTATTTAAGGTTGTGCAGTTCTCGGCGTGAACTGGTTTTCTTCCTTCAACGATATACTTTTTTCCTCTAAGGATATATCTTTATATCCTTGTTTAAAAGATAAATCTTTTTATCCCCTTTTTTTATATTAAAAAAAAAATTCTTTAAGGATATATCTTTATATATTTATTTTATTTAAAAGATAAGTCTTCTTATCCCTTTATATATATATAAAAAAAAATTTCTAAGGATATATCTTTATATCCTTATTTTGCAGAGTCCGCATTAAGGATAAAAATCCTAGTACTATCACGAACAAAAAAAACAACAATTTTCACTTTTTACTTCTATGTTGGATAGGACTTAGGGATCCTACCGACTGCGCCACTTTTGGATCTTAAAAAGAATGTATGTAAAAAAAAAACACTTTCACTTGTTCATTTTCAAATTAAGACTGCTTTATTAATCTTCTTATGCTTTCTTAAATACTAATTTTACAATTTATTTTCTTATAAATATTTGCTTTGTCAACAATATTAATAATGGAATGGATTGTTGCAAAATGATTCCCAATAAATTTGTCTGTGTTTAAATGTTGGAGTTGCATTTATTTAGTGGGAGTGCAAATTATTAATAGTGAACTAAATAAAGTTCGTAAACAGTTCTTGGAATTGAGAATGAGGTAAAAAGTAAGCAAATTAAAGTGTGTATAAATTTATTTATATTACAGTTCTTTAAATTGAGAACGTAAGTAAATTAAAGTATGTATATATTTATGTACGTATGTTAAGGTTTATATTATATTGGCTCGAGTTAAGGGAATAACAGGGGACATCATAACACAAAAGCACCGATTGGCGTGCACGACACCAACAGCCGCTCCAGTCCATTCCAGACTCGTCTTAGTCGTAATTTAACATACGTTATGATGGGAAAGTTGTAAAACTTAGTGCACTATCCTCATTACAATTTATACTACCAAAATTGTCAAGTATGGATTCCGTTTCCGCTTCTAGATTCGCCGCCTGATTAATTCCTCTCGTATTTTTCCTTAACAACGGAGTCTGGACATTTCCCAAAAAAAAGAACTACTGCTCTTAGACGACATCATTCGGGACAAATTCTATTGTTGAAAAGGTTTCATGCTGACAAAGTGCAATGTCAAATTAACCACCGAATAGGCTCACTTATCCCTTGCCAAATTAATCGCTAAAGTTTTTGCATATGGAGGACGCTGTCAGAATAATTCCGGCACAAGACGCAATATTGTTGTACATCTTCAAGGACTCCTACATATCCATAATCAACCGGCCTTAATTAACTGCCAACGGAGAAATACAGTCTTCATTCGTGCTGTCAAAAGACCGCCCGGAGAGCATTAATATCTATGCCCATGTGAAGTGAAGTGGCTATTGTGACGCTATGTGACCAATTCAAAGGCTTGATGTTATTATTCATCGGCGTGGTGAAACGCTGGATTAAATCTCAGATACACAACAATCCCACTGTAGTATTCTTTGATGTTAAAAGGCGGCGAGACTCGCCAAAACTATGTAGTGGACCACGGCTCTGTTTAAAAATCTTTTCCAAAACGTAATCGAAGCCATTATATTAACGGAAAAGGCAAAAGGAGATTACATCGTCAAACTTTTCATGCTGTTGATAACAACTGACCTACCATTTAGTTTCAAAACGAGTAGTTCCCAGTTAGACTGACATTTGCTATTACCATCAACAAAGCTAAAGGACAGTCGCTTTTAGTTTGCAGGTTTGAATATATAAAGTCCTTGCTTCTTTCATTGTCGGTTGTATTTGGTATGCTCAAGAATAGGAATTTCACAAAAAAGGTAAGAAAATCAGAAATTGTAGTTTATAAGCTAACATTACGGTGAAGTTCAAGCCTTAGTGATGTTGCTGATGTGCATTTCGCACCTGGGTATCGAGTACATTCCCATACCTGAGAGTCGAACTTGAAGAGTTGTAGGGGCTTGTAGTAAGGTCAAAGATTCTTGGGAATTTTTCCCTAAGATGAGTCCTGAAACTAAAGGGCGCTCGTACTATTGTATCATCATCATGCTAGTTTTGAGAACACTAGCACAAAAACGTTCAATACCGGTTCTTCTTAACGGACGGTAGCACGGTGCAATCGCTGGCTACCGGTAGTGCCCCTGTAACGGTAGATAGTGGTTTATCCACTGTCGACAAGCGCAGAGCGGCTATTAAAGCTAAAAATAACTTTGCTTCTGCTAGTTGTGAGAAAATTAGCACTTCTAATACCGGTTCCTCTTCCATACCAGACGCTAGCACGGTGCAATCGCTGTCTACCGGTAGTGCCCCTGCAATGGCGGATGGTGGTTAACCCACTGCAGACAAGCGCAGAGCGGCTTTTAAACACTAAATATCTTTGCTTCTGCTAGTTGTGAAAAAACTAGCACTTCTAATGCCGGTTTTTCTTCCATACCAAGGTGCAATTGCTGTCTACCGTTAGTGCCCCTGCAACGACGGATGCTGGTTCCTCCACTGCCGACAAACGCAGAGCGGTTATTATGGCAAAAAATAAATTCACAATTACTGGCTCTTCTTCTATACCGGACGGTAGCACGGTGCAATCGCTGGCTACCCGAAGGGCCTCTGCAATGATGGGTGGTGGTTTATTCACTGCCGACAAGCGCAGAGCGGCTATTAAAGGGAATCCTTCTACCAGCAGGGCTGGGGCACCTAATGGCCCTCCAGCCACATGCAACAAGAAAGAAGGTAAAGTCATACCGACTACTTCACTTGGGAGTGCATCTTGTAGTAATAGTTCGCGACAGCGCGCTCCAACAAGGTCGCTCTACAAGACCGGCATAATGTAATTCGGACACTGAAGGCCCTCGGAATTATTCCGGAGACTAGCAGGACGCCGAGGCAAATCGCCAAGCTTAAATGGGCCCCAAGACTTTCTTGATAAGGACAGCAGGAAGACCAGCGGAGACTGTACGTCATAGCGACAGAGATCGGTGGAGGAGGCCATTCCGGTCTCAAAAGGACTCAAGGCACATAGTGCAACCGCCCCTAGTCACGTCACCAGTACATCTCAGAGGTCCTTCAGCGAAGTCCTAATAGACAGGATCGTTGTCGCGGTAATTGATCGTAGCGACATAGACGGATCCATCTCTCCTGATCGGTGGCAGAAAATTAATGTCAAACTTTCAGGTAGTTTCGCGAGCTTTATGAAGGGCACTGGACATCCTCCTACCACATACGATGGCGGTTGGCATCAAGGCCGGATAAAGCTAACAGCGAGCGAAGATTCGAGATCTTGTGATCTCTTTAAACTGGCTATTGGCAGTCTTGGGGAGGTTTGGCCTGGTGCCAAGCTCGAGGTTGTTGCATAGGAGGATATTCCTAGACCAAGAGCGCGGACTTAGATTCCCATAGAACCCCCCACTGATGGAATAATCGAAGTCTTACGGCTAAGCAATCCCTCCCTTCCGATGCACGACTGGAAGGTCACTAAGATAGAGGAGCGTACGGGCTACTACAGATCCGCGATAGTTGTGATCAACCAGGAATCCTTAGCTCCCCTGGCAAGGACCAAAGGCGTGATTCAGTTTGGATGGAACCACATCACACTTCGGAGCCCCGATGTTCCTTTATGAGTCTCCACTAGTCCTGGCTATTACGCCTTCGACTTAAACCTTTGGCAGTAGTCTGCAATCAAAGTGGGGTTCCAATAAGGTTGATTGTAGAAATACCTCAGGGTTTAAGGCTCGCAAGCCTAGTAAAACTCAGTTGGTATTGGTCGGATGTCCAAGATTGAATTGGCCCGGCTCGAAGGACCACTATTTGTAGAAAGTGTTCCTTGCACTTGGAATAAAAATAGTAACCTTACCTTGGGTAGGGGGATAACTATGTAATTGAAAACAATACTTTTGAATTGGTAACTTGCCCTGATTTTTATTTTGCTTACTTAATTACTAATAATTTACTTAAACTAGGCTAAATTGTTATTGTGCAATTTATGCTTACAAAAAATAAATGCTAAATTATTGTGCAACTTATGCTAATAAATTATTTCCCGTGTTGATTGTTGTGCAATTTTTGGGGTAAACGTCCGATCGATGATGACCCATATTCGTTTCGGAGTATGTACGCAACAATTGAAAATTATTGGGGGTAAACGTCCGATTTTGGGGTAAACGTCCGATCGATGATGACCCATATTCGTTGCGGAGTATGTACACAACAATTGAAAATATGCTCAATGCGTTTATTTTTATTTTGTTTTGGTATTATTTTTTGTTGTCATAAACAAACTCCCGGCGGGAAAAGGTTATTAGTTGTAAGGGAGGAAAGATCTAGACTGATTCTGTGGTTATGTGTGATATCGACTCGTTATTGATCATGTATGCACGTACCCAGCTTCCGGGTATTTTATCTTCTTTATTGAGGTAACTGACGCTAGCAATCTCTGATTTTTTTTCTTTGGAGCTGTTTGCGTATGGCAACGATGAAACAGAGAGTGATGCAGAGTATGGCGAATACACTCCAAAATACCAGTACCGATGATCCAAGGTGTCCCAGTCATATCCATTCAGTTCATCTGACAGTTTTTCCTTGAGAATAGAGATGCGATGATCTTTTGGGATTATTTCGCTTAAATCGATTTTGGGGGGAGACAAACTTTCCTCGTCTGGAAAAGTCTTTATGTCCGAACCCTTTTGTGGGAGCCGTAATGTTGAATTGAGTGCCGGAAATTCTGCATCCTTACCAGATATACTGTGGCTATGAGGGGTGTCAGTGTGTCGTTGCAAACAATATTAACTTCGTTGGTAGCAGTTCTATAGATGATTGCAAGATCACCATCCAATAGGTATATTTTATTGAATTCCGCTTTGTTTTGCTCGGAAAGATATTCTGGTATAGGACTCAACGCAGTTTTCCAGCAGTTACTTAGTTTGTTTTCTTCAACTTTCTCGTAAATTCCTTCCCAAAGATCAATGGCTTGAGTTGGATCAAAGTAAGTTTTGTTATCACTGCAAACACTGTTGAACAAAGTCTTCACGGTCTAGGAGAACCGCATGAGACTCGATAGTTAGAACACTGAGCAAATTTAGAGAAGATTCTTTATTGAACCAGATGAATATTGAAAGTCACGGTAACCATTTTTTCTCGGACAGATTTTGTTACTTTGTTGAACGTTAATAGCACAGATGTATCTGATACGATTGGCAACCTGCAGAAGTTCAACTCACCGTTTATTTTACTAACATACGTTGTTAAAGTATTCAACGGGGCGGATGTTGATGATGTTCTGATGGTTTGCTTGGATAGCGTTGATGAGTAGTTGAATGCTGGAGGAGTAGTCATTCATTTGTTCTTGAACTCGGAGCTGTTGCTGCTGTTCTACCAGTGCATGAAGTTGCATGTCAACAGTTTAAGACTCTATGTCATTGATGTCTGTGATGAGGCGGGGCACTTTTAAAACTTTTTTAATTTTGTACTACAATTTTACGATTTGATGCTCCAGTTGATAGTTTTCTACTGTTTGATAGGCTACGCCGGCGGTCATAAGTATTTGTGGAGCGTTTTTGAGAAAACCTTTTAAAACCCCTGGCATTATGAAACGTTTTGTCCGTCTACTAATATAGCTTGCAGTGATGCTTTCTTTAATTGTCATGGCCTCGCGTCTCACTGCTTCTTCTAGGGCCCAGCAATGTTGACGTAATGCTGAGTAGTTATTGTTCGGAAATTGTTGGCAGTAGTCGTTGAAGTCCTTAATATGCGTGTCGATGGCAATCAGATCGGAGGTCAAATTCAAAGAGGTTTCGACAGATAACTCAGAGTCGAAATATTTGATGGAAGCGTCTCCCAACCGATGAATGTGAATTTCTGGAGTGAGTGGGTGAACTTCTAGCGCGTTTGTTTTGGGGTAGTAAGAGCGAGCCAACATAAAAGGACTCGAGTTAGTAGCGAGGTGGTGCGGTTTTTTTGAAGATTACTTCTGCATATGGCAGGCTCCTCTTAGGTGTCTTCTGGGAACAGTGGGACCAAACGATTTGTGGCGCGATGCACGACCTCGCGTTTGGTTGTCTTCATGTCAACTCTGCGGGTGTCTCACTTACTGTCAGGATAGCTCTCAATAATTCGGTCCATTTTCCAATCTGCGGGAGTAACACTTGGTTCTTAAAGTAATACAACATCTCCGATGCCTAGTGTTCGGGAAGGGAACTTCCATTTATTTCTCTTTTGTAGTTGATGAAGGTACTCCTGGTGGAACCGTTCCCAAAATTGTTGTTGAAGTTGTTGTACTTTACAGCGTTTTGTGATCGGAACAGTAGCTGGCGGACCTGCATCGACGACGGAGTTTTTAAAGTTGCGTTGCTTGATGAAATGGAATGGTGTAAGGGCGGGTCGGTCTTTTGCTTCTGATGAATCTGGATATAAGGGTCTCCTATTTAGGATACCTTCGATACGACATAATAGCGAGTTGAATTCTTCATAGTTCAGATTAGTTGTACTAGACATTTTCTTCATAAGATGTTTCATTGACTTAACGGCTGCTTTCCATAGTCCACCGAAGTTAGGGCTGTAGGGCGGGTTGAATTTCCAAACAATCTCTTGGATAGCCATTCGGTCCTTACTGTCTGTGGTTATCTTGCTCCATTCTTTGTTTATCCTCTTCTTTGCTCCGATAAAGTTGGTGCCATTGTCAGAGAGGACCAAAGAAGGACAGCAAACTTTAATGATTTTGTCGAACCGAATTGCGCTGGCTTTTATGTGGAAGGAACCACATAAATCTACCCCGATTTTTCTGAACGCTGGTGCTGGAGTGATGCGCTCTGCCAGTAGATCTCCCATGATCGGATCGGTTGAACAGTTTGAGCCTTCCATCGGATGAAGGTTGGGCAACTCCGAATACATTTCTTGATGCGTGATTTTAAAGCAGGGATCCAGAACTTCTTCAGCGGTGATTGTGCCAACTTTACGTATATGCTGTTTTCTGAACCACCGAAGGCAATATGCGGTAACTCGCAGTAAACGGTTAAGGCATGATAACCTTTAAATAATATTTTGTTTGTCCACCTCAGTTTGAGAGACATGCGTCATGGTGATCTCCATATCTTTAAATGGTTTGAATGGCAGTTGGTTACCCAGTAACCAAGTTGGACCTTCAAACCAGAGCCGACATTTGGCCAGATGGCCTGGTGTTTGTCCACGTGAAGCTGGATCTGCCGGATTCCCCGATGATTTATCGTAGTAGATATCCGCCGGTCCAATCACTTTCCGAATTTTGGTAACTCTACTATTCACAAATTTGTTGTCTATCACAATATTGCTTCGTACCCAGGCTAAGGCAATCTCACTATCAGTGTATGCTGTCATCGTGATATTAGTGTGGCGGAGATTGCTTCTGATCTGTTTGAAGAGCTCCGAAAGCAGCACCATTCCCTCAAGCTCCATCTTGGGGATCGTACATATATTACTGTCTTTGTTTGTTCTTGTCTTGAGTCGACTTACGCGGCCCTTGCCTGCTAGTAAACGAACAGTGTACGTTGCCCCAATCTTTACTCGACTGTAAATCACTGCCACGTATCCTGAGGCGTCACAAAACCCAATGAGCTGAATTGCAGGGCTTTTGGTTTCGTCGATCCAGCGGGGAATTCTAATGTCACTGAGTTTCCAATGGTTTGCTGAATTTCTTTTGGATCCTGTCCTCTCCTGGATTGTAGTTAATCCCTAAGATTTTCATTATTGGATCGGCAGTATCTTTGTAGGCACTGAGTTTTTTGCTGATGGTTTGGTTGATGACCATTTTGTTAGGAATAGCTTAGTTGTTATCTTAGCAATTTGCTCTTGACATTTTTTAATGCTATCAGCTCCGTGAAACAGATCATCCATGTAAATAGACTTCTTGATTATGTCCTTGGTCTCTAAATCCGGGGCGTTGTCATCTGCGATTTGATGGATAGTACGAATTGCTTGCCATGGTACGCAGTCAACGCCGTATGTCACAGTGTTAAGGAAAAATTCGCCCAATGGTTCTGTTTTGTTGGGTCGCCAGAGGATTCGAAATTTCTCGCGGTCCGGTTTCGGGATCAGGAACTGGCGAAACATCTGTTTCATGTCGCTGGTGTAAAGTAAACTCGTACTGTCTATTCTGAAGGATAATATCAAAGATGTGACTCTGCAATTTCGGACCTGGGTAGATGAGCTGATTTAGAGAGATTCTGTTGCTTGATGGCGCGCTAGCGTTAAAAACGTTCCTCAATTTTGTTGTAACAGCATCTTTTCCGATGATGCTGATATATGGGATGTAGTAAGCATTTCCGGTCTCGTCTCGCTGCTTTGCAGCAGGAATTGGGGACATGTGTTGCGACGTGAGATAGTCTTCCATAAATTCGTTTGATATTTTCTTGTGAGTCTCGTTTTGTTCCCAACGTCTTTCTTGTCCAATAAAGAATATTACTACATTTCTATACGAATTTCCCAATTCAGGTGTGTCAATGTTCCAAGGGATTGGGACGATGCAGCGGCAATCTTTAGTTCGAGAGTGGTTTTCAATGAATAAGTTTTCGCAGTACGAACTCTCAACTTTACAGATGTCTTCTTTGGTAATTGGCATGTCCCAGAAATCCATAAGGTTTGGCTCGAACTCTGATAGTGCAGTAAAGGCTGAGGTTCGTTTTCCACTTCCGTTTCCCGGGTCTCCAGATACGATCCACCCACCAAGAAATGTGTTTTGCATTAATAATCCTTCCTTCTTCTCCAAACCTGGACGTAACACTATTCAATATACTGGTCCACCAAATAGCAAAGGAATATGTGCTGGTTTGTTAAAATGCAGATCTGCAAGAGGTTTGTGAAAGGAGGATTTCCAGGCGATGTGACTGACCATGCTGGGAAGTGATCCGGTAACTCGTTTGACCACGAGTGCTTTTATGTTTATGAATGGTTGATCTGGATTATCAAGTTTTAGTTTTATATTGGCAATATAGCGGACTGTTCCTATCTCCGCTCCTACTCCAATAACTTTGACAAGTGTTCGTTTTTTAGGCAATCGTAACTTCTGCACCAAATCTTCGGATATGTAATTGGCTTGGCTGCTTTGATCCAGCAAGCAACGAACTGGAATGTTGTCATCGTTAACTAAAAGCGTTGCAATAGTTGTAGGTAGGAGCACACTAGAAGACGCATCGGACTCATTTTGGCACAGGTAAGTGCTACTCGTCGATGGAAGGTTAGCCGTGGAATTTGGTTGCGGATGCATTTCCGTAATATGAGGTCCTTGACATTTTGCATTTTAAATGCTCTCTTGATTTGCAAAGAGAGTGATAGTCGAAACGATGCTTTAAGCAATAGATGCAGATCTTGTGGTCACGTAGCATGGCTTCCCGATTCTGTGGCTCAAGAACTTTGGACAGTTCATAACTGGATGGTTTTCTGTGCAGATGAAGCACTTCCTTGTTACCTTTGTTGCTGCTTCTTTCGATTGAAGTGTAACATGTACTTTGGTATGCGGCTTACTGAAATCCTTTCTAGGTACCTTATGAGATGACTGAATAATTTGACAATTGTCGACTTGATCTAAATGATGCTGGTATTCCTTGAACATGAAGTCTTCTATTTCCTCTAAGGTAGGAAGTCTGGTTTTACAGTTGTAGAAATCGTCCAATCTGCTACGTGTGATACGATCTAAACCTCGAAGAATTAAATAGGCCATGATCTGTTGTCCACTTATTTTATTTCTTTTGAGATTGGAGACCCGTCCTTTATTGTAGTGCATGTATGAAATTATAGACTCTGCATTTCCTAGGATTCTTGGACATCGTGGTAGAGGTAGCATAGCCTCTAGTTCAACTTTTGCTAAATGTCTCGGATTGTCAAACGTTTGGTCCAATGTTGACCAGGCAACCGGATAGTTGTCTCCAGTCAAGTCCAAATCGATAATTGCTTCCAATGCTTTCCCAGTGAGCTTCGACTTGAGTAAAGTGAAGCGATCAATGTTTGACATTCGGCTTTTCACTACCAGTGAATCGAACTGCTCTTTAAATTCACGGTACTTTGTGATGTAACCACTATATTCTCTTAGGCGTACCTCCGGGATTTTGATACCCTCTGCACGCGGTCTGTCTGCCTTCTATTCATTTATTGTTAATTAAGCACTTTAGCAATAATGCAATACTGATCTACAAATGCACTTTATGTCAATAACACACTTTTAATATAACCTACATACGCCTCTTTGTTAATTTAGCACTTTAGTTTAAACCTAGTTATTTACAAATTAAACCCCTTTTGCATGTACTTTGATTTAAGTAATTAAAGTATAAAAGAAAGTATTTTTGGTATATAAAAATGAGTTACATTCAAAAGGCAATCAGCGTTGTTTTAATTCCACAAGCGGGCAACAAAAGAGTTGTTCGCTATACAAAACATTTGGTGACCCCGACGCGATCGGTGCATAGTACAGGGTTTCCCCCACCAGTGGTAAGAGCTCTAGTACTCGATCATTGAGGCGTTAGACTGGGCCGACACAGTCTCTCTATTTTTTTAAGTAGTCTTATACGGCGTTAAGCTCGGCCGACAGAGCTCAGGCGTGTGGTTGGGCCAACACAACCATTATACACATCTAATACATTGGTAAGGCGTAAACTGGGCCCACACAGTTTCTCTTAAAAACAGGCGTAGCCGAAATGGAGCAGCTAACTGCAGAACAAGCCGAGTGTGGAAAGGCTATCGCGAATGCATGTTCACCAATTTCAAAAAGGACTCGGCTTCGCGGAAAACAACGACATATTTAGAAGACAGTTTGCTGAAGCTGAACCAGGAGTGGAATGACTTCAGCACAAGAGACGAAAGTATCCAGGCTCTAAGAGAGTCCAACCCCAAACACGACAACTTTGATGAGAAGTTCTTTGAGCAAGTAAAGAAGATGAACGACCAATTCAAGGAACGTTTGGAAACAATGATCGACGAAACAAGTCGATCAACATCTACACTTCCCAAAATCAACACATCTTCTGCTGCAGCAACATCACAGCAAAAGCAGATTCGAGCTGAATCTGCTGCAATCGCAGGTCTTAAACGACTCATTCAAAGGATAAATGTCGAGCTAGAGCAAAGTCAGTTGCCTACATCGACCAACGATCGAATGCAGTTAACGCTCATTGGGACAACATTTGCAGAATTCATCGAGAGATAGTGTCAGAAGATGAGTCTGGCTCCCTACTCTCAAAATGAGTTCTTTGAAATAGAGCATTCCTACAATGACATCCTCACCCAACTAATGGAAAGAAGGACGTCAGGAAGTGCAAACATAGCACAACCAGGTATCGAGACAACTGCTCGACTACCAAGAATAAATCTACCAGTATTTAATGGAGATTATTTACAATGGAGGCAGTTTGCAGAACTCTTCCAGCAACTCATACATCAACAAAGCATAGGCCTTTCGCAAAAGATGTACTACTTGAAGGCAAACGTGACAGGAGATGCTGCACGTCTGATTCAATAGCTCCCCATAACCGGGGAGAGTTATGAAACAAAAATTCGTGGCTCTACCAGTCCTAAACGTAGTGTCCGCAGGTGGACTTAAAAAAATGCATGATGGATTGAAGGAAGCATTGCTTGGTATTGGCAACCTTGGCAAAGAAACATCCTGTTGGGACGCATTAGTATTACACCTGATGCTACAGAAGTTGGATCCAGAAAGCCACCGGTTGTTTGAGCAGTCCTTGACCAATCCCCGTGAAGTACCGCAAGTTTCAACATTTCTAGCGTTTTTGGAGAAATGCAACAGAAAATGAATAGACGTGCTACTTATGTAAAGACGCCTCTCACATGTTAGCGAAATGTAAGAGGTTCGTACAAATGTCTCCACAAGAACGAAATTTTAAGGTACGAGACCTAAAGCTCTGCCTAAATTGTTAAAGTCCGGTCACGCATACCGCGACTGCAAATCCGGAACATGTTTAAGGTGCCAACAGAAACACAATACTGTGTTGCACTTTGGTGCTCAGATAGAAAATTATAAGCCCATTCCCTCCAAAGATCTTCAGCGTGCATCAACCAATGCTGCATTTCATGAAAGGGAAGAGACATCCTGCGTTTTTCTAGCAACAGCAAGGATCAACATTTTAGATAGTCAGAGAAACACAGTAGAGGCAACAGCAATACTTGACTCTGGCTCTCAGCTTTCATTTATCTCTGAGAATCTATACAGAAAATTGGGATGATCCAAATAGATGGAATAGGATCATCAAAATCCAAATCACATACAAGAACGCCACTCGAAATACAGTCCAAAAATGCAAGTTTCAGAGCAACAGTTGAGGTTTTCATACTGCCAAAAATAACGTCTGAACAGCCAAGACAAGACGTCAAAATCATTGGGTGGAAGGTTCCAGCAAACTTGCAATTAGCTGACCCTCACTTCAACAAATCTAAAAAAATTGGCATTTTGCTTGGCGCGGAATTATACTATGAACTTATGTGCGTTGGACAAGTGAAAATGGGGAAAAATTTACCTACGCTTCAAAATACCACATTGGGATGGGTAGTCTTAGGTAAGCTATCGAAGAATGTCACAGCTAAAAACGCATTCTGTGGCATATCTACAAATGAACTACACGAGCAATTAGAGATTTTGGAAAATTGAAGAAGATGCGGCGACGCCGAAGAAAAAACTCAGCGCCGTAGAACAGAAATGTGAAGAACACTATCACTATCAAGCCAAATGACATCCCTTCAAATCACTACTTCCTTCCTCACCATTGTGTACAAAAACCAGAAAGTACCACAACTAAGCTTCGAGTTGTATTTGACGCTGCATGCAAAACATCAAATGGAGTCGCATTAAACGATGTTTTGATGGTGGGACCAACAATTCAGAATGAACTCTTTGGGTTGCTGCTCCGATTTCGGTCTTACAAGTATGTCTTTACCGCTCACATAGCCAAAATGTATCGACAAATTCTCATGAGCGAAGAGAACAGAATGTTCCAGCTTATCATCTGAAGGGATGACACACAAAAACCGTTGAAAATATACCAACTCTCCATTGTCACTTACGGCACATCTTCGGCCTCCTACTAAGCAACAAAAAGTTTGCAGCATTTGGCAGATTTGGAAAAACGACATTACCCAGAGGGTGCAAGAATTGCCAAATCCGATTTCTACGTGGATGATGTTATGTCGGGCCATGATGACTTTGCAAGGGCTCTTGCTATTCGAAATGAACTGGAAGTTTTGCTTAAAGGAGGAGGATTGGAATTAAGAAAGTGGTGCACAAATCATCCTCAGCTGTTACAGGGAATACCAGAGAGTCGCATCGAAATTAAGGTCGACATTGGGGGGAAGGAGGATGAGCACGTCAAAACCCTTGGCATGATATGGTACCCATTAGAGGACTATTTCGCGATAAAAACAAGTTTATCAGAAAACAAGCATACAACCAAACGATCTATCCTATCAGACACGGCACGTTTATATGATCCACTTGGGTTAATAAACCCAGTAATAACTACAACAAAAATTATGCTACAAGAACTCTGGATGCTTAAATTAGACTGGAATTCTGCTGTACCCCAAGAATTACACACCAGGTGGCAAAACTTTCATCTACAACTTTCGGCGCCGAATTCTCCCACAATTCCACGGCATGTACTCTCTTTAAGCAAGGCAAGGGTGATCGAGATTCACGGTTTTTCAGATGCAAGTGAAAAGGCATATGGCGCCGCGATCTACATTAGATGTATAGATACCAATTCCGGAATTTCGGTGAACCTTTTATGTGCAAAATCTCGAGTATCACTGCTTAAGAAGCCATCACTGCCTCGACTCCAACTCTCGGCTGCAGTTCTATTAGCAGAATTGGTCAGCAACGTAAAAGGATATTTAAATATTGATATAAATAGAACGGTCTATTGGACGGACTCAATGATCACATTAGCATGGATCAGAAAGGAGTCATCTTCATTTAAGACATTCGTTGCAAATCGTGTGGCAGAAATTCAAAGGCTGTCGCGAATCAAAGACTGGAAACATGTACCAACAAGGTACAATCCAGCTGACAAAGTTTCCAGAGGCATGAGGCCCGACGAACTGCTTACATCGACTCAATGGTTCAAGGGGAAAGGATTTCTACGAGAGCCAGAATACGAATGGCCCTCAGAACCCATTATTCTCCAACATCTGATCAAAGGGAAGAAAAGGAGGTTAAAATAGTTTTGACCTGCTGTAAAAGGAAGGAATCATTGATTGACTCTATAGACCACAGAGGGTCATTCATAAGACTAAGACAAATCATTGCATACATTCGGAGATTCTGCCAGAACGCAAAGAGACATAATAGAATATGTGGGCAGGCACTGGAAGCAACAGAAGAACACAAAGCTGAGATTTTCATACTGAGGAAAATTCAGGCGGAATACTTCTCAGAAGACATGATAAAATTAAAGAAAGCAAGTTGTGTTTCACCCAGCAGCAAGCTGAGTTCCTTGGTACCATTTGTTGATGATCATGGACTAATTCGTGTTGGCGGAAGGTTACAAGCAACAAGCATTCCATTTGATGCCAAACACCCATTGTCAAATTGTTAGCACGATATCTCCATGAGAAACATCTGCATGCGGGTCAACAAGCACTGGAAGCGATAACCAGGCCATGAAGAACTTCACACAATAGTAACAGATATAGAAGGAATTCTAAATTCCAGACTTCTTACCAGCTTGTCGACTAATCCCAACGATCCGCAAGCACTGACTCGAGGACATTTTTTGATTGGCGAGCCTCTCACCTCAGTTGTCAATCCGTACGCAAAAGAAATGCCAACTACTCTTACCAAAAGATGGGAATTAGTTAAACTACTACAAAATCAATTTTGGAAGCGCTGTACAAAGGAATATTTACATGAGCTACAAACCCGAACAAAATGGCATCAGGAGAATAAGACTATACATCCAGGCACTATAGTGTTTCTAATGGAAGACAACATACCTCACTTGAAGTGAAGGAAGGATAGTAAAGGAACACAAGGGGGCTGATGGTCTGACCAGAGTTGTGGAAGTGGGGACCGCAAAGGGCACTTTCAGACGAGCTGTGCACAAGGTGTGTCCCTTACCCATAGAAGATAAATCGCCCCAAATCAGCTCCCCTACCCAAATCGATAGTAAAGTAGTCCTTAGTGAAGAGATAAAAAATGCACCACCTTGGCAGCCTCCGCTTGCAAGGTCACCGCAGCAGGCAAAGCACTAAGCACATCTCATCTGAAAATCCGACATCCAGCACCTCAACGGCCATCAAGGAAACGAAAAATCTTGCCCATAAATTCCAAATGGCTACAGAATCCTGAGGCGATGAGGCGTACCAAGCTCAGCAACAACAAACAAATAACACCCATCCCAAGGGTGCTAACTCGAAATTCATGAAATTCTATCTCATACTGTCATTGTGTACGGTATTGGTATGTCAGACCTTTGCTCTATCACCAGTGGAGATCATCCCCTTTAACAAACCACCCGGGATATACTTTGAAAACATTGGTCAAGCTGAACTAGCTACTGAATCTTGGATCTGTTAATAAAGACTAATGGATACCCTGACAGAACCCGTATGAGACGCTCTCCATTCGACTTCATTGGGACAATAGCCAACAAGGCATTTGGCATACTTGACCAGGAATATGCTGATGTAATGAAAAGAACGATCAAAGAATCTAGAACAAACGAACAATATTTGCTTCAACTAATAAAGAATCAAACATCGATATTAGACTCAACTGAAAACATTATGCGAAAGGATAGCGAATTTACCAACAAGCAATTCCATATCATCGACAACCCTTTGGATGAGATCAACAATAGAATCCTTGAACAGAATTGTTGCTGAGCAAAATGTTCTCGAAAAATGTAATGCTCCGTCAATCTATACTTCGTTGATCATGTCCAGATATCAAAGAACTCAATCTATAATTCTCGATGTACTAACAGATTGTCGTAATGGGAAGATTAACCCTCTTTTAGTAACACCAGACCAATTAAATACGGAACTGAATAACATTCGGAACAACCTCCTGATAACACTACGAATACCAGGAGATTCTGATCACTTAATCCTACTATAACTCTACAGCTTAATGACAGCACAGTCCCGAGTAACAGAGAGCAGCGTAGTTTTTCTTAAACTACCATTACTAAGCAAGGAACCATTTGATATCTTCAAAGTTTTGCCAGTACCAATCAAGCATAACAAAGGATTTGTGAGTATAGCATCCCACACTGAGTTTCTTGCCGTAAATTTGCATAGGGATCAATATTACGATATCTCTGCAAATTAGTTAGCTGCATGCACCCCTACCTTCCAGGGGAAACACATATGCAGACAAAGACATGCCATTTATCACAAAGACGCTGGCCCCAAGCAATGCGAAATGCTGCGTACCTGACTCAAGAAAGGAAAATCGTTTCTGGATACCGTTATATGACTCTAACGCGTGGATTTACGTATTGGATCAAAGCTACACTCTTAATGTGGTATGTGACAGAACAAGCTTTCAAATAACAATAGCCGAAGGAGGAGTTTTAAGATTTCGGCAGAATTGTGTGATCAAGCATGACACACTAACTAGAAGTGCTCATAACCAGTACAGTAGCAGAATAAATCAATCTTTTATTCCTTCCCTAAATATGAGCGAAAACATCATAAACACTCATATCCAGCAACAAGAAGAAACGATCAAGCCACACATATTAGTTGCCGAAAATAATTCACACGCAATAACAAATTTGCAGTCGGCAATACATCAAATGAAGGAACAACAAGAACTTCCGAGGAAATTTGATGCCAGAGACATTCATCATTTTGCAGTTAGCTACGTCACGGTAGCCATAGTAGCGGCGATCGTGATAATGTTTGCCATACAACGACGTAGTAAAAAGTCTACAACTAAACCTGAGCCAGCAAAAAGGGTCCAGTTTCAACTCGGTGGACAACAACCAGACAATTTATGTTGAATGCTTCAACGGGGGGCGTATGTTGAATATTACGATATACGAATTAAGCAATTATGCATTACTTTGCATAATACCGCGAATCGCATTATCGGCTGTGGCAATAGCAT
Source organism: Nephrocerus scutellatus (assembly GCA_947095585.1). Taxonomy (NCBI): domain Eukaryota; kingdom Metazoa; phylum Arthropoda; class Insecta; order Diptera; family Pipunculidae; genus Nephrocerus; species Nephrocerus scutellatus. The sequence continues at coordinate 53,898,077 of OX352762.1, read as the reverse complement.
CAAACTCATCGTAAACAATGCACTTTATGTATTACACATATTTTATTGTTAAATTAAGCACTTTAGCAATAATGCAATACTGATCTACAAATGCACTTTATGTCAATTACACACTTTTTATATAACCTACATACGTTCCCCTCTTTCTTAATTTAGCACTTTAATTTAAACCTAGTTATTTACAAATTAAACCCCTTTTGCATGTACTTTGATTTAAGTAATTTAAGTATAAAAGAAAGTAATTTTGGTAAATAAAAATGAGTTACATTCAAAAGGCAATCAGCGTTGTTTTAATTCTACAAGCGGCCAACAAAAGAGTTGTTCGCTATACAAAACAGATACATTCGGAGTAGGAGTCATTAAGGTTGAAGACGTATTGGCGGCTACAAGAGAAGCCGATCTGGAGACCATAGACGAGGAGACTACGCCAGTAGTAAGATTCGAATCACAAGTGAGTACGATGACTAACCGGAACAATTTTGTATTCCGTGACGTAGAGGAATCCCTGGAACTATTCTCGGGAGAAGAAGGAAGAGGATACGCCAAGTGGGTGAAGGAGTTTGAAGCGGTAGCGGTGTCGTGTGAATGGAACGACATCCAAAAATATTTATATGCGCGTCGGTTGCTGAAGGGAGCTGCCAGGTTGGCAGTTGAGGCCACCGAAATGGTGACTGACTGGACCAAGCTGAAGGCCCACTTAGCGAAAGAATTCGGTGGAAAAACATCCAGTATCGAAATACACCGACAGCTGGAGGGTCGAAAGAAGAGGTCGTCTGAAAGTTTTCTGGAGTACCTGTATGTAATGATGCAGATCCGGAATCAAGATGTGGATGAATCCTCCCTGATTGAGCATGTAATCAACGGTATTCCGGACACGATAGGAAACAAGTCAATCTTATATGAAGCCAAAACGATAGAGGAATTGAAACGCAAGCTGGGGACGTATAGTAAGATGCAGCGTCAAGTTCCGAAGCAGAAAATGGACAGCGGCAGAAACAATATGAATAACAGACCAGGTACATCACCAAGGGGTGCATCTACAGAGAAGCGGTGACACAATTGCGGGTTGTTGTCACATCTGGCTCAAGCTTGCCCAGATAAAGCCAAAGGTATGCGTTGCTTTAAGTGTAACCAGTTCGGACACATTCACCGAATTGCTCGTAGAAGACAGAAACACCCTCACCGTCAAGGAACATAAGCCAGGTGCGCCGCATCGAGTCCGATGACAGTCTTGTCAAGATCAACATCGGCGGAAAACTTCACCACGCATTCGTCGACAATGGAAGTGACGTCTCAATAATGCATCAATCATTTCAAAGGGAAATTCAAGGAACAAAACTTGAACCACCAAGAATGATCCTGAAAGTATAAGGAAATCAGCCGCAGAAGACGTTGGGTTCATGCCTGACAGAAGTGCAGATCGGAGCAGACAAACATTGGATCCGTTTTCAGGTGATACCAGATCAGTGGCTTCGTGACAAAATACTATTGGGAAAGGAATTTTTGAGTAACGTGAACATCTTGATAGAGCGTGGAAAGGTGAAAATCGTAACGAGTAAAGATGTCAGCATAGATGGAGAAATCAAAGCGTACGAATTGGAGGAGAGTAACATATTCGACATAGAAGTAACGGAATGCAAGGGAAAAGGCAACGAATTGCGAGTAGGCAGCGAGAAGTATAGAGCACGCATCGAAGACACCGTAAAATCATACGTGCCGAGAAGATCAGCCAAGTCGTGTACTGAGATGAATATCGTAATGATGGACGAGATACCAGTCTATAGGAAAGCACGGAGGTTGGCGCCGATAGAGAGGAAAATAGTGGACCAACAAATCAAGGAGTGGCTGGAAGAGGGTAAAATCCAGGACAGTCGATCAGAGTACGCAAGTCCGATAGTGCTCGTCAAGAAGAACGATGGTAGTCACAGATTGTGTGTGGACTATAGGGAGCTTAATGCGAAGATGGTTAAGGATCGTTACCCAATGACTGTAATGGAGGATGTATTAGAGCAGTTACACGACGCAAAGATGTTCATAACTTTGGATCTCAGGAACGGGTTTCTTCACGTAGACGTCGCAGAGAGCAGCAGGAAAAATACGGCGTTCTTAACACCAGACGGCCAGTTTGAATTTCGTAGAGTCCCTTTTGGTTTGTGCAATTCACCAGCCACGTTCCAGCGATTAATCAACCAAATATTCCGACACTTGGTTCTGAAGGGATACTTATTACTGCACGTAGACGACATCATAATCTATGGCAAAGACGAGGAGGAGGCGTTGGAGAAGCTGGATGGCGTGTTAGAAGTGGCAGCAGGTTGGTGATTAAGTGGGAAAAATGCAACTTCCTGAGCAGATCTGTGGAATTCTTAGGACACATAGTCGAGAACGGAAGCATTAAACCATCAATGGAAAAGTTAAAGGCTGTGCAGAAGTTCCCGATACCAGGCAATGTAAAACAAATCCAGAGTTTCCTTGGATTGACGGGATTTTTCGAAAGTTCGTCCAGGGGTACTCACAAATCGCCAAGCCGCTTTCAGACCTATTGTGCAAGTCAGCGAAATTTGTCATTGGAGAAGAACAGGAAACTGCGATCAACACACTCAAGTCATGTCTGTGTATGGAACCAGTATTAAAATGGTTCAATCCTGCATTGCAGACCGAGCATCATACGGACGCAAGTTTGATCGGATATGGGGGAGTATTGCTGCAGAAACACGAGGACAACGAATTCCATCCAGTTTTTTATCTAAGCTTCAAGACGGCGGCATCAGAGAAAAATTATACAAGCTACGAAATAGAAGTGTGTGCCATCATGAAGTGTCTGCAGAAGCTGCGTGTGTACTTATTGGGGATTTACTTTACTGTGGCTACCGACTGCAAAGCATTCCAAGCAACAATGACGAAGAAATATCTCTGTCCGAGGGTGGCTAGGTGGGCTATCATGCTCCAAGAATACAACATGAAGGTGGTACACCGGGCGGGAGCGGCGATGCGCTGAGTAGGTACCCAGCGGTTATGAGAATCGAGGAGAGCATCCTGCATAAAATCAAAGTAGCGCAAGGCAAAGACGAGTATTGCCAGTCGGTGATGGAAATCCTGGCAGCAACAGGGAACTACAAAGATTATGAGTTAAGGAATGACGTCCTCTACAAGTTTGAAGACGGAGCACATCTGCTGGTAATTCCGAAGTACATGCAGAAAGAAATATTGAGAGGGATCCACGAACAGGGTCATATCGGTGCACGAAAGGTGGAAGCTATTTGCAAGCAGGACTACTTCATCCCTAGGCTGGGCAGCTGCGTCGAAGGCGTCCTGGCTAACTGTGTTGCATGCATCTTGGCCGCAAAGAGGAGTGGAAAAGCACCCGATCGAGAAAGGCGACGTGCCACTTCATACTTACCACGTCGATCATTTGGGACCCCTCCCATCCACTAATAAATTTTACAATTATCTTTTTGTAGTTGTCGACGCATTCTCGAAGTTCATCTGGATCTACTCAGTAAGGAGCACCAAGTGCGATGAAGTAGTGAAGAAGCTGGAGTTGCAGAGTGAGGTCTTCGGCCAACTGGTCCGAATCGTGTCAGACAAGGGGGCAGCCTTTACCGCTACTGCGTTTAAAGAGTTTTGCAAATCCAACAACATTCAGCACATTCTAACCACAACCGGAGTACCGAGAGGCAACGGTCAGGTGGAATGGATGAACAGGATCATCATTGAGATTCACAAAATTGTCGGTTGACGATCCCAGGAAGTGGCACAAGCATGTAAGTAGGGTTCAAAGTGTTATGAACTCGCCCGTATCCCGAAGCACCCAGCGCAGTCCATTCCGTCTCATGTTTGGGACAATAATGAGAAGAGAGGGTAGCCATGAACTGCGAGCACTACTGGAGGAGGTGATGAGGGACGACTTCGAAAATAAGGCAAGCCGCTAAAGAACAGATCGCCAAAGTACAAGAGGAGAATAGGAGGACCTATGATAGAAAGAGGAAGGCATCCAGATCATACGGAGTGGGCGACCTGGTCGCTATAATGAGGACTCAGTTTGGCGCAGGGCTGAAGCTACACGTGAAGTACTTCGGACCATATGAGGCGACGAAAGTAAAAGGAAGAGATAGGTATGACGTCCGAAAGGTGGGGCAACATGAAGGCCCGAAAACAACATAAACAGCAGCCGACTGCATGAAGCCATTGGCCACGGATGATAACAGCGAAATAGAAGACGAAGAGATCGAGTATGTCAGGTACGACTGAGGGCAGTCGTAAGAGCAGGATGGCCGAATGTAGAGATAAGATAAGTAGCATTGTAGGATTAGTTTCAATATTGTATTACTATTTAATTCTCTTAGTGACATTGACACAAGTAATGTAATGAGACAAGCAATGTGATGAACACATTCTTGCCGTATTCTATTTCGTTTGCCTTTCCAGTCATCGTCGCATCGTCGGCCGTCAACAGCACAGCGATCGTATTTCTTATTGGAGTGACCTAGTTGTGTGCATATAAAATGCCACGACTAGACATTCCAATGGGAAATAAGATAACGGCATGTACAGAGTAAAGTTGATCGCAATAGTAGTCATCGTGTGCGGTGTTGGTGCACTGGCGACGTTGGCTCTAAAAGTGCTGACTTAGATACGCTATTAGTATGGAACTTTTTTTAAGAAAACAACGACGTTGACGATGGCGATGGGTGGAAGGCGACGACTAGACCAGGATGAGAAAAGTAGTTAGAGTTTTTCCCCAACCGCGGTGCCGATAAGTCGAGAAGTCGAAATAAGAATTAGTATAGTAAACTCATATGTATCATTTAAATTTAATTGTATAGACTTAGTAAAATATATATATATATATATATATATATACCATGATGTAAATTTCAAAACGCCTTTTGAAAGGAAAAACTTCTATTCTATTCTATTTAAATATAAATTAATTAATTGCGCGCATAGTATTTTACTGTACTTCCATACATATTTTCAAACACGTCTCTTAAAAGGAAAAACTCATTTGTGCATATAAACAAATTGAGCGAGGGAATCAAATCATCATCTCTTTTTGTATTGAAAACTCAATCTCTCAATCAATCTCAATGAAATATAAACTTATCCACCTTCCGTTAAAAGTAAGCCACGTCCATAGCTGTGTAGAACTATTTATCACCTATCATATTATACCAATATTTAGGCACACCCATTTTAAACACGACCCTTTTTACTTTTACGGAAAAGTGAGTTTTATGGCTCTACCACTGGCAAGAGTTGTTCGATTGGCCCAATTTTTTATGTTAGTTTTATTAACTTTCATTTAGTATCAATTAACCCAAAAACCTCCTTCAAACTACTTGAAAAAATGCATTTTTCCAAAAGAAATGCAAACTTTGAAAGGGGCGTCTCCCCAAAACAAGATTGCGGTTTACATGGTCTGCTCAATGAGGGTTTTCAGGGAAGGGGTCCCTGGAAACCATAACCCTTTCAAGCTTTTTAACACATTATATTTTTTTATATATAGTTATAATTAAATGATAACACAATATTATTTGTAATAGGATTACTAAAAAATTTACAAAATATTAGTTCACATGTTACGATTTTATGACATAAAACACAATTGATTAACTTAGAAATAACAAATGTCCAGATATTTATTGATACTAATATCAGTGAACTTGTTTTATTTTTATCTTAATGCATCTAGTTCTTACTTCCTAAACCGGTTTTTCCTTAACTTCGAAGTCAAATGATTCAACCAAATACGCTGTTTCGGTGATGCATGGTAAATTCTTAATTTTATTTTCTATGTGTTCATAAGATTCTTCGTAGATATCCGTATTCCCCATTTTTGTCAAAATTTCATGAATTATTTCTGTAAAGTTGGTTATTGTTTCTGAGTCGTTATCTACAATACCATATTTCTTTTGTTTTAAACGTTCGGCAGATTCGATTCCTTCCAAGACGTTGAAAAGTCTTCTGAACCGTTTCTTGTGGTTTCATAATCTTAAGAACATGTGTTTATGCCTTGACTTCATTAAAACAGTTGTAACTTGAACTATTAGAATGTTCGGTTTCAGTTGTATTATTGTACTTTTATTCAGACTTTACCTAAAACATAAATCATATTAAAATATTTTAGTTTATTATGTAATACAATCTGACCTTTATCATGTCAATGTTATCTAACCCCTCAGTACGCCAACAATTAAGGGATCATTTATCGTAAGCGTGGAGGCAACCAGCAGTTCAATGCCGACAACCATTCAAGAACATTGAAAATCTGTGAAAAATGTTTTCACATCTGGAGCGAAAAGTGTTGTTGGTAGGAGCCAGGCAAGGCACAGCACGTGGCATACCGAGGATACCTGGAGGCGGTAGGACTAGATGGTATACCCGCAGAGCTTCTGCGTGACGCTCCAACGAGGCAGAAAGTTTTCCCGACGAGTGGAAGAAGGGAATGATTGTCAAGCTCCCTAACAAATGTAGTATTATTGAGTGCGAAAACTGGAGAGGCATTTGCGTTCTTTCTGCAGTTGCAAAGGTAATAGCCAAAGTAGTGCTTGAGCGTATTAAGGAACATCTGGAAGATACACTCGATACAGCCGAGGATACCTGGAGGCGGATTGAAGAACGTAAGCTACTTAAAGCTCGTATTGTAGATACCACAGCAGCAGCGAGGATCGAGCTAGAGTCCCTGTATCGAAGAAAAATGAAAGAAATGCAGCGTAGTGTAAGACGTGACAAACCTAATTATATTAACAACCTGGCCTCAGAACTAGAGGAAGCAACGAGCAGGTGCTATAGCAGAACCGTTTACAGAATTACCAAAGAGCTGACAGGTGGTCACCGCTCTAGCCAACATCCGGTGGCCTAGTTGGTGCCGTACTCGTTTCAGATATGGATCAGCTAAAGCGATGATAGGAGCATTTTTCAACGGTCCTTAACTGTCTATTCGCTAACGATATGCACCCAAATCAAACGGAGCTGCCGGAAGTAACAATTTTCCGAATTCGCACCTCAACTCCCAGTCAAGATGAGATCGCTACCGCGATTAACGCACTAAAGAACAACAACTCAGTAGGACTAGATGGTATACCCGCAGAGCTTCTGCGTGCCGCTCCAACGACATCAGCATAGCTTTTATATCCTCTTGTAGAGAGAACCTGGGAGGCAGAGAGTTTCCCCGACGAGTGGAAGAAGGGAATGATTGTCAAGCTCCCTAAAAAATGTAGTCTTATGGAGTGCGAAAACTGGAGAGGCATTTGCGTTCTTCCTGCAGTTGCAACGGTAATAGCCAAAGTAGTGCTTGAGCGTATTAAGGAACATCTGGAAGATACACTCGAAGCCGAACAAGCCGGTTTCCGCACTGGATCCTCCTGTGTAGACCACATAAACACCCTGCGGATCATTATTGAACAGTGCGTTGAATTCCGGTCACCACTACACAAGCTGTCTATCGATTTTGAGAAAGCGTTTGACAGTGTCAACAGACAGTTTATCTGGCTCGCATTGCGCAGGAGATGTATATCCGATAAACTATTAGCTATTATTAAAGCAACCTATGATGGCTCTAAATGTCATTTCCTGCATACAGGAAAGCTGTCAGAGGAATTCGAGAACCTAAGTGGGGTATGACAAGGTTGCATTCTATCGGCGATACTTTTATTTGTTGCTGATTAGCGATGTTCTTCCCGCAGCTTTATCTACTGGAAACGGAGGAATTCGTTGGACTCTTACATCGCAACTCAAACATCTACTACGCTGGCGACGTTTGTTTACTCTCACACAGAATTATGAAGCTGCACCAAATGACAACAAATGTGGAAAGGGTGGCAAATATTGCGGGTTTTTAAGATTAATGTCAAAACTAAAATCATCAACCTCGGCACTAATTGAGTAACTCAAGTTAACATTGCCTGACAACCGGTAGAGAGAATAGAGTTTCCAGTATCTTGGGAGTATTATCTAGACCGAAGGTGGAAGGGTGAACCGTTCTGCATTGTCAACCGAATCGGCAAAGCAAAATCAGTGTTTGGAATTATGTCCATTATATGGCGAAGCAACGCGATCAGCTTACATGTAATAATTTAAATTAAAATTTAATTTAGCAAATAAAAGCAGCTATTCAAAAGAACCTGTTGTATCTGTGCTGTTGTATGGGTGCAGCACTTGAAAGGTGACCGCTACTATCACAAAAAGATTACAAACGTTCGTAAATAGGTGCCTACGGAACATCTTAAGGGTTTTCTGGCCTAACCGTATCTCTAACGAACATCATTACCAGAGAACGGGTCAGGAACCAATAGGCACTCCGAAAAGGGAACAGTTCCAAAGCAAATTACACAATGCAATGGAGTCCGTTATCTAAGGATGGAAGAAGAAGGGTCGTCCGAGAAATACATGGCGCAAAACAGTTGAGGAGGAGTCACAGCAATTGGGGAAGAGTTGGAAAGAGCTGAAGCTCATTGCCAGGGACCGCACGCGATGGCGCGTAGGCGTAGTAGAGGCCCTAGGACCTAGGATATAGGACATAAATGAAAAAATGACAATCTTCGGACATACTGTTAGGTTGTGATAACTTCTATGACCGTAGAAGCGTATAATGCTTTGCCAAGCTTTGTATTTCAACTTCGGTATGATCGTCAAGTGTAGGTGCTTTTCGCGTCACCAAATTTATGAAAAAGAAAAAAAGAAAAATAATTAAATTGATTCCAATAACTTTGACGTAGATCCAGCTAAATTAAGATTATGCTGCTGCAGATTGAAAAATTAATACAATGGGCTGGATTTTAAAAGTTAAATAATAGAACAAGAATGGGAACAGTAATGGAATTTATGTTTTTTATTTTGTAGATTAATTAATCCGCTAAAGAGGCGACTTTCTTACGTGAAGTTTTAACAAGGGCGAGATTGTTTTTGCCTCTATTATTAAAAAAATTCGCAACAAAAATTTATCTATGATTTGACATAACATAAGATTTGGTTTATACAGTATAGCCCGGAAGGTAATTTACGCCCCTGCCACGCCTCAACCTCCCAAAATTGTAGGCGGTATATGGGGGGAGGGACTTTTAAAACTTTTTTTTTGGAAAATTAATTTTTGAAGTGGTTTGTGGGTTAATTGGTACTAAATGAAAGATAATAAAAATGCCTTTCAAACAAAAAAAAATTGGTCCAATCGAAAAACCATTGCCAGTGGTAAAATCAGAAAACTGACTTTTCCGTAAAAGTAAAAAAGGGGCATGTTTAAAAATATTGGTATAATATGAAAGGTGGTAAATAGTTACACACAGCCATAGCATTTTAATTGGCGTCACCTGATTTGAACGGAAGGTGGATCCGTTTGTATTGGCTTTATGTGCTATTTCATATAATTGAGTTTTTCCATACAAAAACAGGTGTTATGTAGCAAAATACGGTGTAGCCCGGAAGGGGTAAGGGAATCCAGACATACCTCCTCTGAAAGCTCTTATTGAGCCGATCTTGAAAACCGCCATTTTGTTTTGGGGAGACGCTTCCTTTCATTAGTACCAATTAACCCTCAAACTTCCTTCCGGCCTATACCGTATTTTGCTCTATACATATGTATATAACATGATGTAATTCTCAAAACGCCTTTTGGAAGGAAAAACTTCTATTTAAATATAAATTAATTAATTGCGCGCATAGTATTTTACTGTACTGTTTCCACACATATTTTTAAACACGTCTCTTTAAAGGAAAAACTCATTTGTGAATATAAACAAATTGAGCGAGGGAATCAAATCATCATCTCTTTTTGTATTGAAAACTCAATCTCTCAATCAATCTCAATGAAATATAAACTTATCCACCTTCCGTTAAAAGTAAGCCACGTCCATAGCTGTGTAGAACTATTTATCATCTATCATATTATACCAATAATAGGATAATTAAATGATAACACAATATTATTTGTAATAGGATTACTAAAAAATTTACAAAATATTAGTTCACATGTTACGATTTTATGACATAAAACACAATTGATTAACTTAGAAATAACAAATGTCCAGATATTTATTGTTACTAATATCAGTGAACTTGTTTTATTTTTATCTTAATGTATCTAGGTTTTACTTCCTAAACCGGTTTTCCCTTAACTTCGAAGTCAAATGATTCAACCAAATACGCTGTTTCGGTGATGCATGGTAAATTCTTAATTTTATTTTCTATGTGTTCATAAGATTCTTCGTAGATATCCGTATTACCCATTTTTGTCAAAATTTCATGAATTATTTCTGTAAAGTTGGTTATTGTTTCTGAGTCGTTATCTACAATACCATTTTTCTTTTGTTTTAAACGTTCGGCAGACGACATTTTTTTCCGATTCCTTCCAAGACGTTGAAAAGTCTTCTGAACCGTTTCTTGTGGTTTCATAATCTTAAGAACATGTGTATATGCCTTGACTTCATTAAAACAGTTGTAACTTGAACTATTAGAATGTTCGTCTTCAGTTGTATTATTGTACTTTTTATCAGACTTTACCTAAAACTTAAATCATATTAAAATATTTTAGTTTATTATGTAATGCAATCTGACCTTTATCATGTCAATGTTATCTAACCAATTATCTTTGATATCTGAATTTTTTTTCCAATGATAATGTCCCTCTTTGTCGAAATGTCCTTCTTCTAATTCTTCTCTCATATTAAACGGAGTAATTCTCACATCATCCTCTATCGAAACTACTCCTTCTTCACCACCTTCAATATCACTGTCTTTCAGTTCATGCCTAGGGGAAAAAATACCAAATCTGCAGTGTAGCTAGGATCACACTCCAATAAATAAAGTTTTGCCATCTATAGAGTATAACCCACCCCAACCATTCCTCTGTTTTCCATCTTGTACCAAAAAATTCTACTCTAGTACGGCCATTTCACTTTTGTGTAGCGTTGAAATGCAAGATTTTGAAAGATTTTTATAAAAGATTTTTTAAAGAAAAATTAATAATCCGTTAAATGTCGCACGAAAAATGTGAAAAGTAACCAACACCTTCACATTTTGTTGCGCTTTTTAAAACGTTTTTATTAGCTCGCTTTCGTGTATGTCTGTCTGTGCGGGTGGAATTTTCTAATTGATTTTAAACTAACTTCTCATTGAGCTAGAGACTTGAAACATTTAACATAGCTCAGAATTGGACGAGCATTGACAAATGCTGAAATATAAAAACACACACAAAGCACTGCAACCCAACAACAAAACAACCCCAATCGTAAAGCAAGTAGTGCTGCCCACAGCGCACAGCGCACAACGCATACAGAACACAGTCATTATAGTATAAAATGATCTAATGCCGGGAAAAAATTTCTATGGGAAAAAATCTCTGGTTACATAACCCATAGAAATTTGGAAGTGATCGAAACCCAGGGTCAAGCGGCTGCCATACATTTTTTAAATTCCCTATATTAACTACGTGTCCCCGTGGCTGTCGGACTGGCTGGCTGGCTGGTCAGATTGTGATCAATTTTTAACCCACTTCCCAAAGCCCGATTTTATTTAAATTTTGCACACATGTATATTTCTGGTGATAATACGTTCTATTAAAATTTGAAAGTGATCGTGCCGTGGGGTCGGGGGGCTCCCATACAAATATTTTTTCCATATAGCAGCATCAGATCGTGTCATACTTCAATGACTGTGTTCTGCGTTCGCTGGAATTCAATATATGTACCTTTGGTTATTGGAGAATTTACATGAATAATTTTTATTTTTATTTTTTTTTTAAATTTTAAAAACCATTACCAAAAGTCAATGTCAAAAATTTTTTATTTTTTTTAAATTGTATTTTCAAACGCGATTATCTCGAAAAATGCTTTCGGATAATTTTTTTTAGACAAATGCAGTATAAAGCCTATTTAATAATAATTTAATAATAATAACATTCGGCGCGACAGATCGTTGCGGTCCAAGGCCTAGCTTCTCGCGACTATTTGTGTTGTGAATGTATATTTTTGGACACAAATGAAGGAACCTATAATTTATGGCCGGATCCGAATGGCGAATTGAGAAGCTTTCTGTGACAATTTATTACTCTTGGAAGGTTATTCAGCCATTCACGAGAGATTAAAGCCTATTTAGTTTCCTACAAATCGATGGCACAATGTTTATGTATGATTATTTACATCGTATTATATGCTAAAAATCACCTATCTGTTCTCGATGAAGGCGGACATTCCACAGTTCAACTTCTACTTTTAATTTGGTATCTTTGAAGAATACTGCACCTTCCAGAAGCATAAATCCGTTCTTGCCACTCCTACATGAAGTGTTTATTATTTATGGGAGCGGAAAACAAAAAAAGCGGCCCAGATTTTATTCGAATAACGAGAGCGAGTCGAGAATTTCGTATACATGTATATGATGATTAATAAGAAGCTTTCCGCGACAAGTTATTAAATCTCTGAAGTTTGTCAGACTTCCGTGCGAGTTGAGACACAGTGAAAAATACTTTTTGGTGTTACTGGAATTCAAATCACGAACCTCCTGCTCAGAAGTCATGCTGTTATCCACTGAGCCTCTCCGTTTTATGTGCAAAAATATATATGCTCAACACAAATGATTGCGAGAAAACTAGAGGCCTTGGACTGCAATGGTCTGTCGCGCCGAATATTATATTATTATTATATCATATATATTTAATAGTACAATACACATTCTTATAATACTTTTATGTGTGTTGTGTTTGTGTTATTTTTCCTTTTTAGAAACAAGCCACAAGCGTCAAGAACTATTGAATCGGGTGAAAGGATTAATTATGTTATGCTTGTTGATTTATTTTCCCACCGCTATTTAGAATAGGAGAAACACTTGGTGTCATTAAGATAATTCGAGTTCGAGTTTTACAGGCATGGCATCAAATTGGATCAACCTTGCCTGTGTGTGCAGTATAGCGACCAATTGATATTAGTGTCCACACCACTATCATCTGAAAGGTCTTGTCTTATTAAAAAGAAAACATGAAAGAAATGTTAACAGTTTCTGAGTTTTTAACATAATTTATTTTTGTTATCCATTAATAGTGCCCACTATTTTTAAATTCTCTATATTAACTTCGCGTGACCAGTTGTCTGTCTATCTATCTTTCGGTAGTGAAATCTTGTGATCAATTTTAAAAACACTTCCTAAACTCAATTTTCTTTAAATTTTGTACACTGTTATATGTGACAACACTTTATATTAAAATTTGGAAGTGATCGGACCTCGGGGAGGGAGGCTCTCATAAAATTTTTTTAAAAAAATTACACTATTTTCTTTGAATTTTGTACACATGTTTATCTCCGATGAACACTTTTTGGAAAAATTTCAAAGTGATCGGGCTCCAGGGACGAGGAGCTCCCTTATAATTTTTTTTTAAAAAATATACCCGATTTTAATTAAAATTCAAAACTGGGCCTCGGGGGCTCCCATACAAACTTTTTTTTAAACATTCCTGATTTTCTTGAAATTTTATGCACATGTTTATCTCCGAAGAAAACTTTTTGTAAAAATTTGAAAGTGATCGTTCTCAGTTTGTTTTTGACATATTTACCACGAAAACCACAAAAATTCTGTTACTTTGACAGCTTACCCGTGGATTTAGTTCTGGATATGGTTTGAGTAAATCGAAGGAGGCATAAGTCTCACTCACTCACAAAATCCTTGAGCTGATGTATTATTATATTGATGAGGAAAAAGCTGATTTTGCATACAAAATGCAGGCAAACTGCAGTATAGAGTATAGGCACCATAAACAAAATAAATAAGGTATGCCCGAGAAATCTATAACTATCTCTTTCCCTGGTCATCTGGTTCAAATATTTTTGATTAAGGTCTTTTCATTAACTATGTGCATATTATGAATTAACAGTGATAATAAAGTGATTTTATATATACACAGGGTGTTCGGGTTTGGGATGCTAATCCGCTAAGGGGTGATTCCTTGGTTCATTCTGAAAAAAAAAATTGTATGGGAGAGGGGTCAATTTTTGATATTCTTTAAGATGCAGGGTGTTTAAAAAATGTTGTTCTGAAAAAAAATACACACAAATATTAAGCTGTACTTCCAAAATATTTATCGGCGAGGTCTTATTTGACTGGTAATGGTATAGGCTAATTTAAGATCTAAGTGGTTATCTTGCATCTGCATCCGTTTGAGAGCTATGATGCTGTAAAAAATATATGATTTTTTTTATAAAATTCAATTTTTCCCAAAAAAAAAAACCGTTATAATTTTTTATTTTTTTGACCTTATTTTAATTCGCCTTGATATTCTCTACAACTCCTAATACAAAGTTTGACTCTCGATTTATTGCGGTATAAAGGTTTAAATATGTGATGAAAAAATAAACATTTTATTTTTAAATATTTTATTAGATAAAATTACTACATGTAGTTAAAAAAGATGCTCAAAATGTCCTCCTTGTGATTGAATACAGGCTAATATTCGTTTAAGATGGCCTGAAAACCCGAGCGAAAAAAACACCATATAAAACCGATTTCTGGTCTCTGGCGTGATGCATCTGGCTAACGGTAAATACTCGTATTTGATATTTTGTATACAATACTACATCCGTTCAGGAACTTCAAAAATATTTGAATATTGTAATTGTTTGATTGAAAGCAATTTTGGCAATGATAGTTTTGTGAAACATATTCTATGGGCAGATGAATCTCAATTCACAAGAGATGGCATAACAAATTCTCACAATCTACACACGTGGGCTGCTGAAAATGCTCATTCCACAAAACGAACATCATTTCAGCACCGCTTCAGTGTAACGTATGGGCTAGCGTAATTGGCGATAATTTAATTGGACCATACATATTACCATCGACATTAAATAGTGAACGTTATTTACAATTTTTACAAAATGATTTGCCACTCCCACTTGATGATGTTTCTGTTTTATGTGGATTCTTGCACACATACCAACATGATGGTGCACCTAGTCACTACGGTATAAATGTTAAAAATTGGTTAAATGAAAATTATCCAAGTCCAATTCATTGGCCTGCAAGATCCCCAGATTTAACAGTATTAGATTTTTTAAATTCTCTATATTAACCTCGCATGCCCGTGGCTGGCTGGCTGGCTGGTCACATTTTCTGATCAATTTTTAACCCACTTCCCAAAGCCCGATGCACACATGTATATTTCCGGTGGCAATACTTTCTATTAAAATATTTTACAAAATTTACCCGATTTTCTTCAAATTTTATATACATGTGTATCTCCGATGGAAAACACTATTTTTATAAATTTTGGAGACCCCGGGCCCCGGGGTCGTGATGCCCCAAAGTATTTAAAAAAAAATTACCAAATTTTCTTTAAATTTGATATACGTGTGTATCTCCATGGACAACACTTTTTGTAAAAAATTTGGAGACCCAGGCCTCCGGGGCTGTGGGACCCCATACAAATTTTTTAAAAAAATTAGGTCGATTTTCTTCAAATTTTATACACATGTGTATCTTCGAAGGACAAAACTTTTTGCAGCTACACAGATAAAGGAAGAATTACCAAGAATTGAAATAACCAAAGGCATACTTATTTTGAGCATCTTTTATAACTACATGTAGTATTTTTACCTAATAAAATATTTAAAAAGAAATTGTTAATTTTTTCATCACATATTTAAACCTTTATACCGAAATAAGTCTAGAGTCAAACTTTGTATTAGGAGTTTTAGAGAATATCAAGGCGAATTAAAATAAGGTCAAAAAAATAAAAAATTATAACGGTTTTTTTTGAGAAAAATTGAATTTTATAAAAAAATCATATTTTTTACAGCATCATAGCTCTCAAACGGATGCAGATGCAAGATTACCACTTAGATACAATTACCAGTCAAATAAGACCTCGCCGATAAATATTTTGGAAGTTACAGTTTAATATATGTGTGTATTTTTTTCTGAACAACATTTTTTAAACACCCTGCATCTCAAAGGATATCAAAAAGTTGGCCCCCGTCCCATACGATTTTTTGCTCGTTATTTTGGATCTCCATACAATCTTGTAAGTCTTAAGTATTAAGTATTTCCATTGTGAGAGCGCCCTTAATAAATATCCACAAACGAAATTTCATATGAAATTGGTATGCATACTAAGATCAGAGGGTCGCAAGATACGTACAAGGTGTATATGTAACAACAGGCGTATTTTATTAGCCGAGGAATAATGAATTACAACAACAATTGCACTTCTTCTTATTCCTTCTTTGGAATAAGAAAACCTGCTGTTTCTCAAATTCTAATTCATTATTCCTCGGCAAATAAAATACGCCTAACATAGCATACAATTTAATTGCTGTGTGGTGTTTTTTATTTATTTGTGTTATTGTACTTTTACGCGCAGTTTCCACTCAAATAACAATGGGCCAAAAAAACCAAGCCTAATTCTACCGGGAGGAAATTCTACACTTCAAGCACACAAGGGATGAACTATGACGGAATCTACATTAGCTGTATTTTATTTGGAATCCGAATACGAATTCGAATGTCAAAACCAGCCAAAACCAAACAGCAGGTTTTCAAATTCCAAAGAAGGAATTCGACAGTGCAATTGTTGTTGTAATTCCCAATTTGAATTCAAATAAAATACAGCTATTATGTTTTCGATTTCAGTGAAAATCACTTATTTTTTTTGCTGTTTTTCGCAAAAACAGTAAACATCCACATTATAAAAGGCACTGAAATCGAGTTGCTGAAATTATTTGATTTCCTTTCACTCGAAAAATTAACGCGCCGTTTCCACATTAAATGACAGTAATGCTACAATGAAATAATTTGCTTGTGTACGTATATGGGCTTCAAATAATGCTACAATAAATGTGAGTCGAGTTAAAAGGAAAATTTTCAAGGTCAGCATAAATGAAAAGGCGAAATTTTAAATTGAAGAGAAGGGTCGCACTGCAAACACCGATGCGACCAGTGTGGTTGACGAAATAAGTAAAGAGGACGACAAAAATTATGAATGGAGGAAACAAGAAACGTCAAAAAATTTCATGGACAAGTTTGTCCGCGACGGTTCGAGAGAAATATATTCCTTTTCATATATTCCTTCTCTGTTGCACTTATAGATTTCCAGATTTCAGTTGTGTAAGTGCATTCTCAACTTGTGTTTTGTATCACATTATATGAAGAACTGGTTACGCACTCACACTGCTTTACAGCTTAGTAGTACTTTAGTTCGTACGTCGTTGTGTGCACGTCGCACCAACCGTGCGCTGTGGCTGCTATGTTTTTACCACAAAATCGAATCTCCGATTAGAGAATTTACAAGAAAAATTCAAATTTTTAAATTCTGGCTGGTGGAATCTTGCGATCAATTTTTTACGAACTTCCTAAAGCCCGATTTTCCTGAAATTGTACACATGTGTATTTCCGGTTACAATACTTTCTATTAAAATTTTGAAGTGATTGGGTTCCCATACAAATGTTTTAAAAAACATCGGGTATTCTTCAATTTTCTTCAAATTTTGTGAGCGATACACAGTATTAAATTTTGAGGGCTTTTCAAAATTTAATAATTAATTCATGCTTCAAAAAATAATAATATGTTTTTATTGATATGATTTTTGTTAGTAATAGAATGACATCACCGAAATTAAAGATGATAAATTGTAAAATATAGTAAAAAAATAACAACCCATAAAAATTACAATCTTTCTATTAAATTCTCTAATCGGGGAAACACAATGCGCAATTTGAATAAGAACGGATAAATTTTTTAAAATTTTTGTTAGGGAGCCCTTCGACCCCGGGACCCCATCACTTCCAAATATTTACAAAAAGTGTTGTCCATCGGAGATACACATGCGTATAAAATTTGTAGAAAATCCGGTAAATTTTGTAAAAAAATTTGTATGGCACCCGAGGCATGAGGTGCCATAGATTTTGATTTTCTATTCCTAGAATTATTGTGGGAATTTTAAACGAGGGTGGTTCCTTTTAATTCTAGAGCTCGATTTTGCAACGTTTGTATTTCGTTCCATGTTTGTTGGATTCGTTTTTAATGATTTACATTTTACAATCCATTTGTATGTTTTCGAATTAACACAAGGATCATAAAATTCAATATAATTTTATGGTAATTACAGCATTCTGAATCATCGTCAAACCACCAATTAAATTCCTTCCACACATTGGTAGAGTATAATTTGTTTTATAATTTTATAGTGAGGAGATTCATCGAAAACGCTTTTAAAAATCTTTATATGATTTTTACTTATTTCAGTAAAAATTTTTGAAGGGGGATGAAGTGAGCCAAAATCCGAATCTTTCTTATAATTTTTATAAAAATATTAAAGACTCATTTTGAAGTTTCATTTTCTCATCCGATTTTATTAATCTGCTTTCACAATGCGTACAGTGTTTTATAAATAAAAAATGGGTGGTCTTCAGAAACATTTAACTCGTAATAGCAATTTCGGTTATTGGACCCTTGGTCACAACTAGTCAAAATTTTCTAATAATTTTTCTCTTATTTGGTCACCTTTCATATTATTCATATCCGTTTATTACCTAAGTCAGTGAATCCATCAATAAAATCATTATAAGAATTATATGCAAGATCTTGTTTAATTAAGACGTCGTCATATACAATAACCGTATATCTTAAATCTGGCACCTTCCAGATAAATTATTAGAAATGTCTCCATTACTACCAGGTTTTATGTGTTTTACTGGCATCCAACTTCGAATTGAAGATACAGCTGGTAGTTTTTAAATATCGATATGTGATATAGGATGCCAAACTGGATGACATCGGCTCGAATTCGGGACCGGTGGAGAGACTTTTTGCGGGATGAGTTTGTCTTCTTCTGCATCGGTACAAATTAATTTCAAATGAGGTTCGTATTTCTCAAATTATTCTACGGTTAAATCTGCGTTACTGGAATTAGGTTTATAATAGTTATGGTGTACACTTTTTATATAACTTGGGTCAGGCATGTTAAAATAATCATCTTCGTTTTCGATATCACTAGAATAACCTAAATTTAAAGATAAGATAGTACCCGGTTTAAGATGATTTCGAAGCTTGGCTTCGTCAAAGAAATGATCATCGCATGCCTTAAACATTTATTTAATTTGTTTTTATCTTACATTATAAATACATTGACACAGTCTTTTATTATTTGGATTTAATCACTAACATAAATGGTTTTCAGTTCAATACAGACAAACAGGGGTCAAGTCCTACCTACAAAAACATATTATTATTCTTTGAAGCATGGATTAATTATTAAATTGGTGAAAAGCCCTGAAAATTTAATGCTACACATCGGTCACAAAATTTGAGGAAAATTGGAGAAAATCGGGTAAATTTTTTAAAACATTTGTATGGAAGCTTTCCGACTTCGGAGCCTAATCACTTCTTAATTTTAATAGAAAGTATTGTCACCAGAAATAGACATGTGCACATTTGTAAATTCGAAGATCATCGGGCTTTGGGATGTGGGTTAAAAATTAACCACAAGATTACACCGGCCAGCCACCCAGCCGGCACCGGGCAACCGGTAAATAATTCTCTGTCTAATCAGAGATACACATGTGTATTTAAATCGAGTAACATTAAAAAAAAATTATGGAAGCCAACCCGCCCCAGGGTCACGACCTCTTCCAAATTTTAACAAAAAGTGTTGTCCATCAGAGATACGCAGGTGTATAAAATTTAAAGAAAACCGGGTAAATTAAGAAAAACTAGGCATGGGAGCCCCCCGAAAGTATTGTCACCGGAAATACACATATGTACAAAAATTAAGGAAATCGGGCTTTAGGAAGTGCGTTAAAAATTAATCGCAAGATTCCACCAGCCACCCAACCAAGCACAGCCAACCGTGCACGCAAAGTTAATAGTTTAAAAATTAAAATTTTTCTTGTAAATTCTCTAATCGGAGATTCGATTTTGTGGTGAAATTACCCATTTGGTGGTGAAAACACAGCGCACGGTTGGTGCAACGTGCACACAACAAAAGTTTGTTAACTTAAGAACCAACATAACCAGCGGAAAATTTTCTTTTTGTCAAAACCAAAATCGACACATGCTATATTGCTTTGGCAAAGCATTTCTGTAACTCTATGATTTCCCATATATTTTATTTAGTTTTTGCCATGGGTTTTTTTCAGGGATAACTACATAATTTTACTCACGAAAGCAAAATATTTTATTATAGCCTTACGCAACGCTTGATTTATAACGGGTGTTTTTTTAAGAGGTTGCCGATTTTTTTTTTGAATAAAACACATATAAAATTATGAAATGACCAAAATTTTTTTTTATTTGGTAGATAATTTTTTGGCATTTAACATTTAAACACAATTTCTGGCATATCGCTACCACGACTATTTTTCACAAATGTCATTCTGGAGGTCCAATTTTCCAGCACTTTTTCAAGCATTTGAGGGCGTATGTCAGCAATGACACGTTGAATATTGGTTTCCAAAGCGTCAATCGATTGAGGTTTATCCACATAAACCAATGACTTCACGTATCCCCACAAAAAGTAATCGAGTGGCGTCAAATCGCACGAACGCGGAGGCCAATTAACCGGACCATTTCTCGAAATAATGTTGTCGTTGAAAGTTTCTTTCAATAAGTCGATTGTTTCACGTGCTGTATGGCAAGTGGCACCATCTTGTTGAAACCACATTTCATCCATATCCATATCTTCAAGATTTGACAACAAAAACTCATTTAACATGGTTCTGTATCGATTTCCATTCACGGTAACGCGTCGTCCTTCCTCATTTTTAAAGAAATATGGACCGATGATCCCACCAGCCCATAGACCGCACCAAACAGTACATTTATCAGGATGCATTGGTAATTCTTGAACGGCGTGTGGATTATCTTTGCTCCAAATGCGACAATTTTGTTTGTTGACGTATCCATTTAACAAAACGATTTAACGATTATGTGCACCATAAAATTCACGAAGTGCTCTATAAACATTTTTAATTGAACACTGATTTTGAAAATAAATTTCCACGATTTGAAAACGTTGTTCTGGAGTTAACCTATTCATAATGATTTGCCAAACAATACTGAGTAGAAATGCCACTTTGAGCTGTCAAAACAACTGTCATAAAATAAAACGACATCTATCGGAAAAACAAACCTCCTAAAAAAACACCCTTTATATGTGGCGTGCGAGAAAAAATGAGCAAGACGGCTGTTAAATATCAATTGTGGTTAGCCAGACGAGAGAAGTAGTATATTTTTTAATGTAACCACAATGCTATAGATAACATTTACCATGTAGTTTAAAATAACTATAACATTCGTGTAGTGTCAATCTCTACTGGCTAACTACACCTTCAATTTAACTAAATTCGGCCCGGTCACTTTGTCTCGCACGACTCAAATGTACATTTTGCATTATTGTTATTTAACAATTGCTATATTGCTTTCAACAAAATGTTAGGTATTTTTAGTTGTTAACGGCTGATCAATGCAACAGCAAAAACTAACCAAATTTTGGTAAATTTTTTGTTTCATGTGTTTGCCAACTTATCCATATGTAATTTTTAAAAGTAACCAAAAAATTTTTTATGGTTAACGCTAAACCAATTCTGGTCTATCCAATGTGTTTGTTGTTGTAATTTTTATTTTTTTGTTGAAAGCAATATAGCAAATGAAACAGCGTGCATTACAAAACTTGCGCTGCGAGCGATTCGGTTCTCTTTTGCTTAGTGTTGGGCGCATTCGAATGATATAATCGATTATAATCGATTATTGAAATGTCTCAAGATATCTCGAGATATTTATCAAAATCACTCGAATGATTTCTTATTTCTGTTCTACCGAACTAGCGCGAACGAGATATATGGTATGGATATGCGATGCGCAGCGGCGAGCGACATATCCCGTCTGAGAGCGAAAAGATAAAAGAATAACAAGTCAAGAACAACAATAAGCAAAAGCAACAAGGAAAAACACAAGCAAATGCTTTCTGATTTCTGTATTTATACACATCATACATCATAGAATGGTTCATGGCCCATGGCGAAGCAATACACATAACACATCACCCATGTGCGATACTGCGATCTGCTTCTGCGATGTGCTTGCGCTTACGACTGCGTAGTGCGACCAACAAGCTACAACGAGAGAAAAGAAAACAGAAATAATAATACCGAGACCGAGAACTCGAGTGATCATTCGAATGATTTTGTAACGGAGTACTCGATGCTCATAATCGATTATCATTCGAATGATTTTGCAACCTAGCGAGACCGAGTTCTCGAGTGATCATTCGAATGATTTTGTAACGGAGTACTCGATCTCATAATCGATTATCATTCGAATGATTTTGCAACCTAGCGAGACCGAGTTCTCGAGTGATCATTCGAATGATTTTGCAACCTTGCGAGACCGAGTTCTCGAGTGATCATTCGAATGATTTTGCAACCTTGCGAGCGAGTTCTCGAGTGATCATTCGAATGATTTTGGATGAAATGTTAATGTAAAATGTTAATATCAGCCACATTTATGAATTATGATCACGATTTTTATGAAATTTTCAGTGGTTATTACTGAATGGTGGCGGAAGGTTATAGGCTATAGTAATAATTTTTTAACCAATTTTTATGAAATTTTCAGTGGTTATTACTTAATGGTGGGGGAAGGTTATAGGCTATAGTAATAATTTTTTAACCAATTTTTATGAAATTTTCAGTGGTTATTACTGAATGGTGGGAGAAGGTTATATGCTATAGTAACCATTTTTAACCAATTTTTATGAAATTTTCAGTGGTTATTACTGAATGGTGGGGGAAGGTTATAGGCTATAGTAATAATTTTTTAACCAATTATTTCTAAAAAATAAAAATTCAAAAAAGGTTTCTTTTTTTTTGCTCTTTTGAATCATTCGAATGATAATCGATTATATCCATCATTCGAATACTTAATAATCGATTCTTGAAATCATTCGATTATGCCCATCACTACGTTTCGCTCATGCAGAAGGCTACTGACATGGTATTGCCAAGTGGAATGTGTCGGAAATAGATATTTGCTATATTGCTTTCAACAAAATGAGTTAGGTAATTTTTGTGGTTAACGGCTCCATTCAATTTTTTGTTTCATGTGTTTGCCAACTTATCCATATATAATTTTTAAAAGTCGAATCTGGTGGTGGGAATTATAACTAAAAATTTGGTTAAATATTTCTTAACCAAAAAATTTTTTTTGGTTAACGCTAAACCTTTTCTTGTCTACCCAATGTGTTGTTGTAATTTTTATTTTTTTGTATAAAGCAATATATCAATTAGATACCAATCAAAACAAAATGACGTGCTTGCGCCACTAACTATAATAGCACACACACACTAATAATTACCACTATTAACTTGCGGTATTGTTTGCCTCATGCCTTATTGCGCGAAAAATTGGCCCACAGACTCACAAAAAATAATAAATATTGCATCCCACATTTCCGAAAGAACTTTAACTTTACAATTTACTAACTTATCATATTGATCACTGTCTTCCTCATCTGAATCCAATGTGTGTTTTTTACTTGCGTAACAATTTTTTAAATTATATTTGCACTCCACTAAATACTCAGCTTTTCGTTTTGCCATTTTAAAATTTTAAAGTTTATAAAACTTTCAAAGGGTTTCGGCTTCCGTCTTTTCTTTATAAGCCGTATTTTATTTGCCGAGGAACAACAACAATTGCACTGTCGAATTCCTTCTTTGAAATTGTGAAAACCTGCTGTTTGGCTGGTTTTGGCTGGTTTTGACATTCGAATTCCGAATTCGCTCGGCAATAAACTGCAGCTATAGTATAGATAGATATGTTCATGTGATTACTACGATAAGTTAATCTTGTTTTTCATTGGTTTTTAGAAGTAAATTTAATTTTATTTAATCAAATATCAAATAAAAATAAAAACAAATATTATTATATTATATTGGTTGTCCGACGGAATTCAAAAACAATGCACCACTAATAATATTAAGAATATATATATATATATTTATATATATAGAGAATATAGAGTTTGACGGAATTTTCGCCATCTGCCACGTCCCCTACGAAAAATGAATGTCGATTGGTCCCATTTTCTTTTAAATGGACGGTATTTTTATTATCTTTTATGTGATATAAATTAACCCCCAAACCTCCTTCAAACCTCATGAAAACACTTCGTGCTCTCCTTCCAGAGTCTAGATTCAGGCATTAAGAGTATTCATAACAACATAAAAAAAATGTATATGGTGTCCACTGACTCAGCTTCTACCTGAGCGTCGACCTTGTCGAGTTGTAGGGTCTAAGTATGGTCAAAGATTCTTGGGAAATTTTCCCTAAGATGAGTTCTGAAACTATAGGGCGCTCGTAGTATTGTACCATCTTTCCTAATTCCTCCTACCATCTCCTTCATCTGCTATCCACATCCCCGTCCTTAACCCCTGGGCTGGATTAAGGTGTCATACGACCCGTGTCGATAATCAGCCTTTTAAAAATAGCCCAGTCTCGAACGGAGTGTCACGGATGCCTGGCGCCCTCCTGACTAAACTAGCCTTATCTGTGTCCGCCACTCGTGGGAATCATATGGGAGCATATAATAAAAAAATGTCCTTTGATATTTTTGAGAAAACTAGCACAAAAACTTTAAATACCGGTTCTTCTTTCTCGGACGGTAGCACGATGCAATCGCTGACTACTGGTAGTGCCCCTGCAACGGCGGATGGTGTCGCCACTGCCAACAAGCGCAGAGCGGCTATTAAAGCTAAAAATAACTTTGCTTCTGCTAGTTGTGAGAAAACTAGCACTTCTAATACCGGTTCTTCTTCCATACCGGACGGTAGCACGGTGCAATCGCTGTCTACCTTCAGTGCCCCTGCAACGTGGGATAGTGCCGACAAACGAAGAGCGGTTATTAAGGCGAAAAATAAATTTTCAATTACTGGTTCTTCTTCTATACCGGACGGTAGCACGGTGCAATCGCTGGCTACCGGAAGGGCCCCTGCAACGGTGAGTGGTGGTTTATCAACTGCCGACAAGCGCAGAGCGGCTATTAAAGGGAATCCTTCTACCAGCAGTGGCAGGGTTGTGGCACCTCATGGCCCTCCCGCCACATGCAACAAGAAAGGAGGTAAAGTCGTACCGACTACTTCACTTGGGAGTACATCTAGAAAGTCGCTCTACAAGGACTGGCGTAATGCCAATCGGACACTAAGGGCCCTCGGAGCTATTCCTGAGACTAGCAGGAAGCCGAGACAAATCGCCACCATTACATCTCAGAGGTCCTTTAGCGACGTCCTAAAAGACAGGATCGTTGTCGCGGTAATTGGTCGTAGCGACACAGACGGATCCGTCTCTCCTAATCAGTGGCAGCAAATCAATGTCAAATGTCTGGCAGTTTCGCGAGCTTTATGAAGGGTCGCACTGGACCTCATCCTGCCACATACGATGGCGGTTGGCACCAAGGCCGGATAAAGCTAATAGCGTGCGAAGATTCGATATCTTGTGATCTCTTTAAACTGGCTATTGGCAGTCTTTGGGTGGTTTGGCCTGGTGCCAAGCTAAAGGATGTTGCGAAGGAGGATATCCCTAGCCGACCAAGAGCACAAACTTGGATTCTCATCGAACCCCCACTGCTGATGGAATACTCGAAGTCTTATGGTTAAGCAATCCCACCCTTTAAACGTACGACTGGAAGGTCGCTAAGATAGAGGAGCGTAGGGGTTACTACAGATCCGCGATAGTTGTGATCAACCAGGAATCCCTAGCTCCCCTGGTAAGATCAAAGGCGTGATTCAGTTTGGATGAAACCACATTACACTTCGGGTCTATAAGAAGGATGAGTTAGAAACAGGTAAACTACCCCTTCATCCCTCGGACTCGGAGTTCAAGTTCCTGAACCGGGAACATCCGTCACCTTCCCTACGAGGGATGACGTTGTTCCCTAAGCTTCGGCTACCCTGTCACAGTCTTCTTTCTCCATGATAGTTAACGATGTTCCCCACGCTTCGGTCAATCCGTCGCAGTCTTCCGTCTCCATGGCTGACACTCTGTCGGACTTGGAGGACCTTCTATTCAGGGAATCTACCAATGAAGACGAGCTTCTCAAGAGCACAAACTTGGATTCTCATCGAACCCCCACTGCTGATGGAATACTCGAAGTCTTATGGTTAAGCAATCCCACCCTTTAAACGTACGACTGGAAGGTCGCTAAGATAGAGGAGCGTAGGGGTTACTACAGATCCGCGATAGTTGTGATCAACCAGGAATCCCTAGCTCCCCTGGTAAGATCAAAGGCGTGATTCAGTTTGGATGAAACCACATTACACTTCGGGTCTATAAGAAGGATGAGTTAGAAACAGGTAAACTACCCCTTCATCCCTCGGACTCGGAGTTCAAGTTCCTGAACCGGGAACATCCGTCACCTTCCCTACGAGGGATGACGTTGTTCCCTAAGCTTCGGCTACCCTGTCACAGTCTTCTTTCTCCATGATAGTTAACGATGTTCCCCACGCTTCGGTCAATCCGTCGCAGTCTTCCGTCTCCATGGCTGACACTCTGTCGGACTTGGAGGACCTTCTATTCAGGGAATCTACCAATGAAGACGAGCTTCTCAACTCGACTTTGGAGGGGGATGAGCTGGAGGCTTCAGCCTCCCTTCTACTCCGTTCTTGTAAAGACGGAGTAGATATAGTCCTGATACAAGAGCCTTGGGTTGTTAACAACAGAGTTTGTGGACTTAGGACTCCTAATTACTATCCACTATATGTGGCAGACAAAGGTAAGCCTAGATCTAGATAGTCTTATTGTATCCTTACTCCCTAATTTTAGCGACAGTGATACCACCGCGGTGAAACTGGAGACTGCCAAGGGTGCATATTTAATGGCATTGGCATATCTGCCACACGACTGCGTGAAATCTCTACCAGGTGTTAATCTGGAAAGATTAATCGAGGAAGCGAAATCCAATAAAACAAGCTTTAAAACTCTGAGCTGTAGAAAGCTTTTCAAAGGAATTCGGACATTATCCTTCCTTTGCTTGAGACAATTTTCAAAAGTTGTCTTGATTTGGTCTATATTCCAGTCACATGGAGAGAAGTGAAAGTGGTCTTCATTCCAAAAGCAGGTAAATGTTCCCACGTCAGTCCAAAAGACCTCAGACCCATTAGCCTTTCGTCATTCCTTTTAGAAACATTAGAAGGACTGATCGATATCCACCTTCGTACTAGTATTGACAAAAGACTTCTATCCGTCGATCAACACACGTACTGCAAGGGCAAATCTGTAGAAACAGCTCTGCATACGCTAGTACGTTCCATTGAAAACTCCCTTTATCACAAGGAATACTCAATGGTGGTTTTCCTGGACATCTAAGGCGCTTTTAATAACGTCAAAACATCTGCAAGCACGGATGCGCTGTCGACTTTGGGGGTGAACGACTCACTGGGCGAACTAATTGATCTTCTACTTACAAGTAGGATCATAAATTCAAGACTTGGTGTGTCGTCTGCGAAAAGATTTGTCAGCAGAGGCACCCCGCAAGGAGGAGTTCTGTCCCCACTTCTGTGGAACCTGGTGGTGAATGAGCTGCTGGTTTGCCTGGGGTGGGAGGGCTGCGGAGTGATCGCCTATGCGGACGACGTTGCCATAGCCGTCTCAGGAAAGCACCCACACACCTTGAAAGAACTTCTGCAGAATGCTCTAAATAAGCTAATAAGCTGGGCAGATCGCTGTGGTCTAGGGGTAAACCCCGAAAAAACCGAACTTGTCCTCTTTACGAGGAAGTACAAAATTCCACTCGTTAACCCTCCGTCCATCAAGGGCACAAACTTGACGTTCTCCTATAAGGCCAAATGTCTTGGTCTTATTCTAGATAGGAAGCTGAGCTGGAAACCCAACATACAAGATAGAGTCCGTAAAGCCACAGTGGCATTCTTCTCAAGCAAAAAACAGCAGTAGTTAGACATATTCTGCTATATGTAGCTGTTTGGTGGACTGCATTAGATAAAGCGATTAATCGCGAAAAACTAAGCAGAGGCCAAAGATCAGCTTGTCTTTGTGTGAGCGGAGCGCTTCGTACAACTCCCTCTGCTTCACTGGACATTCTGCTCAAGCTTGCTCCACTCGCCATCTTCGGCAGACAACTGGCTGCAAGCGCGGCTACCCGACTCAGAGCAATCTCTCAGTGGACCGTGAATGATTTCGGCCACTCTTCTATCCAGAATCCAATCAGGACTCCACTTTCTAACTTAGACTACACCATTCCGCAGCTCCACTTCAACAAAAACTTCCAGGTTACCATCCCCTCCAGGTCTTCTTGGGAGGAAGGTATCTACTTGGAAAATGAAGGAATTCACTTCTACACAGACGGGTCGAAAACTGATGAAGGGGTTGGCGGAGGTGTCTTTTCAAAAAAACTAAATCTAAGTCTCTCTTTCCGTCTTCCTATTCACTGTAGTGTTTTCCAAGCGGAAATCATGGCTATTAAGGAAGCCTTGTCTTGGCTGAAAAGTAATGTCATATCTGTTAAGGATATCCGAGCCAAGAGAGCCAAGCTTCGCTAAGGTCCATAGAATCAGTTTCCACAAATTTCATGGCGGATGCAGTTCAACATTCACCTGTGCCGGGGCATAAAGACATTCCTGGTAATTGTATGGCTGATGAACTCGCCAAACATGGAACCACACTACCCCTATTGCCTGAATATGGTTCAATAGGCATGCCGATCGCTACGTGCAAACTCATGTTTAAACAAAATGATATTGTAAAAACTAATTATATAGGGTCAAACGGCACAACTTGCATAGCAACGAAGCAGATCTGGCCCAAGTTAGATCCCAAACGCTATAAGTGTGTGATCTTTCAAAACAGACTGCACATTAGTGCCATTATAGTTGCCATAACTAGACACTGTCTCATAGGCAAAATGAGCTCAGTCAAGGAAAAAATTCTCTCCTTTTTCAGTACTAAGTCACAGCTCAGGTGGAGCAGTCTGTCGAACTGCACCATTTCAAGATCGATATGGCCATCCTACAGCAAAAAGAAAACCACCGAGCTGTTATCCAGAACACGGAAGGATATTGCCAGAGTTGTGGCTAACAGCACTGGCCACTGGCCTGTGGGCAGTCATGCTGCTAAGTTTGTTATACCGCACAACAACTTCCGCAGAAGTTGCAAAGATGAAAATGAAAAAGAAACTCTCATACACTTCCTCTGCAGTTGTCCGGCTTTAGCTTGACCCTGCTAGAGCCGGACACCGCATTTTAGTTAAACCATTTTTCTACGACCTGAAAGAGCTCTCAGTTTACAGGGTCATCGACTTGATCTCATACCTAACCGCTACAGCCTGGATTTAAGCCCTGTCCTTATCCATGCTAGATCCCTCGAGTTTTGTGGCACCAAAATGGCGCACACTAGCGCTAGTTGAGGACCTCGCAAGTACTGCGTGGACCACCACTCTACCTACCTACCTATCTTCTCGAGGCCACGTACGCAGCCAGTGATCGCTATCTAGCGCAGCTAAGTGTTCTTTATGCAAAACAGCTCTTGCTCTCATTATAGACTCTAGATTTAAGGATTCATAGCAACATGAAAAAAAAATTGAAGTGTGGCCACAACACGACTTTCTTTTACGGACGGGTACGAATCTTCATTATGTGTATATTAAACTTTTTTTTAATTTTTTTTTTAGTTATTTTTAAATTTTGTTTTAATTTTCTTTTGCACTCAACAGATTTATCATAAGTGCTAAACTTTTTGGGATATTTGCGAAAACTCGAAAAACTGTACAAGTAAACTGCCACTTCCGGTTGGCCGCCAAAATCAGCTGGAACCTAAAAATTGATGTAAAAAGCTTAAATATCAATTCCACCGTCTGGACTGTAGAGTGCACACAGCCAGACAGACATTGATTTTTTTTCGCTATTCTGACTCAGGATATACGGAAATGGGTAAATCTGCAAAAATCCCAAGTTCAAAAATTTTCATGATTACTATACTTTCTTTTACTATGTAAAATAATTCCATTAATAGCGGTTTCGTTCAGAAAAATGTCGGGTTTGTTTTCGTTTGCAAAATTGAATGAGAAGGCTACTATATAAAAATTCTAGACAATGTATCAAAAAAATATATCTGGGTGTCCTCTGACCAAAGTGTCCAATCCCTACCGATACATGGCTTTTTTTTTGCTTATTTACAAAACAGGTGTTCAAAATTTTAGGAGCAAATATTTTAAAATTATGAAAAATTTATAAAAACATGAGATTTCTAAAAACAATTCGTATGGTGATTCATTGACTTAGGAGTCTGACCACTTCCAAATTATGATAGAAACCTGCTCATAATTAGTATAAATACCCTACGTAAAGTTTGGCTGTCTAAATGGAACTTACATAAATACATACATACAGACAGGTCGATTTTGACGTAAACTGTATTAGATAAGACCTTTTGGTTAAAATCGATTTCGTTTTACGCGCGAGTTACGCAAGCTCATCAAGCTGACACAGCACCTGCAAAGCCTCCGCGATTGACCGGATATCATAAGTAGTTGACCCACAGCGGTCATCGCTCCAGACTTGTATCATTTCCAAGAAATTGTTAATTTTGCATTTTCATTTAAATTGTATTTTATTGTCAATTAGGCATATTTATTTTCCAATTAATTGTTAATTTTGCATTTTTCTTTGAATTTATTTAACTGTCAATTATGCATAAATAGAAATGCATTCTTGTTCAATTGTTCAACTAATAATATTTGTAAAATTTTTAGATTCAGAATAAACTTGTAAGTCAAAGTGGAAAGTTGTCTTTTTTTTTATTTCCCGCACGGTTCACACTCGTAATTGGCGCAGTCTTCCGGTCCGGTTAGCAGTCGAAGTCGATTATAATTCACCGCGAAGTTTTGTATACATAGTTTGTCATATCGAGAGAATATCGGTATTAGAAAACGTAACTATTCGTTAGTGAAAAAAAAAATGTGACGTCGGCCTAGCGGAGGAATCAGGAAATAGAAAACTTCGAACAAACCTAAAAGATGGCATAAAGGGAGGTCGGCTAACAATCGCTGTGATGATCCTGTTTCGTTCGTTTTCGTAAGAAAGCTTAGGCTCTAAAACGGGCGAAATATCGACATTTTTTTTGTTGGACTAAGACGAGTTCCGGCTTTGCAAAAAGCCTTCTTCTGCGTTTGACATCCGACTAAGGTGGACGTGTTGATAATCACGAGAAAGGTTTTTTTGCAGAAAACAACAAATAAAATTAAATTATTGAAAAAGAAGAATCGCCGTTACGTGCCAATACCAAGTGAAAGTTTTTTTTTGTAACTCGAAGGCATTTCCTTTTTTTTGTTAAAAATATCTGGGTTATAGTTAACCGAAGCAGTGTTTCATCTGTTTGCCGTCGTGTCAGCATCTGAACAGAAGTTCAAATATTGATCGGGAGATTGGCGTCACATCAGCCACCGCTCCTGCTTTCGTTATTACCAGTTACTTGGACGCGCTCATAGTGGTTGTCGTAGTCAAATTATTAGAGCCGCACTTGTTGGATTCGCTGTGGGAATCTAAACTCCGACTAACAAAAGGAGTAGCCGTCATGGCATTGGTGCTTGTGTATTATACATATTAAGGTATATATGTACTGCAGTCGAAGCAACTAAACCGCTGCTCAGACCAAGAAGGCGAGTTAAAGTTTTTTTTGTGGCACATTAGCATCAAAGTTATAAAGAAAAAATCCAATTACATCTGGCGCCACACCAATGTGGCATTAAATCAATAAAGAACCATCGGTAAACGACAAATGGTAGGATTTGAAAGGTTCGTAAGCAGAGACCGGAGGAGACATAAAGGACTTTAAATCAAGATACGAAATAAAACGCGGAAGAAGAGAATTGCAGATGCTCCCTCCAAGTAGCCGCACAGCTGTGACCATTTCATCTTTTATTACAATTTGTTTCGTTTTGTTCGAACGGGTGGTGCACATAGAGCTTAAGTCCAATTGGCCGACAACCAGTTCTGTCTGTTGTCGTCGTCGTCATCTCCGCCTTCGCCGTGCACTATGATGTTGCCCTTACGAAAATAAGCGGCATGCAGTAGACCAGGAGTAATCACGAGCAGAGGAGTCACTGAAATAAATAGACTTTAGATCGAGAGCAGTGTCCATTGTTTCATGTAGTCTTTTCATAAATATCTCTATTGTTCGGTCTAGTGTAAATAAAAAAAAAATAAGTGCGACTCATGTGAGGCGATTGGTGACAAACGCCAGTTCCCCCCCCCCCCCATTTTGTCAATGTGAGATCGTGATTTTTTTTTAAACGTTCCGCAATATATTTTCTTGCAAAACAAATAAATAACATCCTTCACCATTCCAGATAAAATTTTCTTGTAAAAACAGCTATACCGAAGTGATGTGCACACCACGTCGGCAGCTCCAACAAAAAAAAAAAAAGGAAAAAAAAACCGTAAGTATTGTTATTGTTTAATCTAAATACAATTTTGCATACAATTTAATAAAAAAAAAAAAAAAAGAAGTAAGAAAGTGTGATCGAGAACCTGTCGGTCATGGGAGTTCTTACTCATAATGGTTTAGTGAGGGATGATTCAAACCCCATAAATTATTCGATCGGAAACATAAATTCCGTTTGTCATCAATTCATGCCAGTCGCATAATTTACTTCCTTTTTTTTAATACTGTTATCATAAGTTAATTTATTCATTTGTCATACCTATATTTAAATCTGTCTCTCGTTACTCGACGAGAAGTTTATCACTAACCCAAATGTTTTAGACATTAATTATTAAATGAAGTTTAAGTCCAAGCGACATTTTTTTTATACTAATATTGTTTGAAATAAAATAAAGGTCTTTCAAAGCTGTACAAGGACAGCATCTCCAAAAATTCGTTTCTCCTTTTTTTTATTTTTTTCGCAAATATGTGTGAATATTTGGAATACTCTGAACACTTATAGCCGTAGTCAAGCAGATAATCTGCGAACAAGATTTTTGCTTAGAAAAGAACAAGTAATACACATGTTTTAACAATAAAAATAAAAATACCGGGGCCATCATTTTAGGTGCTATGAACAACAAGGTCGAGATACTACATGAACAATTAATATATTTGATTGTGTTCAGAAATCTTATAAGTAAGATTATTTCTCGGACTCCTAAACTCGGTCAAAAGTGATAGAGAGTAGAGTTATACCAATATTTTGAGAACGGTGATATTGCTCAGCAGCCAAAAAAAAAAATTAATGTAATAAGGGCAGCTGTAAGGAAGAGAATTCTGGTTCATACCATTACCTTGTTCAGAAATTTCACGACATTAAAAATGATAAATTTGCAACGGAAGAAGTAAGTGTTCCCAAATATCCAAGATCTTCAATTCAAGCCAACATAATTGATGTTTAAGCAAGATAAGCCCATAGTTTAGCAATATATGCTACAGCGTATGCAAATATACCCAGATATATAATTAAGTTTGTTAATTCTTTTGAAGCCTATGCATGGCTAAAAGATTTTTCTGTTCGATCACACGGTAGCACCAATTGC
Source organism: Nephrocerus scutellatus (assembly GCA_947095585.1). NCBI lineage: Eukaryota > Metazoa > Arthropoda > Insecta > Diptera > Pipunculidae > Nephrocerus > Nephrocerus scutellatus. Next base: position 53,864,567 of record OX352762.1, on the reverse strand, counting down.
ATCAAGCAAGGCATGCTTACAAACCGTTTTTCTTTCTTCTTCGTTGTACATTTCCTTTCGTTTGCTGACATTGAGTTTGTTTAAGACAGGGCTTTTAAGACAAAAAGAATATTTCAAATACTGATTTTTGAATAAAAACGTTATGTAGATAAAGCGAGAAGTCAGTTCGGATGAGAGGAGGCAACGCGGCGTGAGCGGGACGGAAGACTCGCAATCAGGATCTGAATGAAGTTGAAGCTGTTAGTGTCGGTGTCATGGTGCAGCCCACGTTCCATAGCCGGGAATTTAAAATGTATTTACAGAGACGCCTTGACTTCCGGCACAGCGGTGTCACATTTCGTCATGCAACAGAACAAAAAGGTTCTCAGGTTGCGAGGCTAACAGCGCCCCTTACCAGGGCGAAATATGGCAACGTAACAAAAAGTGTTTCGAGAACGAAACTGCGAGGGCATATCGCATTGAGTTCTTGGTATCGAGTGTATAACGATATTTAAAACACAAAAAAAACATATATAATCGCGTGCTAAAAGTGAAAAAGTGTGTCGAGATTAAGATTGTGAAGGAATATCACTTTTTCTTAACTCTCGGTATCGAGGGCATATCGATATAAAATCACACAGAGACTCCTTAGTAACCGGGAAACCAGTTCCTTAAAAAGGAAACATGATAAAAACTTATTTTCTATTGACAATTGGATGCCTGTAAGTACATGAATTGAATGCACATAACAATATAAAACAGTAAACAAATAAAATTATTCAAGCTTCATTAAAAATAATATAAAAAAAAAGGAAGAAAAAGTATATATAAAAGTTACAACACACATATTTAAATTGAAAAAAAAAAAGGGAAAAGTATCGAAAAATTATATTGAAAAATACATACATAAATGAGAGATATTAATAAGTAGGTATGTTTAGAAGAATTTTTTTGAAAAAAAGAGAATTATAAAAGAAATAAAAAGAAATAAAAAAGAGATAGAAGGAAATAGATATACACAAATTTAATTAAAACATTATATTACAAATATTCAAAAAAAAAAAAAAAATCAAATGCAGAAGAAAATAAAATAAAAAGAAAATTTAAGTTAATAAAAGAGAAGAAATTACCCACATAATAAGCAATTTTTTTTATAACAACAAAAAAAAGATATTATATAATAGGCTTTTACTGTTGTATTTCATATACAGAAAATTATTCGATTCAATATTACTTTCAAATGCCAGAGCAAACCAAATTAAATGTTTAGAAAAACCAAAAAACTATTGAAATTTACTCCCTATACAAGAAGTCTACCAAATCTTTCTAAAACGGAAGCCCTTTTGCAAACCCCTCAAAAAGTGAAAGTCTTGCCACTATTTTCGAAGAAATTAATACAATACAACTTCAAACCAGATTCCAAATGACTTCTAACCAAGAACCCCAAACTCCTTCGGGATCCAACATAAATCAAGACATATTTCATTCATTACGCATCCCTGATGCAGTAAAAGATCTTCCACACTTCGACGGAAATCCTCGTATGCTCCATGAATTCTTAAATAATGTCGAAGAAATCCTCTTGTACGTGAGAGGAGCTGATGGAACCCCGTATGGGCAAATCATCCTGCGTGCTATCAGAAATAAGATCACTGGACAAGCAAATGAAGTTTTGAATATGTTCGGAACTGCACTGAACTGGAATGAAAAGGCAACCTTATTCTCCACTATTCGGACAAAAGAACGGAAACGTCCTTAGTAAGAGACAATACAACAAAACTGTAGAACGTTTCTACAGCGAGATTATTGAGATCCAATATTCGTTATGCAACAACGTTATGATTCATGAAAATGATCAAAACGTAATTTCTGCAAAAAAAGAGCTTAATGCCGAAATGTGCTTAAATGCATTTCTAACAGGTTTAAGAGAACACTTAGGTTCAAGTATCAGAGCAATGCGACCAGAATCGATCACAACATCCCTTTCATTCTGTATAAAAGAACAGAATATATTTAATATGCGAGCAGATTCATTCAAACCTAATTCGATGGACTTTTGGGTCTAGACTTTTTAACCCATATCGGAGCTAAAATAGATCTAGTAGACAAAATCGTGTATACAAAGAATGCTAGGATCCCTTTACAATTAAAACCAAACCTCACATCAGGCAAACATAACATTGCCCCAAACTCTAAAGTCCTACTGAAACTTCCCTTAGATATACGAACAGGAGATGTTTATTTGAACACCACCAAACTCAGCGACAATCTGTATATTCCAGAAGGCTAATACCATGTAAAAGAATGGTATGGTATAGTGGAGGTAATTAATACCTCGGATAAAGAAAAAATACTCCTATTAGAGCAACCTCTTAAGGCTAACCCATATAATAACTCCCGACTTCCACTGAAGGCATAAAACCCAATCCCGCAAAAATTCATGCCATACAAAACTATCCCATACCCCGTAGCCAAAAAGAAATAAAAGGATTTATAGGATTGTTAGGATACTATAGAAAATGTATTCAAGATTTCTCGAAACTAACTAAACCACTAACAGAATGCCTGAAAAAGGTAGAACAGTTCAGTTGACTGATCGATACGTAAAAACATTCGAAATGTGCAAAAACCTCCTCACTAATGATCCAATTTTACAGTACCCCGATTTTTCTAAACCTTTCATTTTAACCACAGACGCCAGCAACTATGCACTTGGCGCAATTTTATCGCAAGGTCGGATCGGTAGCGATAAACCGATATGTTATGCAAGTAGGACTCTTTCAGACTCTGAAATAAATTACTCGACTATAGAAAAAGAACTCTTAGCCATAGTATGGGCTACAAAGTATTTTAGGCCTTACCTATTTGGCCGCAAATTTCAAATCGTAACAGACCACAAACCACTCACCTGGTTAATGAGTCTTAAAGAACCGAATTCTAAGCTAATATATATAATATAATATAAGTATAAAAATAGAGGAATTCGATTACCAGATAATATACAAAAAAGGAAAGATGAACATCAACGCCGACGCATTAAGCCGTGCTCAAATCGATAACCCAACCCTAGAACTAAACTTGAATGACGCAGCCTCTATTCAAGGAACATCCGGTAGCACCATACACTCTGCAGAAGAAAACTTAGATGATAGAATTGCCATTTTAGAAAAACCCCTCAACGAATACAACCTCCAAACAGTTTTGCTCAAATCACCAGAATCACCAGAAATGTCCTTAGAAACACCATTCCGAAACAAACAACGCCGAACCATACGCAATCCAGAATTTACCGAAGAAAAACTAGTCGAAATATTTAAAAAATATTTACCCGCAAACAACCTCTCTGCTATATTTTCAGACGATGAAACATTTAAAACTGTGCAGCTAATCTATTCGAAATATTTTGCTAATAGCAAAACGTTACGTTGCAAGGAGATGCTTTTAGATATAACACAAAGCGATGATCAGGACAGAATAATTAGGGATTACCACATGAATAACAATCATAGAGGTAATAATGAAACATATCTTCACCTCAAAAGAGACTACTATTTTCCATTCATGCACAATAAAATTCAACAAACTATCAATAACTGTGAATTATGTCAAATATCTAAATACGATAGAAATCCTCCGAAAATTAAATTTCAATTACCAGAAACTCCACTTAAACCATTGGACATAATTCATATCGACATTTACTGTATTAATCACCAACAAATCTTAACTATGATTGATAAATCATCAAAATTTGCTTCAGCATATACACTTCCAGCTAGAAACAGCATTTCCATCCTTAAATCTCTTAAAATTTTTATAAGCCTTTACGGCATACCCAAAAAGATTATTTGTGACCAGGGTTCAAAATTCACAGCCAATATCTTCAAGGACTTTTGCAAGCAATATCAGATTGAAGTACATTTTACCTCTTTTCAACAAAGTTCTAGTAACTCACCTGTAGAGAGACTACATTCTAAATTAACGGAAATATATAGAATTATACTTTTTACGCGAAAAGAAGCCAATCTAGATCTAGAACATGACGAAATCCTATCTGGAACAATTATAACTTATAACAATTCTATCCATTCTACCACTTAACTTACCCCCTTCGAGCTTTTCTTCGGAAAAACTTATAAATTTAACAATACTGTTACCTTCTCTAACGAGCACGAATATTTAAAGAAACTTAACGAATTTCAAGAAAAACTCTATCCCATGATAAAGGAAAAAGTAGAAGAATTAACAAAATCAAGAATAGATAAAATAAATGAATCAAGAAATGACCCTGAAAACTGGGAAAATGATGAAATAGTATATAGGAAAGAATGTAGAAGAAATAAAATAACCCCTAAATTTTCCCGACATAAGGTCAGGAAAAACAATAAAGTAACTCTAATAACCACAAAGAAACAAAAGATACATAAAGCTAGGATAAAACACAAAAAGAAAGGCATGCAAACTTATAATACTAATAATACTAATAATTAATATATTTTATAATCCCAATGACAACCACCCAGACTCTTCAAATACACGACCTGACTAGGAATCAAGGCATCGCTCAGTTGCAACTTGGCCAAGCGAGAGAGATTGAACACTTTGACAATCTCATCCACATAGTAAATCTTGAAGAATACCATAAAAATGTTAAAAATATTGGAAATGCCCTAAGAATGCTTGAAAAACGTATTACATTAATAAATCTAATAAAAACAACTAACCTTAAATTAACAGAACTCGAAAACAAACTCCAGTCACTAACACCCATCAAAAGAAATAGAAGAGGTTTAATTAACGGACTAGGTACAGCTATTAACTTTATAACAGGCAATATGGACGCAAATGATGCGGACAACTTAAATAGGCAAATAAAAAATCTATACACCAATGAACATACTATTACTAACACACTGTCAAAACAACACACACTCAATAACCAGATGCTCGAAAGACTCAATAACCTAACAACACACATTAATAACGAACAACGCACTATTGAAACATTTATAACTAAAAACACACATGAAATTATAAATAGAATACAGCGCGAAGAAAATAATTTAATAGAGATGCAGTACCTTAGTCAGATTAATTATAATATAGACCTTTTAACTAATCATATAACAAATATAGCTGAAACGATTGTACTGGCAAAACTGAATGTAATATTAAAATTAATATTAAGTCAAGATGAACTAAATGAAATTTACAATTATATGAGTAACCAAAGTATTAAGATAATTTCGAATGAACACTTGTATGAACTACTGGAGCTACAAGCCTATTATAATAACACTAATATAATATTTAATGTAAAAATACCGAATCTATCAAAAGAGAAATTTTACCTATTTCATATTATACCACTTCCGATAAATGGTACGAAGCAAATTATAACACAACCCTAGATAATATATAACGATAAAAGCATTCAGTACTACGATAAGGCATGTCCAAAAATAGAAAGCATCTACTTCTGCAAGAATCCTGTTTACCAAGAAGCAACAAGGAATTCCACCTGTTTGGGACGCCTATTGAACAACAAGGAAGCCCAATGCAACCTAAACGACACAGGCAAAATTGAAACAATTTTCCAACCAGAAGAAACCTTTATTATATTTATCAATGTTCCAAATACACTAATAAACTCCACTTGCAGTAAAACATCCCATGAAGTGTCAGTCACAGCAATACTCCACTACAAGAATTGTTCCGTAGAAGTCAACGGCATTACCTACAAAGATAACCTGAACGTATTCTGGGACGAAGTACGAATAGCACCTCCAACATATGCAAGCATCCAGGCGAAATCTATCACCAACACCCTTAATCTGCAAAAACTCCATCTTAATCAGCTGCAGAGCCATGAAGCAGTTTGGACATTACGCAGCGACACAAACCAAACAAGCTACATAACCTACACTACAATAATCATCTTCGGGATACTTGTAGCAGCTGCCCTAGTATTTCTATGGAGGAAGCGGAAGACATCGTACATCATCGAAGTGATAGAGGATATCGCTCCAGCCCCATCGAAATCTCTGTGGCCGACGCTCTATCTTAAGGGGGGAAGAGTTACGCAAGCTCATCAAGCTGACACAGCACCTGCAAAGCCTCCGCGATTGACCGGATATCATAAGTAGTTGACCCACAGCGGTCATCGCTCCAGACTTGTATCATTTCCAAGAAATTGTTAATTTTGCATTTTCATTTAAATTGTATTTTATTGTCAATTAGGCATAATTATTTATTTTCCAATTAATTGTTAATTTTGCATTTTTCTTTGAATTTATTTAACTGTCAATTATGCATAAATCGAAATGCATTCTTGCATTAATTATTGTTCAATTGTTCAACTAATAATATTTGTAAAATTTTTAGATTCAGAATAAACTTGTCAGTCAAAGTGGAAAGTTGCCTTTTTTTTAATTCTCCGTACGGTTCACACTCGTAATTCGCGCATGGCAAAAAAAGTTACCATAGAGCTATCAAACCATTCGATTTGCAAAAAATTATGCTACGCGTGCGGATCTGTTTGTTAATTCAACCCGAGCGACTTAATTTACCTAAAATACACCAAGCAAATATTGTACGTTGTAGAAATATCCGGTTTTTTTTTTCTATTTAACATGACTTGACCCCGTTTTGTCTGTATTTTTGCCTCCTTGTCCTTTTTAACCACTTTCCACACGACCTAGAGAGCTGAATTTTGTAGTGTCTAAGTCCAAAAAGCATTTTTAATATTCCCCGAATAACGCGTATCTCATGTTGCGTGTGGTGCGTGCGAAGGGTGGAAAAAAGAAAATGCTTTGAAATAGCCCCGACCTCAAATCAGGTATTTTGGCGATTATTTCCAGCTAATAAAGGACTGTGTTTTGATGTATACATAAATGTTTGTACCCGAAAAACGAAGTTCTTTTAAATTCGGTATGTATAACTAAGATGTGACTATAAGTCTTGTTCCTATGAAATTCTTGGATATAGCCAATAGGGACTGCAATTTAGGGAACTAAGACATTTATCAAGCGATTCGTATGAAACTCGGAATGTAGGACTAAGATGCGACTATAAAAATTGTTCCTATGGGAATTCTGGGATCTGGCAAAAAGGTTCTGGAATTTTGGGAACTAAGCCTTATCTCAAGCCATTCATATGAAACTCGGAATGTAGGACTAAGATGCGGCTATAAGACTTGTTCCTATGGAAATTCTGGGACCTAGCCAATAGGGTCTGGAATTTTGAGAACTAAGCCATTTCTCAAGCGATCTGTATGAAACTCGGAATGTAGTACTAAGATACGACTATAAGATTTGTTCCTATGGAAATTCTGGGATCTAACCAATAGGGTCTAGAATTTAGGGAATTAAACCATTTCTCAAGCGATTCGTATAAAAGTCGGAATGTAGGACTAATGCTGTGTGCCTCATGTGAAAAATTTCGCCTAAATGATCGACTTTTCTAAATTGTTCATTAGTTCCGCTACTCGGGAGGTTGCTTTTCGTTTTAGTTGTCATTTTTAGATGGTATTCGAATGTAAACCAGATGATTAGTAATAAAAATTTATACATATAAATAAAATTTTAAAATAAAGTGTAAGAGAAAAATTAAAAACGTGTTTATATATATTACTTACCCTGCTTCTTACCTGGACATTCAAATAACGACAAGAAAACACTTGAACCTCATTTTACTTCGACACGGTGAAAACTATATTGAAAATTTGAACATTGGCTTAATAAACCTCCTTGGCTGGAAAAAACCTCAACGATAATTTAAAACAATGTGTCTAAAAGACAATATGCCGATCGATGTAAGTAAAAAATAAATTGTATTTTGTTTTAAAAATATTTCGTTGTGCCTAATATTTTGAGGTTATATTTTACCTATGTTTTGTTTCTTCATGATGAATTATAGGGAGTTACGACGATACAAAAAAATTTATAAAGGCAAGAATTAAGTCAGATAATATATTCATTGGGAAACAATATGACTTAAGGAGCAGTTGGGAGTAAGTAAAATTAATATGTTATATGTTTTTATTTACATTAAGTTCAATATGTTAATCTTTTGTAGAGCCGTTGATACAGAAGCTGAGATAAATGAGCCGTGGTTTAAACTAAGAAAAAATGGTTTAACATAATGACAAAATATAAAGTAAGTAATAAGTATTTTAGGTGTTTTTACAATTTTAATTAAACGATTTGGTTTTTCTTTGATTTTTAGTCAATACTTGAGCCACCAACGGGTCAAGGGACGGAAGACAATGGGCCATCTCCTTTAACTTGGACCTTTTTCGAAATAATCCACCAATACGCATCGGACCGGCACAATATCGCGCCTCCCAATTTGGTGGACACCGAAGAAGAACCATCACCCATTAATGCAAATTTATTTATTAAATACATGAGAAAGGTACACAACATGGTCGACAGTAGCGATGAAGAATGAAATGAAATTATAAATAAAATATTTTTCTATTATAAACAAATTAATGTATTTCATTTATTGAATTATTATGCATTGCAGCTCTAGTTATTTGCTCGTATTAAATTTGCTCCACTAATGTATTACGAAGTTCTAATGCTGTTTGCTCATCTACATTATTCAACGATGTATTAACTTCTGATTCAATTTTAATGTCATCTCCCATTACATCAGCAACTCCATCGTTTATGCAAATATTATGCATTACATAACATGCCACTACAGTTTTTATGCAATTATGTATTTCAACTCCAGACTTTTTTGAAAAAAAGATCTCTATCTTGTCTTCATACGTCCAAATGAGTTTTCTATAACGCTCCGAGCACGAGTGTGAAGTGTATTGAATTTTTTTTCCTGTGTCGTAAGTGCTGGGTTGTGACGGAATGGTGTTATAATCTATAATCGGTACCGGATGTGATGAGCATTTGTACCCACTATCAGCAAGTAATAACCTGATGGTGGGAAAGTGCCAGATCTGTACAAAGCGCTACTCCTTAGGACCCTTTGGTCGTGCACTGAACCTGGGAAACTGGAAAGAATACATGTAAATTTACCGAAGCTGTCACATACAGCCATTATATTTAAACTGTAGTCCAGCTTGCAGTTAATATACTGATCATGCAGATGTACCGGTACCAGAATCTTTACATGACAGCCGTCTATAGCACCAATAGCTTTCGTAAATATTCCACATTTTGAACGCAAATTAAATTGGTGTCCAATTGTTTCATATTCTTCTGGTCTTGGTAGTTTGATTATTTTTTTTGAAATGTTGACAAATAAGTCCAGCATCTTATGTACTATTTTGCGTACAGAGTACCTTGAAATTTCAAAAGAAATTCCGGTTACCCGATAACTCGCGCCACAAGCAAGCCAATATAAAAATACACACAAATGAAATTGCAAACAATACCAGTGGTTGTTTTCCTCGAACAGTAACAACATGGAATTAAGCGATTTAGCAGATACAAGAATGTGTTGCTTTATAAACTTATCGTCATCTAATAAAATATTTCTATAAAATACCGAATTGTAATATTTAACAAATTTCCAGCTGGAATAAATTTAAATATGTATTTATTATATTTTAGGTTATGTGCGTTTTATATAATTACCTCTACTTTTTTAAGTCGTATCTTCTTTTTCTGTTTAAAAAAACTGTAGTAAGATAATACTACGTTCATAAATAACGAAATTTCCATACTACTTTCGTTCATTTTTGGCTTTTATTTTATAATTCAATAAATTTGTCTTGATTCGATTTCATCTGTTCATCAAAATATTTTTCACCCATCTGACGTTTGAAAAGTCAAGAATTTAGTTAACAAAATAGTCAGGCACAGCTTGTACGATTTACACTGGTGTCATCTGTGAATGACTGATACGAACTAATGAACAATTTAGAAAAGTCGATCATTTAGCCGAAATTTTTCACATGAGGCACACAGCATAAGATGCGACTATAAGACTTGTTCTTATGTAAATTCTATGATCTGGCCAATAGGGTCTGGAATTTTAAGAACGTAGCCGTTTCTTAAGCGAATCGTATGAAACTAGGAATGTAGCACTAAGATGCGACTACAAGACTTGTTCTTATGAAAATTCTGGGATCTGGCCAATAGGGTCTGGAATTTTGAGAGCTAAGCCATTTCTCAAGCGATTCGTATGAAATTCGTTATGTAGGATGTAATTTAATAGTAATAACGGCCACAAGGTCAAAAAAGTTTCAATTTAACAAAATACAAATTGACGACATCGGTACCACATCTAAAAACGAAAAATCAATAATAACGAAAATGAATGACACATATGCGCTAAACATTTTTAAAAACGTATTAAAAGATGAGCTCATATCGACAATATTTGCCGCTCCACCGAAATAATTTACTGAGGCAATTAGCCTGGCTTTAGTAATAGAAAAAGAACAGAAAAATAGCATATTACACTTCAACAAAAACAGCCCGATCAGCTCAAACAGACAAAGTTATAACAAAACCTACGACAACAATCGAAGGTCACAAAACAACTATAAACAACTACAACCAACCACAAAACAACCAGAGATATAATAACGGCTATAGACAACAAAGAAAATAATTAGCCGTATTCACCGCCTCAGCCCAAAACATGCTTGGCAAATTAGCATCCACCAACATGCATCGAGCCATTTCAATCAACGTGCGATGTGGGCATCGGCCCACACACGTCCGTGTGAACCAAATCCAAAACATTCTTTGATTTGCTTATCGACTGTTTTGGAATCGGCGACCGAGTCTGTTTTGCCTTTAACCAAACTTCGAACTTTTACTTGATGCCGCAATCAACGATTTCGATACCATCAACCATTTGCTTCGAACACATTCCCTTGATTGCTTCTGGATCACGATGACCAAAAATTCGATGCAAATTGTGAATACAATTCGCTTTGTGCTCAAGCCTTTGAACAACTGCGTTGACTTTATTCGGTTGACGTAACACATGCAAATCGTTGATTTCGTCTGCGATTGTATTTGCACGTTTCCCTTGATGATTTCGCATATTTCGTCGTAGAAAATTAACTTAAAACCTTTTGCTGCTATAAATATCATCGTCAAATCAGATTCGTCCCTTGATTCAAGCGCTGTTATCAATGCATCATAGCTGGTTGGCAAACTGCTCAAAAGCATCGCCACTCGCCATGCTTCCGTCACCATCTCACCATGCTCGACCAATTGTTGAAACAAATCGTTTATGTGCGTATAAACATTGCCGTCGTCTACCATCCTTTTCTTGCAAATGCGCCGTATAATTGTAATTCGATTTTCGAGTGTTCTACCTTGGAAATGATCTCCCAATGCTTTCCAAGCTTTAGCTACCGTTTTCGCCGATCGAGTGATACTGTGAAGTGGCCGCGATGTGTTCAAAACGATTTTTGCATGAGCCTTTTGATCGTTTTATTCCCATTCCTTGATTTCAGCCTCTTTTGCACTGGTTGCAGTAGCGACCGGTTTTGCTTCCGTCAAAATCGACCAACATTTGATACCTTTCAATAAATGCTCCATTTCATACTTCCAGTCGGAGTAATTTTCACCGTTCAATGGATGCACATCGTAGCTTCTTTTTATTTCTGGATTTGCCAATTTTCTTTAAACTTTAACTTTAATTGTCTTTAACTTGAGTGCTGATACCGCAATACTTTATTCGTTTAATGCTTATTTTTTCTTTATTTTAATTGTCTTTAGAGTGCTTTACCGCAAACTTGATTTTTTCACCTTTCGGCAAACGATATTTACTGGGCCCATAACCTGTAGAACTGTAACTTTAACTTAACTGCGTAATCTATTTGCCAGCTCTAAATAGTTCAAGTAAAATAAAGAGAAACCGAAATGCTTTAGTAATATAAAAGTATGACTGCTTTATTAGCTGTATGAGAATGAAGTGAACAATATGAGTTTGACGTTTCGATATTAGCATTAAGTTGATTCAATATTCAATTGGTCTGATCATTTCCCAATGAGCATTTCAACAAAAACTACAGCCAAAACCAAAGTCACAATCAACAAAACAGAAGGTCAAATTTCAATCAACGACCAAACAATTTCATAAGAACAATAAACAACGAAGGGAATGACAAGGGAAACGAGCAAGCCACGGGGTACGTGTTTTCCCCACAAGGCCAGCAATAATAATTTTCAAGATCTCGGATTGCAATACTAATTACAAAATACTCAAAAGCAAACACAATGAAATAACATTTCTTATAGACACTAGCGCCGACGTCTCAGTTTTCGAAGTTTCTAGCAAAGTCGTAAATAAACCATATTTCCCCGAAGAAAAATGTAAACTGACGGGAATTACGCAAGAGGAAACATATTCTTTAGGCATATTACATAGAATTAGATCTTCTAATAGGTGATTCATACTGTAACCACGATTTTCAATTTTGTACAAGAGCATTTTCCAATTGACACCGACGGATACTTGGTAGGGATTTTCTCAAAAGATTTTTCTGTAAAATAGACTATGAGACATTTTCAATCTCTATAGTAGTAAATGAAAGAAGCGTTACACTACCAATGCACTCAAAACCACTTCAGACCGTAACAATAACAGTACCACCGCGAACACAAATTATGCAACCGATAAAAATACAACTAGACGAAGACAAAGTAATACTGAACAAAGAATAACCCAATGGTGTTTTTCTAAGCAATTCTATTGCACCTAAAACGGGTAAGACACACATCAGAATTCTAAACGCGACCAACACTGAAGTAATACTTAGAAACATTAAATTAGAACCCAAACCCTTAAAAGACTGTGACATATTTAACTTCAACAGACACAAACTACATAACGAAACACGTTTTAAAAAGATAACAGACTGCCTAAATATAGACTGCAACGACGAAAATTCAAAAAACATACTCCTAGATGTTTAAAAACGATATCAAGAAGTATTCCATTTAGAAGAAGACCACCTTACAACAAACAATTTTTATAAACAGAAAATTTCCACAAATGACAATACAACAGTCTACATTAAAAACGACCGACTACCACACGCAAACATAGAAGTCATTACAAACCAAGTAAATAAAATGTACAACGACGACATAATAGACCTCAGACGGATTTGCAAGTTGGTCAGTATTGGAAAAATTGTATGAGATTTAAACAAATTCTACCACAAAAATGTGCACAAAATTGTCATATGCACATATAAAACCAAACAATTTTGAAAAAAATTAGGCTTGGTAAAGCTACGCAGATTTTAAGCCGATTTAAGCGGGAATAAAAACTGCCCTAGCATTTAAAAAATGTTCGGACCCAAGTAAAGTATTGGCAACACTGCATAGCTCTAATACTAGCAAAATAGCCCATATAAAATTAATTAATTAAAATCGTCGCTAAATTTTATAGCAATCATTAAAGGGTGTACCAAAATAGAAGCTTATTTGTTTTCTGGACTTTTGCAAACTATTAATGCTGTGTTAAGTCTTACTGGGGCGCCGTGGGTCAGTGGAAATGCGCATGGCTACTGAGCAGGTGGTTCGTGTTTCGAATCCCAGTAACACCGAAAGTATTTTTCATGGTGTCCCACCTCTCGCGAATGGGTGACAAACGTTCCGAGAGTAATAACTAGTCACGGAAAGCTTCTCAATTTGCCGTTCGGATCCGACCTTATATTGTAGGCCCACTCCATTTGTGTCCAAAATAAACATGTACCATACAAATGTTCGATAGAAGTTAGGCCTTGGACCGCAACGGTCTGTCTGTCTTATTATTTTATTAAATCTTACTGACGAATTTTAAAAAAAAATGAACAGATTTAGTTTATACTAATGTCGCGGTTCAATCAAAATCTTTGCGAAAATTTATTTTCGACAAAGAGGCGGAAATTCAAGAAATCCAACAGAACATCAATTCAACGACAATTATGCTCAAATTATGTGTATGAAAATATTACAACCAACGGAGCGTTCTAACTGTCAGGATGATATTGATGTAATTTTTGTGTATCCTAACAACTATTTTCAGGCTTCTAATGGATTTCAATTACAAACAATGATGCAGCAATCAATTCAGATACTGGAACTGGAAATGCTAATCTGTTTTAACGATGGAAAGAACTAATCTATTTTAACGATGAAGAATATAAAATCATTGAAAAACATCCTATATTAGATGAATGTTCGGAAAGATATTATGGATATGTGGTGTCCTGTTTGAAAACGAAAAGCAGATTAATAAAATCGGATGAAAAAATTAATCTTCAAAATGAGTCATTAATATTTTTTTTTTATATAGAGACTTATTGCCAAGGGAGGACTCCCGCAATGACTTGCGTCACGGCAATAAGGTGATTACAATATATCACATTCCTCACGTTGGTAGCCGGTTTCAATTTATTTTCTCAGAAACCTCTCTGATTCATTGAAAAAGCAATGCGAAAAAAAAACGAACACGAAACTAAAAAGGGAAAACTACAAAAAACCTTGACCAAGAAAATATTACAAATTATAAAAATAATGTAAAAAATACTGATAAACAAATTTTTTTTTATATATATTTTATATTAATAAACAACTTATGAATACTTTATCCATCATTCTTCAGGAAGTTGTTAATGGCTAATTTGTAGGCCTGCAGATTATAAGATTCGGGAAACACGGGCTCGACCAATTGATTCCACATCGAAGAGACTCTCGGAAAAAAGGAGGATTAAAGTGTTCGGTTCTACACGAAAAAAGTTTTATGGCAAATCTATGTCCATTGGACCTTAAACGAGTGTTTACGTTACTGAGAAAAGGACCTGGAACTAGAGAACGGGTTTCTAAAGAACATTTACCGTTGTACAATTTGTAGAAAATAGATAAAGCTCCTACATTTCGTCTGTGCTTCAAAGTATCAAGAGACGAAGTAATGGTTACATCGTTTATCAAATGTCGAAGTCCCACCCCACACATTTGAACACATATGAATTAAATTCTAAAATTGGTCTAACATAAGATTTATATAATCTTAATACTTCAGAGGGAGTGAAGTAGAAGTTACAACGTCTTATGAAGCCCAAGCATTGGCTAGCTCTTTTTGAAATTTCATAAATATGTATGGTTACATCGTTTATCAAATGTCGAAGTCCCACCCCACACATTTGAACACATATGAATTAAATTCTAAAATTGGTCTAACATAAGATTTATATAATCTTAATACTTCAGAGGGAGTGAAGTAGAAGTTACAACGTCTTATGAAGCCCAAGCATTGGCTAGCTCTTTTTGAAATTTCATAAATATGTTCCTTCCAGGAAAGATCACTTGATACTTTTAAACCTAACAACTTAAGTGAATCAGATCCCGCATGCGAATCATGCACGTCATTAGTTCACCTGAAGAGCGAGTTTTACGATCTCCATACTGCACATCGGATAACAGAACATTCGAATCCAGATAGTTCATTAGTCTGAAATTAACGATAGATTCCATTACCTTCGATAGAACCGACAACAAAGCAATAGGACGGTAGTTCGTAGGTGTCGATTTATCACCTTTTTTCGGAACGGGTTGAATATCTGCTATTTTCCAAATTAATGGAAAAACACCTGTCTTCATTGAGAGATGAAACAATTTGCTAAGCGGTTTTGCCAAAGTATGATGACAACTTTTCAATACTAATGGCGGAATACCGTCGGGGCCAGTCGCTTTATTGGGGTCAAGTTCTTTCAGAATCTTTGAAACAACCCCTTTCCGGAAATAGATTTTAAGACATACCTGGGCCTAGATTTGGGAGAATTGGGGGGCTTTGGTTAGTTAAAGGAAGGAAAGACGCACGAATGAGCAGCGAAATGAGAAGCTAAGAGATTAGCTTTCTCAATATCAGTTCTATAAATAATACCATTATGAAATAAAGAAGGAATAGACGAAGTATTGTCTGCAAAGTTTGTTTTAACCAATGCAGCAAACGACAAAAAGCTTCGACTGTTTGAATCAGAATCCAAAATTTTTCGCATGCTATCTCGAATCTTAAGGTTATATATTATTTTGGACCTTTTCAATATAGCGTTTGATCTGTTTCTAGCTATTGGAAACTTTACAAGGTTTTCTTCAGAAGTAGTCCAAATGGGCTGTTTTTTTACACGTGACTGCTGACCTGCAATGTTCGTTAAACCATTTATTTTTATGAGTATTTTTCTTTTTAAATGAAGAAGGAATGCAATTTTTCATTCCTAGCAAAATGGTTGCCGTGATTAGTTGTGATGCTTCATCAGCATTATTGCTGGAAAACCAGGTTGACCAATCAAATGATCTATAAAATTGGTTCAGGAGCTCCCAGTTAGCATTTTTATAGTGCCAGAGTAGCCTTTTACTTGTAGGCTCTATAAGGGCTGGTGTTATTGAAAATTTGGCTGCTACCAAAGCATGTTCAGAAAGACCTAATGGAGAAGATACATCAATTGAATATTTATCTGGCATGTGGACATTAAAATCACCCAATACTACCAATTCTGATGTTGGTGATGATTGGTAAATCTTGTCTATAGTGTCCGATAAGTAATTAAACTCGATATTAGTGTTATCAGGTGACAAATTAGGACTACGATAAAGGGAACAAATAAACATCGAATGGTTTGAAATTACAATTTCATTCCATATCGTATTGAACATGAGATTACTGTTTGGAATATTAAATTTAGGTACACTAAAACTGATGTCATCTCGTATAAATAAAATAACCACACGATGTTGAACCAAACAGTCGACACGAGAATACCCCGTACAATGAAAATCATTTGGGGTACCCATATAAGGCCTGCGTTTCACATAAACTTAGAACCGCAGGTTTATTCGCGTCAAGATGTGCTACGATCGAGTTGAGATTACTTTTAAAGCCGTGAATATTTGTGAAATCAATTTCAAAATAAGAGTTCATTTAAAAAGTAAAAATACCGAAACCGTCAAGATGAGGAAAATGTACATAAAATAAGATGAGAATATATGAAGAATTTCTACGAACCAACCACTCAACAGTGAAAACGTTATGATTCGTTTGTAGTACCAGGCCTAACAAACGAAAAAGGCACGCACAGCTATTGAGACAGAAAGTCAATAAAAATTCTACTTCTAAAAACTACTCAAATAAAATAAATTATTTAAAAAATTTAAAAACTTGAATAAAAATACTTTTTAACGTAACTTCTTTTTTGTGCCCGAATCTTCGGTAACGTTACGAGATGATGACTTTGTTTCGATGGTATTGCTGTCAGCAGTATCCACACTTGATGGACAATATCTGTGCAAAAAAATCTGTGATGGTGAGAAACCATTGTTTACGGTTGAACAATCACCGGATAACGCCTGTATCCGCTGCTCGAGTTAAGCAATTTTTGTCTCAAGTATTTTATTTGACTTCTTTTGGTGATTCAGTGTGATGTTCTTGTCGTTTAGCTTATCCAACAACACCAGACACAGCGATTGTTTCCGTTTTGGTTGGTAAATCTGCACCACTTTCGTTGATATTCTTGATTGTACAAATGTCCAATTTGTAAAAATTATAAGATTCGGATTTTGACTTACTTCATCCCCCTTCAGAAATTTTTTCTGAAATAAGTAAAAATCATGTAAAGATTTTTAGAAGCGTTTTCGACGAATCTCCTCACTCTAAAAATAAATACAAACAAGTTATAGTTGACCAATGTGTGGAATGGACCAGGCAACACAAGGAATTTAATTGGTGGTTTGACGATGATCCATATATACATATATTCTAGGAATAGGAAATCAAAATCTTATTTATACTGCGAATTTATTGGGATTCACTTCTTGTTATTTTTTTTACTATATTTTACAATTTATCATCTTTAATTTCAGTGATGTTATTCTACATATTACTAACAAAATCTTTCCTATTAAAAAAACAAATTATTATTTTTTGAAGCATGGATTAAGCCCTGAAAATTTAATACTGGACCTCGCTCACAAAATTTGAAGAAAATTGAAGAACATCGGGTAAATTTTTTAAAAAATTTCTATGGGAGCCCTCCGACTCTGGGGGCCCAATCACTTCCAAATTTTATTAGAAAGTATTATCAACAAAAAGTGCACATGTGCATTTGAAGAAAATCGGGTTTTGGGATGTGGGTTAAAAATTGATCGAAATATTACACCGGCCACGCTTAGTTACTATAGAGAATTTAAAAAAAAAAAAATAAAAATTAAAATTTTGGCGTATCTCCAGATTGGAGACTCCAGTATACGGTTTTCCGGTATTTTTGCCACACCTCCCGGCCACGCCCCAGCCCACCGCCCACCATCCATAAATGTGGGTGGGGTCTCCCGGAAACGCCCCCTTTAGGTAGGAGGGGCATCCAACGTTTTGAGTTTTTTCAGAAAAATTCATTTTTCCAAGTAATTTGAAGGAGGTTTTGGGGTTAATTGGTACCAAATGATAGGTAATAAAAAAATCCCCATCCCCTCACGCTTTGACAGAGTTAGAGACCAAAAACTGACTTTTTATAAAAAGTCAAAGAGGGGGCGTGTTAAAAAGTAGGCGGAGTAAATATTGGTGTCATATGAAAGGTAAAAACTAACTCTACACAGCCGTACTATTTTTATGGGCGTGGCAAAGGTTTTACGGAAGCTAGATTAATTTTAAATTGGTTTATGTGCAATTTCATGTAATTAAGTGGCATTTCATGCAATTTTGCTTCTCCCATACAAAAGCAGGTGTTATATAGCAAACTCCATTTTACGGTTTTCGAGATTTGGGCTTTCGAACACACCTCCCATGAAAGCTCCAACTAAGCAGATTTTGGATATCGCCATCCTGTTTTCCGGAAATGCCCCCTTTAGGTCCAAAATTTCGATTTTTTTCTTCAGAAAAATGCTTTTGTCTAAGTTATTTGAAGGAGCTTTAGGAGTAGTATAATGGAGCTTAGCCAAAATTTTTATTGTACTCTTATCAGAGATACACATGTGTAAAGTAATAGATACACCGACGCCTGAGAGCAAGAAATAGAAAACAAAATAATAATTATGAATATGATGGCAGCGATAGGCGCCATTTACTTTTATTTAATAACTCAATTTAACGGCCTTCTTTATTAATAAACAATTTAATTATATAGCACGATTCCGCAACGACTGTCCCCTCAGACGATATATTACGAGTTACGACTCCTTCCTATCAATCGCAGCTGTCACTCTTCGAACTCTCTCTCGCGGTACTAACTACGTATTCTACTTTCTACCGCGGTGCCAACTACGTAGTCTACACATGTGTATTTGAAGGAAATGGAGTAACATTAAAAAAAATTTATGGGAGCCAACCCGCCTCCGGGTCACGACTTCTACCAAATTGTTTAGAGGTGGTTTTACGGGAACCGCTATGGCATGCCCAGTGGCACTGTAAATCGAGCTAGCGACTTTCCCGTTGTCAGAGTTACCACAGCCATTCGTTTAGACCTTATCGGTGCTCTTAAGGTCCAGCTTAACCTGGCGAAAACGGTATTTAACAATACCTTTGCATGTATTTAGCCTTATCATGGAGGCGTCATCTATCGCCAGTACGAGTTGAAGGAGCGCACCTTCCTTCTTCCTCAATACTAATGAGATATGTGTCAAAATCACACACCCTTGTCTATATAAATTTATCAATTGGTTTCATTTTCGATTTGCATGAAATTCCTCAAAGTGGAGACGCGTGCAAATCGAATTCGATATTTGTTGTATAGGGTGTCCCAACAAGAGCGCCGGAGAATTTTTTACTCGGTCTCAATAATTAAACGTTGTTGGTTTGAATACTTCTCCATATTCTTAAATATACGTGACAAATGTCAAAAAAAACACCGTAACAAAATGGCGGCAAATTTAAATCGCTTTGTTGGGAGACCCTTTATTTTATTGGTACCGGAATAGGAATAGGAATAATTTTACAACAATGCCATGCATTTTGTATAATTTTATTCCAGCTTTTTGTACGAATGAAACAATTTTATTCTGCTTTTAGTTTGAAATTGAGCACCAGAATTTATTTTAATAGTTACTTGGCCGGTTAAGAGTTCAAGTCTGATTTTTTTGCATTTCGTGGGATTTTAAAAGTATTTTATTTTAAAATGGGAAAAATCAAAATTGTGGGACTGATGAGTATTTTCAAATTTAATTGATGTGGCAAAGTGTTGTTTGTCTCTCACTTTAACCAAATATTTTCCAGAAATTCTAATTATATAAAAAAATATATATTTGTCAATAATGCATAATAACATAATATTACCATATGGGTATCTTTATAAAAAAAAAAAACACTTTAAGAAAACGTATGTATAAATAAATCAGCTAACGCAGCTGAATTGCACTCCAGTTCATTTCCGAGGACAACGTACCAGACAAATTTTTACGAACTCCACACAGGTGCATCATATCAGCAACTGCATAGTGCATCGTGGAAGTAGTTTGGACTAAAGTTTCGGCTAGTTTCAAATAAAAACCATCGACTTATTCGATAGTTATTAAATCGTTAAATTAATTTTTTTCCGAAATCATTTATTCAAAAAAATCGAATGAAAAATGTTGTTAATGTTAGACTATGGATAGACTGATAGTTTGACTTTTAATTGCTATATTTGCTATATTGCTTTCAACAAAATGAGTTAGGTATTTTTTGTGGTTAACGGCTGATCAAAGCAACAGCATAAACTAACCAAATTTTGGTAAATTTTTTGTTTCGTGCGTTTGCCAACTTATCCATATATAATTTTTAAAAGTAGACTCTGGTGGTGGGAATTATAACTAAAAATTTGGTTAAATATTTCTCAACCAAAAAATTTTTTTTGGTTAACGCTAAACCAATTCTGGTCTATCCAATGTGTTTGTTGTTGTAATTTTTATTTTTTTGTTGAAACTTGAAAGCAATATAGCAAATGTAGAGTAAACGAACACACTCCTTATAAAAATACCGTCCATTAGCAAAAAAAAGTGTGTGAGTGAAGTCTACGCACGACAGAAGTGAAACATCTTGCTTATTACATAGAGATAAGTTATTAGAATTTTTGTTTTTATGTCAAATTGTCGCCCTACAAGCTGACTGTAAGTCGGTTTAAAATGTTTGTTTGTGCAGCACAAGCTGCGCAGCTACTTAATCCTTTACCGCAGCCGTAGTGATAGTATAGCCTCTGTTCATTTTCTATCGGTGCTCTGCTTTGCTCGTTCTATCACCATTGCATAAAGTTATACAGTGCTCTCGTGTTGGTCGTCTTAAAGAAAAAAATATTAATATAAGTTAGAAAATAGAGGCATATAACAATGAAAACCTGCAAGCTTCCTTGCAACTATTTCTTTTCCTTTTCGCTTATCTTATCCTCACTCATGTTTACAGTAACTAGAGTAAATAACTCTTCGATCAATTACAGAAGGGAGAGAACCAAGCAAAATAAATTTAATGATGAATAATTGGCCTGCATGTTTCAAAGCGACATTCTTAGAATACCATTTCAATGCATTGGTTAGTGCTGCTCACTTCTTTTCTCTTCAAATTTAATTTAAAACTACTCAAATTTTTTATGAGTTGAAACCAAAAGCTGCATTACTCTGTTTGGGCACTGATATGCAATATCCACTATGCAATATGCATCCACTTCACAGTTAGTGGTTATGAACATTAAAATTCGCTTATAAATAATTTGTATATAATGTGATGTGATGCTGATGTATGTGATGAGCTACGTTGCAAGTCGTAGCACTGTCATATTTTTCTTTATAATACTAACGAAAACAGTTTTAGACCTATCTTTGGACGTACCGATCAATTCAAACATTCCTTCTTTAGCCGCTCAAAAATTTTGTGAAATGAACTGCCCGACTCTGTATTTCCGCATGTGTATGATATTCAGTCATTTAAGGTACATGTGATTATGGCTTGGCAAAGTTTATATTGAAACTAGCTGTTCCCGGGCGCTTTGCTACCTGCCCACTGACGCCACGCCCACTTACACCCGCGTTTCCCGGCTGCCCCATCCCACTGACTTCCCGCCCACTGACCTCCCGTCCACTGACGCCACGCCCACTTACACCCCAATAACTAACCAACTCACCAATCCAGAAAACTATAGAATCGACTCTTATACAGGCAAAAAATGTACACTTGTTCGAATATACAGGGAAAACTACATTTTCCACCCCAGCGCCACATATCGGGTCCAAATTTTGTCAACGACTTTCTTTTTATTTAAATATTATATAATGTGAATTCGAGCCAAATCGTTCCATAAATAAGAATTTTCGGAAAAAAAAGGACACCAGCGCCACCTTTCGGGTCCAAATTTTGTCAACGACTTTCTTTTTATTTAAATATTATATGGTGTGAATTTGAGCCAATTTTCAGAATAAAAACGATACCAGCGCCACCTAGCGGGGCTGAACCAGCTCTACAACCTTCGCGTAGCAATTACGAACAAACTCGCAGAAGAAAGTATCCAATTTGGTCCAGCCGTTTTCAAGTTTTAAGCAACCGAACAAACCACGATTCATTTTTATATACGTATATAGATTACCATGCAATTTATTTTAGTATTATACCCCAATTGTTTTGGCCAAGAAAGCCGTATGTCGTCTAAATGTCACTATCGACCATGTGAGCCCTTAAACCAAAACCCTCTCTAGAGAAGTAGTAGTGTCTCTGTTGGTTGGTTCTCTGCTCAACTCACATTACATTACTAATTGAATTGAATTAAAAAATTATTTTATAACAACATAAACTGGAAAACTTTAATTTAAGTTAAATGTACATACATAAAAATTAAATAAAAAACAATAAAAAATAAACAGTACATTGTCAGTAAATGTTTGTAACCGTTGTCACGCTCAAAACCGTCGCGGCCGTGTAGACGACACAGCCTACCCTGCTCTTTTTCTATCAGCCCAGTAGTATGTTGAATTTGGTATACACATAAAAAAAGCGAGATGGGTTTCTATTGACTGATTAATGTACTCATTTGATATCATTTCCAATATGTTTAAATTCAGTTGTCAAGGAGTCACGAACTCTTTGTCGCAAATTTTCAAAGCAAAATAAGGGAGGTGGTGAGCAGTGATCCCAAAAGACCCCTTAAAGAATCCCCAAATGACCCCCCAAAAGACCCCCCAAAAGACCCCACAAAAGACCCCACAAAAGACTCCCAGAAGATCACCGAAAGACCCATAAAAGAATCCCCAAAACCCCCCCAAAGGGCCCCACAAAAGACTCCCAACATACCTCCAAAAGACTCTTAAAAGACAATGCACTCTCCTCTTCAACCGGTTTTCACCACACGTACCTAATTATTAAAGATAAAGATAAAATATATTGTTTATACAATTGATATCAAAAATTAAAAAACAAAATAATAAAATAAACATACACAATTTATACACTCAATAATAACTTAAACTACAATAAAAAAATTTCTTTACAATATAATTTAATAATTTGCTTAAATTTTAATAACGACTTTTCATTTTTTATTTCGTTCGGCAATTCATTATACATAATTAGACCTTTGTACATAAGCATATTCTTCACTTTATCATTTTTATAAAAATCTAAACTAAAATCACATCTATTTCTTAAATTATAATTATGAACCTCATGAACAAATTTCAATTTATCACTTATATAACTAGGTAGTAATCCATTCTTAATTTTGAAAACTAGAATGAAAACATTCATATTAATTAATTGCTCTACATTTAACCACTTCAATTTATCTACAATTGTGTTTATATGTGTAAGCCTGTTAGTTTTTAAAATATAACGAATTGCTTTATTTTGCAATTTTTGTAACCTATTAAACATTTTTCTGTTACTTAAAAATAAAATAGATGGACAATATTCAAAGTAACGTTTGATAATTACATTGTAGATATGTATAGATGTATTAAAGGAAATATTTTTTCTAATACTTCTTAAAAAATATACTTTTCTTGCAATTTTTTTATACACATAATCTATATCTATATATCTAATCTATATCCTTAAATATTAATTGATTATCTATCACTACGCCTAAGTATTTTATTTTATTTACAACTTCAATTTTATCATTATTAATTACTATATTATCGACTAACTCTCCATTAACAAACATGCATTTAGTTTTATCAATGTTTAATTTTAATTTATTTATTTTAAACTATATATCCATTTCGCTTACATCACTATTTATTTTATTAACACATTCTTCTACCGAATTACTAGTAGCATAGAGTAAAGCATCATCCGTAAATAAAAAAATATTAGATTGCTTAATGATTTTATCAAAAAAAGGTTTACACCTAGTATTGTACCCTGTGGTACTCCAATATTGATGTCTATTGGGTCATATCTATTTTGGTTCTCTGTTTTCTGTTAAACAAATATGATTTAAACCAATTTAGGGCTGTACCAGATATACCATACTTTTCTAGTTTCAACAAAAGTATATTCCTGTCGATAGTTTCAAACGGTCTATATAAATCTAAAAATACAGAAACTATTACTTTCTTATAACTGCGAATGGAAATTCACAAATTAGCCCATCTCTAGTTACAATTGTCGGTAGATCGAATGCTTCAACTAAAACATCTAACAGAATTGGAGTCGATTCTTGATTTTCATACTGTTTGCGTAATTGATTAGCATGAAATCGGAAAAGTCCTGTTCGATTACCGGATAACCAAACTTTGTACATTACACCACCGATTCTTTCGATGATTTTGCCAGAGACCCAGTCTTTTTTGTTTTGCGTGTGTACTTGCGCATATACTAGATCGCCATCGACGATTACGAGCCAGGTGGTAGGTGGTGACCGATATTAGTGTTGATTCTATGGTTTTCGGGGTCGCTGAGTTGAATGGTGATGGTAAGACAGCTCTAGGGGAATGGGGTCAATAAATGAGGGAAGGGGGTGACCGATATTAGTGTTGATTCTATAGTTTTCGGGGTCGCTGAGTTGAATGGTGATGGTAACACAGCTCTAGGGGGATTGGGTCGATAACTGCGGTGGTTGAGAGGGGGGGGGGGTGACCGATATTTGTGTTGATTCTATGGTTTTCGGGGTCGCTGAGTTGAATGGTGATGGTAAGACAGCTGTAGGGAAATGGGGTCGATAACGGTGGGTGGGGGGGTGACTGATATTAGTGCCGATTCTATGGTTTTGGGGTCGCTGAGTTGACTGGTAGTTCTAGGTGAATGGGTCGATAACGGAGGGGTGGGGTGACCGATATTAGTGTCGATTCTATGGTTTTTGGGGTCGCTGATTTGAATGGTTATGGTAAGACAGCTCTAGGGGGATGGGGTCGATAACGATGGGGGGGAGTTACCGATGTTAGTGTCGATTGGTTTTCGGGGTCGCTGAGTTGAATGGTGATGGTAAGACAGCTCTAGCTGGATGGGGTCGATACCGAATTACTAGTAGCATAGAGTTAAGCATCATCCGTAAATAAAAAAATATTAGATTGCTTAATGATTTTATCAAAAAAAGGTTTACACCTGGTATTGTACCCTGTGGTACTCCAATATTGATGTCTATTGGGTCATATTTATTTTGGTTCTCTGTTTTCTGTTAAACAAATATGATTTAAACCAATTTAGGGCTGTACCAGATATACCATACTTTTCTAGTTTCAACAAAAGTATATTCCTGTCGATAGTTTCAAACGCTCTAGATAAATCTAAAAATACAGAAACTATTACTTTCTTATAACTGCGAATGGAAATTCACAAATTAGCCCATCTCTAGTTACAATTGTCGGTAGATCGAATGCTTGATTAGCATGAAATCGGAAAAGTCCTGTTCGATTACCGGATAACCAATCTTTGTACATTACACCACCGATTCTTTCGATGATTTTGCCAGAGACCCAGTCTTTTTTGTTTTGCGTGTGTACTTGCGCATATACTAGATCGCCATTTATGAATCTTCTTGCTTTGGCACCGTGCTTGATATTAAATTGACGTTCTTGAGCATGATTTCGGTTATTTGTTAAAATGACAGTTGAAGGTCCTCGTAATAAATCATTTGATGTTCGAAGAACACGTCCAAACATGATACTTGATGGAGATACATTTCCAGGTACACATCGATTTGATGTAGTTCAATAATATAACAGGAATGAATCCAGAATTTCGTCATCATCTAGTATTTCCTCCTCTTCGTCTTTTCGAAGAGTTCGTTTCAATGTGTCAACGAATCGCTCTGCCTGACCAATGGATTGAGGATGGTAAAGTGCAGTGAAGATGTGATCAATTCCGTTTTCTAGACAAAATTGTTATAAACGAGCGCTGAGAAAATTGTGTACCGTTATCAGATACCAATTTCTCTGGTAATCCGAAATTAGTGAAGACTCGCTTCAAAATTGCGATTGTTGCGGTTGTCGTGATCTGTGACGTTTTTATCATTTCTGGCCATTTCGAATACGCATCGACGATTACGAGCCAGGTGGTAGGTGGTGACCGATATTAGTGTTGATTCTATGGTTTTCGGGGTCGCTGAGTTGAATGGTGATGGTAAGACAGCTCTAGGGGAATGGGGTCAATAAATGAGGGAAGGGGTGACCGATATTAGTGTTGATTCTATAGTTTTCGGGGTCGCTGAGTTGAATGGTGATGGTAACACAGCTCTAGGGGGATTGGGTCGATAACTGCGGTGGTTGAGAGGGGGGGGTGACCGATATTTGTGTTGATTGTATGGTTTTCGGGGTCGCTGAGTTGAATGGTGATGGTAAGACAGCTGTAGGGGAATGGGGTCGATAACGGTGGGTGGGGGGGGTAACTGATATTAGTGCCGATTCTATGGTTTTGGGGTCGCTGAGTTGACTGGTAGTTCTAGGGGAATGGGTCGATAACGGAGGGGTGGGGTGACCGATATTAGTGTCGATTCTATGGTTTTCGGGGTCGCTGAGTTGAATGGTTATGGTAAGACAGCTGTAGGGGGATGGGGTCGAAAACGGCGTGGTTGGGGAGGGGGTGACCGATATTAGTGATGATTCTATGGTTTTCGGGGTCGCTGAGTTGAATGGTGATGGTAAGACAGCTGTAGGGGGATGGGGTCGATAACGTCGGGGGGTGTGACCGATATTAGTGTTGATTCTATGGTTTTCGGGGTCGCTGAGTTGAATGGTGATGGTAAGACAGCTCTAGGGGAGTTGGGTCGATAACTGTGGTGGGGGGGGGGGGGTTGCCGATGTTAGTGTCGATTCCATGGTTTTCGGGGTCGCTGAGTTGAATGGTGATGGCAAGATAGCTCTAGGTGGATGGGGTCGATAACTGTGGGGGGGGTGACCGATATTAGTGTCAATTCTTTGTTTTTCGGGGTCGCTGAGTTGAATGTTGGTGGTAAGACAGCTATAGGGGAAACGATATCTGAGGGGTGGGGGTGACCGATATTAGTGTAACTTCTATACTTCTTGGGGTCGCTGAGTTGAATGGTGTTGGTAAGACAACTCTAGGGGTATGGGGTCGATAACTGATGGGGGGTGACCGATATTAGTGTCTGTTCTATAGTTTTTGGGATCGCTGAGTGGAATGGTGATGCTAAGACAGCCCTAGAGGGATGTGGTACATAAGTGAGGTGGATGACCGATATTAGTGTCCATTCACTCACTGAGTCACTGAGATGAATAGTGTTGGTAGGAGACTTCTATGGGTGAGTTGTTTTTCCGGAGGGGGTAGGGTGACAGATATTAGTGTCGATCCGATTGTTTTCGGGATCGCTGAGATGAATAGTGGTGCTTAGAATGGTACTCGGCGCCCCGTGTCCGGATGGATTTCGGGTGAAAAGGGACAGTGTGAAACAGTTTTTATCCCACGGATAGCACTCATTTCGACGGATCTACCTTTTAAATTTAAGAGATTGCAATTTCCAGTAAAACTTTTGCTTTCGATGACGATCAATAAGTCGGACAGTTTTTCAAGTATTGCGGAGTATAGATTTGAGGCAACTTTTTTTTTGCTTGCTCTAGGCTGGGTTCACCTAATAAATTATTTGTTCTAGCTCTTGAAGGTGAAACTAAAAGCAACCAACCCAGTTTGGTTTAAAATTTTATTATTTATTTTTATTTTTTTTTTTTAATTTTATTTTATAGTTTGAATACTATATAATTTAAAATACTTATTTTGTTAAAAAAAATGCAATTTTAACTTAAAGATAGATATCATTATTTTTCCTATCCCTGCCTAATGGAAGATTGAGATGAATAAATACCTGGACAACGCCGGGTAATCAGCTAGTGTAATGTAAATATCACATAAGTGTAAATAAAATGAAATACATTATATGTATATAATTTTAAAACTATTTTTTTGTGACAGCCACAGGCAACACATTAAAAATATTTTATCACCATTCACAAACTAGCTAGCTATCATTTCAAATAACAAAAATTGACATTTCTACGGATTGGTGTATTTGTCAGACAAATTTGATTTATTTCAAACAACTCTTGATTTTTTGGGTAAATAAAACACAAAACCTTGATCTGCCACTTAGTTATTATATTAAGTTGTATCAGCACTGTGACATAGTTGCAGTATCGCAATCTTAAATCTGTGCCCTACAACAAACAATCGAGTCGTTGTACTGATGTCATATACGCTGTGTCGTACGACGCCGTATGCTGATGTTATGATTACGTCCATTCAACTCCAACTCGTATATTGCGCAACCTTGTTGCAATATGATTCGTATGTAGGTGACAATCGCGATCATGTTTTCTATTTTCTTTTTCGCGCATCGAACTCGTATTCTTGGATGGATCAGTAACAAACTTTTGGTATACTAGAACTTTGAATACGAGCTTTAGGGTAGCGTGTTTGAAAAATCTTCATATAAATAGAGCGAGTCATTTGATACTCAAGCACTCGTAGTATTATCAGAGTCCAACGACCAGTTAAGTCATATTCTAAAGCTAAATCAATTCAACATCGTGTCAAATACAAAATCCTAAAGTATAAAGTTTATTATAAATATAATCTTGCAACTCGATTTTCATCAAATTTTGCTTTTAAAATTTTGCTATCTAAAATATTCCAAGCCTATTTTAACACACTTCTCACTATACAATCGAATTAAAATTTCGCACACATATGTGCAGTATTAATAACGTTATAGTAGTTAGGTTCCAATGAGTTGGGCTGATTATGAACTCTAAAGATACAAGCAGTTTTTTTGCTTCTTCTGTTTCTTCGCTGCAAATTTTTGCAACTTGATTTTCATCAACTTCTCGTAGGCCAAATGAGTTTGTGAACTGTAGTTGTAGTCCCCCTGACAATGCAATGTTGTGGTGCAAATGAAATGTTCCGACGATGGACTTTGATGTACATTTATTACAAAATTTTCTTTAAATATATATCAGGACAAGCTTTTAGTTTAGTTAATCAACATTGATAAAATGATCTGATTTGCTTAGTTCAACTTTTCTCTTATCATTGTTAATACCACTTATTCGTCAATTTCCCGCAATTAAATCACGTAATACATTTATTTTCTACATTTTGGTGTATTTAAATAAAAGCTTGTTTTGAAAAATATGTTTTTTCCTCATTTATTCTAAATCAATTCAATAACGAGTTACATATGTACTAAATCCTAAATTTTGTTAAACATTCTAAATATTACTGTGAAATACATATTGAACAATAATTATTAGTTATAAGTAATAATATTAAAAAGATACTAAAATGCAAACATTTGAGTTTTCTCATTTTTTAATCTTCGTTTCGAAAAAAGACCGCAAAAAACAGGTAACAGGTAAATTGTAATTATATAAAAAAAGAAATATTTGTCAGTAATGCTTTTTTCTATTAATCAAATTGCAAAGAAAAATCAATTTAAAATATGATCTACTACAAATGATAGCTCCGGTATACGCAGAATTTTTTTATATTATTTTTTCAAGAATGGCGCTCTTTCAAAGTGCAATATACTTAAATTTTTTTATATTGAATTAAATTACATTAAAGCTCATATTAATTGATTAATGTAAAAAAAAATATGTTTTTAATTTGTTGTTTTGTTTTGTTTACACATTAGTTTGCACAAGAACCCCTTGACTGATTTTTCATTTATAGTACCATATGGGTATCTTTATCAAAAAAATCACTTTAAGAACGCGTTAAGTTAAGTTTATTTATTTAAGGATTTATATATACAATTGTTTTGATCTTTAAAAAATATAAGTATAAGAATGTGCTTAAATTTAAGTGTGCTGGATCGTTGACTGAGCCTTGCATATACTTGTCTTATGATAAACTATTAATAAATGGTTACATGAGAAATTAAACTTCTAATTATGACTTAAATAAATTCAGCTTACTTACGGCTGATTGTCCATTGGATTATGGTAGAGAAAAGTTGTACTGCCGAAGCTATCAGCCTCACCGGTAAGATCCTACGGCAGTATCGTATGTTGGAGATCTTAATAAATCATCAAATTCCTGATGATTACAATCAGGGGGCTTAGGTAATTCTGGCTTCTTGCTAGCTCAATGCTTGCCATGGTACTGACTAACGGGTTCTCATGTGCTCCTACTGATGACATTAGTCGGATGTGAAGTTCTTGCAGATGCTTTTCGATGGATGTAATTTTTCTTGCTTCATACAGATCTGTATTTGAGTAGAAGTAGCCATTGTGGAGCTTCCTATGGACGCCAGTACAGGCACGAAGCACTTATATTATATCAAATTTGCAAGCACTTCTTTCGAACAGCTGTAATCTCTTCATGTATGTTGGAGATATCGTGTACCAAGTGGGGAACCCATAGCATATTACTTGGCGGATAATCTGCTTGTATATGAGTAGCTTTGTTTTTTCGCTGAGTCTTTGGCTTCGTCGCATAAGAGAATGTGACAAGCTGAAAGCTCTCTGTAGGGTCCTCGATGCATGTACGTTAAATATAAACAGCTTGCTGAAATTAATTCCTTTTTTTCTGCGGGATGTTGAGGGTATGCTGCTGCTGTACGTAGCAGCGTCAGCGAAAAGCAAGGTTGTTGTTCTTGTCGTATTCATCTGCTGATCTGATGTGAAAATGTTGTAAAGAACCGGTCCAAGTCTACTTCCCTTATAAATGCTGGTAAGTGTGATAATGGTTTGGGCACAAATTTTTTTTTTTCAAATGATTATGCAAATGCTTCAGCTTTTTCTGTTTTTCTGCTGTTTTCCAGGGATCCATGTAGGGCAGATCGCTTTCCGACGAGTTGATTTATCTGTCTGAACATGTTGGGACCAGGTTTTATTTCTTGCAGTCTCTTTTGAAATACTGATTTAAAGTGTTTCCTCATATGTTGTCGGATCTATACATTGTGGCACTTTAACTAAGAAAGTATTGCCCGTTAGTGTGAGTTCCTCGTGTTCCACTCGCGTTCCAGGATTCGTTGAAGTCGCTTACGGAGACGTTGTTTGTAGGCGTATAACGCCTGAGTGTTTGCCGGCAAGTGACTTAAAAGTCCTTACTACTGTGTTGCTGACTTTGTTCACCAATTGCATTATTGACCAAAGTTTCGATGATGTCATTACCAATTTCAATATTGGTAAGATTCCTTGATGTCAAAGTAATTTCTAGTCCCTCATTGACTTTGTATTGAAACCGATTCCAATTAATGGTTCTCAGATTGATAAATTTCCTCGAAACTGTTCATTAGGTTGACCCGTAGTTGTATTGCTAAGTGATCCGTGTCCGTCGCAATTGCAGTGCAGATAAAGCTTCTGAAAAGGATATCAATTAAATTTGAAGAGCATAGGAAAAATTCTATTCTAGTAAATGTTGGTATAGGTTGTGAGACTGCAAGACTGTGGGTATGCGAGTAGTCACTCAACCATTCCTTCATATATTTCCCTTGTGGGGATGTTTAAACGTCCAACCAAAGAGGAGTGCGTGCGTTAAAATCTCCTCCAATGACTGCGTATGTGAACCTGTTAATACTGATTCACGGTCGGCTAAAGGGATAACTGCAGCAGTCGCATCTGTTTTCACTAGTCCGTTGACCGTAATTCTTTCTGTATGCATTGAATCCTTTATGAGAATTGCTATTCCTCTGCCTCCAGTACTTTTGTCTGTCCTGTACATCTTATAGTCTTTCTAATCAATTCGATGTCTTTCAGTTAAGTTTGTCTCAGACAAAAGAAGGATATCCGGTTTCTTATCTTTTTGAAAAGACTTAGACACTTTCTTTTGTCGTGTGAAACAATTGAGTTGATATTGTAGCTTGTGAGGTTTAATCTTCTTATCGCTCTACACATACTGAAAACACGAAATTGATGTAGCACACTGCTTGTTCTTTCTCCGTTGCACACGAATTGTATTTCGGAATCATCTTCATGGCCTTTCTCATCAGGGTTATATGTGAGCATCCATAGTGACATATCTAGAAGCTCATTGCTTGTCACGACCTTGAAAGATTTTGGGTCCCTGCGCCTGGGTATGACTTTCTTAGACCCTATTTCTGTTGCTGTTGACGTAAGCTTTTGGGGTGTTGGTTGAAGTTTCGTAACTTGCTTTGGCTGTGTTTGCTTAGCTATTTGTGAGAGGCTTATACCGCTCTGCACAGTTCTTTTTGCAGAAATGGCACCAAACTTGATTTGTTGTTCTTTTAGTAAGGCTGCTATCTTCTTAAATTGGATTTTTTGTTTGTAAACAGGACATCCACGAAAGTTGGCTGGATGTGCGGTCTTCTGGCAGTTGGTGCAGTAAAGTTTTTCATCTACTGCATTCCTCGGACAGCTCCCAGGTTCATGGCTACCAACGCATCGATATTTCATCCCGCAGTTCGATGCTACATGACATGAGTTTTTACACTGTGTTATATCCTCAGTCTTGAGTCGTTCCCAGTGAATTTCCTGGTTGAGGAGGATTTTATTCTGGTAGACTTCCTGTGCATTTCTCGGAATCTTCCTCCAAGGTTATTTCTTCTTCTTCATCTGCCTCTTGGTCGTTGCGTAACTTTTTTGTTGTTTGTTTGCAAATTTCTTTTTTCTTTTTCCATCACAATTTGTCAGACATGTGTTTTCTTCCTCATACTCTGATGACGAAATCAGCTCGTTGGGTTTCTTGCCAGCTACCTACTCAGCAACTTCCCCATCGTTAATTAATTAGGCAAGTGCCCTTCGTAGCTCATTTGCTACCTGCACCCCTTGTTCGTTAACGGCTGACGACATGATGTCCTTAATCATGGATAGAATTAAGTTAATGTTTTCTATTTTATGACTATTTGTTTATTTTAATTTTTTTTACGGTGATAAATTTTTGACGGCAAATTTATTTTGTGCGTTGAGGTAGAAGGTAGGCTTTTCAAAGTTTGGAGCTTTTTTTTTAAATTGATTTTTTTCAGTGGTTTTAAGGAGGTTTGGGGGTTAATTGATATCATATGAGGGATAATAAAAATACCGTCCATTTAAAAAAAAAAATAGGGGCAATCAATACTACCTCAAAATATTTAGAGTCAAAAAACGGATTTTTCACCTTTCACATGATACCAATATTTAGTCCTACCCACTCTAAAACACGCCCCCTGCTTAAGTTTCATGAGAAAGTCAGTTTTCGGCTCTTAATTTGTCTAGGGTGGTGGGATTGGACTCAATTTTTTTAAAGATGAAAGGTCTTTTTATTACCTTTCATATGATACTAATTTCCCCCATGACATCCATCAAACCACTCAGAAAAATGAAATTTTCAAAAGAAATCATCGTTATATCACTTAATTATATGAAAAACCACATAAAACCATATACAACTTGATCAAAATTCCATAAAAATAGTACAGCTGTTAAGAACTAGTTTCCACCTTTAGTTTGGTACCAATATTTGGGCCCTCCTTCTTTTAAGCACGCCCCTTACTAAACTTTCATTAGAAAGTCAGTTTTTGGCTCTAACTCTGTCGAGCAGGGTTGGATTGCACCCAATTTTTTATAAGATGAAAGGTATTTTTATTAACTTTTATATGATACCAATTAACATCCATCAAACTTTTGAGTCACAGTATTTAAGTAGAAACAAAATTGTGTATACAATATGTAATAATAATAATTTATTTAAAAACAATAAAAGTTAGCTGACACAAATGTGCTCACACGAGAAAAAGAACTTCGACTATTGCTTTACTTTATACAAAACAAAGAAAGAGAAAAGGTTAAGTAAATTAGTGTTGCCGTTTTAACATTATAAATAAACATTAATTTATACATTCAACACTCCCACTTAAATTAAAATTTAATTCCCATCCCAAGTCGATGAACATTATGTTTACTTTGAGGTAACCCTTTTGTTAAAACATCTGCTGTCATCTTCTCTGAAGGTAGATACGATATTTGTACATCTGATGCCTCTATCCTCTCACGTACAAAATGATGTCTTACGTCGATGTGTTTGGTCCTAGCATGATACACATCATTCTTGGTCAAAATATTTGCATTCACGTTATCACAAAATATTTTAATATTATTTACTCCAAACTCATCATTTAATTTTTTAATCCACATAGCCTCTTGCGTGGTTGCCGATACAGCCATGTATTCAGCCTCTGTCGTCGACAATGCAACGGTTTGTTGCTTTCTTGTTGACCATGTTATAGCGCAACCGGATTTAACAAACACATAGCCAGTTACGGATTTACGTCCATCAGTGTCACTAGCCCAATCAGAATCACTATAACCAATAACTTCAGTGTGATTTGATTTACAATACTCCAGCTTCGCAGACATTGTTCCCTTTAGATATCTAAAGATACGTTTAACCGCACTCCAATGTTGTCTACCCGGCTCATTTGAATATCGACTTACCAAATTCACTGCGTAAGAAATCCTCCTACAGCTTCCTTATATGGTACGTTCCTCATCTCTTCAATTTCATCGGTTGTTTCTGGTGACATTGATTCATCCAATTTCACATTGATATCAACGGGAGTCATAACAGGATTACTGTTAGCCATATTAAATCGTTCCAAGATTTTTTTAATATAGTCCTCTTGATCCAACCACAAAACACCATTGTCACGATCTCTTGTTACACGAAAACCCAATATTGATTTGACATCTCCAATGTCTTTCATCCAATGTCTGTTCATTTTCAACGTTTTACTTATACTCTTATCTTGGCCGAGAATAAGTATGTCATCTACGTAGACTGCTACTATTAATTTCGTCTTCTTGTCCCATTTGAAATAGATACACGGGTCCGCCTTTGATCGTGTCAATCCAAGGTCTTTTAATGCCTTATCCAATTTTTGATTCCACGCCCGTCCGGCTTGCTTAAGTCCGTAAACTGCTTTATTTAATTTACAAACTTTACCAGTTTGATCATCATAATGTTGTGGTTGATACATCAAAATATTTTCTTTCAACTCTCCTTGAAGAAATGTCGTCACAGCGTCCATCTGCTCTATATGCATATTGTGCTCTACTGCCATTGCCAACAAATAACGAATAGAGTTATATTTAACCACAGGTGCATAGGTTTCTTGATAATCAACCCCATAGCGTTGAGCACAACCTTTTATCACTAACCGAGCTTTGTAATGAATACTGCCATCCAGGCGATGTTTTGTTTTAAACACCCACTTTGATTCTCTTCTGATCCAAGCATTTCGAAAGAATAAATGAAATCATCCATTTTATTTAGTTTGGGATTACGGCTTGAACGTCTTAAAACTTCATTTGGAGTAACCGTTTCATCGGGTATATAGTCATCATCATCGTATCCATCACCTTCGAGGTTTTCATCAACATCGTTTTGGTCAATACTGTTATCGGAAAATTCATCGTTTATTAACGGATCTATTTCTCCCACTGGAGTAATAATTTCCTTCGAATCTGTATCACCAGACTCATCGATGTCATTTATCATCGGCATAAAAACGGTGTCATTCCATTGTTTATTAAACAATGAAGAACTGATCTTTCGATTTTACTCATCGAACACTGCATCTCTGGTGACACTTATTTCACCGGTGTGAATATTATAAACTCGATAACCCTTTTGGGTGTCACCGTACCCGACCATTATGTGTTGCTCAGCCACTTCATCAAATTTCTTCCTTTTATGCTTAGGTATGTGAAACATAGTCTTTGAACAAAATACTCTGAGAAATTTTAAATTCACATCTTTCCCAGTCCATAATTGCTCTGGTATTCCACCATTTAAAGATGACGTTGGACTACGATTTATTAGATATACAGCAGTGTTCACTGCTTCAGCCCAGAAACTTTTTGGTAATTCCATATCGAATAGCATGCACCGTGCTTTTTCTACGATCATTCGATTCATTCGTTCTACTAATCCATTTTGTTGTGGATTATATGGTATGGTGGTCTCATGTTTGATACCACACTTACTTAACAATTTTTCAAATTCGTTACTGCATAATTCACCACCATTATCCGAACGAAATACTTTAATTTTGCTGCCAGTTTCATTTTCCACAAGAACCTTGAATCTCTTGAACACTGAATAAGCTTCACTTTTCCTTTTAAGGAAATAAACGAACGTTTTATGTGTGTAGTCATCTACTAGCACAAAGAAATATCTTGAACCACCCAACGATTCGCATTCGACTGGACCACACAAATCATCATGTACCAATTCTAGTTTTTCATTGGATACTGTTGTTGATGACGGAAATGAATTTTTATGCTGTTTACCTCGTAAACAAATTTCACATTTATTATCACTAATGGAACCTTTAAATATTTGTTGAAGATATTTGTAGTTTGTATGCCCCATTCTTCGATGCCACAAATCAGAATCAACAACTAGAAACGCAGTATCACCTTTTTTTGTTTTTGACATATCCAATTTATATAAATTTCCTTCTAGTGTAGCTGATTTGTTTTGTTGTCGAAAATTTTACAACTACTGTTGTCAAACACCAACTTTTTTCCATTTCTTGCAATTTGACTAACTGATAACAAATTTGCACTTAAATCAGGAACATGAATGACGTTTACATCTACAATTTTATTCCGTTTGTTGACACTAATTTCCAATTCACATTTTCCGACCCCATCGACCGATAATATTTGGTTATTGGCTACACGAACAACTCTGTCTGACGATTCCGACAAGGAAGATAACCACTCTAGCGATGGGAACTATTGAATAATTCCGACTATCGATAGTTAGTAACTGAACGATTTCAACTATCGAATAGTTTTATTTATTCATTCAAGTCGACAACATTTTTTATAACGGGGGGTGGGGGTAATATATTTCACCAGAGTTTTTTTTTGCTGTCAAGTTGTTCGTTTCCCTTTAAAACGAATTTACCGTAGAGCGAAAACAGATCTGTATATTTTGGGAGAGTTACCCCTCTCTAATCTAACAAAATAACAACAGATGCAACAAAGAAGTTACAAAATATTTTACACGAAGCACTAACAACTCTATTATAAAAATTAATTTAGAATTAAAACAGTACAGTATTTAATTCTAAAC
This sequence comes from Nephrocerus scutellatus, assembly GCA_947095585.1. NCBI lineage: Eukaryota > Metazoa > Arthropoda > Insecta > Diptera > Pipunculidae > Nephrocerus > Nephrocerus scutellatus. Next base: position 53,827,190 of record OX352762.1, on the reverse strand, counting down.
AGTTAACAGTTTAAAAAACCAACCCATAAAAATACAATTTTTCATGTAAATTCTCCAATAGAAAAATTTAACTATGTGTTAAAATTTGAAGAAAATCGAGCTAATTTTTAAAAAATTTATATGGGCACCCCTCGGACCTCAGGGCCTCACTCCAAAAACTTTACAAAAAATGTTGTCCATCGGAGATACAAAAATTTAAAAAAATCGGGTTAAGTTTTTTAAAAAATTTGTTGGTGCCCCATGACCCTCCAAACCCTGTCTCCAAAATTTTTGTCAAAAAGTGTTGCCCATCGGAGATACATACGTATATAAAATTTAAAGAAATTCGGGTTAATTTTTTTTTTAAATTTTGGGGCCCCACGACCCCGTGTCCGGGGTCTCTAAATTTTTTACAAAAAGTGTTGTCTATTGGAGATACACATGTGTATTAAATTTGAAGAAAATCGGGATAATTTTTTTTAAAAAAGTTATGGGGCCCCACGAACCCGGGCCCGGGCTCTCCAAAATTTTTACAAAAAGTGTTGCATATCAGAGATACACATGTGTATAAAATTTGAAGAAAATCGAGTAAAATTTTGTAAAATATTTGTATTGGAGCCCCCCGACCCCGGGGCCCGACGGTCCTCAAATTTTATTAGAAAGTGTTGTCTCCGGAGATATGCATGTGTGCAAAATTTCAATAAATAGGACTTTGGGAAGTGGAAAGTGGAGTGGAAAATCATTCATTCAAAGCAAAAACCATTCGTACATTTCCATCCGAAAGTCCAAAGTCCAAACTAATGAAAAAATCATTCATTCAAAGCAAAAACCATTCGAACATTTCCATCCGATAGTCCAAAGTACAAACTAATGAAAAAATCATTCATTCAAAGCAAAAACCATTCGAACATTTCCATCCGATAGTCCAAAGTCCAAACTAATGAAAAAATCATTCATTCAAACCAAAAACCATTCGAACATTTCCATCCGATAGTCCAAAGTCCAAACTAATGACAAAATCATTCATTCAAAGCAAAACCCATTCGAACATTTCCATCCGATAGTCCAAAGTCCAAACTAATGAAAAAATCATTCATTCAAACCAAAAACCATTCGAACATTTCCATCCGATAGTCCAAAGTTCAAACTAATGAAAAAATCAGTCATTCAAACCAAAAACCATTCGAACATTTCCATCCGATAGTCCAAAGTCGAACATTAAATGAAAAATGGATACATACACAATTTTTGCAGGGCAGCCGTCGCCAGAGTGCACACTGCACAGCACATGAACAATGCAACATACACAAAAATCATTCAGCCAAAAAAAGTCGGATTATCCATAGTGAAACATTTGAATGATTTTTTTCATTCGAACGAATGCTTTATGAAAAATAGTAACTGAACGATTTTGATAACTATCGAATAAATGAACATTTTGCAACTATCGAATAAGTCGATAGTTTTTATTCGATAATTCCCAACGTTAAAATACTCCTTGTTACTTGTCATGTGAGCCGATGCACCAGAATCGATAATCCATTCATTTGATTTCAATTCACTTGCCGTGAGTACTGACAATAATGTACTCTTATTTCCAAACGATTGTTTTTGGCTTGTACATTTATTCGCAAAATGGCCCAACTCGTTACATTTGTAACAACGAATTCTCTTCTTCTTTTTGTTGTTTTGCTTGTGAATGCCTTGGTTTCTTTTGGTTCTGTCCCTTCTTGCAATAATTTTGACTTTACATGCTCACCAGTTATACGAGTACCGGAACTTTCCATAGCCATTATCATTGGTTTAAACCTGTCCTAAACCAGCCAACAAGAATGTACCAGTCCTCCGAAATCTCGAACTTGATGTCATTCAACATTTGCACTAGTGTTTCAATTGTACCGACGTATTCCTCCATGGATTTACACTCAACTAACTTTGTTGTGATTAACTTTCTCATTAACGTTACCCGTCGAGATAATCCATCATCTTGATAAAACTGATTTCAGTTTATCCCACACTTGTTTAGATGTATCGAGATTACGAATATGTACAAATATCGCCTTTGCATTGACATCCGCTTGAATAAGTATTTTCTTTTCAGATTCAGTAATTTCAGCCGCATGCACTGCCTCGGGATTTTCAATACATGCCCAAAGTCCCTCATGTTGTAAATACGCTTTCATTGCAAATTCCTAATTATTGTAATCCTCTCGTCCAACCAATTTTTCAATTGGGACCATCGACGAAGACGCCATTTTATTTAACTTTTCTTAATACCAAAGAAAAATACGCAAAATGATACAACAATTTACTTTACTATACTGTATACAATTTATGTTTCACAGTGCTCTGGGCCCATAACCTTTTGAGTCACAGTATTTACGTAGAAACAAAATTGTGTAAACAATATGTAATAATAATAATTTATTTAAAAACAATAAAAGTTAGCTGACACAAATGTGCTCACACGAGAAAAAGAACTTCGACTATTGCTTTACACTATACAAAACAAAGAAAGAGAAAAGGTTAAGTAAAGTAGTGTTGCCGTTTTAACATTATAAATAAAAATTAATTTATACATTCAACACAAACCACTGAGCAAAATTCATCGCTATACCGTATATTCGCCCAGAATTGCATTCCAGTTGATTTCCGAGGCAAATGTACCAGACAAAATTTCACGTACTCCACACAGGTGTATCATATCAGCAACTGCATATTGCATCGTGCAAGTAGTTTGGGCTAAAGTTTTGGCTAGTTTCACATAAAAACTTATTCAAATTTGGATCAATGGATCAATTCAGATCAATGCCGTTGGGCAGCTCTTAACTGCACCCATTGCACTTAGACATATTAGTCTTTGTATCTTGTTCAGTTTTGAGCGTGTCGTTGATTGCTCTGTTTTTGGCCACCAATCCAGGGCCACGTATGTGATCCTGGGTCTGATTATGCTTTGGTATAGCCAAAGGGTAATTTGCGGGTTATTCCCCACGTTTTGCTAAACATACGTTGACAGGTAAAGTAAGCTTTATTAGCTTTGATTGTAATATATGATATGTGGGGGTCCCATGTTAGTTTTTTGTCAAACACGACCCCTGAATATTTGGCTTCTGGCATTAATTGAAGAGTTTTGCCTTGAAATTGTATTGCTGGTAGCGTTACATTTTGTCTTTTGGTTAATAGGGTGCAAACTATCTTGTCAGGATTGACGCTTAGTCCAACCTCTTTGCACCATTCTTTGATTTGTTTGAGAGCAAATTGCATACTATCTGTTATCGTGCTCTCGAATTTGCCACGAACTACTAGGACTAGGTCATCTGCATAGCTTATATTAATTAGGCCGTTGTTTTCTAGCCTGGCGAGCAGCTGATCCATCACTAATAGCCACAGAAGGGGCGATAGGACACCACCCTGTGGACAGCCTCTGGTTGCCGCTTTTGTGATGCTTTCCTCGCCGAGTGAGGCTTGAATCTTACTGCTTCTTAGAATGCTCATGACCCATCCTATGGTAGAGGAGCCGATGCCCCTTGATCTAGATTGTGTTTGAATTACTTCGAAGCTAGTGTTGTCAAAAGCGCCTTTTATGTCGATGTAGGCGCATAATAACATTTCTTTGCTTTGAAGTGTGTCTTCGATTTTGGTTGCCAGCTCATGTAGTGCTGTTTCCGTCGATTTTTCAGTCTGGTATGCGTGTTGGCTGGTATTCAAGGGAATTCGTTGGAGCGCTTTCGACCTTATGTAATGGCCTATTATTTTCTCCATAGACTTAAGGATGAAAGATGTAAGGCTAATAGGTCTATACGACCTAGTGTCCTCGAGGGATTTCTTTCCTCCTTTTGGTAAAAACAGAACCCGCACATCTCTCCAGCACCTTGGAACGTATTCTAGGCTGGCTCTGTAGAGTTTTACGAATGCTGGTTCTATTAATTTAATGCCTTTCTGCAGGAGGATTGTATACAGCCCATCTCCACCTGGAGACTTGTATGGGCCGAATGAGTTTATCGCCCAGCGAATGCTTTCTGGTGGGAAAATGCTGGCTGAGCATCTGTAGGCCTCGGTTGAAATAAGGTATGGGTGCATGTTTATATCCTCGTCTTGATTGTCTAGTATGATGAACTTGGGAAAATGACTTTTAACCAGACACTCAAGAGTTTCTTCTCTAGAGGAAGTAAGTTCACCGTTTGGTTTCTTTACCGAACCAAGTGGATTGTTGTGGTCAAGGGAGAGGGCTTTGTGTAGTCGACAAGCTGTTGGCAGTGTGTCATTGCTTTCGCAAAACTTTTTCCAGCTTTTCCTTTTGCTATCCCTTAAGGCCACGTTGTATCTGGTTAGGGCAGTTTTATAGGTCGTCCAGGTGTGTGTACGCTTGGCTTTGTTAAAGAGTTTACGAACTTCTCTTCGCTTAGCCCCGAGGTCGTGATTCCACCATGGAATGTCCCTGGTGCACCTGATGCGAATTATAGGGGAACTTGTGTAGTAGGCGTTTATGATTGCCTCGATAAGATCAGCAATAGAGTTAATGGGGGTACATATACCAGTTAGGTTACATTTGAGAAGACTTGCCAATTAGTGTGTTTAGGGGTTCTTATAAGGGATTGAGGCCTGTTTGGAGTTTCAATATTGAATCTAATATACATGTGGTCGGAGAATGATGCCTCCTTCATTACGTGCCATTTATGGATCGTGCTGGGCGTCCTTGTATAAAATAGGGTAAGGTCCAGTACCTCACTCCGTATGGCGCTTAAGAAGGTTGCGTCGATCCCCACGTTGTTTATCAAAATATTTTTAGATGAACAATAGTTAAAGAGCTGCTCACCTGTGATGTTAGTGTTGGTGCTTCCCCAGACTACGTAGTGTGAGTTTGCATCGCACCCGATTACATATTTTTGGATGAGGAAGGGAAAGGTCCGCCTTACAGTGGTAAGGTCACTTGAAACCGGAGGGTACCAGGTATCCGGAGCTCCGTGCTAGCGACCAAAGTTCCCATGGCCATTCATCCCTCAGCGCACGTGTCTCATCTTGGATTGAGAATTTTTTTATCGAGGCTCTCTCCTCGTCTGCATATAGTACACAGTACAAACGATCGAGTCGTTGTACTGATGCCAGATACGTTGTGTCGTACGACGCCGTATGCTGATGTTATGATTACGTCCATTCAACTCCAACTCGCATATTGCACAAGCTTGTTGCAATATGATTCGTATGTAGGTCACAAACGCGATCATGATTTCTATTTCCTCTTTCGCGCATCGAACTCGTATTCTTGGATGGGTCAGTAACAAGCTTTTGATATACTAGAACTTTGAATACGAGCTTTAGGGTAGCGTGTTGGAAAAAGCTTCATATAAATAGAGCGAGTCATTTGAGAGTCAAACAGCCAAAGTGATATCAGAGTCCAACGACCAGTTAAGTCATATTATAAAACTAAATCAATTCAACATCGTGTCAAATTCAAATAAAGTATAAAGTTATTTTACTCTCGGAACGTTTGTCACTCATTCGCGAGAGGTGGGACACCGTGAAAAATACTTTTGGTGTGACTGTGATTCGAACCATGAACCTGCACAGTAGCCATGCGCATTTCCACTGAACCACGGCACCCACACACAACCATCATACACATTTATCTAACACATTGGTAAGGCGTAAGCTGGGCCCACAAAGTTTCTCTTAAAACAGGCTTAGCCGAAAATGGAGCAGCTAACTGCAGAACAAGCTGAGTGTGGAAAGACTATCGAACGCATGTTCACCAACTTCAAAAAAGACTCGGCTTAGTGGAAAACAACAACGTATTTAGAAGACAGATTGCTGCAGGAGAACCAGGAGTGGAATGACTTCAGCACAAGAGGCGAAAGTATCCAGGCTCTAAGAGAGTCCAACCCCAAACAGGACTACTTTGATCAGAAGTTCTTTGTGCAAGTAAAGAAGATGAACGACCAATTCAAGGATCGTTTGGAAACAATGATTGACGAAACACGTGAATTAATATCTACACTTCCCAAAATCAACACATCTTCTGCTGCAGCAACGTCACAGCAAAGGCAGATTCCAGCTGAATCTGCTGCAATAGCAGGTCTTCAACGACTCATTCAAAAGATCATTGTCGAGTTAGAGCAACCACAGTCAGTTGCCTATATCGACCAACGATCGAATGAAGGTAAATATCAGTGGGAGTACATTTCTAAAATTCATAGAGAATCGAGTATCAGAAGATGAGTCTGGCTCCTACTCTCAAGATGAGTTCTTTGAAATAGAGGATTTCTACAAGGACATCCTCACCAAACTAATGGAAAGAGGGACGTCAGAGGTCCAAATATAACACAACCAGGTATCGAGACTACTGCTCGACTGTCAGTATTGTAACGACGAAAATTTTAATAACCAATTTTCGCCTAACAACCCACTGCACGCACTAACAACAATTTCGTTACACTCACTGTGCACGCACGGAGATAAAATACATGCAAAAAGCCCAGCGTAGCAACACAACACGTGCGTACAAACAAGTACAGCAGGGCACGCACGCACGAAGGAAAAAAAATCAACAAGCGCTAACCAAAGCATGCATGCAAACGAATACAGCATGGCAACACAGCGCCTGCATGCAAATAAACACAGCGTAGCAACACAACACGTGCATGCAAACAAGTATGTACGAAGTAACGGAGGTGAGCAAATGCCAAATGGAAAAAAACCCAAGCGGTCTGTTACAAGAGAAAACCACTAACAACACGAGAGAGATGAGAGAACTACAACGCCACAAGCCCACAAAGATGCAAAGCCAACCTAGAGGCAAAGGTTATAAAAGGTGAAACACATGAAGAATTGGTCTCTTTTTGTCTGTATCAGTGAGACTGTTCACTTCAGCAGTGGGACACCAGAGACGGTAAGTGAACAGTGGAAAATTTAAACGCCTTGAGGAGATATCAGCCGCATCAACAATTTCCGGACATTTACCGCAAGCGAGACACCCGAACAACATAATTAAATGAGAACTACCCACGAAGCTAATGACGGAGGAATTTTAAAGGCGTGGTACAGGACAATTAACGTTGGTCGGCGCTGGAATCAGGTGAGCCAAATTTCCCAATAGTAGTGCTAGTCTAGAATCCCCTTTCTTTGTCTTGAGACTCTGGCGGGCCTTATAGGACTCCATCTCAAGACTTTGAAAACCTCGATAGGGAGAGATTCCCCTTTGCTAGATAGAAACCCTTCGAACTCAGGACTCTGGCGGGCCTTATAGGACTCCATCTTGAGTTTCGATCTCTCGTAGGGCCGAGTTTTCCCATTTAGTAGAGAGCGAACAGTGAAAGATCTGCTTCTCCCTATTAAATCTAGTTCAGAAACCCCCTTTCTTTGTCTTGAGACTCTGGCGGGCCTTATAGGACTCCATCTCGAGACTTTGAAAACCTCGATAGGGAGAGATTCCCCTCTGCTAGGCAGAAACCCTTCGAACTCAGGACTCTGGCGGGCCTTATAGGACTCCATCTTGAGTTTCGATCTCTCGTAGGGCCTAGTTTTCCCATTTAGCAGGAAGCGAGTGGTGAAAGACCTGCTCCTTCCGACTAAATCCCGTAGGGACCAATTCCCCTTAAAGGCGCCTGAAGTGCGAATCAAAGTTCTTGCCAGTACCACGTCATTACGAGACCCGAGTCAGCGGCCAACGAACGACAAGGAGAAACCCCGAAGCAAAACTAGGTGTGACGGCAGAAGAACAAGGAGAAACCCCAAAGCGAAACCAGGCAAAACAAAGTAAATCAAATCAAAAAGGAGATCAATTTAATCATTATAATCTAAATATTCAACCAAATTTTACGGAGTCAATAAAGAAAAAATTTTGTAACGAAAACAACGGCTTATTAGTTAATAGGCAAACGACCCTGGACGCCGGCGAGCGTACCCCGGCATTTACCGCGTTACAAATGGCGCCCGAGCAGGGACCCTGTTAAAGAAAAAATAGCCCCCCAAGTCAAGTTTTCCTAAAAAAAAAAAAAAAAAAAAAAAAAATAACATATAACTTAATAATAGGCAGTATAATAAGAAAAAAAAAAATAATCTAAATCGACGGCAGAGAGTGTAAAACTTGAGGAAAATCTAGCAAGGAATACCCCAAAATGGTAAAAACAAGTTGGGTCTACGAGCTGAAAAAGGGAGAACTTGCGGTACTCGCGGAAGAATTCGGCTTGGAAGCAAGTGGTACTGTTGAGGAATTGCGTAAACGTTTTTCGGCTCTCATCAACAGCGAAAGCCTTACAGAAGATCAGATAGTCCGCCTGAAGGAACTGGAGGTACGTGGCGCGCGAACCCCTCCGCCGATCTCACCTATAACGGGACCAGCGTGTCTAGAAATACCGAAGTCATCAAGGGGGAGTCAAATAAAAATCGCCCCAAACGAACGTACATCGCCGATCCCACCGCTAACGGGACCAGCGTGCTTAGAAGTACCAAAGCCATCCAGCGAGAGTCAAACAAAAGTTATTTCGAATGAACGTACATCCCAATACCCTGCACTCATCGACCAAGTGAGAAAGTGGTCAGTAAAATTCGACGGCGGAAAGGAATCGCTCGCATTTGTTGAACGCGTGGAGGAGCTGGCTGATGTTTATAATCTGGAAAAGGACTTCTTACCTCGAACAATGCCTGAGCTGTTACGCGATCGTGCGCTTGCTTGGTACAGGAACAACAACCGACAGTGGCAGCGATGGAGCGATTTCAAAAGGGACTTTATGAAATTCTTTCTCCCGAACCGTTATCTAGAACGATTAGAAGACGACATCCGACAACGGCACCAAAAACCTCGCGAGTGTTTCAAAGACTTCGTCCTCGCCCTCCAAACACTGATGCGTCACGCCAACTACACCGAGGAACAACGGCTAGATCGCATATTCGAGAACGCCCTGCAGGAGTACCAGCTATACATACGCCGTAGAGATTTCCATCACCTGGAGGAGCTAATAGAAATGGCCGAGGACTTCGAGAGGATTCGGGGAAACAAAGACCCGGTTGTGGTCACACACAGACGCAGCCCACAGCCGATACACTGTGGAATTACACCAGACGCCGAGTTTCTCACTGACCCACGAACGGCATGCCGCCGATGTGGTCAACAGGGGCATTTCCACAGAGGTTGCAGATTCGAGACGCGACTTTTTTGCTGGGAATGTGGCCGGAGAAATGTTCGCACTAAAGACTGTTGCAGGTTAAACGCGGGAAACGCAAGAGGGGACCGGAACGAGCGGGGCACATCCGGACCTCGGACACCGATGCCTCGAAGACAGTAGGATTTCTCAAGCAAGACGCGAGCCGGGTATACGCGCATGTAACCCTCAACGGTACACCGGCGATCGCAACCATAGACACGGGGGCAACACGAAGTTTTGCTAGTGAGGATTTCATCAAAAAGCGGGGACAGTTCCAGACCAAACCACGATCGACGAAAATAATTGCACGTATGGCCGACGGAACCCCGAGGGAAATTCACAACTGCATTGATGTCGAAGTGAAATTAGGAACCGCACGATGTCAAACTTTTTTTCTAGTACTACCAGGAGCGATAGACGACGTGCTGCTGGGAATGGACTGTCTAGCTCAACTTGGACTTGTCATGAGCTGCGGAGGTTCATCACTCTCGTTAGATAACACCAGTGGAAGCAGATTTCAGGAAGGAGTCACCAAGCTTACCATGGTCAGGAACATAGAGGATGAAGGCGAGTTAATCAAGTCATTTTTAGATGAGGAATTGCCCAAGTTTGAGAGGTTACAAGGAACAACAGTCATAGCCAGCCACAAAATCATATTGTCTGATGATCGCCCCGTTAAGCAACGGTATTTTCCCAAGAATCCAGCAATGCAGGGAATAATCAACGCGGAAGTCGACGAACTATTGAGTAAAGGATGTATTGAGCCATCGCACAGCCTCTACAGCGCCCCTATTGTGCTAGTACGAAAGAAGACAGGAAAGTGGAGGCTTTGCATCGACTATCGACAGCTTAATTCCAAGTCCGTCCCAGACGCATACCCGCTACCCAGAATCAACCACATCCTAGACAAGTTGAGGAACGCAAACTATATCAGCAGTCTGGACCTAAAAAATGGTTACTGGCAAATCCCGATGCACGAAGGAAGCAAACAGTTCACAGCGTTCACAGTCCCGGGTCGTGGATTATTTCAATGGAGGGTCATGCCATTTGGCCTACACTCAGCGCCCGCCACCTTTCAACGAGCGCTAGATCAGGTTATTGGCTCTGAAATGGAACCCCACGCATTTGCCTATTTGGACGACATTATCGTGGTTGGAAATACGTTAGAGCACCACATGCAGAATCTGAGGGAAGTCTTCCGGCGATTGCGAGCAGCAAACCTCAAGATTAATCTAGAAAAGTGTGAATTCTTTAAAAAAGAGCTTAAATACCTCGGACACGTCGTTAGTGAAGAAGGGATTCACACAGACCCGGAGAAAGTAGCCGCCATACGGGAACTGCAACCACCAAAGAACGTTCGGGAGCTGCGCCGCTGCTTGGGAATCGCTTCGTGGTACAGGCGTTTCGTACCAGAATTTTCCAATGTCGTCCACCCACTCACACGTCTGCTCAAGAAGGGAAAACATTGGAAGTGGACAGAACAAGAGCAAGAGGCTTTCGATAAGCTCAAATTGAGGCTCACAGAGGCACCGGTACTGGCATGCCCAGACTTTACCCAAAAGTTCACCCTACAAACAGACGCCAGCGACTATGGTTTGGGTGCAGTACTTACGCAAGAGGTAAATGGCCACGAAAAAGTTATCGCCTACGCCAGCCGTCACCTGAATAAAGCCGAAATCAACTACTCCCCAACAGAGAAGGAATGCCTGGCGATCGTATGGGGGATCAGGAAGATGAGGCCCTACCTAGAAGGTTACAGGTTCAGCGTAATTACGGACCATCTTTCTCTGAAGTGGCTCAACTCGATCGAAAGCCCCGCAGGACGTATCGCACGGTGGGCATTGGAACTACAGCAATACAGCTTCGATATCCAATACCGCAGAGGCAAGCTTAACGTGATTGCTGACGCTTTATCGCGACAACCCCTAGAAGTATTCGCCCGGGTGGCTGATACTCCGCCCGAACGACAGGAATGTGGCTGGATCAAGCAGAAGATAGCGGAAGCACTAGAGAAACCAGAGAAATTTCCGGACTATGCAATGCAAAATGGACAGCTGTACCGTCACATACACAGACAAGCGGGCGACGACGATTGTGCCCCATGGAAGCTCTGTGTGCCGACCCATTGCCGTGACAGGGTGATGCGTGAGAACCATGACGATGCAACAGCTGGACACATGGGTGTTCGGAAGACGACGGAGAGAGTATGCGGCAGGTACTATTGGCCAGGGATGTTTCGCGATATCCGGCGACACGTCAACAAATGCCAAGTCTGCCAACGCTTTAAGCCGGGTCAGCAGCATCCAGCAGGAAAAATGCTGACGCAAGTACCAGAAGAACCTTGGTCGATATTGTGCGCAGACTTCATGGGACCCTTCCCTCGTTCAAAACATGGCAACACTATGCTACTGGTTTTCTTCGACAAGTTCTCCAAATGGACAGAGCTGATACCACTACGCACAGCCACAGCAGAAGGAGTGCAAAAGGCATTCAGGGAACGTATTCTGGCGCGATTTGGCATACCTAAGGTTCTTGTTACCGATAACGGAACCCAATTCACAGCTCGAGGTTTCCAACGATTTATGCGCGAGATGGGAATTCGGCAACAATTCACGGCACCATACACGCCACAAGAGAACCCAACAGAAAGGACCAACCGGACAGTCAAGATGATCATCGCACAACTCCTGGGTGCCGATCAGCGGCTTTGGGACGAGAAGCTTCCAGAAATAATGTTGGCGATAAACACTGCGAAGTCTGAAACAACCGGGTTCAGCCCAGCATTCTTGTTACAAGGACGCGAGCCACGGCTCCCAAAAACCTTGTACGACGAAGTAAACCCCGCTACAGTAACGATGGAAACGACAGTGACACCGACAAACAAGGCTTCACGTCTGCAAGAGGTGTTCCAAATTGTGCGGCATAATATGGAGCGGGCAGCGCAAGACCAGGCAAGGCATTATAACTTGCGAAGACGCCCCTGGGCCCCATCGATAGGACAAATGGTCTGGGTGAGACAACATCATTTGTCCAAAGCAAGCGAGAACTTTAACGCGAAACTGGCACCAAAGTATGAAGGACCATACCGCATAGAATCCTTCAAATCACCCGTAATCCTAGTGCTAACCAAGGAAGGAGAAAGAAAGGAGCGAACCGCTCATGTCAGCGACGTGAAGATATACCACGATATACCGCCGAGCCACCATGAACAGAAGAAATGTATGATCGAGGCCATGGAAAAGGTTAGTAAGGCACGCAACCAAAAATAAAGAAGAAAGAACCACTATTTCTACACCAAACCACAAGCACCGCTATTCCCACACCGAATCACGAGAACCGCTATTTTCACACCAAGATCACAGAAATGAAGTTCCACAACATATAAGAAGGAGAAAGAAACTATCTTTAGTCAACGAGCGATTTGGCATTACAAATCATTCTAGTTAATAGTCTCGTGGTGAACGGACGTGTGCGGTGACTAAAACTACAAAGAAAGAAAAAAAAGAAAACAACAACTAAACAAAATATAATAATAAACAATTAAATGGAGAAAACAACAATTTGGGAAGTAAGCGCAGCATTCAACCAAGTCAGGATCGACGAGGCCCCAAATGTTGTGGAAGTGCCAGAGAGAGTAGGAGCCCAAGATTTCTCGGTGCAGTATCCCCAAGGACAAGGCGGGATCTGTATCGGCAAGGAGGAGTACCGAAGGTTGGGACCAGGCAAGTTCCTGAACGACGCCATCATCGACTTCTACCTTCGATGGGTCGCCGATCTTCGACTTTCAGAGGAGGATAGGAGCCGACTACATATTTTTAGTACCTTCTTCTATTCCCGACTGGCCAGTGGAGGGGTAAGCGAGACCGAACGACATGACGGAGTGCGCCGATGGACAAGGAAGCTGGATATCTTCGGGAAAGCGCATGTGATCGTGCCGGTGAACGAGAACAAACACTGGTACCTCATAATCATTTGCAACCCAGGAGATGCCATACGGGAAAAAGGTGGCCGGCCGGCTATCCTCGTTTTCGACTCGTTGGCTAGCAACCTGCGCAACCACGCGGTCGAGATTATTCGTGGCTACCTCAGGCGAGAGTTCGTGGCAAAATTTCCCGAAGCAGCTCCAGTCGAGTTCGGCGAAAGAACGGTACCTGCATTCCACGTCAGGACCCCGCAACAACCAAATTCTACAGATTGTGGGGTGTACCTTCTGCAGTTCGTGGAATCCTTCTTGGAACAGCCTATGCGAGAATACTCGGATGACCGAAGTGACTGGTTCCAACACGAGGTTATAAGTGAGAAGAGAGAGGAGATAAGGGCACTCATTCGATTCCTGTCGACAAACGAACACACCCAAAACAACCCATCTGGCAACGACCCCAGCAACAACCACGGACAAGGCACCAACCCCTCTGGTAACGACCTCAGCAACAACCACGGACAAGGCATCAACCCCTCTGGCAACGACCTCAGCAACAACCACGGACAAGGCATCAACCCCTCTGGCAACGACCTCAGCAACAACCACGGACAAGGCATCAACCCATCTGGAAACGACCTCAGCAACAACCACGGACAAGGCATCAACCCCTCTGGCAACGACCTCAGCAACAACCACGGACAAGGCATCAACCCATCTGGCAACGACCTCAGCAACAACCACGGACAAGGCATCAACCCCTCTGGCAACGACCTCAGCAACAACCACGGACAAGGCATCAACCCATCCGGCAACGACCTCAGCAACAACCACGGACAAGGCATCAACCCCAGCGACAAACACGACCTCAGCCACACTAAGGATGGCGAACAAGGCGACGGAGGGTGCAGGGCACACAAGAGGCGCAGAGAAGCGGAAACACCGGAGGAGGAACTCGAAGACATAGTGGAGCAGGCACGCAGAGACCATGTCCTAGGCAAATCAATGTCGTTCCAGCGATTCATCGGGGGAAAAAGGGTGAAAATACAGCTCAGTCGCCAAGGAGAAGCAAAGGTCACATTCACCGGTAGTAAGGGGGGAGTGTAACGACGAAAATTTTAATAACCAATTTTCGCCTAACAACCCACTGCACGCACTAACAACAATTTCGTTACACTCACTGTGCACGCACGGAGATAAAATACATGCAAAAAGCCCAGCGTAGCAACACAACACGTGCGTACAAACAAGTACAGCAGGGCACGCACGCACGAAGGAAAAAAAATCAACAAGCGCTAACCAAAGCATGCATGCAAACGAATACAGCATGGCAACACAGCGCCTGCATGCAAATAAACACAGCGTAGCAACACAACACGTGCATGCAAACAAGTATGTACGAAGTAACGGAGGTGAGCAAATGCCAAATGGAAAAAAACCCAAGCGGTCTGTTACAAGAGAAAACCACTAACAACACGAGAGAGATGAGAGAACTACAACGCCACAAGCCCACAAAGATGCAAAGCCAACCTAGAGGCAAAGGTTATAAAAGGTGAAACACATGAAGAATTGGTCTCTTTTTGTCTGCATCAGTGAGACTGTTCACTTCAGCAGTGGGACACCAGAGACGGTAAGTGAACAGTGGAAAATTTAAACGCCTTGAGGAGATATCAGCCGCATCGACAATTTCCGGACATTTACCGCAAGCGAGACACCCGAACAACATAATTAAATGAGAACTACCCACGAAGCTAATGACGGAGGAATTTTAAAGGCGTGGTACAGGACAATTAACGTTGGTCGGCGCTGGAATCAGGTGAGCCAAATTTCCCAATAGTAGTGCTAGTCTAGAATCCCCTTTCTTTGTCTTGAGACTCTGGCGGGCCTTATAGGACTCCATCTCGAGACTTTGAAAACCTCGATAGGAAGAGATTCCCCTTTGCTAGATAGAAACCCTTCGAACTCAGGACTCTGGCGGGCCTTATAGGACTCCATCTTGAGTTTCGATCTCTCGTAGGGCCGAGTTTTCCCATTTAGTAGAGAGCGAACAGTGAAAGATCTGCTTCTCCCTATTAAATCTAGTTCAGAAACCC
Source organism: Nephrocerus scutellatus (assembly GCA_947095585.1). Taxonomy (NCBI): domain Eukaryota; kingdom Metazoa; phylum Arthropoda; class Insecta; order Diptera; family Pipunculidae; genus Nephrocerus; species Nephrocerus scutellatus. The sequence goes on along the minus strand of OX352762.1, from coordinate 53,812,059 downwards.
CCTTTCTTTGTCTTGAGACTCTGGCGGGCCTTATAGGACTCCATCTCGAGACTTTGAAAACCTCGATAGGGAGAGATTCCCCTCTGCTAGGCAGAAACCCTTCGAACTCAGGACTCTGGCGGGCCTTATAGGACTCCATCTTGAGTTTCGATCTCTCGTAGGGCCTAGTTTTCCCATTTAGCAGGAAGCGAGTGGTGAAAGACCTGCTCCTTCCGATTAAATCCCGTAGGGACCAATTCCCCTTAAAGGCGCCTGAAGTGCGAATCAAAGTTCTTGCCAGTACCACGTCATTACGAGACCCGAGTCAGCGGCCAACGAACGACAAGGAGAAACCCCGAAGCAAAACTAGGTGTGACGGCAGAAGAACAAGGAGAAACCCCAAAGCGAAACCAGGCAAAACAAAGTAAATCAAATCAAAAAGGAGATCAATTTAATCATTATAATCTAAATATTCAACCAAATTTTACGGAGTCAATAAAGAAAAAATTTTGTAACGAAAACAACGGCTTATTAGTTAATAGGCAAACGACCCTGGACGCCGGCGAGCGTACCCCGGCATTTACCGCGTTACAGTATTAAATGGACTCTTCTTCCAGGCTTCCAGACTCTTCCAGGGACTAATACATCAACAAAGCATAGGCCTTTCGCAAAAGATGTACTACTTGAAGGCAAACGTGACAGGAGATGCAACACGTCTGATTCAACAGCTCGTCTCAGCGTTCATTCATGTTTCTACCAGTCCCTAACGCAGTGTCCGCAGGTGACCTAAAAAAAATGCATGTTGGATTGAAGGAAGCACTGCTTGGTATTGTCAACCTTGGCATAAGAACATCCAGTTGGAACGCACTAGTATTACACCTGATGCTACAGAAATTGGATACAGAAAGCCCCCCGTTGTCCAATCCCCGTTAAGTACCGCAAGTTTCAACAGTTCTAGCGTTTTTGGAGAAACTTGGTGATAGAAGGGAAAGACCTTTCCAAAGATTAAACAACAACTCAAATTGTTTAATCACAACAGAAAATGAAAGGAAGAATAAAGACGTCTCTCACATGTTAACGAAATGTATGAGGTTTCTACAAATGTTTCCTCAAGAACGAAATTCTAAGATACGAAATCTAAAACTCTGACTAAATTGCTTAAAGTCCTGTTACGCATACCGCGACTGCAAATTAGGAACATTTCAAGGTGCCAACAGAAACACAATACTCTGTTGCACTTTGGTGCTCAGAAAGAGATTTATAATTAATTAATAATTATTATAACTCCAAAGATCTTCAGCGTGCTTCAACCAATGCTGTATTTCATGAAAGGGAAGAGACATCCTGCGTTTTTCTAGCGACAGCAAGGATCAACATTTTGGATAGTCAGAGAAACACAGTAGAGGCAACAGCAATACTTGATTCTGGCTCTCAGCTTTCATTTATCTCTGGGAATCTATATATATATATATGGGTCTTAAAGGGATGATCCAGCAACTCCAAATAGATGGAATAGGATCATCAAAATCGAAATCACATACATGAACGACACTCGAAATTCACATTGGGATGGGTAGTCTTAGGTAAGCTAACGAAGAATATCACCGCTAAAAACGCATTCTGTCTCATATCTACAAATGAACTACACGAACAATTAGAGAGAAATTGGAAAATTGAAGAAGATGCGGCGACGCCGAAGAAAAAACTCAGCGCCGTAGAACAGAAATGTGAAGAACACTATCATAAAATAAGGTCGGAGGAATAGACGGCCGATTTATTGTCGAACTGCCATTTTCGCAATCCCCAAACGCTGTTTTTTCGCCATCGAAGGGAAATAAGAAAAAAATCCTCCCCTAAAGACCCAATACAGGGCTTTTATGCAAGAATACATCGATCTGGGACACATGAAGGAAATCAAGCTAAATGATATCACTACTTCAAATCACTACTTACTTCCTCACCATTGTGTACAAGAACCAAAAATTACCACAACTAAGCTTCGAGTTGTATTTGACGCTGCATGCAAAACATCAAATGCAGTCGCATTAAACGATGTTTTGATGGTGAGACCAACAATTCCAAACGATTGTTTTTGGCTTGTACATTTATTCGCAAAATGGCCCAACTCGTTACATTTGTAACAACGAATTCTCTTCTTCTTTTTGTTGTTTTGCTGTGCTGTGAATGCCTTGGTTTCTTTTGGTTCTGTCCCTTCTTGCAATAATTTTGACTTTACATACTCACCAGTTATACGAGTACCGGAACTTTCCATAGCCATTATCATTGGTTTAAACCTGTCCTAAACCAGCCAACAAGAATGTACCAGTCCTCCGAAATCTCGAACTTGATGTCATTCAACATTTGCACTAGTGTTTCAATTGTACCGACGTATTCCTCCATGGATTTACACTCAACTAACTTTGTTGTGATTAACTTTCTCATTAACGTTACCCGTCGAGATAATCCATCATCTTGAAAAACTGATTTCAGTTTATCCCACACTTATTTAGATGTATCGAGATTACGAATATGTACAAATATCGCCTTTGCCTTGACATCCGCTTGAATAAGTATTTTCTTTTCAGATTCAGTAATTTCAGCCGCATGCACTGCCTCGGGATTTTCAATACATGCCCAAAGTCCCTCATGTTGTAAATACGCTTTCATTGCAAATTCCTAATTATTGTAATCCTCTCGTCCAACCAATTTTTCAATTGGGACCATCGACGAAGACGCCATTTTATTTAACTTTTCTTAATACCAAAGAAAAATACGCAAAATGATACAACAATTTACTTTACTATACTGTATACAATTTATGTTTCACAGTGCTCTGGGCCCATAACCTTTTGAGTCACAGTATTTACGTAGAAACAAAATTGTGTAAACAATATGTAATAATAATAATTTATTTAAAAACAATAAAAGTTAGCTGACACAAATGTGCTCACACGAGAAAAAGAACTTCGACTATTGCTTTACACTATACAAAACAAAGAAAGAGAAAAGGTTAAGTAAAGTAGTGTTGCCGTTTTAACATTATAAATAAAAATTAATTTATGCATTCAACACAAACCACTGAGCAAAATTCATCGCTATACCGTATATTCGCCCAGAATTGCATTCCAGTTGATTTCCGAGGCAAATGTACCAGACAAAATTTCACGTACTCCACACAGGTGTATCATATCAGCAACTGCATATTGCATCGTGCAAGTAGTTTGGGCTAAAGTTTTGGCTAGTTTCACATAAAAACTTATTCAAATTTGGATCAATGGATCAATTCAGATCAATGCCGTTGGGCAGCTCTTAACTGCACCCATTGCACTTAGACATATTAGTCTTTGTATCTTGTTCAGTTTTGAGCGTGTCGTTGATTGCTCTGTTTTTGGCCACCAATCCAGGGCCACGTATGTGATCCTGGGTCTGATTATGCTTTGGTATAGCCAAAGGGTAATTTGCGGGTTATTCCCCACGTTTTGCTAAACATACGTTGACAGGTAAAGTAAGCTTTATTAGCTTTGATTGTAATATATGATATGTGGGGGTCCCATGTTAGTTTTTTGTCAAACACGACCCCTGAATATTTGGCTTCTGGCATTAATTGAAGAGTTTTGCCTTGAAATTGTATTGCTGGTAGCGTTACATTTTGTCTTTTGGTTAATAGGGTGCAAACTATCTTGTCAGGATTGACGCTTAGTCCAACCTCTTTGCACCATTCTTTGATTTGTTTGAGAGCAAATTGCATACGATCTGTTATCGTGCTCTCGAATTTGCCACGAACTACTAGGACTAGGTCATCTGCATAGCTTATATTAATTAGGCCGTTGTTTTATAGCCTGGCGAGCAGCTGATCCATCACTAATAGCCACAGAAGGGGCGATAGGACACCACCCTGTGGACAGCCTCTGGTTGCCGCTATTGTGATGCTTTCCTCGCCGAGTGAGGCTTGAATCTTACTGCTTCTTATAATGCTCATGACCCATCCTAAGGTAGAGGAGCCGATGCCCCTTAATCTAGATTGTGTTTGAATTACTTCGAAGCTAGTGTTGTCAAAAGCGCCTTTTATGTCGATGTAGGCGCATAATAACATTTCTTTGCTTTGAAGTGTGTCTTCGATTTTGGTTGCCAGCTCATGTAGTGCTGTTTCCGTCGATTTACCAGTCTGGTATGCGTGTTGGCTGGTATTCAAGGGAATTCGTTGGAGCGCTTTCGACCTTATGTAATGGCCTATTATTTTCTCCATAGACTTAAGGATGAAAGATGTAAGGCTAATAGGTCTATACGACCTAGTGTCCTCGAGGGATTTCTTTCCTCCTTTTGGTAAAAACAGAACCCGCACATCTCTCCAGCACCTTGGAACGTATTCTAGGCTGGCTCTGTAGAGTTTTACGAATGCTGGTTCTATTAATTTAATGCCTTTCTGCAGGAGGATTGTATACAGCCCATCTCCACCTGGAGACTTGTATGGGCCGAATGAGTTTATCGCCCAGCGAATGCTTTCTGGTGGGAAAATGCTGGCTGAGCATCTGTAGGCCTCGGTTGAAATAAGGTATGGGTGCATGTTTATATCCTCGTCTTGATTGTCTAGTATGATGAACTTGGGAAAATGACTTTTAACCAGACACTCAAGAGTTTCTTCTCTAGAGGAAGTAAGTTCACCGTTTGGTTTCTTTACCGAACCAAGTGGATTGTTGTGGTCAAGGGAGAGGGCTTTGTGTAGTCGACAAGCTGTTGGCAGTGTGTCATTGCTTTCGCAAAACTTTTTCCAGCTTTTCCTTTTGCTATCCCTTAAGGCCACGTTGTATCTGGTTAGGGCAGTTTTATAGGTCGTCCAGGTGTGTGTACGCTTGGCTTTGTTAAAGAGTTTACGAACTTCTCTTCGCTTAGCCCCGAGGTCGTGATTCCACCATGGAATGTCCCTGGTGCACCTGATGCGAATTATAGGGGAACTTGTGTAGTAGGCGTTTATGATTGCCTCGATAAGGTCGTTTGCTCAGTTGTCAAGATCAGCAATAGAGTTAATGGGGGTACATATACCAGTTAGGTTACATTTGAGAAGACTTGCCAATTAGTGTGTTTAGGGGTTCTTATAAGGGATTGAGGCCTGTTTGGAGTTTCAATATTGAATCTAATATACATGTGGTCGGAGAATGATGCCTCCTTCATTACGTGCCATTTATGGATCGTGCTGGGCGTCCTTGTATAAAATAGGGTAAGGTCCAGTACCTCACTCCGTATGGCGTTTAAGAAGGTTGCGTCGATCCCCACGTTGTTTATCAAAATATTTTTAGATGAACAATAGTTAAAGAGTTGCTCACCTGTGATGTTAGTGTTGGTGCTTCCCCAGACTACGTAGTGTGCGTTTGCATCGCACCCGATTACATATTTTTGGATGAGGAAGGGAAAGGTCTGCCTTACAGTGGTAAGGTCACTTGAAACCGGAGGGTACCAGGTATCCGGAGCTCCGTGCTAGCGACCAAAGTTCTCATGGCCATTCATCCCTCAGCGCACGTGTCTCACCTTGGATTGAGAATTTTTTTATCGAGGCTCTCTCCTCGTCTGCATATAGTACACAGTACAAACGATTGAGTCGTTGTACTGATGCCATATACGTTGTGTCGTACGACGCCGTATGCTGATGTTATGATTACGTCCTTTCAACTCCAACTCGCATATTGCACAAGCTTGTTGCAATATGATTCGTATGTAGGTCACAAACGCGATCATGATTTCTATTTCCTCTTTCGCGCATCGAACTCGTATTCTTGGATGGGTCAGTAACAAGCTTTTGATATACTAGAACTTTGAATACGAGCTTTAGGGTAGCGTGTTGGAAAAAGCTTCATATAAATAGAGCGAGTCATTTGAGAGTCAAACAGCCAAAGTGATATCAGAGTCCAACGACCAGTTAAGTCATATTATAAAACTAAATCAATTCAACATCGTGTCAAATTCAAATAAAGTATAAAGTTATTTTACTCTCGGAACGTTTGTCACTCATTCGCGAGAGGTGGGACACCGTGAAAAATACTTTTGGTGTGACTGTGATTCGAACCATGAACCTGCACAGTAGCCATGCGCATTTCCACTGAACCACGGCACCCACACACAACCATCATACACATTTATCTAACACATTGGTAAGGCGTAAGCTGGGCCCACAAAGTTTCTCTTTAAACAGGCTTAGCCGAAAATGGAGCAGCTAACTGCAGAACAAGCTGAGTGTGGAAAGACTATCGAACGCATGTTCACCAACTTCAAAAAAGACGGCTTAGTGGAAAACAACAACGTATTTAGAAGACAGATTGCTGCAGGAGAACCAGGAGTGGAATGACTTCAGCACAAGAGGCGAAAGTATCCAGGCTCTAAGAGAGCCCAACCCCAAACAGGACTACTTTGATCAGAAGTTCTTTGTGCAAGTAAAGAAGATGAACGACCAATTCAAGGAACGTTTGGAAACAATGATTGACGAAACACGTGAATTAATATCTACACTTCCCAAAATCAACACATCTTCTGCTGCAGCAACGTCACAGCAAAGGCAGATTCCAGCTGAATCTGCTGCAATAGCAGGTCTTCAACGACTCATTCAAAAGGTCATTGTCGAGTTAGAGCAACCACAGTCAGTTGCCTATATCGACCAACGATCGAATGAAGGTATATATCAGTGGGAGTACATTTCTAAAATTCATAGAGAATCGAGTATCAGAAGATGAGTCTTGCTCCTACTCTCAAGATGAGTTCTTTGAAATAGAGGATTTCTACAAGGACATCCTAATGGAATCCAAACTAATGGAAAGAGGGACGTCAGAGGTCCAAATATAACACAACCAGGTATCGAGACTACTGCTCGACTGTCAGTATTAAATGGAGATTATTTACAGTGGAGGCAGTTTGCAAAACTCTTCCAGGAACTAATACATCAACAAAGCATAGGCCTTTCGCAAAAGATGTACTACTTGAAGGCAAACGTGACAGGAGATGCAACACGTCTGATTCAACAGCTCGTCTCAGCGTTCATTCATGTTTCTACCAGTCCCTAACGCAGTGTCCGCAGGTGACCTAAAAAAATGCATGTTGGATTGAAGGAAGCACTGCTTGGTATTGTCAACCTTGGCATAAGAACATCCAGTTGGAACGCACTAGTATTACACCTGATGCTACAGAAATTGGATACAGAAAGCCCCCCGTTGTTTGAGCAGTCATTGTCCAATCCCCGTTAAGTACCGCAAGTTTCAACATTTCTAGCGTTTTTGGAGAAACTTGGTGATAGAAGGGAAAGACCTTTCCAAAGATTAAACAACAACTCAAATTGTTTAATCACAACAGAAAATGAAAGGAAGAATAAAGACGTCTCTCACATGTTAACGAAATGTATGAGGTTTCTACAAATGTTTCCTCAAGAACGAAATTCTAAGATACGAAATCTAAAACTCTGACTAAATTGCTTAAAGTCCTGTTACGCATACCGCGACTGCAAATTAGGAACATTTCAAGGTGCCAACAGAAACACAATACTCTGTTGCACTTTGGTGCTCAGAAAGAGAATTATAATTAATTAATAATTATTATAACTCCAAAGATCTTCAGCGTGCTTCAACCAATGCTGTATTTCATGAAAGGGAAGAGACATCCTGCGTTTTTCTAGCGACAGCAAGGATCAACATTTTGGATAGTCAGAGAAACACAGTAGAGGCAACAGCAATACTTGATTCTGGCTCTCAGCTTTCATTTATCTCTGGGAATCTATATATATATATGGGTCTTAAAGGGATGATCCAGCAACTCCAAATAGATGGAATAGGATCATCAAAATCGAAATCACATACATGAACGACACTCGAAATTCACATTGGGATGGGTAGTCTTAGGTAAGCTAACGAAGAATATCACCGCTAAAAACGCATTCTGTGTCATATCTACAAATGAACTACACGAACAATTAGAGAGAAATTGGAAAATTGAAGAAGATGCGGCGACGCCGAAGAAAAAACTCAGCGCCGTAGAACAGAAATGTGAAGAACACTATCATAAAATAAGGTCAGAGGAATAGACGGCCAATTTATTGTCGAACTGCCATTTTCGCAATCCCGAAACGCTGTTTTTTCGCCATCGAAGGGAAATAAGAAAAAAATCCTCCCCTAAAGACCCAATACAGGGCTTTTATGCAAGAATACATCGATCTGGGACACATGAAGGAAATCAAGCTAAATGATATCACTACTTCAAATCACTACTTACTTCCTCACCATTGTGTACAAGAACCAAAAATTACCACAACTAAGCTTCGAGTTGTATTTGACGCTGCATGCAAAACATCAAATGGAGTCGCATTAAACGATGTTTTGATGGTGAGACCAACAATTCAGTCTTACAAGTATGTCTTTACCGCTGACATAGCCAAAATGTATCGACAAATTCTCATGAGCGAAAAGGACAGAATGTTCCAGCTTATCATCTAGAGGGATGACGCACAAAAACCGTTGAAAATATACCAACTCTGCACTGTCACTTACGGCACATCTTCGCCCTCCTTCTTAGTAACAAAAACTTGCAGCATTTGGCAAATTTTGAAGAACGACACTACCCAGAGGGTGCAAGAATTGCCAAATCCGATTTCTACGTGGATGATGTTATAACGGGCCATGATGACTTTGCAAAGGCTCTTGCTATGCGAAAGGAACTGAAAGTTTGGCTTAAAGGAGGAGGATTGGAATTAAGAAAGTGGTGCTCAAATCATCCTCAGATGTTACAGGGAATACCTGCGAGTCACATCGAAATCAAGGTCGACATTGGGGGGAAGGAGGATGAGCACGTCAAAACCCTGGGCATTTAATGGTACCCATTAAAGGACTATTTCGCGATAAAAACAAGTTTATCAGAAAACAAGCATACAACCAAATGATATATCCTATCAGACACGGCACGTTTATATGATCCACTTGGGTTAATAAACCCAGTAATAAATACAGCGAAAATTATGCTACAAGAAATCTGGATGCTTTAATTAGACTGGGATACTGCTGTACACCAAGAATTACATACCAGGCGACAAAATTTTCGTTAACAACAATTTTTAGTGCTGAATTCATGTACTCATGAGGGCATGTACTCTCTTCAAGCAAGAAAAGGGTGATCGAGATTCATGGTTTTTCAGATGCAATTGAAAAGTCATATGGCACTGCGATCTACATTAGATGTATAGATACCAATTCCAGAATTTCGGTGAACCTTTTATGTGCAAAGTCTCGAGTAGCACCGCATAAGAAGCTATCACTGCCTCGAGTCGAACTTTCGGCTGCAGTTATTAGCAGAATTGGTCAGCAACGTAAAAGGATATTTGAATATTGATATAAAAAAAGGTCTATTGGACGGACTCAATAATCACATTAGCATGGATCAGAAAGAAGTCATATTCATTTAAGACATTCATTGTAAATCGAGTGGCAGAAATACAAAGGCAGTCGCAAATCAAAGACTGGAAACGTGTACCAACAACGTACAATCCAGCTAACAAGGTTTCCAGAGGCATGAGGCCCGACGACCTGCTAACATCGACTCAATGGTTCAAGGGACCAGGATTTCTACGAGAGCTAGAATACGAATGGCCCTCAGAACCCATTATTTCAACATCTGATCAAATGGAAGAAAAGGAGCTTAAAATAGTTTTGACATGCTGTAAAAGGAAGAAATAATTGATTGAATCTATAGAGGGTCATTCATAAGACTAAGACTTATCATTGCATACATTCGGAGATTCTGTCAGAACGCAAGGAGACATAATAGAATATGCGGGCAGGTACTGGAAGCGACTGAAGAACACGAAGCTGAGATTTTCATACTGAAGAAAATCAGGCGGAATACTTTACAGAAGACATGGCAAAATTATCGAAAACAAGTTGTGTTTCACCCAGCAGCAAGCTAAGTTCCTTGGTACCATTTTTTGATGATCAAGGACTAATTCATGTTGGCGAAAGGCTACAAGCAACAAGCATTCCATTTGATGCCAAACACCCAATAGTGTTAAACCACGAAAGTCCAATTGTCAAATTATTAGCACGACATCTTCATGAGAAACATCTGCATTGCGGGTCAACAAGCACTGGTTGCGATAACCATGCAGCGATTTTGGCCATTACGAAAGAAGGCGCTTGCTCAACATACTGTTCATAATTGCTTAAGATGCGCGAGAACTAAACCACACTTAATTCAACAATTAATGGGGAATCTTCCCTCGAAAAGAGTACAGCCAAGCTGACCATTCGTAAATACTGGAATAGACTTTTACGGATCAGTAGAAGTTCATTACAAGCTGAGGGAAAAAAGACCCACCAAGGTATCCGATCTAACAACAGCTGCGTTATTAGGTGCCCTGAAGCGATTCATTGCGAGAAGGGGACGACCTTTGAAAATATTTTTCGACAAAGCAATCAACTTTGTAGGGGCCCCGAACGAACTTAAAAGCTTCACAAGTTCTTCTATAACGACGAAGCACAAGAAGATATAAAAAAAGGTGCTCAGAAGAACAAATTCAATGGCGCTTCGTTCCACTAAGATCACCTCATTTTGGAGGATTATGGGAAGCTGCAGATGCAGACGATGTATCATCTGAAAAGAGTAATAACAAAAGGGGCTTCACTCACCCATGAAGAACTTCATACCCTAGTAACAGAGATAGAAGGAATTTTAGATTCCAGACCACTTATCAGCTTGTCGACTAATCCCAACGATCCGCAAGCACTGACACCTGGACATTTTTTGATTCAATCCGTACGCAAAGAAAATGCCGACCACTCTTACCAAAAGATCAAGTTTGGAAGCGCTGGACAAAGGAATATTTACATGAACTAAAAACCCGTACAAAATGGCATCAGGAGAATAAAACTATACATTCAGGCTCTACATATAGTGTTACTAATGGAAGACAACATACCTTCCTTGAAGTGGCCATTAGAAAGAATAGTAAAGGAAAACCAGGGGGCTGATGGTCTGACCAGAGTTGTGGAAGTAAGGACCGCAAAGGACACTTTCAGACGAGCTGTTCACAAGGTCTGTCCCTTACCCATAGAAGATAAAGCGCCCAAAGTCAGCTCCCATAACCAAATCGACAGTAAAGTAGTCCTTAGTGAAGAGATAAAAAATGCACCAACTTGGCAGACTCCGAAGAAAGTGCTTGCAAAGTTACTGCAGCAGGCAACAGCACAAATCATCTCATCTGAAAATCCGACATCCAGCACCTTAACGGCCATCAAGAAAACGAAAAATCCTGGGATATACTTTGAAAACATTGGTCAAGCTGAACTAGCCACTGACTCTTGGAGCATAGCATATACTACAATCTAACAACCTATCGACATATCAAAGGTATATGCAATACGATGACCGATTGCAGCAAGTATTGTACCATATAGCCGTTCAATTTCAACAACAAATGAACACACTAAAAGACGTTAATGATCTGTTAATAAAGACTCATGATTACCCTGACAGAACCCGTATGAGACGCTCTCCATTCGACTTCATTGGGACAAGGCATTTAGCATACTTGACCAGGAATTTGGAATACTTGACCAGGAATATGCTGATGTAATGGATAGAAAGATCAAAGAATCCAGAACAAACGATCAATATTTGCTTCAACTAAAATAATAAAGAATCAAACATGGACTCAACTTAAAACATTATGCGAACGGATAGCGAATTTACCAACAAGCAATTCCATATAATCGACAACCTTTTGGATGAGATCAACCATAGAATCCTTGGAATCAACATAATTATTGCTGAGCAAAATGTTCTCGAAAAATTCAATGCTCTGTCAATCTATACTTCGTTGATCATGCCCTGCCCAGATATCAAAGAACTTAATCTATAATCTTCGATGTACTAACGGATTGTCGTAATGGGAAGATTAACCCTCTTTTAGTAACACCAGACCAATTAAAGACGGAACTGAATAACATTCGGGACAACCTCCCGATAACAATACCAGGTGACTCTGATCACTTAAACCTACTACAACTCTACAGATTAATGACAGCACAGTCCCGAGTAACAGAGAGCAGCGTAGTTTTCCTGTTAAGACTACTATTACTAAGCAAGGAACCATTTGATATCTTCAAAGTTGTGCCGGTACAATCAAGCATAACAAAGGATTTGTGAGTATAGCATCCCACACTGGGTTTTTTGCCGTAAACTTGCATAGGGATCAATATTAATATATCTCTGCAAATGAGTTAGCTACATGCACCCCTACCTTCCAGGGGAAATACATATGCAGACAAAGACATGCCATTTATCACAAAGACGCTGGCCGCAAGCAATGCGATATTTAACTATTCAACCGAGTTGACTCGATTGAGAAAAGCTGCGTACCTGATTCAAGAAAGGAAAATCGTTTCTGGATACCGTTATATGAATATAACGCGTGGATTTATGTATAGGATCAAAGTTACACTCTTAATGTGGTATGTGGCATCCTTTCAAATAACAATAGCCAAAGGAGGAGTTTTAAGATTTCGGCAGAACTGTGTGATCAAGCATGACACCCTAATTATAAGTGGTCATAACCAGTATAGTAGCAGAATAAATAAATCCTTTATTCCTTTCCTAAATATGAGCGAAAACATCATTAACACTCATATCCAGCCACAAGAAGAAACGATCAAGCCACACATATTAATCACCCAAAATAATTTACACGCAATAACAAATTTGCAGACGGTAATGCATCAAATGAAAGAACAACAAGAATTACCGAGGAAATTTTATGCCAGAGACATTCATCATTTTGCAGTTAGCTACTTAACGGTAGCCATAGTAGCGGCGATCGTGATAATGTTTGCCATACAACGACGTAGTAAAAAATCTAAAACTGAACCTGAACCAGCAAAAAGGGTCCAGTTTCACTCGGTGGACAACAACCAGACAATTAAGGTTGAATGCTTCAATGGGGGGAGTATGTTGCATATTACGATATGCGAATTAGGCAATTATGCATTACTTTGCATAATACCGCAAATCGCATTATCGGCTGTGACAACAGCAACAAACTCATCGTAAATAATGACCCAATTCTGCATTTCTCTATGCACTTATGTATTATACATATTTTATTGTCAGTTAAACACTTTAGCATTATTGGCAATACTGACCACCCACAAATGCACTTTATTACAATATGTCAATAACACACTTTGAAAAATATGTTTTTTCCTTATTTATTCTAAATCAATTCAATAACGAGTTAAATACTAAATTCCAAAATTTGTTAAATATTCTAAATATTAACTCTAAAGAACCATAATTATTAGTTATAAAATTAAAAATATAATAAAATGCAAACCTTTGATTTTTCTCGTTTTTCATCATCGTTTGGATAAAAAGACTGCAAAAAACAGGTAACCCAAAATAAAATAAAATAATATCGGGTGTTTCAACAGGTGCGCTCCAACTTTTCTCCGATAGGGACGGCGAACGACGCCATATATTTTTTTGTTCTTTTGTCATTTGGAAACTTCATTAGTATACATTTCATCGTGGAATGCTATATATGTGAACAGCGATTGCAAATCGTGCAAATTGTTTATCAAAATAATCGTTCTGTTGCCGCTACTTTAAGAGCATTACGGGCATTTTACGGTCCATTTAACACTTTTGCTCACTTTTGGCTAGAAGGATTTGTCAACAAGCAAAATATGCGTTACTGGGCAGAAAGAAACCCACACGTGATTCATGAGGCACCGTTGCATCCCGAAAAAGTCACTGTTTGGTGCGGATTACATGCCGGCGGCGTCATTGGGCCAAAGAAAGTTAGTTCAAAAGTCGAACAGTTTGTGTTTTATTCAAAAAAAAAGTTGAAGTGCTCTTATTGAAAAACCCTGTATTATAACTCCCTTCTTAAGAGTTTTGGATGTGTCGCGCCGAAAAATATTATTATTAATAATTTATAATATAATAATAATAGGCGTGTTATTTTTACACCATACCAGATTTGCTGGGCTACTCTAGGAACCTTTACTTACTCGGGTTTAATAAGCAAACAGACTCAATACTAATGACATATTTGTTAAAATCATACACCCTTGTCTATATGTATAAATTTATCAATTGGTTTCATATTCGAGAATTGTTGTATTTTATTGATACGGGAATTGGAATAGGAATAATTTTACAATAATGCCATGCATTCTGTATTATTTTATTCCAGCTTTTTGTGGGAATGAAACAATTCTATACTGCTTTAAGTAAGAAATTGAGCACTAGAATTTATTTTAACAGTCACTTGGCCGGTTCAGTGTTCAAGTATAATTTTTTTTCATTTAGTGGGATTTAAAAAGATTTTAATTTAAAAATGGGAAAAAATTAAGAATCAGAACAAAATTGTGGGACTGATAAGTATTTTCAAATTTAATTGATGTTGTAACGAAGTTAATTTAAACACTTAAATTAACAACGTAACAAACCATATGTCTAAAATATGTGCATATCAAATAAGTTATTAAGCATAGCAAAGCCATTATCTATATATATAAAGGAGAGCATTTATTTGTATATTTGTATATTTGTATATATACTTGTGCCTATCTAGCTCTGGAACGCCTTGACCAATTTCAACCAAACTTGGTATACATATTAGTTACTATGTGGAATCAAACATAGGGGGTGGGGGGTAGTAGGTTTTTTGGCTGGGGGAGGCGTGGCAGGCGATTTTATGGTCGGACCCACCGTTTTCGGTATCACCGAGACGAATAATGCTGGTAGTACACTCCTATGGGTGAGTTATATTCCCGCAGGGGGTGGCTGTTCGATATTAGAGTTGATTCTATGGTTTTCGGGGTCGCCGAGTTGAATGGTGATGGTAAGACAACTCTAGGGGGATGGGATCGATAACGGAGGGGAGGGGTGACCGATATTAGTATCGATTCTATGGTTTTCGGGGTCGCTGAGTTGAATGGTGATGGTAAGACAGCTCTAGGGGGATTGGGTCGAAACGGTGGGGGGGGGGTGACCGATATTAGTGTCGATTCTATGGTTTTCGGGGTCGCTGAGTTGAATGGTGATGGCAAGATAGCTCTAGGTGGATGGGGTCGATAACTGAGGGGGGGGTGACCGATATTAGTGTCAATTCTTTGTTTTTCGGGATAGCTGAGTTGAATGGTGGTGGTAAGACAGCTATAGGGGAAACGATATCTGAGGGGTGGGGGTGACCGATATTAGTGTAACTTCTATACTTCTTGGGGTCGCTGAGTTGAATGGTGTTGGTAAGACAACTCTAGGGGTATGGGGTCGATAACTGAGGGGGGGTGACCGATATTAGTGTCTGTTCTATAGTTTTTGGGATCGCTGAGTGGAATGGTGATGCTAAGACAGCCCTAGAGGGATGTGGTACATAAGTGAGGTGGATGACCGATATTAGTGTCCATTCACTCACTGAGTCACTGAGATGAATAGTGTTGGTAGGAGACTTCTATGGGTGAGTTGTTTTTCCGGAGGGGGTAGGGTGACAGATATTAGTGTCGATCCGATTGTTTTCGGGATCGCTGAGATGAATAGTGGTGCTTAGAATGGTACTCGGCGACCCGTGACCGGATGGATTTCGGGTGAAAAGGGACAGTGTGAAACAGTTTTTATCCCACGGATAGCACTCATTTCGACGGATCTACCTTTTAAATTTAAGAGATTGCAATTTCCAGTAAAACTTTTGCTTTCGATGACGATCAATAAGTCGGACAGTTTTTCAAGTATTGCGGAGTATAGATTTGAGACAACTTTTTTTTTGCTTGGCTGGGTTCACCTAATAAATTATTTGTTCTAGCTCTTGAAGGTGAAACTAAAAGCAACCAACCCAGTTTGGTTTAAAATTTTATTATTTATTTTTTTTTTAATTTTATTTTATAGTTTGAATACTATATAATTTAAAATACTTATTTTGTTAAAAAAAATGCAATTTTAACTTAAAGATAGATATCATTCTTTTTCCTACCCCTGCCTAATGGAAGATTGAGATGAATAAATACCTGGGCAACGCCGGGTAATCAGCTAGTACACTCTACGGCGTCAAGCACACCAATTCATTTTTTTCTGGTACAAAAGTACTTCTGTCGCGCCGCATATCTAAATAAAAATATAATAAGAATAATAAGAAAAATAATAACAATAATAAAAATGGATAAAAGAAAGAATTGTACTGTTGGCCGCTGCTTCGAGCCGTACATTTTATTATGAACGCTCTCTGAGTACTCACTGTTCCTTTCAGTTGTTGATTGCTATTGCAACTGTTGGCCGCTGCTTCGAGCCGAGCAGTTCATTACGAATGCCCTCCGAGTGCTCACTGATCCTTTCAAGTACGCAGGCCTCAGTTGTTGATTGCTATTGCAACTGTTGGCCGCTGGTCCGAGCCATGCTATTCATTACGAACGCCCTCCGAGTGATCCCTCTTCCTTTCAGTACGCAGCCCACAGTTTTTGATTGCTTTTGCAACTGTTGGCCGCTGCTTCGAGCCGAGCTGTTCATTACGAACGCCCCACGCGCTCATTCTAACTTGCAAGTACGCTGCTCTACAGTTGTTGATTGCTTTTGCAACTGTAGGCAGCTACTTCCAGCCATACCGTTCGAATGTGAACGCCACCTGTGTGCTCCGCGGTGGCCATATTCCCTAGTAGGTAGTTATATATATATATATATATATTATTTTATTAAGTAGACCACTAGATTAAGTACCCTGACTATTGTAAAACCTAGTAATAAGTCGACATAATCAAAATAAAGGAAATAATTAAAAAAAAAACCAAAAACAATTAATTTGTAACACAAAGGAGAGAACGAACCCTGGGTGACCGGCGAGCGTCACCCGAGCAAACAACGTTGCAATTTGGTAAAGTGTTGTTTGTCTCTCTTTCCATAAATTCTAATTATATAAAAAAATAAATATTTTTTAGTAATGCATAGTAACATAACAGTACCATTTGCGTATCTTTTTAAAAAAATCTCTTAAAGAAAACGTATGTATAAATAAATCAGCTAACACAAACACAGCAGAATTGCACTCCAATTCAATTCCGAGGCCAACGTGCCAGAACACAGGTGCATCTGCGTAGTGCATCGTGCAAGTAGTTTGGGCTATAGTTTCGGCTAGTTTAAAATAAAACAATCGACTTATTCGATAGTTATCAAATCGTTCAATTAATTTAAATGTTGTTCATTGGAGTGAATAAGCTGAAGTTGTTTTAATCAGAAATAGAAATATCTTGTTCATTGGAGTGAATAAGCTTAAGTTGTTTTAATCAGAAATATTTCGCGCTGATTTTAGTTTCAACAAAACACGCTCTATTGCTTATTGCTCGACTGAAATTCTTTAAAATCGTGGTTTGAATTTGTCGCTCGTGAATGTAATATAAATATCACATAAGTATAAATGAAATGAAATACATTATATGTATTTTCACACGCCCATAGACGAAAGTGACTGTTTCGTACGCTATAAACTAGCCTCAAAAGTAGCCTTGTTATGGGCTAGTTATGACACTAGTTATGTTATGATATAAACGTCTTTTGTTATTTACTACAATCTCAGCGAACACATTGGATGAGATCAACCATAGAATCCTTGGAATCAACATAATTATTGCTGAGCAAAATGTTCTCGAAAAATTCAATGCTCTGTCAATCTATACTTCGTTGATCATGCCCTGCCCAGATATCAAAGAACTTAATCTATAATCTTCGATGTACTAACGGATTGTCGTAATGGGAAGATTAACCCTCTTTTAGTAACACCAGACCAATTAAAGACGGAACTGAATAACATTCGGGACAACCTCCCGATAACAATACCAGGTGACTCTGATCACTTAAACCTACTACAACTCTACAGATTATTGACAGCACAGTCCCGAGTAACAGAGAGCAGCGTAGTTTTCCTGTTAAGACTACTATTACTAAGCAAGGAACCATTTGATATCTTCAAAGTTGTGCCGGTACAATCAAGCATAACAAAGGATTTGTGAGTATAGCATCCCACACTGGGTTTTTTGCCGTAAACTTGCATAGGGATCAATATTAATATATCTCTGCAAATGAGTTAGCTACATGCACCCCTACCTTCCAGGGGAAATACATATGCAGACAAAGACATGCCATTTATCACAAAGACGCTGGCCGCAAGCAATGCGATATTTAACTATTCAACCGAGTTGACTCGATTGAGAAAAGCTGCGTACCTGATTCAAGAAAGGAAAATCGTTTCTGGATACCGTTATATGAATATAACGCGTGGATTTATGTATAGGATCAAAGTTACACTCTTAATGTGGTATGTGGCATCCTTTCAAATAACAATAGCCAAAGGAGGAGTTTTAAGATTTCGGCAGAACTGTGTGATCAAGCATGACACCCTAATTATAAGTGGTCATAACCAGTATAGTAGCAGAATAAATAAATCCTTTATTCCTTTCCTAAATATGAGCGAAAACATCATTAACACTCATATCCAGCCACAAGAAGAAACGATCAAGCCACACATATTAATCACCCAAAATAATTTACACGCAATAACAAATTTGCAGACGGTAATGCATCAAATGAAAGAACAACAAGAATTACCGAGGAAATTTTATGCCAGAGACATTCATCATTTTGCAGTTAGCTACTTAACGGTAGCCATAGTAGCGGCGATCGTGATAATGTTTGCCATACAACGACGTAGTAAAAAATCTAAAACTGAACCTGAACCAGCAAAAAGGGTCCAGTTTCACTCGGTGGACAACAACCAGACAATTAAGGTTGAATGCTTCAATGGGGGGAGTATGTTGCATATTACGATATGCGAATTAAGCAATTATGCATTACTTTGCATAATACCGCAAATCGCATTATCGGCTGTGACAACAGCAACAAACTCATCGTAAATAATGACCCAATTCTGCATTTCTCTATGCACTTATGTATTATACATATTTTATTGTCAGTTAAACACTTTAGCATTATTGGCAATACTGACCACCCACAAATGCACTTTATTACAATATGTCAATAACACACTTTGAAAAATATGTTTTTTCCTTATTTATTCTAAATCAATTCAATAACGAGTTAAATACTAAATTCCAAAATTTGTTAAATATTCTAAATATTAACTCTAAAGAACCATAATTATTAGTTATAAAATTAAAAATATAATAAAATGCAAACCTTTGATTTTTCTCGTTTTTCATCATCGTTTGGATAAAAAGACTGCAAAAAACAGGTAACCCAAAATAAAATAAAATAATATCGGGTGTTTCAACAGGTGCGCTCCAACTTTTCTCCGATAGGGACGGCGAACGACGCCATATATTTTTTTGTTCTTTTGTCATTTGGAAACTTCATTAGTATACATTTCATCGTGGAATGCTATATATGTGAACAGCGATTGCAAATCGTGCAAATTGTTTATCAAAATAATCGTTCTGTTGCCGCTACTTTAAGAGCATTACGGGCATTTTACGGTCCATTTAACACTTTTGCTCACTTTTGGCTAGAAGGATTTGTCAACAAGCAAAATATGCGTTACTGGGCAGAAAGAAACCCACACGTGATTCATGAGGCACCGTTGCATCCCGAAAAAGTCACTGTTTGGTGCGGATTACATGCCGGCGGCGTCATTGGGCCAAAGAAAGTTAGTTCAAAAGTCGAACAGTTTGTGTTTTATTCAAAAAAAAAGTTGAAGTGCTCTTATTGAAAAACCCTGTATTATAACTCCCTTCTTAAGAGTTTTGGATGTGTCGCGCCGAAAAATATTATTATTAATAATTTATAATATAATAATAATAGGCGTGTTATTTTTACACCATACCAGATTTGCTGGGCTACTCTAGGAACCTTTACTTACTCGGGTTTAATAAGCAAACAGACTCAATACTAATGACATATTTGTTAAAATCATACACCCTTGTCTATATGTATAAATTTATCAATTGGTTTCATATTCGAGAATTGTTGTATTTTATTGATACGGGAATTGGAATAGGAATAATTTTACAATAATGCCATGCATTCTGTATTATTTTATTCCAGCTTTTTGTGGGAATGAAACAATTCTATACTGCTTTAAGTAAGAAATTGAGCACTAGAATTTATTTTAACAGTCACTTGGCCGGTTCAGTGTTCAAGTATAATTTTTTTTCATTTAGTGGGATTTAAAAAGATTTTAATTTAAAAATGGGAAAAAATTAAGAATCAGAACAAAATTGTGGGACTGATAAGTATTTTCAAATTTAATTGATGTTGTAACGAAGTTAATTTAAACACTTAAATTAACAACGTAACAAACCATATGTCTAAAATATGTGCATATCAAATAAGTTATTAAGCATAGCAAAGCCATTATCTATATATATAAAGGAGAGCATTTATTTGTATATTTGTATATTTGTATATATACTTGTGCCTATCTAGCTCTGGAACGCCTTGACCAATTTCAACCAAACTTGGTATACATATTAGTTACTATGTGGAATCAAACATAGGGGGTGGGGGGTAGTAGGTTTTTTGGCTGGGGGAGGCGTGGCAGGCGATTTTATGGTCGGACCCACCGTTTTCGGTATCACCGAGACGAATAATGCTGGTAGTACACTCCTATGGGTGAGTTATATTCCCGCAGGGGGTGGCTGTTCGATATTAGAGTTGATTCTATGGTTTTCGGGGTCGCCGAGTTGAATGGTGATGGTAAGACAACTCTAGGGGGATGGGATCGATAACGGAGGGGAGGGGTGACCGATATTAGTATCGATTCTATGGTTTTCGGGGTCGCTGAGTTGAATGGTGATGGTAAGACAGCTCTAGGGGGATTGGGTCGAAACGGTGGGGGGGGGGTGACCGATATTAGTGTCGATTCTATGGTTTTCGGGGTCGCTGAGTTGAATGGTGATGGCAAGATAGCTCTAGGTGGATGGGGTCGATAACTGAGGGGGGGGTGACCGATATTAGTGTCAATTCTTTGTTTTTCGGGATAGCTGAGTTGAATGGTGGTGGTAAGACAGCTATAGGGGAAACGATATCTGAGGGGTGGGGGTGACCGATATTAGTGTAACTTCTATACTTCTTGGGGTCGCTGAGTTGAATGGTGTTGGTAAGACAACTCTAGGGGTATGGGGTCGATAACTGAGGGGGGGTGACCGATATTAGTGTCTGTTCTATAGTTTTTGGGATCGCTGAGTGGAATGGTGATGCTAAGACAGCCCTAGAGGGATGTGGTACATAAGTGAGGTGGATGACCGATATTAGTGTCCATTCACTCACTGAGTCACTGAGATGAATAGTGTTGGTAGGAGACTTCTATGGGTGAGTTGTTTTTCCGGAGGGGGTAGGGTGACAGATATTAGTGTCGATCCGATTGTTTTCGGGATCGCTGAGATGAATAGTGGTGCTTAGAATGGTACTCGGCGACCCGTGACCGGATGGATTTCGGGTGAAAAGGGACAGTGTGAAACAGTTTTTATCCCACGGATAGCACTCATTTCGACGGATCTACCTTTTAAATTTAAGAGATTGCAATTTCCAGTAAAACTTTTGCTTTCGATGACGATCAATAAGTCGGACAGTTTTTCAAGTATTGCGGAGTATAGATTTGAGACAACTTTTTTTTTGCTTGGCTGGGTTCACCTAATAAATTATTTGTTCTAGCTCTTGAAGGTGAAACTAAAAGCAACCAACCCAGTTTGGTTTAAAATTTTATTATTTATTTTTTTTTTAATTTTATTTTATAGTTTGAATACTATATAATTTAAAATACTTATTTTGTTAAAAAAAATGCAATTTTAACTTAAAGATAGATATCATTCTTTTTCCTACCCCTGCCTAATGGAAGATTGAGATGAATAAATACCTGGGCAACGCCGGGTAATCAGCTAGTACACTCTACGGCGTCAAGCACACCAATTCATTTTTTTCTGGTACAAAAGTACTTCTGTCGCGCCGCATATCTAAATAAAAATATAATAAGAATAATAAGAAAAATAATAACAATAATAAAAATGGATAAAAGAAAGAATTGTACTGTTGGCCGCTGCTTCGAGCCGTACATTTTATTATGAACGCTCTCTGAGTACTCACTGTTCCTTTCAGTTGTTGATTGCTATTGCAACTGTTGGCCGCTGCTTCGAGCCGAGCAGTTCATTACGAATGCCCTCCGAGTGCTCACTGATCCTTTCAAGTACGCAGGCCTCAGTTGTTGATTGCTATTGCAACTGTTGGCCGCTGGTCCGAGCCATGCTATTCATTACGAACGCCCTCCGAGTGATCCCTCTTCCTTTCAGTACGCAGCCCACAGTTTTTGATTGCTTTTGCAACTGTTGGCCGCTGCTTCGAGCCGAGCTGTTCATTACGAACGCCCCACGCGCTCATTCTAACTTGCAAGTACGCTGCTCTACAGTTGTTGATTGCTTTTGCAACTGTAGGCAGCTACTTCCAGCCATACCGTTCGAATGTGAACGCCACCTGTGTGCTCCGCGGTGGCCATATTCCCTAGTAGGTAGTTATATATATATATATATATATTATTTTATTAAGTAGACCACTAGATTAAGTACCCTGACTATTGTAAAACCTAGTAATAAGTCGACATAATCAAAATAAAGGAAATAATTAAAAAAAAAACCAAAAACAATTAATTTGTAACACAAAGGAGAGAACGAACCCTGGGTGACCGGCGAGCGTCACCCGAGCAAACAACGTTGCAATTTGGTAAAGTGTTGTTTGTCTCTCTTTCCATAAATTCTAATTATATAAAAAAATAAATATTTTTTAGTAATGCATAGTAACATAACAGTACCATTTGCGTATCTTTTTAAAAAAATCTCTTAAAGAAAACGTATGTATAAATAAATCAGCTAACACAAACACAGCAGAATTGCACTCCAATTCAATTCCGAGGCCAACGTGCCAGAACACAGGTGCATCTGCGTAGTGCATCGTGCAAGTAGTTTGGGCTATAGTTTCGGCTAGTTTAAAATAAAACAATCGACTTATTCGATAGTTATCAAATCGTTCAATTAATTTAAATGTTGTTCATTGGAGTGAATAAGCTGAAGTTGTTTTAATCAGAAATAGAAATATCTTGTTCATTGGAGTGAATAAGCTTAAGTTGTTTTAATCAGAAATATTTCGCGCTGATTTTAGTTTCAACAAAACACGCTCTATTGCTTATTGCTCGACTGAAATTCTTTAAAATCGTGGTTTGAATTTGTCGCTCGTGAATGTAATATAAATATCACATAAGTATAAATGAAATGAAATACATTATATGTATTTTCACACGCCCATAGACGAAAGTGACTGTTTCGTACGCTATAAACTAGCCTCAAAAGTAGCCTTGTTATGGGCTAGTTATGACACTAGTTATGTTATGATATAAACGTCTTTTGTTATTTACTACAATCTCAGCGAACACATTGGATGAGATCAACCATAGAATCCTTGGAATCAACATAATTATTGCTGAGCAAAATGTTCTCGAAAAATTCAATGCTCTGTCAATCTATACTTCGTTGATCATGCCCTGCCCAGATATCAAAGAACTTAATCTATAATCTTCGATGTACTAACGGATTGTCGTAATGGGAAGATTAACCCTCTTTTAGTAACACCAGACCAATTAAAGACGGAACTGAATAACATTCGGGACAACCTCCCGATAACAATACCAGGTGACTCTGATCACTTAAACCTACTACAACTCTACAGATTATTGACAGCACAGTCCCGAGTAACAGAGAGCAGCGTAGTTTTCCTGTTAAGACTACTATTACTAAGCAAGGAACCATTTGATATCTTCAAAGTTGTGCCGGTACAATCAAGCATAACAAAGGATTTGTGAGTATAGCATCCCACACTGGGTTTTTTGCCGTAAACTTGCATAGGGATCAATATTAATATATCTCTGCAAATGAGTTAGCTACATGCACCCCTACCTTCCAGGGGAAATACATATGCAGACAAAGACATGCCATTTATCACAAAGACGCTGGCCGCAAGCAATGCGATATTTAACTATTCAACCGAGTTGACTCGATTGAGAAAAGCTGCGTACCTGATTCAAGAAAGGAAAATCGTTTCTGGATACCGTTATATGAATATAACGCGTGGATTTATGTATAGGATCAAAGTTACACTCTTAATGTGGTATGTGGCATCCTTTCAAATAACAATAGCCAAAGGAGGAGTTTTAAGATTTCGGCAGAACTGTGTGATCAAGCATGACACCCTAATTATAAGTGGTCATAACCAGTATAGTAGCAGAATAAATAAATCCTTTATTCCTTTCCTAAATATGAGCGAAAACATCATTAACACTCATATCCAGCCACAAGAAGAAACGATCAAGCCACACATATTAATCACCCAAAATAATTTACACGCAATAACAAATTTGCAGACGGTAATGCATCAAATGAAAGAACAACAAGAATTACCGAGGAAATTTTATGCCAGAGACATTCATCATTTTGCAGTTAGCTACTTAACGGTAGCCATAGTAGCGGCGATCGTGATAATGTTTGCCATACAACGACGTAGTAAAAAATCTAAAACTGAACCTGAACCAGCAAAAAGGGTCCAGTTTCACTCGGTGGACAACAACCAGACAATTAAGGTTGAATGCTTCAATGGGGGGAGTATGTTGCATATTACGATATGCGAATTAAGCAATTATGCATTACTTTGCATAATACCGCAAATCGCATTATCGGCTGTGACAACAGCAACAAACTCATCGTAAATAATGACCCAATTCTGCATTTCTCTATGCACTTATGTATTATACATATTTTATTGTCAGTTAAACACTTTAGCATTATTGGCAATACTGACCACCCACAAATGCACTTTATTACAATATGTCAATAACACACTTTGAAAAATATGTTTTTTCCTTATTTATTCTAAATCAATTCAATAACGAGTTAAATACTAAATTCCAAAATTTGTTAAATATTCTAAATATTAACTCTAAAGAACCATAATTATTAGTTATAAAATTAAAAATATAATAAAATGCAAACCTTTGATTTTTCTCGTTTTTCATCATCGTTTGGATAAAAAGACTGCAAAAAACAGGTAACCCAAAATAAAATAAAATAATATCGGGTGTTTCAACAGGTGCGCTCCAACTTTTCTCCGATAGGGACGGCGAACGACGCCATATATTTTTTTGTTCTTTTGTCATTTGGAAACTTCATTAGTATACATTTCATCATGGAATGCTATATATGTGAACAGCGATTGCAAATCGTGCAAATTGTTTATCAAAATAATCGTTCTGTTGCCGCTACTTTAAGAGCATTACGGGCATTTTACGGTCCATTTAACACTTTTGCTCACTTTTGGCTAGAAGGATTTGTCAACAAGCAAAATATGCGTTACTGGGCAGAAAGAAACCCACACGTGATTCATGAGGCACCGTTGCATCCCGAAAAAGTCACTGTTTGGTGCGGATTACATGCCGGCGGCGTCATTGGGCCAAAGAAAGTTAGTTCAAAAGTCGAACAGTTTGTGTTTTATTCAAAAAAAAAAGTTGAAGTGCTCTTATTGAAAAACCCTGTATTATAACTCCCTTCTTAAGAGTTTTGGATGTGTCGCGCCGAAAAATATTATTATTAATAATTTATAATATAATAATAATAGGCGTGTTATTTTTACACCATACCAGATTTGCTGGGCTACTCTAGGAACCTTTACTTACTCGGGTTTAATAAGCAAACAGACTCAATACTAATGACATATTTGTTAAAATCATACACCCTTGTCTATATGTATAAATTTATCAATTGGTTTCATATTCGAGAATTGTTGTATTTTATTGATACGGGAATTGGAATAGGAATAATTTTACAATAATGCCATGCATTCTGTATTATTTTATTCCAGCTTTTTGTGGGAATGAAACAATTCTATACTGCTTTAAGTAAGAAATTGAGCACTAGAATTTATTTTAACAGTCACTTGGCCGGTTCAGTGTTCAAGTATAATTTTTTTTCATTTAGTGGGATTTAAAAAGATTTTAATTTAAAAATGGGAAAAAATTAAGAATCAGAACAAAATTGTGGGACTGATAAGTATTTTCAAATTTAATTGATGTTGTAACGAAGTTAATTTAAACACTTAAATTAACAACGTAACAAACCATATGTCTAAAATATGTGCATATCAAATAAGTTATTAAGCATAGCAAAGCCATTATCTATATATATAAAGGAGAGCATTTATTTGTATATTTGTATATTTGTATATATACTTGTGCCTATCTAGCTCTGGAACGCCTTGACCAATTTCAACCAAACTTGGTATACATATTAGTTACTATGTGGAATCAAACATAGGGGGTGGGGGGTAGTAGGTTTTTTGGCTGGGGGAGGCGTGGCAGGCGATTTTATGGTCGGACCCACCGTTTTCGGTATCACCGAGACGAATAATGCTGGTAGTACACTCCTATGGGTGAGTTATATTCCCGCAGGGGGTGGCTGTTCGATATTAGAGTTGATTCTATGGTTTTCGGGGTCGCCGAGTTGAATGGTGATGGTAAGACGACTCTAGGGGGATGGGATCGATAACGGAGGGGAGGGGTGACCGATATTAGTATCGATTCAATGGTTTTCGGGGTCGCTGAGTTGAATGGTGATGGTAAGACAGCTCTAGGGGGATTGGGTCGAAACGGTGGGGGGGGGGTGACCGATATTAGTGTCGATTCTATGGTTTTCGGGGTCGCTGAGTTGAATGGTGATGGCAAGATAGCTCTAGGTGGATGGGGTCGATAACTGAGGGGGGGGTGACCGATATTAGTGTCAATTCTTTGTTTTTCGGGATAGCTGAGTTGAATGGTGGTGGTAAGACAGCTATAGGGGAAACGATATCTGAGGGGTGGGGGTGACCGATATTAGTGTAACTTCTATACTTCTTGGGGTCGCTGAGTTGAATGGTGTTGGTAAGACAACTCTAGGGGTATGGGGTCGATAACTGAGGGGGGGTGACCGATATTAGTGTCTGTTCTATAGTTTTTGGGATCGCTGAGTGGAATGGTGATGCTAAGACAGCCCTAGAGGGATGTGGTACATAAGTGAGGTGGATGACCGATATTAGTGTCCATTCACTCACTGAGTCACTGAGATGAATAGTGTTGGTAGGAGACTTCTATGGGTGAGTTGTTTTTCCGGAGGGGGTAGGGTGACAGATATTAGTGTCGATCCGATTGTTTTCGGGATCGCTGAGATGAATAGTGGTGCTTAGAATGGTACTCGGCGACCCGTGACCGGATGGATTTCGGGTGAAAAGGGACAGTGTGAAACAGTTTTTATCCCACGGATAGCACTCATTTCGACGGATCTACCTTTTAAATTTAAGAGATTGCAATTTCCAGTAAAACTTTTGCTTTCGATGACGATCAATAAGTCGGACAGTTTTTCAAGTATTGCGGAGTATAGATTTGAGACAACTTTTTTTTTGCTTGGCTGGGTTCACCTAATAAATTATTTGTTCTAGCTCTTGAAGGTGAAACTAAAAGCAACCAACCCAGTTTGGTTTAAAATTTTATTATTTATTTTTTTTTTAATTTTATTTTATAGTTTGAATACTATATAATTTAAAATACTTATTTTGTTAAAAAAAATGCAATTTTAACTTAAAGATAGATATCATTCTTTTTCCTACCCCTGCCTAATGGAAGATTGAGATGAATAAATACCTGGGCAACGCCGGGTAATCAGCTAGTACACTCTACGGCGTCAAGCACACCAATTCATTTTTTTCTGGTACAAAAGTACTTCTGTCGCGCCGCATATCTAAATAAAAATATAATAAGAATAATAAGAAAAATAATAACAATAATAAAAATGGATAAAAGAAAGAATTGTACTGTTGGCCGCTGCTTCGAGCCGTACATTTTATTATGAACGCTCTCTGAGTACTCACTGTTCCTTTCAGTTGTTGATTGCTATTGCAACTGTTGGCCGCTGCTTCGAGCCGAGCAGTTCATTACGAATGCCCTCCGAGTGCTCACTGATCCTTTCAAGTACGCAGGCCTCAGTTGTTGATTGCTATTGCAACTGTTGGCCGCTGGTCCGAGCCATGCTATTCATTACGAACGCCCTCCGAGTGATCCCTCTTCCTTTCAGTACGCAGCCCACAGTTTTTGATTGCTTTTGCAACTGTTGGCCGCTGCTTCGAGCCGAGCTGTTCATTACGAACGCCCCACGCGCTCATTCTAACTTGCAAGTACGCTGCTCTACAGTTGTTGATTGCTTTTGCAACTGTAGGCAGCTACTTCCAGCCATACCGTTCGAATGTGAACGCCACCTGTGTGCTCCGCGGTGGCCATATTCCCTAGTAGGTAGTTATATATATATATATATATATATTATTTTATTAAGTAGACCACTAGATTAAGTACCCTGACTATTGTAAAACCTAGTAATAAGTCGACATAATCAAAATAAAGGAAATAATTAAAAAAAAAACCAAAAACAATTAATTTGTAACACAAAGGAGAGAACGAACCCTGGGTGACCGGCGAGCGTCACCCGAGCAAACAACGTTGCAATTTGGTAAAGTGTTGTTTGTCTCTCTTTCCATAAATTCTAATTATATAAAAAAATAAATATTTTTTAGTAATGCATAGTAACATAACAGTACCATTTGCGTATCTTTTTAAAAAAATCTCTTAAAGAAAACGTATGTATAAATAAATCAGCTAACACAAACACAGCAGAATTGCACTCCAATTCAATTCCGAGGCCAACGTGCCAGAACACAGGTGCATCTGCGTAGTGCATCGTGCAAGTAGTTTGGGCTATAGTTTCGGCTAGTTTAAAATAAAACAATCGACTTATTCGATAGTTATCAAATCGTTCAATTAATTTAAATGTTGTTCATTGGAGTGAATAAGCTGAAGTTGTTTTAATCAGAAATAGAAATATCTTGTTCATTGGAGTGAATAAGCTTAAGTTGTTTTAATCAGAAATATTTCGCGCTGATTTTAGTTTCAACAAAACACGCTCTATTGCTTATTGCTCGACTGAAATTCTTTAAAATCGTGGTTTGAATTTGTCGCTCGTGAATGTAATATAAATATCACATAAGTATAAATGAAATGAAATACATTATATGTATTTTCACACGCCCATAGACGAAAGTGACTGTTTCGTACGCTATAAACTAGCCTCAAAAGTAGCCTTGTTATGGGCTAGTTATGACACTAGTTATGTTATGATATAAACGTCTTTTGTTATTTACTACAATCTCAGCGAACACATTGCGCATGAGCAAGAATTCTCTTTTGTTTGTCGTTTGTGATTTCTGCTTCTCTCTCGATTTAGCAGAAAAACCGGTTTGGACGCGTGAAAAATTCATTTCTTTGTTATTTACTGCAGTCACAGCGAACACACATTCTCACATTTCTGCTTTATTTGATTTACTTAATTTGTTGTAAAGTGACCCCTTCACAACTTAGTTACCCTATTAAATTGAAACAGCACTGTGACATAGTTGCATAGATGCTAAATTAATGTCCTACTACAAGCGATCGAGTCGTTGTACTGATGCCATATACGCTGTGTCGTACGACGTCGTATGATGATGTTATGATTACGTCGATTCAACTCCAACAGTGTTAATACCACTTATTCGTACTGAGTTTACATAGCTGACTACTTCAATTTCCCGCAATTAAATCACTTAATACATTTATTTTCTACATTTTTGTACATTTAAATAAAAGCTTGTTTTGAAAAATATGTTTTTCCTTATTTATTCTAAATCAATTCAATAACTAGTTAAATACTAAATTCTAAATTGTGTTAAACATTCTAAATATTAACTGTGAAGTACATATTGAACCATAATTATTAGTGTATGTAATAAAATTAAAAATATACTAAAATGCAAACCTTTGAGTTTTCTCGTTTTTCATCATCGTTTCACCATTTGGATAAAAAACTGCAAAAAACAAGTAACCAAAAATAAAATAAAATAGAAGTTTGGAGTTACTACTACTACAACATAAAAATTGGTCTCAGATATGGGGTATATAAAATCAGAATAAGTCCAAGATATACTAGTGAAAAGCCAAATATTCAAAAAGTGAACTAATTATCTACAACAAAACTAAAAAAACTAAAATCGAAGGTGAACAGTATAATATACATATACAACCAAACTCTCGACTTTAAATCAGTGCTAAGAAAAAACAAAGGGAAAGGGCTTTAAAAAAAAACAAAGACTCCAATCCACAAACCAAAAATCATCATTCAATCAATCAAGGAGCATCATTCTACATATCAAGGATCATCGTATGTTTTGCATGCAGCAGTTTGATGATCTAATTCTTTAGCAATTAGAATAACGGATTGTGAGTGTTTGTTTCTTCTGGTGATTTAACTCATTTTGTCGTGAAGGCATAACACTGGCGACAATTTGTGTTAATAATCCATTTTGAGCATCCACTACCCTCAATTCGGTTAAAAGAAGCGGTAAGTTGTGTTTTGTGTGTTTGTTTTTTGTAGTTATGTGTGATTTCAGAGTGGATCTCAGAAACATACGTGGGCTGGGAACGAATTCTTTCGATGTATTTAATTATGTACATGTCCACAGGCCAGCAATTCTGCCAATGAGTGAAACTCAGGTATTTGATAATTCTGATGCATCGGAATTTAATCTGCCTGGTTATAACTTGGTGCCATTATTTTTTCCTCGACTCGGACTCTCAATCTATGTCCGAAATGATGCTGCGTGTCAGCTTTTGCCTCAATTTAGCCAAAGTTCCTGTTCAAACCTTCACAGAGAATATCTTTCATATGTACATACGTGTGTACATATTCTTGCATAAAATTCTAATTAATCATCGACAGCTATCAGTTGCTGCAGTTAAAACTCATGTATGTCACACTACATAATTCGTTATGTGATTTATTTCCGCTGTAGGTCATTGCACATAGCGAAATTAATCGCATGTATAGCGAACTACAGCAAAAGAAAAACAAAACAAAATAAATTAGCTCATTTAGCAATTTAAGCGAAATAAAATCATAAGAATCAGCTATAATTAGTATTGCACATTTAGCAATGTAAACGAAATAAAATTATAAGAGTCAGCAATAATTTAAGAAGCAATATTTTTAATAAAAGACAGAGAATTATTCAAGCCATTGGAATGTTTATTTCTTTCAACTCGCCAGCTAACCAAGTTCAAGTGCTTGTGTTAACCCATATATGTTATCTTGGTGTCATCGCCTTGATAACAATTAAAAACATTTTTGATCCTTGTCCTTATGCATTCGCTTGGACAAGGACTTCAGCAACATTTTGATTGGTATATTCACCTTTCAGAAACATTCTAGTGATCCCGATCCTGTAACTTGGTACAAGATCATATATATTCATATATTCTGTAACCTAATTTTCTAATCTTCAACGTACGCAACAGGAATTCTGATCCAGACGACTCGGATATGACTTCGTCCAATCAACTAAGAGCGTCCCAACTCACAACTGGTGAACTTAAAGAAAGCATTATTCGCGACGCAATAATGGAAACGGTTACTCACCATGGATCCGACAGCAACAAATATGAATCTCACCTGTTCTTTATGAGCGATCAATAACCAGTCCAAAAGAACTTCCACTAGTCAAACAATTTTTGGCGTTTCTGGAAACCCGCGTTCAATCAATGGAAGCAATGGGTCAGAAAGAAAAATCATCAACGAAGGTTTGTGCTTCAGCTGCTTCTTGTAACCAAAATGGAAACGCATGTGCCCTTTGTAAAAATGGTACTCATCCACTATTTCGGTGTCAAAAGTTTTTAAAATTAACACCTCCTGAACGCCTGAATTTTGCTCAAAAACAAAAATTGTGCGTCAACTGTTTGAAATCGGGCCATTCAACTAAAGCTTGCACCTCAAGAGAATGCACGAAATGCAACCTGAAACACAATTCACTGCTACACCTTGAAAACGCAAGAAATTCATCAAATCAAGTATCATCTAACAGAATCCACTCCAAGAGGACATCATTAGCTACAACATCAATATCTAAAAAAGATACGCAAAAAACCACTTCACCAATTTCTTGTTCGCCAGATGAACCAGAAGCCGTCTCACTCGCTGCAGCCAATAAACAATCACTGAGCATCTAGTAAAACGACTTGGAATTTCAATGCAGCTATCATCTGTAAACATTAGCGGAATTGGAGCAACTAACACCAAAACACAGCATCGAATCAACGTGGCATTACCGTTGCATTAATGGCTTTTCAACACGACTTGAAGCACTTGTACTGCCTCACATCATTTCGCCGCAACCATCGCAATTCATTAACACAGATGAATGGTCACTACCCCAAAATCTCGTGCTAGCAGATCCAGCCTTTAATCGCCCCGACAAAATCGATATATTATTGGGTGCAGAACATTATTATCAGTTTTTATCAATTGGACAAATTAAATTACCAAAACGACTTCTAATATTACAAAAGACCGTGTTCGGATGGGTTGTCTCAGGAAAACTTCAAAAAGAAAACTCATCAAATGTAGCATGCGGGGTATGCACAACAGATGAAAGTCTCGAGCTTTCCATAGTTCGCTTATGTGAATTGGATGAAATCAAAACCAATGAAAAACATCTCTCCATGGCAGAAAGACAATGTGAAAAACACTTCGCGCAACACACCATCAAGAACCATGAAAATCAATTCATAGTGAAAATACCATTTCACTAAACCCTAATGCGTTAGGCGATTCACACGGAATTGCTCTTAACAGATTTCCCTCGCTCGAGCGTCGACTCCAGAAAAATCCCAAAGTAAAGGCTGAATACATTAAGTTAATGGATGAATACGAATTAATGGGGCATATGACAAAAATATCAGCAGATGTAGTCACCAAACTACTTCATTCCACACCACTGCGTGTTAAGACCTGACAGCTCCACCACTAAGCTTCGCGTAGTACTCGATGCATCCGCCAAAACATCATCAGGACATTCACTTAATGACTTGATGTATAGAGGACCGACGATGCAAAGCTATCTATTTTCTATACTGCTTAGATTTCGATTTACAAGATTCGTCTTTACCACCGATGTCGAAAAAATGTAAAGACAACTCTTCATCTCACCCGAAGATCGGCAATTTCAATTCATTATCTGGAGAAAAGATGCCGCCAAGCCCATATTGTACTACCAGCTCAACACGGTTACTTGTGGCACAAGGTGTGCTCCGTATTTAGCGACCAAGTGCTTACAGCAACTGGCAAAAGAGAACACCGTTCGTTACCCTCTGGCCGCGCAATTTCTTTAAGAGAATTTCTATGTGGATGATGGCCTCGGCGGAGCAGATAGTTTGGTGACTGCAATACAATTACAAGAACAACTAACGCAGATCATGAAAGAAAGTGGTTTTAAATTACGAAAATGGTGGGCAAACCACCCACAATTGCTCCTAAACATCCTTCAAGAGAATTTAGAAGTAAATTTAGATTTTGAAGGGACAAAAACTGACTCCATAAAAACATTAGGACTCACATGGATGCCGAAGGACGACAAGTTATGCGTTAAAGTGAACCTCGAAGCGGTCAAAAGGATTACTAAACGCACTGTCACTTAAGACCTTGCAAGACTTTTCGATCCATTAGGAATCCTTTCTCCTATAGTGGTAACAGCCAAAACTTTTATCCAGAAGTTGTGGGAGTTAAAACTGGACTGGGATTAATCGCTACCTGAAGAATTGCACACAAAATGGCTCACATTTCGCTCAGACTTGAACGTACTAAGAACACTTCAAAACATCATCCAGGCACATTTTTAAATGAAGAGTTCCAGAAGCTACCCAATTACACATTTTCACGGACGCATCTGAAAAGGCGTACCATCATGACACGATTGTTTTATGCAAAATCTCGCGTAGCTCCACTCAAAAGGCAAACAATACCATAATTAGCAGCTAAAATCAAGTCAGATCTCGAATTTACCAACCTAACATGGCTCTGGACTGATTCAGAAATCGTACTCGGAAACACGAGCAGATCAATGGCGTCATGTCAAAAGGATCGCCGACAGTCTCAAATATCATTAACGACGACGGAATTATATCAAGCACTAGTCCCAATTATCGCACAAATGCAAGCTTCGGAATTCAAGCACCTAAAAATATATAACGAATTACGAGGAGCAAGTAGTTTATGTAATCTTTCACCATTTTTGGACAAAAATGGCCTAATTCGTGTTGGCGGCCGCCTGGACGCTTCTTCGTTGGCGTATTACGCATCAACTACTCATACCGTACAATGATCCTATTTCAAAAGTAATATTTGAAATGGTTCATAAAGAAAGTAAACATTGTGGTGCCCAAACACTATTAGGAATTGTTCGAGAAGGATATTGGCCAATAAAAGGGAAAGTTATGGCACGAGCCACAGTTCACCTTATTACAGACACTAGCTCGGCCATTTATAAACAACGGAAGAGATTATTGTGGTCCAATAACATTACACTACAAACTGCGCGGAAAAATACCACACAAGGCTTATATTGCAGTCACTTGTTGTTTCGCGACGAAGGCGGTGCATCTAGAGCCTTGTGAGTGATCTCACCACAGAGGGATTCATTGTTGCTCTTAAAAGATTCATCGGCCGACGTGGACACTGCCAAAACTTGTATTGTGACAATGCAACGAACTTCGCTAGAGCGAAAAATAAAATACCTGAACTGTCAATTTAAATCTACTCATCTGACCTGCAAGAAGCAATTAAAAATGCATGCAACACCAGAGACATACAGTTCAATTTCCGCCGCTGTGAAATCTGCAAAACATCTCCAGGACATTTCCAAATCGGTCAACCACTCACAGCTCAGATTAACGCACAGGCTAAATCTATTAACACCAGCTTGGAAGCCAGATGGAAGTTAGTGTCTCGGCTTAAACATGAATTTTGGATCCGATGGTCGCGTGACTACTTTAACGAATTAGAATTCCGAAATAAATGACAAGAACGGTCGAAAAACGTTAAAGAAGGAGATATGGTTATAATCAAGGAAGAGAACGTTCCAGTCATGAGATGGCCCTTAGGACGTGTAATAAAGACCTACAAGGGAACCGACGACATCGTAAGAGTTCCAGATATTAAAACGGCTTGAGGCGTATTTATACGAGCAGTTTGATATCTGGCACCACTTCCTAGACTCAGCGACGAGAATGAAAAATGTGAACAACAATGAAATCAACAGGCTACGACAATTGCGAATCACAGCCCTCTGATGAAATGCCAAAAAATAAAGAACGGAGAATGTTAGCACTTCCCAGCATGTCCATATTACTTATTGCACTGCTCACACTCCCACTCATTTTCGCAGGGAAAGTGGAAATAACGGAGTTTGAATCAAAAATCGTCCTACACTTCGAAGGAATTGGCAACATGCGAGCATCACGATCCGAATGGAATATTATAACCTACTAGGAACTACAACCATATTGGCAAGTGATGGCTGCTTTCACCAATGGAACTAGAGCTCTGCAGCATTTATGCAATCTCATAAATCAAAAGGCAACTTGCATTAATGCACTACGGACCCTTGAATTCGGATTAGCAGACTTGAAAGATGAAAACATTCTACTCAAAGGCAAGAGAGTCAAACGTGGCGCTATAAAGTTTGTCGGCAACATCGCTAATTCGCTGTTCGGTGTCTTAGATTCGAGTTACACAATAAATGTCGAACACCATCAAATCAATCAAAGAAAACAAAGGCAACCTTAAACAGCTCCTCAAGAATCCAACATCAATGTATTCAAACAAGATGAACGCGAAATAAATAAGAAATTCGACAAAATAGATGCACAATTAACAGAAATCGTATCATGGCTACAGAAGGATAAAAGGGAAAGTCACTATCAGTTCAACTTTCCATGATATCAGCAAGCTACAACGAACTCAAACTATAATAGTCGACGAAGGCAACCCTAAGCAGCTCATCTAGAATCAAACATCAATGTATTCAAACAAGATGAACGCAAGATAAAGGAGAAATTCGACAACCTTGATGCACAATTAACAGAAATCGTATCATGGCTACACGACGATAAAAGGGAAAGTCACCAAACAAATTTAGTTCAAATTTGTTTGTCACTATCAGTTCAACTTTCCATGATATCAGCAAGCTACATCGAATTCAAACTAGTTACAATAGTCCGACAATTATCCGACTCGCACCACGGAAAAATCGCAAAAAAAAATGTACCCGATTTTCTTCAAATTTTATACACAATCTCCGATTAGAGAATTTACAAGAAAAATTTTGATTTTTGTGGTTATTTTTTATTTAATAAATAAATTTATTCAAGACAGAAAATTTATTATTGAAAGAAAAAACCAAAACTTCGATCTGGGTTTATGAATTCATACTTCCCTTTTTCTTCAAGCTCTTAAAACTTTTAATAATATTGATTCCTCCATGTGGCTAAGATCTGTTGAAAAACAATATGTACTATACTATTGTAACGCGGTAGAAATACGAATGAGGTACAAACTAAATGATATTTATGTAGTGTTCTACAAATTTATTATAAATAAAAAAAAACACAACGCCACAACTTTTAAATATATCGCCGATCAGCTAAGATACATTCCGCACAATTCTTAACTATATTCAAGATATTCGTTTTAACATCTCGGATAAAGTAATTCCGCTCCAGAAAATCCTGGGTCTTCTTAGCAGAAAAGTGTCCTTCGTTGTGTACCATACGAATAATATCATCTTCCATCGATTTTGGTATAGAGACCAATCCTAGATGCACAATTAACAGAATTCCCAAGGCGTCGACGTGCCTCATCTTAGTACCACTTCGATGCACAACTTCATAATCGTAATCCTGTAGGAACATTGCCCATCTCGTCAGCCTTAACGGCACTTCCTTCTTATTCATCGTCATTGCAAAGGCATTGTAATCTGTGACGATCTACACGTGTTGTCCCAAGCAATAAACTCTCCACTTCTTTAATCTCCAACGACTGCCAATACCTCAAGTTCTTGCGACTCATAAACTGCACCGGGTGAAACTCCTGGTCATCGTTGTGTTTTTGTATCAGCCCGCTCCGTATCCATATTTACTCGCGTCTGCGTGGATTTCAGTTACGGCCTTTGAGTCAAACAGTTTGAGGACTGGTGACTTAGTAAGTGCACCCTTTAACCATTCAAAAGCCCGAAGCTGTTCTCCTCCCATCGTGAATGACGCATTCTTCCGAAGTAGATCACTGAGTGGTTTCGCCCGGGGTAAATCTGCGAAAATATGAAGTTAGGCCCAAGAATCGTTGAAGCGATTTCCTGTTCTTTGGCATTGGATAATTTCGCACTGCTTTGGTTTTTTCTTCAGATGTTCTAATTGTTCTCTTCTCGATGATGTTTCCCAAAAAATTAATTTGCTGCTGTAGGAAACGTCACTTCGACCAATTCAACTCGAGCCCATTCTTACTTGCCACTTCCAATACGCACCGACCGTGTCCAAATCTCTCTATTCCAACTCCTCTTTCAAGTCACAAACACGTAATTTGGAAAGTTTTTTCTCTGATTCAGATATCTCTACTTTTAAATTAACTTATTTTATTTTTATTTAAATCGAGTGGGATTTCATGATCGCGAACTCATATTAATTTTGGTTGTGCCCCCAAAATTTGTTGGGTTCTATCAATTCATTTTCAGGGCCACCGAATACTTTTTAGAGAGATATATTTATTAATTCTTAATTAATTATCAAATAAAGTTTAGAACATTTTTTGTTGAAAACGCATAAAAGGTCAAAACACGAGAAAAATAAAAGTTCCATCAAATTCATTCATAACTAACCAATGAGATATATTTATTCAATAAATTATTAAGCTTAATAAGTTAATAAGCAATAAACAACGGGAAACGATAACAATAAACAACAATAAAAGATGTAAAAATCAAGTTAATTACTAATTAACTAATTTAACTAGAGCAGTCGTGTCACAGGTGACGTACATGCGCAGAAGTTTTCCATTTTAAACATTATCAGCGCCAATGCCAAAAAACAAAATGCTGCTCTAAAATTGTGTATTCTTGTTCAGTTACTATTTTTAAATTCTCTATATTAACTTCTCGTGCCCGTGGCTGGCTGGTTGGCTGGCAGGCACACCAAATTTTATGATCAAATTTTAACCCATTTCCTAAATACCGATTTTATTCAAACTTTGCACACATGTGTATCTCCGATGACAAAACTTTTTATAAAAATTTGGGGCCCCTCGGGCCTCGTGGTCGGGGGACTCCCATACAAATATTTTACAAAATTTACGCGATTTTGTTCAAATTTTATACGCATGTTTGCTTCCGATGGACAACACTTTTTGAAAATTTTTGAAGTAATCGGGCCCCGATTTTCTTTAAATTTTATGCGCATGTGTATCTCCGATGGACGGGGTCAAGTGGCACCTATAAAAATTTTATTAAAAAATAACCGATTTTCTTCAAATTTTATACGCTTATGTATCTCGATGGACAACACTTTTTGTAAAAATATTAAAGCGACCGGTCATCGGTGTTTTTCGCCGTTATAAAAAGTTCGCCTGTGTAGAAGTAATTTTCACCTTTCATTTGATACCAATACTTAGGTCCGCCCACTTTTAAACACGGCCCCTTCCGAACTTTAATGAGAGTAATTTTTTGACTCTAAATCTGTCGAGGGGGGTTGGATTGAACCCAATTTATAGGATGGAAGGTATTTTTATTACCTTTTAAATGATACCAATTAAACTCCTAACATCTATTTAACCTCCTAGAAAAATGCATTGGTGTAACTACGGTATAGCAATTAAGGGGTTAGGGCTTTAAGAGACTCCCTTACTCCCTGAAAGCCCTTACTGAGCAAACCTCGAAAACCGCCATCTTGTTTGGGGGGTGACTCCCCATTTATGAGGTAGGAGCTTTCAAAGATTTGAGTTTTTGTTTAAATTCAATGTTTTCAGTGGTTTGAAGGAGGTTTGGAGTTAATTAGAATCGTATTAAGTCTAATAAAAATATCAGTGTATTCAGCTATGGTGTACCAGTGTAATTGCCAAATTGTTCTGTGCTTATCCACTGGGTTAGCATGGCCGGAATTTTGTAAACTTCCCAAAACCCATAATTATATATATTCACTAGAAATTTTCCTATTTAATAATTCATTGTAAAAAACAACCCATAAAAATTAAAATTTTTCGTGTAAATTCTCTAAAAGTAGATACATATGTGTGCAAAGTTTGAACCGGGTTAATTTTGGAAAAAATGAATAAGATAGTAAAGCGAGCTTCTCAGTTCGCCATATGGAAGTTAACACAAATATTGGTCGTTGCCCCACACAATCCCACACTGCGTTTCCACTTAAGTCCTTTTACCGATGACTGCATAAATATTCCACCTGCCCAGAGTCCAATTTCCCTTGTTACAATATTGTTTTGCGATTAGCTTGTGTAGACTGTACAGTAAGCATAATTTGCAGAATTAAAATTGTTGACTTAATAATTCTTAGAATAAGAATAATTAAAACGAAATCAGTAGAATAAGCATAGTTTGTAACTTTATAATTCCTATAAAAAGAATTATTAAAACCAGTAGAATAAGCATAATTTTAAATCAATAGCAAATTTGTTAAATTATAAATAGATGAAATAAATAAATTATTGGTTGTTCTAATTCGACCTCGAAGTTAACAAGTGTTATTTTGTAAGGAGCTGCGCGACTTGAACACCTTAACTGGCACCCGAGCAAACTAAAAAACCCGAAAAATTAAAAAGTCAGTCGTGGATAGTTTGAACCGGGTTAATTTTGGATAAAATGAATAAGATAGTAAAGCGAGCTTCTCAGTTCGCCATATGAAAGTTAACACAGATATTGGTCGTTGCCCCACACAATCCCACACTGCGTTTCCACTTAATTCCTTTTACCGATGACTGCATAAATATTCCACCTGCCCAGACTCCCAATTTCCCTTGTTACAATATTGTTTTGCGATTAGCTTGTGTAGACTTTACAGTAAGCATAATTTGCAGAATTAAAATTGTTGACTTAATAATTCTTAGAATAAGAATAATTAAAACGAAATCAGTAGAATAAGCATAGTTTGTAACTTTATAATTCCTATAAAAAGAATTATTAAAACCAGTAGAATAAGCATAATTTTAAATCAATAGCAAATTTGTTAAATTATAAATAGATGAAATAAATAAATTATTGGTTGTTCTAATTCGACCTCGAAGTTAACAAGTGTTATTTTGTAAGGAGCTGCGCGACTTGAACACCTTAACTGGCACCCGAGCAAACTAAAAAACCCGAAAAATTAAAAAGTCAGTCGTGGATAGTTTGAACCGGGTTAATTTTGGATAAAATGAATAAGATAGTAAAGCGAGCTTCTCAGTTCGCCATATGAAAGTTAACACAGATATTGGTCGTTGCCCCACACAATCCCACACTGCGTTTCCACTTAATTCCTTTTACCGATGACTGCATAAATATTCCACCTGCCCAGACTCCCAATTTCCCTTGTTACAATATTGTTTTGCGATTAGCTTGTGTAGACTTTACAGTAAGCATAATTTGCAGAATTAAAATTGTTGACTTAATAATTCTTAGAATAAGAATTATTAAAACGAAATCAGTAGAATAAGCATAGTTTGTAACTTTATAATTCCTAGAAAAAGAATTATTAAAACCAGTAGAATAACCATAATTTTAAATCAATAGCAAATTTGTTAAATTATAAATAGATGAAATAAATAAATTATTGGTTGTTCTAATTCGACCTCGAAGTTAACAAGTGTTATTTTGTAA
This sequence comes from Nephrocerus scutellatus, assembly GCA_947095585.1. Lineage (NCBI taxonomy): Eukaryota > Metazoa > Arthropoda > Insecta > Diptera > Pipunculidae > Nephrocerus > Nephrocerus scutellatus. The sequence goes on along the minus strand of OX352762.1, from coordinate 53,771,244 downwards.
GGAGCTGCGCGACTTGAACACCTTAACTGGCACCCGAGCAAACTAAAAAACCCGAAAAATTAAAAAGTCAGTCGTGGATAGTTTGAACCGGGTTAATTTTGGATAAAATGAATAAGATAGTAAAGCGAGCTTCTCAGTTCGCCATATGAAAGTTAACACAGATATTGGTCGTTGCCCCACACAATCCCACACTGCGTTTCCACTTAATTCCTTTTACCGATGACTGCATAAATATTCCACCTGCCCAGACTCCCAATTTCCCTTGTTACAATATTGTTTTGCGATTAGCTTGTGTAGACTTTACAGTAAGCATAATTTGCAGAATTAAAATTGTTGACTTAATAATTCTTAGAATAAGAATTATTAAAACGAAATCAGTAGAATAAGCATAGTTTGTAACTTTATAATTCCTAGAAAAAGAATTATTAAAACCAGTAGAATAACCATAATTTTAAATCAATAGCAAATTTGTTAAATTATAAATAGATGAAATAAATAAATTATTGGTTGTTCTAATTCGACCTCGAAGTTAACAAGTGTTATTTTGTAAGGAGCTGCGCGACTTGAACACCTTAACTGGCACCCGAGCAAACTAAAAAACCCGAAAAATTAAAAAGTCAGTCGTGGATAGTTTGAACCGGGTTAATTTTGGATAAAATGAATAAGATAGTAAAGCGAGCTTCTCAGTTCGCCATATGAAAGTTAACACAGATATTGGTCGTTGCCCCACACAATCCCACACTGCGTTTCCACTTAATTCCTTTTACCGATGACTGCATAAATATTCCACCTGCCCAGACTCCCAATTTCCCTTGTTACAATATTGTTTTGCGATTAGCTTGTGTAGACTTTACAGTAAGCATAATTTGCAGAATTAAAATTGTTGACTTAATAATTCTTAGAATAAGAATTATTAAAACGAAATCAGTAGAATAAGCATAGTTTGTAACTTTATAATTCCTAGAAAAAGAATTATTAAAACCAGTAGAATAACCATAATTTTAAATCAATAGCAAATTTGTTAAATTATAAATAGATGAAATAAATAAATTATTGGTTGTTCTAATTCGACCTCGAAGTTAACAAGTGTTATTTTGTAAGGAGCTGCGCGACTTGAATACCTTAACTGGCACCCGAGCAAAGTAAAAGTCTATAAACCCGAAAAATTAAAAAGTCAGTCGTGGATAGTGCTAAGTGAATACCACAGTATTAAATCAAATAAAAAATCATAAAAAAGTGTTAAGTGGTAAACACCCGGAATACAAGCAATATTAAAAAAATTGAAGTGGTTATTAATAAAAAATAAAAAATGGTAGGTTGTGTCGTCTACACGGCCGCGGGGTTCTTGTGCGTAACAACGTTTTCAAACATTTACTAACAATGCATTCTTTATTTCTTATTTTTTTATAGTTTTCTAGTTTATGTTGTTATAAAATAATTTCCGATTTTAAACCTTTTAATTCAATTCAATTAGTAATGTAGAAATTATTAAAGTCAAAGTGAGCTGAGCAGAGAACCAACCAACAGAGCCTATACTCTCACTGTATTATTACTGCACATGTTTTTTTCGTTCGTTGACATTTAGTATTGAAGAAATTATTAAAGAAAAGACCAACCAATTCTACTACTACAACTTCTAAATTATTGTATATGCCTCTTTATATGTAACATACTAGTAGTACTGTTTTTTTTAATTGATCACAGGATTTGGTTGGACGCGAAGTAAAAAGGTGTAGAGAATTTAATAAATTAAAATTTTATGAGCTGCACGCTTAGTGCTCACGAACTGGTTATTGATGAATGTCTTCGTATGTTAGGCACGTTAAATTCTGACCTTGACAGCATAATACAATTGGGAGAAATCAATAGAGTAGAATTTAACGCTTCCAAAACCCAATGCTGTCTCCTGTCGTCCAAGCGAATCCTAAACCCTATGCCATCCATCCATTGCATCGAGGAAACTGAAAATCTCGCAATTCTCGGTATGTGCGTTGGAATGACCGCATATTTACCGTCGCTAAAAATACTGCGAAATGTTTAAGTTTTCTAGCCCGGTGCAAGAAATATTTCACTCCCTCTGATCTGGCTTCCACATACAAGGATTTTATTCGCCCAAAACTTGAGTACAATTGCCACATCTGATCTGGTGGGCCTAAGACTACTTTGCATCAGCTAGATAGAATACAAAACCGCGGGATAAAACTTATCAGTGACGAAAATATAGCGAAAACAATAGATTCGCTTGAACACCGCAGGAACGTTTCTTGCTTGTCACTTGTTTTATCGCTTCTTCTACCAGCGGTGCTCAAGAGAAATAGCCAGCTGCATGCCACCTCTCTTTGAATTCAACCGCAATACTCGTGGCACTCTAAATGCTCATCAGTTTACCCTCAAGCCCATCTTCGGACGTACAGTTAAATTCAGGGATTCGTTCTTCATAGATATCTCCTCTTTTCTCCTCCTCTTCCTTTGTTGACTTCGCTGACTTGATTGACTTGAAGGCCTACTCTTGGGCATTTTTGTTGGCTCTCTCGACCTGTTGCTTTATAAAATATTTACATTTTACATTTTTCGCAAGTCTTCGCTTTGTAAAGAAAATTCTGACAGATGGTGCTTGCTTTTCCTTCTGGACCGCTTTGACGTCGAACTGTTCGACGACTTTGGTTTTGTCGCGCTTCAGGCAAACGATTATATGGCCAGATTCCAGAATTTCCTTAGGAACAAGGGTTGTAGTCGCATCTTAGTCCTGCATACCGAATTTCTTACGAATCGCTTTAGGAATTGCTTGGTCCACAAAATTCAAGACCCTATTGGCCCTATCCCAGAATTTCCATAGGAACAAGTCTTGTAGTCGCATCTTAGTCCTACATACCGAATTGCATACGAATCGCTTGAGAAATTGCTTAGTTCCTCATGACCAAATCCCAGTGGATATTAAATAAGTGATATAACATCTGTTAAAAACGTAATTTAACATCTGTTAAAAAAGTTACTTAACATCTGTTAAAAAATTAACTTAACATCTGTTAAAAAAGTAACTTAACATCTCTTAAATAGTGACATTTAACATTTGAGTTTTTGAACATGTACCCCTTAAACGTTTAGTTTTGACGTTGTCACGTCAAAATACCCTTCCTATTAAACAGTGTGAAGTGGCAATAAATACTACTAGTAAAAGGCGAAAGGCGACTTTGTAATAACACTTTTGGAAAGTGAAAAACCAAGCCCAAGAAAAAAATATAAACAGTGTCCAAAGGCCTAACTGAAGAAACATCAGAGAATCATCAGCGAATCATCAGAGAACCATCAGAGAACCATTACAGAATCAACAAAGAACCAACAGAGCACCATAAGAGAATCATCGGTAAACCATCAGAGAACCATAGAAGAAACATTAGAGATAACCAGATAACAGGATCTAACGTGACACAACCCGTGCTCAAGTAAGCAACGCCTAAAAATGACAACACGAACTGCCCAGAAGGATTTAAATAAGATGCTGTTCGCTGTATGTTTGCTGTAAGCGATAATTTTATATATTAATCTTACATATTAGTTAAGCCACAAGAATTTAAAATAAATCTCTCCTTCCTTTTCAAACCATGTAAACCTTGATATTTAAATACACTTAATATATAAGTTAACAAAAACTCAACGATAAACTTTAAAAAAATATATTTTTGCAGGCGTTAGCCAGACCTTTATTCAATTCAAAAATCAACTAACTTTACAATAATTCAATACTTATAATAATACCTTGCTTTTAGCTACTTGAAAATGTGTAGAAATGTGTAGATCGTTTAGTCGGCATTTCCGTTGCATTTCTGTTGTTCATGGGAAATCGAATTGTGGATTGTCTACTCAGCATTTCCATTGAATTGCAATATTATTTTGTGGTGAATGCCCCAGACGCTTGGTCAGCAGTTTAGTTTGTTATTTCTGGTTAATTTATATACTAAATATTATATAGAGTAAGAATTATTACACAACTATAAAATAAGCAACAAACCAAGTTATATAAACCTTGATATTATTTAAATACATACAATCGTTATTTTAAAATAATATATTGTTACGAAAAGTAGTTAATAGCGCATATAATAGAATTTTAATCCTAAGATAAATCGCAATGTACATACTGCATACTAAAAATAAGCACTTTTATGTAGAATACTTTTAGGCTGTAAGACTATTAGATTATTCGAAATTTGAAATGTAACAGCCTGTAAGTTTAAATCATTACGTACTAGTCAAAAATGTAGTCAAACCTGTATTTGCGATTTGTCCGGTTTTTGTAAAAGAACATGATTAAACATGTAGCTTATTTTTAGAAGATGACTCATTGCATATAAGTCTTTTCTCGATATTTCTGTCTATAATATTGGAAGTGTCTGGAAGCTTTTCAATTAGTATAAAAGGTGGCGTTCGCTGCAGAGGATTCATTAGGTATTTGGAATTTTACCAGTGCAGTTGAAAAGCACAAGTTTTATAAGTGTTAGTAAGTTGTCCAGCATAAAATTGTGAACTTGTGTTATATTTACTATTTGTAAATTAAAGTTATTATTTGAAAATTAATAAACTTGTGTTGTGTTTTATTTGCAAAATCCTTTACGAACTCGGAAGCCTGAATTTCATAACAATATTATATACTGTTTTTTGTGTGTTGATTGTTGAGGACCCACAATTGAAAAACGTTTTCTACGAAACGTGCAAAAATGTGAAATGCTCTGCGAAGCATGCCTGCAGCAGAGGCAGCAATCAGAAGAGCCTTTTTGGTTGTATGGATATTTACACAAATGGCCGATTGTGAACTTCGTAGCAAAAATAAGCAAAAGTATTTATAGAAAGCACAGAATTTTTTTGATTTATGAAACAATCTCAATTTAATTTAATATTTAATGACAGTATATTGTAAAAACAAGTCTCGTTCTTATTGGCAAAAAAAGGAAGTGAAGTGAGAAAGATGGTGAACCTCAATTATCTTGCAGCTCATACAATTAGATACTAAGGCCGCGAGTACATTATACATTTTATATGTTATTATTTGTGTTGGACATGTTTGTTGGCTTTGTCGGCCATCAATTTATTTATAGTTGATAGAAGTCGTAACATACTCCGGGCCCAAATTGATGGCTCCTAGTTAGATTGAAGAGGCGGATGCTATGGTACTTGATTTCGTGTCATCTTATGTCATCATGGTGGTTCGCTGTGGAAGTTGATTTAGGTATGATTTGTTTTGCGGCATTTCCTCCGTAAAACTAATGCATGATGATAATCTTTTTATGCGGGCTGGCTCGCTGATGAAGAGAATTAAGAGTTTGATTAATGTGTTTAAATATGTAAATACAAAAATGAATGATTTTTTATCTTGTAGTTGTAGTGCTTTCGATCTCAAGTGGCAGTTTTATTATTTTGGTGATTGGTCTCTTCAGTGTGCTTTGTCTTGTTCGTACAGAAACGACACGAACCGCTCCGTCTTTTCCATGATGAATATCAACGATCCGTCCTAATGGCCAATTGAGGGGGGCAGTGCCTTCCTCTTTTAGATATACGAGCTCACCAATTTCCAGATTGGAGCGATGCAGCTGCCACTTCTTTCTTTGCTGGAGAGTGTGCAAGTATTCTCTAGAAAATCGCCGCCAGTATCCTTGGACGCGTTTCTGAACATTTTGCCACCTACTCAGTCGGGTTTCTTTTATATTTCGTAACTTTTCGTCGTATACAGCTTCCATTGGCCCGGTGAGCAGGAAGTGTGCAGGGGTCAATGGCAAATTATCGTTCGGATCTATGGATATCGGCGTGAGCGGACGCGAATTTAAAATGGCTTCGATTTCACATAATAATGTTAAGAATTCTTCTAGACTGAGAGTCGCATTGTTGGTGGCTCGTATCAAGTGATGTTTCATACACTTTACGCCAGCCTCCCATAGACCGCCCATCGATGGACTAGCGGGAGGGATGAAGTGCCATTGAGTGCCTCTTTCAGAGAGGAATTTGGCTATACTCTTATTGCGCGTTGGGTTTTGCAGCATTTGCGTCATCTCGGAGAGTTTCCTGCTAGCACCTTTAAAACTGGTCCCATTGTCCGAGAAGATATCAGTTGGATTATTGCGTCTGCTGGCAAATCTTCTAAGAGCTCCCATGAAAGCTTCTGTGGATAGATCCATGACCGGTTCCAAATGTATGGCCTTGACTGCCATGCATATAAATAATGCTACGTATGCCTTTGTTGGTCTACTTCCTCTACTTCGTTTGATAGTGACCTGGAATGGTCCGGCATAATCAATACCAACTTTTGAGAAGCAGCGTGTTGTAGTAATTCGAACATTCGGCAAATCTCCCATTATTTGAGTCAAAGGTTGGGATTTGATCTTGAAGCATATTTTACACGAGTTCGTAATCTTTTTTACCAAGAGTTTGCCAGCTATGATCCAGTATTTATGCCGAGACAAGTGGAACAAAGTGGATGCCGTGGGATGTAAGTACGTATTGTGCATCGATCTCAGTATGGTGAGGCACAATCGGTGGGATTTTGGTAAAATCACTTGATGCTTCGCGTTGTCAGTACAACTGGCGTTGGTCAATCGTCCACCGACACGTAGTATTCCTTCTTTGTCGATGAATGGTGAGAGCGACAGAAGGCTGCTGTGGCTAATGGAGCTGCCTGACTTCAATGCGGTTATTTCTCGCTCGTATTCGGATATCTGGGCCCACCTCCACATACATTTTTCTGTTGCTCGTATTTCATCGACTGTGAGAATTGCAACGTTCTTTGCGTTGACCCAATTTGAGGTTTGCGACCTGGTTTTCCTGTGATGCTCCTTCGATAGCTGGATGAAACGAGTACACCAACCAAGAATTCGTTTGATTGTTCTATATTCAGATATTCTGTCGAACAGGGCATCTATTACGTTGATTTCTATTATAGCTTCGTTTGTGAGGACTGATAGCTCGTTATCATTTTTTGATTTGTCGGCAAGATGATTCAGTTTTTGGTTTGGCCATGCAGTTCTTTCTTGTATTAACCATTCGGGTCCTTTCCACCAAAGCGGATGATTGGTGAGTTCTATCGGCTTTAGACCGCGAGACGCGCAGTCGCAAGGGTTCGATTTCGTGCCGACATGTTGCCACCGTGTTTGAGGTAACCATTCGTGCACCTGTGCAGTCCGATTAGCAATGAATATTGGCAATGTGGCGGGCTGCTTTGACAACCAGTGGAGCACTATTTCGGAATCTGTCCAGGAGTACGACGATATGTTTTCGATTTGCAGAGTTTTGATGATAGATTTTGAAAGCTTAGCTAATAGATGCGCCGCTAGTAGTTCTAATCTTGGAATCGTCACGGGTCGAATTGGAGCGACTTTTGTTTTAGCTGCGATTAAGTAGACTCTCGCTTCACCGTTCTTGTCGACGCTTTTTAGGTAGAATGCTGCCGCATAAGCTACTTTGATGGCATCGCAGAATCCATGAGCTTTCATATGCGATTCAATAGCTTTTATGTATCTTGGAATTTTGAGTTGCTCGACGTGATCCATTTGGTTTTTGATATGTGTCCATTCGTCCGAGACCTCAGTGGGTAAGTTGTCATCCCATCCAACTGATAAGAGCCATAACCTTTGGAATAGGGCCTTTATATTTATAGTAATTGGGGACAGCCAACCGAGCGGATCAAATAACCGAGATGCATCGGACAAGAATTTGCGTTTTGTCAGTGGTGTGTCAGTGTGAATGAGGTTGACCTTGAATGTGAAAGTATCTTCCTCGCAGTTCCAATGCAGTCCCAAGACTTTGTGGGAATTGTGTTTCATCACTTCTATGTCATTGATATGATTTGTTTCATTGATATCACGCAAGAACATCTTTGAGTTCGAAGCCCATTTGTGTAGTTTGAATCCGGCTGAACCCAATACTTGCTGCAAGTTTTTGACAGGCACGATAGCATCTTCTTCGGAGTGACCCCCACTTAACACGTCGTCCACGTAGAAGTCGTTTTTGATTATTGAAGCCACAATTGGTTGGGTGGTTTCAACGTCATTGGCTAATTGAACTAGTGCTCTTGTAGCAAGATATGCAGCGGAAGCGGTCCCGTAGGTAACAGTTGTGAGCTTGAATTGTCTAAGTGGTTCATCCGGCACATTTCTCCACACGATGCGTTGGAAGTTGGCGTGATCTGGGTGGATTCGCACCTGGCGATACATCCTTTGGATGTCGGACGTAAATGCTATTTTGTGTCGTCGAAACCGGATTGACGTGAGATCCGGCTGTATCGTCGGACCTACCATTAGTGTTTGGTTAAGAGATACGAAGATCTCGTGCTTGCTGAACCATCAAAGACAACTCGGACCTTTGTCGTGGTATTCGTTAGTTTTATCACCGGATGGTGCGGAAGATAGAAGTGGTTTGATGAAGGAATTGTAAGATCGCTAGAGTTTAGTTCCTCCATGTGATTCTCTTGCAGATATTCATCCATGGCTTCGACGTATTCTTTTCTAAGATGCGAGTCTGATTGAAGCTTTCTTTCTAAACTGGCAAATCGGGAAATGGCCTGTGACCGTGATTCTCCAAGTGAAGGTGCATTCGGCATGGATGGTAGTCTCACTACGAATCGACCCTGTTCATTGCGGAAAGTAGTATCTCGGAAGAGCTCTTCAAATTTTTTTCTTGTATACTCATATGGTTTTGCTCCGGCAGTTCATTCAGCTCCCAGAACTTTCTGAGAGTATCGTCGATGTTGAACTCGAGGTTGATGTTGAATGTGAATGTGTTGAATGAGCTTCACCACCTCCAATTATCCAGCCGAACATGGTGTTTTGAGCAACGAGTTTATTTGGACCTTCCGATTTGCCCTCTGATAGCATTTTCATGAAGTGGCCGGCTCCAAGTAGCACATCTATCTCGCCGTTTTGTTCTTCTAGTGGGTCGGCCAGAGTGACTCTGTCAAGCTCTTTCCAATTTTTGAGAGTGTCTGAGCTGGCTCGTGGCAGTTTCGACGGAAGGTCTTTCATGATATAAGCCTCAACTTCCAATTTTAATTCTGGTTGGAAATGCGGAGAGATTTCAATCGCTGTCAGACCTCTGGTGATGCTTTTCGAAGCGATTCCCTTTACTTGATATCGAGCATTTGAGCGTGACAAATTAAGTCGACGAACACAGGTCTAACTGATCATGGAGTTATTAGATCCTGAATCGAATAGCGCGCGGCCGATACAGCTATCACCTTCTCTATTGCGAATAATAATGCGTGCGGTAGGCAATAGGGGACTTGACAGCAATGAGGTGTACATATGAAGATTAGAGGCGCTATTGTTGGTACCCTGAGGAGTTTGATCTAGTGAGACATTTACCTGTGTCGTCGAGATGTTCGAAATTGTTTCCGCTAGTGGGTTGAGAATGGTGTGATGTTTTTTATGACATGACTGGCACCTTCTGAAGGAACGACAAACTTTTGAGCTATGGCCGGCGGCTAAACAATTGAAGCAACATCCAGATGAGGATACAAAGTCCCTTCGAGCGTTGAGGTCTAAAGCTTTAAACTGTTCGCAGTCTTGGAGACGATGGTTACTGAAGCATTTACGGCATGTCATAGCTCTGGACAGCACGCTTGTGTGAGGGGGCGGGGTTGGCCCGTTTGATTTCGATGTTAGAGCGTGATGCGACTTGATCTCATTGACCTGTCGTGATGAAAATGATTTTCTGGATGAGACCTCACAGTTTTCTAGAGCTAAGCATCGTTTTTCGAGAAAGTCAAGCAGTGAATCAAATGTTGGATATTTGACCTCTACTGTTTTTGATGCCCAGGCCTTACGTGAGTCGTCATCTAGCTTATTCAAAAAAATGTGGTTGAGCCAAATATCGCGAGATTCGGCGTCATCACCTAAAGCTTTGAGCCCAGAGATCACTTCGGTAGCCGTATCGAGAACCTTTCGCAAAGATTGGGTGTTCATACTCGACATTGCGGGCTGTTCAAGGAACCTTTTTACGAAAGAACGAATGACCTGGATAGGTTGGTCGTATCGCTTGCAGACCTTTAACCACGTACCCTTGTAGTTTGCATCGGTTACTGTGATGTGGCGAACGAAAGTATACGCGTCAGCTTTCATAAGGCCCTTTAGATAGCTAAGCTTTTGACAATCTGACATGGCTGTGTTTTTGTCTACAATGGTTTCGAATAAATCTTTGAAGGATTGAAATTCTTCAGATTTTCTGCCGTAAAATGAGGGAATGTCTAAAGGAGGAAGTTTTACTTCTTCCTTTGGTGCAGCTGCTATGCTGGTTTCGCGTATGGAATCCAATAATTCCCGTTGATGGGCAGTGAACGAAGACATAGTTTCGTTCAGTTGTTTTTGAACGGCTGTTAGCAAGGGATTTGTATCGTGAATTACACCGCGAAGCCTAGCCTTAAGTTTAAGAAACCTTTGTTCAAATTGAGATATCTCGGAAGAATCAGAATCGATGTCTTGTATTTTTTGGTCGAATTCTTCGAAATCACGATAACAACGCTCTAGTTGCTCTAAGTTGACATATGCGTCTTGCAAATCCATTTGAGTGCTACCGAGTGCTGAGATTGAACTTTCCAAACGCGTGAGAGTTCCACGAGCATAACCTCGGCGCCTCGTGTATTCTGCCAACCTTTTTTGCGTATCCTTGTCCATTTATTTTAATTTATAATTTATTGATTTTGAAAATGTGTGAATGTGTAGATACACTTTTAATTGAAGATGTAAATTAAAGATTTACAGAATTGAGATTTATGTATGTAAATTTCATGTGTATATACACTTTTAATTGATGATTTAAATTAAAGATTTTTTTGTTTGCATGCGTTTACTCACGTGAAACCATGTGTAGGTGGATGTGTAGATACAGTGACTTTCTCCTTTTTGCTGTAATGCAATGGTTAAATTTTATTAGGTGTCGTTGGCAATTTTGCGAAATCCGACTTGATCGGCTCAATCTGTAGTAATTTATCCCGGGTTTCGGCACCAATGTTTTTTGTGTGTTGATTGTTGAGGACCCACAATTGAAAAACGTTTTCTACGAAACGTGCAAAAATGTGAAATGCTCTGCGAAGCATGCCTGCAGCAGAGGCAGCAATCAGAAGAGCCTTTTTGGTTGTATGGATATTTACACAAATGGCCGATTGTGAACTTCGTAGCAAAAATAAGCAAAAGTAAGCAAAAGCATTTATAGAAAGCACAGAATTTTTTTGATTTATGAAACAATCTCAATTTAATTTAATATTTAATATTTAATGACAGTATATTGTAAAAACAAGTCTCGTTCTTATTGGCAAAAAAAGGAAGTGAAGTGAGAAAGATGGTGAACCTCAATTATCTTGCAGCTCATACAATTAAATAGATACTAAGGCCGCGAGTACATTATACATTTTATATGTTATTATTTGTGTTGGACATGTTTGTTGGCTTTGTCGGCCATCAATTTATTTATAGTTGATAGAAGTCGTAACAATATACAGTGTTATTACACAAGTAACAAACCAAGTTAATAATTTGAAAAAATGGAACAAGTCAAAGATTTAATATCCCAGCTAACTGGGGCTGTAAATGCTCAAATGGAAATCAAGTTAATTAATACCCGTTTGCAACAACTCGAATGCAGAGTCAGCCCTCCACCTAATATTTCCCAAACCCCTCCTGCAACCCTAGCTCTTCCAAAAATTGAGCAGACCTTGGCAGACCGCCGTGGCTCAGCGGAAGTGCACATGGCTGCTGAGCAGTTATTATTATGGAAATTAGGAAACTCCCTGGCTGGGTTACAAACTTGCAAATTTTTGATGGAAATCCTGTCCACTATATTTCATGGATCCACAGCGTTGAATCCATATTAAAAGACTACGAGATAGTCAAACTTAAGCCCATTTATAGGGCAATCATACACCATATAAGACAGAAAATTAGAGGCCCAGCCGATACTGCCCTTATTTTGTACCTACAATATTTTTGACGACGATTGGTCAAAAATTAAAAAATGTTTGCCCCTGCATTATTGGAGATTCAGATCTAAAGCAGATAGATCCAGATGATAACACATATAAAACAGATGAAGAGTTCGACTACGAGGAAATCGTAGACGAAACTTCTGAAATAAATTTTATTTCAGAAGCCTCTCTAGCGTACTCTACCTAGAGTATGTTATCAGAGATGATAGGAAGTTAAAATTATTAATCGACACAGGAGCTAACGAAAACTTTGTGTCGAGTAGAATTGCAACAAATTCCAAACCTATTAAAACATCGTTTAAAATATAATCAGCTGTGGGACAGCTTGAGATCACCCACAAAATAAGTGGTCCCTTTTTCAGAAGTCTAGGTAACAACAGTATACTAGATTGCTTCGTTCTCTCTGGCTTAAAGGCTGTAATTGATAGGAAAAACAGTATCTTGCACATAAGTCCTAACATAAAAAAAACTAAAGGCAAAATATTCCAAACAAGTTAACAGCGTACAAACAAACACTGACATTGAAAATGAAATTCAAAATATCCTGAAGAAACATGACAAACTTTTTGGTACCATTTCTGATTGTGGAGCAATCGATACATACAAGTGTCCGTGCACTACATAAAAACTACAACGTCTGAACCGGTCAACACAAAGTCGTACCCCTATCCAGCTTGTAATAACACTTTTGGAAAGTGAAAAACCAAGCCCAAGAAAAAAATATAAACAGTGTCCAAAGGCCTAACTGAAGAAACATCAGAGAATCATCAGCGAATCATCAGAGAACCATCAGAGAACCATTACAGAATCAACAGAGAACCAACAGAGCACCATAAGAGAATCATCGGAAAACCATCAGAGAACCATAGAAGAAACATTAGAGATAACCAGATAACAGGATCTAACGTGACACAACCCGTGCTCAAGTAAGCAATTTTATATATTAATCTTACATATTAGTTAAGCCACAAGAATTTAAAATAAATCTCTCCTTCCTTTTCAAACCATGTAAACCTTGATATTTAAATACACTTAATATAAATATAAGTTAACAAAAACTCAACGATAAACTTTAAAAAAATATATTTTTGCAGGCGTTAGCCAGACCTTTATTCAATTCAAAAATCAACTAACTTTACAATAATTCAATACTTATAATAATACCTTGCTTTTAGCTACTTGAAAATGTGTAGAAATGTGTAGATCGTTTAGTCGGCATTTCCGTTGCATTTCTGTTGTTCATGGGAAATCGAATTGTGGATTGTCTACTCAGCATTTCCATTGAATTGCAATATTATTTTGTGGTGAATGCCCCAGACGCTTGGTCAGCAGTTTAGTTTGTTATTTCTGGTTAATTTATATACTAAATATTATATAGAGTAAGAATTATTACACAACTATAAAATAAGCAACAAACCAAGTTATATAAACCTTGATATTATTTAAATACATACAATCGTTATTTTAAAATAATATATTGTTACGAAAAGTAGTTAATAGCGCAGATAATAGAATTTTAATCCTAAGATAAATCGCAATGTACATACTGCATACTAAAAATAAGCACTTTTATGTAGAATACTTTTAGGCTGTAAGACTATTAGATTATTCGAAATTTGAAATGTAACCGCCTGTAAGTTTAAATCATTACGTACTAGTCAAAAATGTAGTCAAACCTGTATTTGCGATTTGTCCGGTTTTTGTAAAAGAACATGATTAAACATGTAGCTTATTTTTAGAAGATGACTCATTGCATATAAGTCTTTTCTCGATATTTCTGTCTATAATATTGGAAGTGTCTGGAAGCTTTTCAATTAGTATAAAAGGTGGCGTTCGCTGCAGAGGATTCATTAGGTATTTGGAATTTTACCAGTGCAGTTGAAAAGCACAAGTTTTATAAGTGTTAGTAAGTTGTCCAGCATAAAATTGTGAACTTGTGTTATATTTACTATTTGTAAATTAAAGTTATTATCTGGTTAATTTATATACTAAATATTATATAGAGTAAGAATTATTACACAACTATAAAATAAGCAACAAACCAAGTTATATAAACCTTGATATTATTTAAATACATACAATCGTTATTTTAAAATAATATATTGTTACGAAAAGTAGTTAATAGCGCAGATAATAGAATTTTAATCCTAAGATAAATCGCAATGTACATACTGCATACTAAAAATAAGCACTTTTATGTAGAATACTTTTAGGCTGTAAGACTATTAGATTATTCGAAATTTGAAATGTAACCGCCTGTAAGTTTAAATCATTACGTACTAGTCAAAAATGTAGTCAAACCTGTATTTGCGATTTGTCCGGTTTTTGTAAAAGAACATGATTAAACATGTAGCTTATTTTTAGAAGATGACTCATTGCATATAAGTCTTTTCTCGATATTTCTGTCTATAATATTGGAAGTGTCTGGAAGCTTTTCAATTAGTATAAAAGGTGGCGTTCGCTGCAGAGGATTCATTAGGTATTTGGAATTTTACCAGTGCAGTTGAAAAGCACAAGTTTTATAAGTGTTAGTAAGTTGTCCAGCATAAAATTGTGAACTTGTGTTATATTTACTATTTGTAAATTAAAGTTATTATTTGAAAATTAATAAACTTGTGTTGTGTTTTATTTGCACAATCCTTTACGAACTCGAAATCCTGAATTTCATAACAATATTATATACAGTGTTATTACACAAGTAACAAACCAAGTTAATAATTTGAAAAAATGGAACAAGTCAAAGATTTAATATCCCAGCTAACTGGGGCTGTAAATGCTCAAATGGAACAAATCAAGTTAATTAATACCCGTTTGCAACAACTCGAATGCAGAGTCAGCCCTCCACCTAATATTTCCCAAACCCCTCCTGCAACCCTAGCTCTTCCAAAAATTGAGCAGACCTTATGGAAATTAGGTGGGCGCCGTGGCTCAGCGGAAGTGCACATGGCTGCTGAGCAGTTATTATTATGGAAATTAGGAAACTCCCTGGCTGGGTTACAAACTTGCAAATTTTTTATGGAAATCCTGTCCACTATATTTCATGGATCCACAGCGTTGAATCCATATTAAAAGACTACGAGATAGTCAAACTTAAGCCCATTTATAGGGCAATCATACACCATATAAGACAGAAAATTAGAGGCCCAGCCGATACTGCCCTTATTTCGTACAATATTTTTGACGACGATTGGTCAAAAATTAAAAAATGTTTGTCCCTGCATTATTGGAGATTCAGATCTTAAGCAGATAGATCCAGATGCAAGTGTCCGTGCACTACATAAAAAATACAACGTCTGAACCGGTCAACACAAAGTCGTACCCCTATCCAGCTAGTTTGAGGTCAGAAGTAGAGAATCAAATTGAGAAAATGCTTGCAGATGGTATTGTTAGACAATCCAAAAGCCCGTACAACTCTCTTCTCTGAATTGTCCCGAAGAAGGCTAATTCAGCATTAGAAAAACAATACAGGCTAGTTATAGATTTTAAGGGTCTTAACGCAATTACTATTCCGGACGCATACCCTATCCCGGATATTACGAACACCTTAGTAAGTCTTGGTGAAAGCAAATTCTTCACTACTCTTGACCTAACTTCTGGTTTTCATCAAATAAAAATGAAAACTAGTGACATTCCAAAAACTGCATTTTCCACAATGAGAAAAAAAATGTTATTTTAATTTTTTTTGGAAATTTCTTATTTGTTAAAAAAACATTTTTTTAAACCTTTATTTTTTTTAAAATAAAATTAGTTTTAAAAAAAACATCACACGCGCTATACGCGTCACAATTGTTTTAAAACTAGTCCCATTAAATTCTGACTGGTAAACTGACTGAAAAACATTCGACAACTATAGACATATGAGCTAGAGCATCGAGCGCTCAACACGAGCACATCTTATTAAGATCCCGCACCAGATCGCTCAGCTACCTGCTACCGGCTACGGAAAAAAAAAACCCTCACACCAAAAAGCGAGCATTTCGCTACCTGCGACTTTTTAACATATTTCACTAATTACTTTTTAATTCCAGGCACTTATTTATAATTAATAGTTATTTAATTTCAGATTAAGTTTTTTTCATTTTTCAGCCCTATAAAATGGGTAAAAAACAGAAACGGAAGGAAAAGGTTAATGAGGTATTAACCTTAATTAGACAAGAAGTCTCCAACCATGGTGGTGAATTCCTCGCAACTCTGGATGAAGTCAACCAGCTTTGCGAAGACGCCACTTCCTCTAAAGAGGAAAATATGAGCCTAGGCGAGGAAAGGAATACTGAAGCATCCGATTCCATTACCAGCGAAAAGGAAAATGCAGAAGAAGACAATCGCAAAGAGCTGTCTTCTCCTGTAACCGTGCCAGTAAAGGCAAAAAGAAGGAGATTGTCTGAATTCCAGACCATCATCACCATCAACATCATCTTCTCCTGCAGTAGTTACTGCTGAAGGAAGCAATCAGCCGAAAACAACCGCTGAAGGATAAACTGATAAAGCAAAAGAGAAGCAAAATCTCACAAAGAAGACACCACCACCAGTCGCTCCAGCAACCAAAAACCCCAGTCTACGGGACCAACACCAAAACTTTTGCCATGCCGCCAATAGTCTGCTTTAGACAAAACGTCGCTGAACTCTCAAAGTTCACGAGGAGTGCCAATATATGTTGCAGAATTCGCAACATCAACAGCAGTAAGTCGGTCGTCACGGCTATGAGCAAAGATGGGCACCAGAAAATTCGGTCTTTCCTACAATCGGGAAAGACTGAATTCAACACTTATACTGCTAAGGAGGACCGAAAAGAATTGTTGGTCCTAAAAGGCATACACCACTCCTTCGATATGTCAAGGATGCATTAACGGCAGAGGGTATCCCTGTCTGGAGGTCAAACCCTTCAAATCTCAGAGGACCGACAGGAAATTGAACAATTTCATTGTTGAACTTGAGAAGAACTGCGATAAGACAGAAGTTTGCTCAAAAACCCTCCTGATGAACCAGTTGGTGCATTGGGAAAAACTTAAACCGGCAGGCATTACGCAGTGCAGAAACTGCCAAAAGTTTGGACATGTCGCAAGTAACTGCAGCATGAAATACAGATGTGTTAAGTGCAAGGACGAACACTTACCTGGCCAATGCCCTAGAAATGTAGACAACAAGAAAGACGACAAAGTCTTCTGCACAAATTGCCAAAAATCTGGACATCCTGCAAACTATCGAGGATGTCCTAAATATAAAGAAAAAATGGCGGAAAAAGTAAAAACCGCCCAAAAGAAGATGGAGCAGCATAAGTTCGCCCAGAAATCTGCTGCAAAAGCTATTGTTAAAGGAGTTAGCTTTGCTAGCATAGCTGCTATGGGGACTGCTAGCAAGCCAGCAACAATCAACAAACCACCACCAACCATCCAAGCAAGCAAAAAACCAGTAAGTAAGCAAGCTTCGAAACCGGCACCATCTACTGGAAAACCTAACATCTTCGACGATACGGAAAGTCTATTTGGAGCAGACCTTTTCACAATTCTGCAGAAAGCAAGAAAAATCGTGCCTGCTAATTATAGCAGTCTTGATGAGAGGTCCAAAACAACCGTTTTGGGTAGACTTATTTGTGAATTATGTTCACAATAAGCAGGATAAGTCAAGCCAAGGGAAGATAAGACCGCAACAAAATTATCAGCATCATGTGATTTAGACAAAAGGTCAATGTTAAAGTCACCTAAAAGTATTTGATTTTTGCTGGTTTGAGAATCCAAAAATTCAGAAAATTCCCCCACAAAAGCATTAGTAGTGTATAAATGCAATCTATACACACTAACAAGGCTGTAGTGAAATCCTGATAAATAAAAATTTAAACAAATTAAATCCGCACTTTTAAGCCTGGGTTTAAAAACCTCACACACAATAGCACTTCTATAAAAGACCGCCTCACCACCAGCTGCATATGAATCATTGCATGTAGCAGCAAATGTAAAATCGGGAATGCAAAAGGAAGAAGTTTCAAATTTATATATCCATATTTCAGAGACGAATAAAAAATCAGGTAAATGATCAAGAGATGCGAGATGTGCAAAAAAAACATCAAAATTCTTACGCAAACTGCGAATACTTAGGTGTATAACTGATAAACCAGAGCATGATTCCATGTAAGGATGATCAATGCAAAAACAATTCATTATATCATTATCAAAAGGGGAAAATATAGTACTACTTGTATTATAATTATTATGAGGAACTAGTAAAGAATTCATAAAGTTATTAGTTGTCATGAAAATAAAAAATTCAAATTATCATTACGGCACAACAAGACCATTTTTAACAAAATCCTCGTAATTATTTATTTTAATAGCTTTATCGCCTTCTCTCCTTCTGATGAATACCGATGAGTCGCGAATCCAAACATACTTGCATTGGTCTTTAACTTAAGTTGATTAGCCTGCTGCAACAGTGATCTAGTATAGGCAGTTAGACAATAGTTTATGTATATGCGGCTCTTCTTGTTATTGTCAATTAGTGATCTAGTATAGGCAGTTAGACAATAGTTTATGTATATACGGCTCTTCTTGTTATTGTCAATTAGTTTGATTTTGTTTTCACGTAGCTTTTGCATTATCATCTTCTTAGACGAGAAAGAAGAAAATTTAACACACACAATTTTTGTTGTATCAGCGGCATTATTTAGGTCAATGCCCTTTCTTTTTATGTTCTTCACATAAACGGTTTCAATGTCGTGTTGATCAATTTTCACTCCCACGTCGTCTGATATCAGTTTAATGACCTTTTCTTTAGCATTTGCATTAGACAATTCAGGCACACCTACAATGTCAACTGCAAACCGTTTTTCTCTCTGCTCTAATATGTTTATTTTAGACTCCAAGCTGATTACCGTGATAGTAAGAGCGGCATTACTTTTTTCTAGAGAATTGATTTTCTCAAGAGCATCAGTGTTTAGCTGTTGAAGTATAATAATCTGATGATAGAGCATATCAAGGGTAATAGTCTGGTAAGCAGCACCAAAATCTTTGGGAGTGGCAGGAGCAATAAATTTGTTCGTAGAAGCAGCGTCAGCGGAAGAAGAGCAGCAATCACTTAACTTTTTTGGATCAGGGTGGCTAATAAGAATATTTGAGAGAGTAAATTCGTTAGCCACATGTGATCTCCGTCGCTGATCACGACACTTGTCGCACTTGTGGCCCAGCTTACTCTTTTCAAAAAACTCAATATCTTTCTCCTCTAGCTTAGCACACTTTGCATGGAAATAATCACTGCAATTTTTACACTGTATTTTAGTGTCTTTTAATCTGTCAATTTTCAAATTGCATAAAACACACTTCATAATTAATTTTAAAAACAAGTTTTCTTTGTGTTGTACTTTACTGTACTGTGTTAAAAAACTTTAGTATTAGAATAAAACAAAAATAAAGAACTTAGAAATTTTTAATTTGTAATCAATTTGTTCTCAGACGATTGTGACCCCTTCAACACTCGCGAGAGAACGTGGCTTAGAAATGAGTAAGTATATTCTCATATAATGTGAACTCTATTTATTCGTTAGCTAGGCGTATCACACTAAAATTATTTATTAAAACTAATAAACCTGACATTCTTCTTTTACAGGAAACAAATCTCACAGGGAGAAACCCATTCAGTCCAGACGGATACAACATCCACAGGGTCTACAAAAACAGTGATTGCTCTGGGACGGCGGTCCTTATCAGGGACACTATGGCAGGCGAAAAGGCGGAAATCAGTGGGTTGCGTAGCATGGAAGCAACAGCTGTCAGCATCAAAGTCAACGAGGTTGAGACCTTGTTGGTAATATTAGTGTACATTCACTGTAATGCAACAAGGGAAAACATTCAACGGGATCTGCAAACTGTCTGCGGCATCTCCTCTGGGCACACTTACTGTGTGGTTGGAGGGGATTTTAACGCTAGGCACACCCGATGGTAAGATGAAGTATGTAACAATCAAGGAAAGGCCATTGCAGATTGGCTGGATTCAAATCCTCAGCAGCATACCATGGCTGTTGTTTCACAGCCCCGAAAGACATATCCTCGGACACCATCCAAGCTGGATTTCTTCTTGGCAATGACAAATTTAGTCAACATTCTGCCAGAAATAACGAATTATTCCTGTTTTGCACATGATAGTGATTCGGATCATTTGGCCATAGAGCTTCGAGTGAGGTTAAATCAGCGAATTCAGCAAGTTACCCCAACACCTGAACTACACATCAACTTTACGAAAATAAACTGGAACCGAATTGTGGATTGTCTACTCAGCATTTCCATTGAATTGCAATATTATTTTGTGGTGAATGCCCCAGACGCTTGGTCAGCAGTTTAGTTTGTTATTTCTAGTTAATTTATATACTAAATATTATATAGAGTAAGAATTATTACACAACTATAAAATAAGCAACAAACCAAGTTATATAAACCTTGATTTTATTTAAATACATACAATCGTTATTTTAAAATAATATATTGTTACGAAAAGTAGTTAATAGCGCATATAATAGAATTTTAATCCTAAGATAAATCGCAATGTACATACTGCATACTAAAAATAAGCACTTTTATGTAGAATACTTTTAGGCTGTAAGACTATTAGATTATTCGAAATTTGAAATGTAACCGCCTGTAAGTTTAAATCATTACGTACTAGTCAAAAATGTAGTCAAACCTGTATTTGCGATTTGTCTGGTTTTTGTAAAAGAACATGATTAAACATGTAGCTTATTTTTAGAAGATGACTCATTGCATATAAGTCTTTTCTCGATATTTCTGTCTATAATATTGGAAGTGTCTGGAAGCTTTTCAATTAGTATAAAAGGTGGCGTTCGCTGCAGAGGATTCATTAGGTATTTGGAATTTTACCAGTGCAGTTGAAAAGCACAAGTTTTATAAGTGTTAGTAAGTTGTCCAGCATAAAATTGTGAACTTGTGTTATATTTACTATTTGTAAATTAAAGTTATTATTTGAAAATTAATAAACTTGTGTTGTGTTTTATTTGCAAAATCCTTTACGAACTCGAAAGCCTGAATTTAATAACAATATTATATACAGTGTTATTACACAAGTAACAAACCAAGTTAATAATTTGAAAAAATGGAACAAGTCAAAGATTTAATATCCCAGCTAACTGGGGCTGTAAATGCTCAAATGGAACAAATCAAGTTAATTAATACCCGTTTGCAACAACTCGAATGCAGAGTCAGCCCTCCACCTAATATTTCCCAAACCCCTTCTGCAACCCTAGCTCTTCCAAAAATTGAGCAGACCTTATGGAAATTAGGTTGGCGCCGTGGCTCAGCGGAAGTGCACATGGCTGCTGAGCAGTTATTATTATGGAAATTAGGAAACTCCCTGGCTGGGTTACAAATTTTTGATGGAAATCCTGTCCACTATATTTCATGGATCCACAGCGTTGAATCCATATTAAAAGACTACGAGATAGTCAAACTTAAGCCCATTTATAGGGCAATCATACACCATATAAGACAGAAAATTAGAGGCCCAGCCGATACTGCCCTTATTTCGTACAATATTTTTGACGACGATTGGTCAAAAATTAAAAAATGTTTGTCCCTGCATTATTGGAGATTCAGATCTTAAGCAGATAGATCCAGATGATAACACATATAAAACAGATGAAGAGTTCGACTACGAGGAAATCGTAGACGAAACTTCTGAAATAAATTTTATTTCAGAAGCCTCTCTAGCGTACTCTCCCTAGAGTATGTTATCAGAGATGGTAGGAAGTTAAAATTATTAATCGACACATGAGCTAACGAAAACTTTGTGTCGAGTAGAATTGCAACAAATTCCAAACCTATTAAAACATCGTTTAAAATATAATCAGCTGTGGGACAGCTTGAGATCACCCACAAAATAAGTGGTCCCTTTTTCAGAAGCCTAGGTAACAACAGTATACTAGATTGCTTCGTTCTCTCTGGCTTAAAGGCTGTAATTGATAGGAAAAACAGTATCTTGCACATAAGTCCTAACATAAAAAAAAACTAAAGGCAAAATATTCCAAACAAGTTAACAGCGTACAAACAAACACTGACATTGAAAATGAAATTCAAAATATCCTGAATAAACATGACAAACTTTTTGGTACCATTTCTGATTGTGGAGCAATCGATACATACAAGTGTCCGTGCACTACATAAAAACTACAACGTCTGAACCGGTCAACACAAAGTCGTACCCCTATCCAGCTAGTTTGAGGTCAGAAGTAGAGAATCAAATTGAGAAAATGCTTGCAGATGGTATTGTTAGACAATCCAAAAGCCCGTACAACTCTCTTCTCTGAATTGTCCCGAAGAAGGCTAATTCAGCATTAGAAAAACAATACAGGCTAGTTATAGATTTTAAGGGTCTTAACGCAATTACTATTCCGGACGCATACCCTATCCCGGATATTACGAACACCTTAGTAAGTCTTGGTGAAAGCAAATTCTTCACTACTCTTGACCTAACTTCTGGTTTTCATCAAATAAAAATGAAAACTAGTGACATTCCAAAAACTGCATTTTCCACAATGAGAAAAAAAATGTTATTTTAATTTTTTTTGGAAATTTCTTATTTGTTAAAAAAACATTTTTTTAAACCTTTATTTTTTTTAAAATAAAATTAGTTTTAAAAAAAACATCACACGCGCTATACGCGTCACAATTGTTTTAAAACTAGTCCCATTAAATTCTGACTGGTAAACTGACTGAAAAACATTCGACAACTATAGACATATGAGCTAGAGCATCGAGCGCTCAACACGATCTTATTAAGATCCCGCACCAGATCGCTCAGCTACCTGCTACCGGCTACGGAAAAAAAAACCCTCACACCAAAAAGCGAGCATTTCGCTACCTGCGACTTTTTAACATATTTCACTAATTACTTTTTAATTCCAGGCACTTATTTATAATTAATAGTTATTTAATTTCAGATTAAGTTTTTTTCATTTTTCAGCCCTATAAAATGGGTAAAAAACAGAAACGGAAGGAAAAGGTTAATGAGGTATTAACCTTAATTAGACAAGAAGTCTCCAACCATGGTGGTGAATTCCTCGCAACTCTGGATGAAGTCAACCAGCTTTGCGAAGACGCCACTTCCTCTAAAGAGGAAAATATGAGCCTAGGCGAGGAAAGGAATACTGAAGCATCCGATTCCATTACCAGCGAAAAGGAAAATGCAGAAGAAGACAATCGCAAAGAGCTGTCTTCTCCTGTAACCGTGCCAGTAAAGGCAAAAAGAAGGAGATTGTCTGAATTCCAGACCATCATCACCATCAACATCATCTTCTCCTGCAGTAGTTACTGCTGAAGGAAGCAATCAGCCGAAAACAACCGCTGAAGGATAAACTGATAAAGCAAAAGAGAAGCAAAATCTCACAAAGAAGACACCACCACCTGTCGCTCCAGCAACCAAAAACCCCAGTCTACGGGACCAACACCAAAACTTTTGCCATGCCGCCAATAGTCTGCTTTAGACAAAACGTCGCTAAACTCTCAAAGTTCACGAGGAGTGCCAATATATGTTGCAGAATTCGCAACATCAACAGCAGTAAGTCGGTCGTCACGGCTATGAGCAAAGATGGGCACCAGAAAATTCGGTCTTTCCTACAATCGGGAAAGACTGAATTCAACACTTATACTGCTAAGGAGGACCGAAAAGAATTGTTGGTCCCAAAAGGCATACACCACTCCTTCGATATGTCAAGGATGCATTAACGGCAGAGGGTATCCCTGTACTGGAGGTCAAACCCTTCAAATCTCAGAGGACCGACAGGAAATTGAACAATTTCATTGTTGAACTTGAGAAGAACTGCGATAAGACAGAAGTTTGCTCAAAAACCCTCCTGATGAACCAGTTGGTGCATTGGGAAAAACTTAAACCGGCAGGCATTACGCAGTGCAGAAACTGCCAAAAGTTTGGACATGTCGCAAGCAACTGCAGCATGAAATACAGTTGTGTTAAGTGCAAGGACGAACACTTACCTGGCCAATGCCCGAGAAATGTAGACAACAAGAAAGACGACAAAGTCTTCTGCACAAATTGCCAAAAATCTGGACATCCTGCAAACTATCGAGGATGTCCTAAATATAAAGAAAAAATGGCGGAAAAAGTAAAAACCGCCGCCGAAAACCGATGGAGCAGCATAAGTTCGCCCAGAAATCTGCTGCAAAAGCTATTGTTAAAGGAGTTAGCTTTGCTAGCATAGCTGCTATGGGGACTGCTAGCAAGCCAGCAACAATCAACAAACCACCACCAACCATCCAAGCAAGCAAAAAACCAGTAAGTAAGCAAGCTTCGAAACCGGCACCATCTACTGGAAAACCTAACATCTTCGACGATACGGAAAGGCTATTTGGAGCAGACCTTTTCACAATTCTGCAGAAAGCAAGAAAAATCGTGCCTGCTAATTATAGCAGTCTTGATGAGAGGTCCAAAACAACCGTTTTGGGTAGACTTATTTGTGAATTATGTTCACAATAAGCAGGATAAGTCAAGCCAAGGGAAGATAAGACCGCAACAAAATTATCAGCACCATGTGATTTAGACAAAAGGTCAATGTTAAAGTCACCTAAAAGTATTTGATTTTTGCTGGTTTGAGAATCCAAAAATTCAGAAAATTCCCCCACAAAAGCATTAGTAGTGTATAAATGCAATCTATACACACTAACAAGGCTGTAGTGAAAGCCTGATAAATAAAAATTTAAACAAATTAAATCCGCACTTTTAAGCCTGGGTTTAAAAACCTCACACACAATAGCACTTCTATAAAAGACCGCCTCACCACCAGCTGCATATGAATCATTGCATGTAGCAGCAAATGTAAAATCGGGAATGCAAAAGGAAGAAATTTCAAATTTATATATCCATATTTCAGAGACGAATAAAAAATCAGGTAAATGATCAAGAGATGCGAGATGTGCAAAAAAAACATCAAAATTCTTACGCAAACTGCGAATATTTAGGTGTATAACTGATAAACCAGAGCATGATTCCATGTAAGGATGATCAATGCAAAAACAATTCATTATATCATTATCAAAAGGGGAAAATATAGTACTACTTGTATTATAATTATTATGAGGAACTAGTAAAGAATTCATAAAGTTATTAGTTGTCATGAAAATAAAAAATTCAAATTATCATTACGGCACAACAAGACCATTTTTAACAAAATCCTCGTAATTATTTATTTTAATAGCTTTATCGCCTTCTCTCCTTCTGATGAATACCGATGAGTCGCGAATCCAAACATACTTGCATTGGTCTTTAACTTAAGTTGATTAGCCTGCTGCAACAGTGATGTAGTATAGGCAGTTAGACAATAGTTTATGTATATGCGGCTCTTCTTGTTATTGTCAATTAGTGATCTAGTATAGGCAGTTAGACAATAGTTTATGTATAGGGTGTTTTTTTGGGAGGTTTGTTTTTCCGATAGATGTCGTTTTATTTTATGACATTTGTTTTGACAAAGTGGCATTTCTACTCAGTATTGTTTGGCAAATCATTATGAAAAAAAAAAAAAAAAAAAAAAAAAAAAAAAAAAAAAATGACATTTGTGAAAAATAGTCGTGGTAGCCATATGCCAGAAATTGTGTTTAAATGTTAAATGCCAAAAAATTATCTACCAAATAAAAAAAAATTTTGGTCATTTCATAATTTTATATGTGTTTTATTCAAAAAAAAAATCGGCAACCTCTTAAAAAAACAGCCGTTAGATATAACGTGTTTTTTTAAGAGGTTGCCGATTTTTTTTTTGAATAAAACACATATAAAATTATGAAATGACCAAAATTTTTTTTTATTTGGTAGATAATTTTTTGGCATTTAACATTTAAACACAATTTCTGGCATATGGCTACCACGACTATTTTTCACAAATGTCATTTTTTTTTTTTTTTTTTTTTTTTTTTTTTTCATAATGATTTGCCAAACAATACTGAGTAGAAATGCCACTTTGAGCTGTCAAAACAAATGTCATAAAATAAAACGACATCTATCGGAAAAACAAACCTCCCAAAAAAAACACCCTTTATATACGGCTCTTCTTGTTATTGTCAATTAGTTTGATTTTGTTTTCACGTAGCTTTTGCATTATCATCTTCTTAGACGAGAAAGAAGAAAATTTAACACACACAATTTTTGTTGTATCAGCGGCATTATTTAGGTCAATGCCCTTTCTTTTTATGTTCTTCACATAAACGGTTTCAATGTCGTGTTGATCAATTTTCACTCCCACGTCGTCTGATATCAGTTTAATGACCTTTTCTTTAGCATTTGCATTAGACAATTCAGGCACACCTACAATGTCAACTGCAAACCGTTTTTCTCTCTGCTCTAATACGTTTATTTTAGACTCCAAGCTGATTACCGTGATAGTAAGAGCGGCATTACTTTTTTCTAGAGAATTGATTTTCTCAAGAGCATCAGTGTTTAGCTGTTGAAGTATAATAATCTGATGATAGAGCATATCAAGGGTAATAGTCTGGTTAGCAGCACCAAAATCTTTGGGAGTGGCAGGAGCAATAAATTTGTTCGTAGAAGCAGCGTCAGCGGAAGAAGAGCAGCAATCACTTAACTTTTTTGGATCAGGGTGGCTAATAAGAATATTTGAGAGAGTAAATTCGTTAGCCACATGTGATCTCCGTCGCTGATCACGACACTTGTCGCACTTGTGGCCCAGCTTACTCTTTTCAAAAAACTCAATATCTTTCTCCTCTAGCTTAGCACACTTTGCATGGAAATAATCACTGCAATTTTTACACTGTATTTTAGTGTCTTTTAATCTGTCAATTTTCAAATTGCATAAAACACACTTCATAATTAATTTTAAAAACAAGTTTACTTTGTGTTGTACTTTACTGTACTGTGTTAAAAAACTTTAGTATTAGAATAAAACAAAAATAAAGAACTTAGAAATTTTTAATTTGTAATCAATTTGTTCTCAGACGATTGTGACCCCTTCAACACTCGCGAGAGAACGTGGCTTAGAAATGAGTAAGTATATTCTCATATAATGTGAACTCTATTTATTCGTTAGCTAGGCGTATCACACTAAAATTATTTATTAAAACTAATAAACCTGACATTCTTCTTTTACAGGAAACAAATCTCACAGGGAGAAACCCATTCAGTCCAGACGGATACAACATCCACAGGGTCGACAAAAACAGTGATTGCTCTGGGACGGCGGTCCTTATCAGGGACACTATGGCAGGCGAAAAGGTGGAAATCAGTGGGTTGCGTAGCATGGAAGCAACAGCTGTCAGCATCAAAGTCAACGAGGTTGAGACCTTGTTGGTAATATTAGTGTACATTCACTGTAATGCAACAAGGGAAAACATTCAACGGGATCTGCAAACTGTCTGCGGCATCTCCTCTGGACACACTTACTGTGTGGTTGGAGGGGATTTTAACGCTAGGCACACCCGATGGTAAGATGAAGTATGCAACAATCAAGGAAAGGCCATTGCAGATTGGCTGGATTCAAATCCTCAGCAGCATACCATGGCTGTTGTTTCACAGCCCCGAAAGACATATCCTCGGACACCATCCAAGCTGGATTTCTTCTTGGCAATGACAAATTTAGTCAACATTCTGCCAGAAATAACGAATTATTCCTGTTTTGCACATGATAGTGATTCGGATCATTTGGCCATAGAGCTTCGAGTGAGGTTAAATCAGCGAATTCAGCAAGTTACCCCAACACCTGAACTACACATCAACTTTACGAAAATAAACTGGAACCGGCTTAGATCAGAAGTCGAAGCTAGACTTCAAATTCCAGCGGCAGCTAGAAATCTGGAGAATAGTGAAATTGATGATGCTATCAGAAATTTCGAGACTTCAGTGAATACAGCCATGCCATAGATCGGCAGAAAACTGTTCGCTCTAGCAGGGATCGCTTTCAGCATCTACCTGTGAATATTCAGGCTATATATGCTCACAAGCAAAGGCTAAGGAAACGCATTCAGAGGATCTTCAACAGACTGTTAATGACGAATATCAATCTGTATTATCGCAACTGCGTTGTACAGTAATCATGCTTCGTCAAGCTGTGCGAAGTTACCAGGAAGATGTACTGACAAAACGACTTCAGAACATCAAACCAGGCCCGGATGTTTTTAAAAAGCAGAATTCTGTGCTCGGAAAACGTATTTCTATTCCAGAAAGTATCACGTTTGGAGAGCAAGTAGCATCCAGTCCTGTTGAAAAAGCCGAAGCCTTTGCCTGTCATTTCGAAAGGAGCTTTACAGACTGACCACCAACACATCTTCCAGAATTCGTAGGTCGAAAGTCTTGTGAAAGACACCACTTCCCCAAGAAATTTTGAAGTGCAGTTCAGCTTTCGAGAAAAGCACTCTACGATGCACCCTCTGATGAAGCTTCACAGTAACGTCACTCGAGGACTGAATGTCATAAGTAGTACAGTAGCCTGTTTGTTAGACATCGAAAAAGCATTCGATAGCGTCTGGACAAACGGGCTTCTGTACAAACTTATTAGATTTCGTTTCCCCAATTATATTGTGAAAATAATTAAAAAAATTCTTTTTAACAGGGTCTTTTGTGTACAGGTGTATGGCAGCCCATCGACAAGGAAAAGGATTAAAGCCGGAGTTCCCCAAGACTTGGACCAGTCCTATTTAGCATCTTCACGGCGGATCAACCCACCAATACAGCCGGAACAAGGACCATGAATTTCGCGGATGATTCCATCACGTATGCCGTTTCCCGCTCTCCAGAGATAGCTGCCCGAAGAGTGGAGGAACACCTCCGAAACCTTTGGGAGTACTATCTGAAGTGGGGACTGAAGATCAACGCCAACAAAACGTAACTCATCTGCTTCCGAGTACCAGCAACCGAAACAAGGATAAGAAAAATCGCAAGCCAGTGCAGAGCCTTAAAAAGCACCCTTCCGGATAACACGACAATAAACACCAAGTCAGAGACGTATTACATGGGAATCAACTTTACTGAGAGGCTCAAGTTTAACTCTCATATCGATAAAACAATGAAAAAAGCAAACTACGCTCTTCATTTGGTGCACCCGCTACTAAGAAAACGAAACGGACTGTCAAACAACACCAGGCTGCTCATTTACAAGCAGCTCATCAGGCCAGTGATAACCTATGGCTATCCCATATGGTTCACCGTCTCACCAACAACGATGAAGAAGATCTCCCTATTTGAAAGGAAGGTACTTAGGATCTGTACAGGACTCTGGAGGGTGCCAAACAGCTATAAGTTTGTGTCGACTGCAAGACTTTACGAAGCGGCAGGTCTGCTGCCAATAACCGACCACTTGTTCCAAATGGCAAAGAAATTCGTTGATGGGTTGGAAACACATCCAAGTCCGGAGATGCAAGGACTGAGAATCGAGGAAATCGAGCCAAGCCACCGCTATATAAACATCAGAGGATTCACAGATGCTAGATTCGACGACATTTTTAATAATCTCCTTCTACGAGAAGGCCAGCAATCAACATTACAGAGGCTAAAGATCGCCCTGTTTATACCCTCTCATATTCTTTTCATTTTTATTTTATTTTAAAATTTATTGTTTAAAATTAAATTGCTTTAAATATAACATGTAGTAGATTAAGTAGTCAAAAATATTGTTTAATTATAAGCAATACAAAATAAATTAAAACAATGTAAATACGTCGGGCACCTATTGTTGAGCCGACACTTATTAATAATAGTTATTTATAAGTTTAGTTTTAAGTCAAAATTGTATATTACTTAAATGTTTAATAAAATATATTAATCTAATCTAAATCATAAGAGCTAATGTTTTCTGGTATGCGAGTGACTACTCACACCCGTGTATGTATATTTAGTTGTAATTCAGTCCAAAGACTTATTTATCTTAAAAGTCTAACAGTATGCAACGTTAAATGTAGGCCTTTCATTCATAAGCGATAGGTCATTCAGTCAAAGGCGATTTCTGAAATAGACTAAAAAAACCACAATTTACAAAGCAAACGAATCGGCTTAAAAAAAATCGAGCCCCCGACCTTAGGGCCCGATCACTTACAAATTTCAATAGGAGTTGTTGAAATCGGAGATACACGTGTGTTGGGCCCTTAGGGCCCGGTCACTCCAAAAATGTTACAAAAAGTTTTGTCCATTGGAGATACACATGTGTTTAAAATTTGAAGAAATCGGGCTTATTTTAAAAAAATTTGAATGAGCCCCCTCGGGCCAGACAGAAAGTTTTGTTAATCGGAGATACACATGTGTTTAAAATATAAAGAAAATCGGTCTAATTTAAAAAAAATGTATGGACACACCTCGCGCCTCAACGTCCATTCACTCCAAAAATTTTACAGGTTTTGTCCATCGGGAATACACATGTGCTTAAAATTTGAAGAAATCGGACTAATTTTTAAATTTTTGAAGTGAAACTACTTTAGCGACGTTAAGGAGAAAATTTAGTAGGCTATCAAAAATGAAATTGTGTTACGTTTTTGTGTTCCGATTATGTGTTCCGATTTTATGTTCGGATTTTGTGTTCGGATTTTGTGTTGGAATTTTGTGTAACGTTTTTTTTTGTGTTATATGATTGAATTATGGGAACTAAGCAATTTTTCAAGCGATTTGTTTGAAATTTGGTATATAGGACTAATATGCGACTATAAGACTTGTTCCTATGGAATTTTTGTAACCAAGCCATTTCTCAAGGGATTCGTATGAAACTCGGAATGTAGGACTAATATGCGACTATAAGATTTGTTCCTATGGAAATTCTGGGATCTGGCTAATAGGGTCTGGAATTTTTGGAACCAAGCCATTTCTCAAGGGATTCGTATGAAACTCGGAATGTAGGACTAATATACGACTATAAGATTTGTTCCTATGGAAATTCTGGGATCTGGCGAATAGGGTCTAGAATTTTTGGAACCAAGCCATTTCTCAAGGGATTCATATGAAACTCGGAATGTAGGACGAATATGCGACTATAAGATTTGTTCCTATGGAAATTCTGGGATCTGGCCAATAGGGTCTGGAATTTTTGGAAACAAGCCATTTCTCCAGGGATTCATATGAAACTCGAAATGTAGGACTAATATACGACTATAAGATTTGTTCCTATGGAAATTCTGGGATCTGGCCAATAGGGTCTGGAATTTTTGGAACCAAGCCATTTCGCAAGGGATTCGTTGAAACTCGGAATGTAGAACTAATATGCGACTATAAGATTTGTTCCTATGGAAATTCTGGGATCTGGCCAATAGGGTCTGGAATTTTTGGAACCAAGCCATTTCGCAAGGAACACCTCCGAAACCTTTGGGAGTACTATCTGAAGTGGGGACTGAAGATCAACGCCAACAAAACGTAACTCATCTGCTTCCGAGTACCAGCAACCGAAACAAGGATAAGAAAAATCGCAAGCCAGTGCAGAGCCTTAAAAAGCACCCTTCCGGATAACACGACAATAAACACCAAGTCAGAGACGTATTACATGGGAATCAACTTTACTGAGAGGCTCAAGTTTAACTCTCATATCGATAAAACAATGAAAAAAGCAAACTACGCTCTTCATTTGGTGCACCCGCTACTAAGAAAACGAAACGGACTGTCAAACAACACCAGGCTGCTCATTTACAAGCAGCTCATCAGGCCAGTGATAACCTATGGCTATCCCATATGGTTCACCGTCTCACCAACAACGATGAAGAAGATCTCCCTATTTGAAAGGAAGGTACTTAGGATCTGTACAGGACTCTGGAGGGTGCCAAACAGCTATAAGTTTGTGTCGACTGCAAGACTTTACGAAGCGGCAGGTCTGCTGCCAATAACCGACCACTTGTTCCAAATGGCAAAGAAATTCGTTGATGGGTTGGAAACACATCCAAGTCCGGAGATGCAAGGACTGAGAATCGAGGAAATCGAGCCAAGCCACCGCTATATAAACATCAGAGGATTCACAGATGCTAGATTCGACGACATTTTTAATAATCTCCTTCTACGAGAAGGCCAGCAATCAACATTACAGAGGCTAAAGATCGCCCTGTTTATACCCTCTCATATTCTTTTCATTTTTATTTTATTTTAAAATTTATTGTTTAAAATTAAATTGCTTTAAATATAACATGTAGTAGATTAAGTAGTCAAAAATATTGTTTAATTATAAGCAATACAAAATAAATTAAAACAATGTAAATACGTCGGGCACCTATTGTTGAGCCGACACTTATTAATAATAGTTATTTATAAGTTTAGTTTTAAGTCAAAATTGTATATTACTTAAATGTTTAATAAAATATATTAATCTAATCTAAATCATAAGAGCTAATGTTTTCTGGTATGCGAGTGACTACTCACACCCGTGTATGTATATTTAGTTGTATTTCAGTCCAAAGACTTATTTATCTTAAAAGTCTAACAGTATGCAACGTTAAATGTAGGCCTTTCATTCATAAGCGATAGGTCATTCAGTCAAAGGCGATTTCTGAAATAGACTAAAAAAACCACAATTTACAAAGCAAACGAATCGGCTTAAAAAAAATCGAGCCCCCGACCTTAGGGCCCGATCACTTACAAATTTCAATAGGAGTTGTTGAAATCGGAGATACACGTGTGTTGGGCCCTTAGGGCCCGGTCACTCCAAAAATGTTACAAAAAGTTTTGTCCATTGGAGATACACATGTGTTTAAAATTTGAAGAAATCGGGCTTATTTTAAAAAAATTTGAATGAGCCCCCTCGGGCCAGACAGAAAGTTTTGTTAATCGGAGATACACATGTGTTTAAAATATAAAGAAAATCGGTCTAATTTAAAAAAAATGTATGGACACACCTCGCGCCTCAACGTCCATTCACTCCAAAAATTTTACAGGTTTTGTCCATCGGGAATACACATGTGCTTAAAATTTGAAGAAATCGGACTAATTTTTAAATTTTTGAAGTGAAACTACTTTAGCGACGTTAAGGAGAAAATTTAGTAGGCTATCAAAAATGAAATTGTGTTACGTTTTTGTGTTCCGATTATGTGTTCCGATTTTATGTTCGGATTTTGTGTTCGGATTTTGTGTTGGAATTTTGTGTAACGTTTTTTTTTGTGTTATATGATTGAATTATGGGAAAATAAGCAATTTTTCAAGCGATTTGTTTGAAATTTGGTATATAGGACTAATATGCGACTATAAGACTTGTTCCTATGGAATTTTTGTAACCAAGCCATTTCTCAAGGGATTCGTATGAAACTCGGAATGTAGGACTAATATGCGACTATAAGATTTGTTCCTATGGAAATTCTGGGATCTGGCTAATAGGGTCTGGAATTTTTGGAACCAAGCCATTTCTCAAGGGATTCGTATGAAACTCGGAATGTAGGACTAATATACGACTATAAGATTTGTTCCTATGGAAATTCTGGGATCTGGCGAATAGGGTCTAGAATTTTTGGAACCAAGCCATTTCTCAAGGGATTCATATGAAACTCGGAATGTAGGACGAATATGCGACTATAAGATTTGTTCCTATGGAAATTCTGGGATCTGGCCAATAGGGTCTGGAATTTTTGGAAACAAGCCATTTCTCCAGGGATTCATATGAAACTCGAAATGTAGGACTAATATACGACTATAAGATTTGTTCCTATGGAAATTCTGGGATCTGGCCAATAGGGTCTGGAATTTTTGGAACCAAGCCATTTCGCAAGGGATTCGTTGAAACTCGGAATGTAGAACTAATATGCGACTATAAGATTTGTTCCTATGGAAATTCTGGGATCTGGCCAATAGGGTCTGGAATTTTTGGAACCAAGCCATTTCGCAAGGGATTCGTTGAAACTCGGAATGTAGGACTAATATGCGACTATAAGACTTGTTCCTATGGAATTTTTGTAACCAAGCCATTTCTCAAGGGATTCGTATGAAACTCGGAATGTAGGACTAATATGCGACTATAAGATTTGTTCCTATGGAAATTCTGGGATCTGGCCAATAGGGTCTGGAATTTTTGGAACCAAGCCATTTCTCAAGGGATTCGTATGAAACTCGGAATGTAGGACTAATATACGACTATAAGATTTGTTCCTATGGAAATTCTGGGATCTGGCGAATAGGGTCTAGAATTTTTGGAACCAAGCCATTTCTCAAGGGATTCATATGAAACTCGGAATGTAGGACGAATATGCGACTATAAGATTTGTTCCTATGGAAATTCTGGGATCTGGCCAATAGGGTCTGGAATTTTTGGAAACAAGCCATTTCTCCAGGGATTCATATGAAACTCGAAATGTAGGACTAATATACGACTATAAGATTTGTTCCTATGGAAATTCTGGGATCTGGCCAATAGGGTCTGGAATTTTTGGAACCAAGCCATTTCGCAAGGGATTCGTTGAAACTCGGAATGTAGGACTAGTATGCGACTATAAGATTTGTTCCTATGGAAATTCTGGGATCTGGCCAATAGGGTCTGGAATTTTTAGAACCAAGCCATTTCTCAAGGGATTCGTATCAAACTCGGAACGTAGGACTAATATGCGACTATAAGATTTGTTCGTATGGAAATTCTGGGATCTGGCCAATAGGGTCTGGAATTTTGGAACCAAGCCATTTCTCAAGGGATTCGTATGAAACTCGGAATGTAGGACTAATTTGCGACAATTAGATTTATTCCTATGGAAATTCTGGGATGTGACCAATAAGGTCTGGAATTTTTGGAACTAAGCCATTTCTCATCGTCATCTCATCTCATCATTATTCTTAATATCGGCAACAACGTCAAAAAAGTTTCACTTCATTCGCGCGTGAAAGTTACACGTACTCTTTATTTTTATGGGTAACCCTCGGGCCTCAGCACCCGTTCACTCAAAAAATGTTCCAAAAAGTTTTGTCCATCGGAGATACACATGTGTTTAAAATTGGAAAAAATCGGGATTTTTTTTATATATTTTTTTTTGCCCCCCTCACTCCAAAAATTTAACAAAAGTTTTTTTCCACATCATTACCACATAAATTAGACTTGTTTACTGATTTCATATATGTATTTCAAAAACAAATCATACCATGCTTTTATTTCCTGCCTCGTTGTATGCTCATGAGTCTGAAATCTTTAATAGTGAAATCAATTATATAAATGAGAAGTTGTTTTAAATATAAAATAATTTGTTACTTAAAAACGGAGGGAAATGGTACTCCCATTGCCACTCAAATTCTGACATTTTTGACTTATAGAATTGGAACTTTATACAAATATATTTTAATAAATAAGCAGACGATTCAACGGTTGTCTTTATAAAATATAAAAAGTATTTCCATACCATAGTATTACTCCTGGTCTCTATAAGGGCTTTCAGTGTCTGAAAGCCCTAACCGCGTTAACCCCTATAATGCACTTTGCTATATAACACCTGTTTTTGTGTGGGAAAAATTCATTCATTTCATTTCACTCAAATATATGAAAAACGACATAAACCAGGTACTTCCGTTAGAACTTGCCCACGCGCATAAAAAAGTACGGCTGTCTAGAATTAATTTTCACCTTTCATTTGATATCAATATTTAGGTCCGCCCACTTTTAAACATGCCCCATGCTGAACTTTAATGAGAAAGTCATTTTTTGTTTCTAACTCTGTCCATTAAACCACTTAGAAAAATGCATTGGCTAAACTACGGTATAGCAATTAAGGGGTTAGATTTTTGAGAGACCCCTCTTCTGAAAGTCCTTATTGAGAAGACCTCGAAAACCGCTATCTTGTTTGGGGGAGACTCCTCAATGATTTGAGTTTTTTTGAAAAATTTAATTTTTTCAGTGGTTTGAAGGAGGTTTGGGGGTTAATTAGTATCATATGAAGGCTTGAGTGAATTCGTTTACTCTACAATGTAATCAGATTGTTAAAAGTGTCATTGTTAGTCGTTACAATGAGTTAATTTTAAGTGTCAAACGAAAAAATAAACAAACCTAAGTAATGTTATAAATAAAATTAAAAAGTGAATGTAAAAATGGACGATGAGACAACCGAAATTTTAGCTCTTGCTACAATAATTAGTTATAAAAAGTCGTTAATGAATGTATGTAGTTATATGAAAAAAAAACAGTATTTATGGAATATTCCTTTTTACAGATAATAATTGCTGTGGATAACCAGGACGAAGAAGAAGAAGACCTTGCAAAAAAACTAAAATTATTCAATAAACAAAAAGCACTAAGAATTAGCGGTTACATAGTAAATGTTGTAAACAAATACGACGAGAAACAATTTCAACAAAATTTTCGTTTAAAGCTTGCTGCGTTCGATCATTTATTACAAATAGTAACCATACAGCTCGAGAGTAATAATTCGCGCGGGGGTAGGCCTCAAATTAATGTAAGGCATCAGCTTCTGGCTGTAATTTGGCTTTTAGAAACGCCAGACTCGTACAGGTATATCAATTTTTTTATTATTTGTAATACCAGTAATAAAATGTGAATATTTTATATTAATATAAATACTTTTGTTCACTATAGATCAGCTTTAATATGCCAAAAAGCACCATGTCGAAGTGCTTCGTACAAGTTATAAATGCATTAAATGCCGTAATGGGTCAATATATAAAATGGCCAATAGGCGAAAATTTGGAGCATATTAAAGAAAAATTTCGATCTAAGAGTCCATTTGAGGAACTAATTGGGGTAGTAGATGGCACCTTTGTTCCTCTTAGCGTCCACAAGCAAGATGTCGCAGCTTACACCAATCGTAAATGTTTTACTTCTATGACATTGCAAGCTTTTTGTGATTCGGAAATGAAATACATTGACGTGTATGCAGGATGGCCAAGTTCAGTGCCCGATATCCGAGTTTTTAAAAATTCGCATATATACGAGGCAGCCCAACAAACTACAACTGCATACACCTTTTTTCCCAATGGAGAATACATTTTAGGGTATAAAGCGTATCCCTTGCTTGATTGGTGCATTCCTCCATTTATGAATCGTGGTAATATGTCCCATCTGCAAACTTCTTTTAACAAAAAGCATTCTTCATGCAGGCAGGTAATCGAACGTAGCTTCGCTTTGCTATTCGGTAGATTTCGAAGGCTTAGAAAATTGGACATACATATGACGGATTGGGCTGCAGCAACAATTACTGCTTGTTGTGTATTGCACAATATTTGTTTAAAATTTGACGAAGATGTTATTGAAGAATATATAATAGATGGTTTGCCAGTCCAAATTTCAAATAATACAGAAGCAAGTCAGTTACTGAGCCGAGAAACAACCAATGGGGTCGTAAAGCGCAAACAAATATGTATGTGCAGAATTATTTTAATAAAAGTAAAATTATTATTTATTTGATTGTTTGTTTTTAATTATATCAATTAATTGGTTTATCTGTCTGTCTGTTGATACACTTAATTCAAGCACCTTATCCTGGAACATCTTCGTTTCGCGGTATCTTTCCTCTCTCTTTTTTTTAAGATCATCCAATTCGTCCATGATAGTTTGTTGCTTTGTCATTT
Source organism: Nephrocerus scutellatus (assembly GCA_947095585.1). Classification (NCBI taxonomy): domain Eukaryota; kingdom Metazoa; phylum Arthropoda; class Insecta; order Diptera; family Pipunculidae; genus Nephrocerus; species Nephrocerus scutellatus. The sequence continues at coordinate 53,733,830 of OX352762.1, read as the reverse complement.
TCTTCATCTTAGAAGGCACTTGAAGAAGTTCATCATCAGATTCTGTAATTAAAAAACAGTGAATATCATAAAAATATTTGTTTAATTTTGTCCCAAAGCATAGAGGCCATATACCATTCGGTGAGAGCTCAATAGGTACAGCTGTAGATATTGATATTTGAGTTGGCTCAATACTCGAAGATATGGCAATTGGGTTAGTTGTATGATCACTACCAAAGACATCTTTAAATTCTTCAAAATAATCAAAATTTAGAGGCTGCTCCAGTACGATGATAATTGTCACATTTTTGGTGATACATTCGTTTCAAATTGTTAAACTTGACCCTGCATTGAGTTTTAGACATTTTGTATCCCCAACTCATCATTAACTAATGTATCATTTCGCAAATCTCATCGCTTTTAAAAGTTCTGATTCCAAATAAAGTTTTTTTTTCTTTAAATGCGCAAATGAGGGCCATGATTGCATCTCTATTCCATACCACCCTTGTGGTATCTCGAATGATATAGGTATTAGCAAAAGATCCAAGTTGGTTCATAACTGTATAATACACAAAATAAATTTATATAATACCTTCTTTATGGATTTATATTCATCACATATGAACACTCCAACAGAACACGTAAAATATTATTATATTTTATTTCTACAGGTGACTACATTAATTACAATAATTGTGAGATGTGAGTTTGAGACAGCTAGAAAGGCAGTATTGAGTAGAGTAGCAAATGTCATTTCTACAATGTAGAAAAATGTTTATGAACGACATAACGTTGCCTATGTTACAATAGAGGTAAAAAGTTAAAACTGTCATTGTGAACAATTTGTAACTTGTTATATTGCTTTCAACAACGGTTGATTAAAGCACCAGGAAAAACTAACCAAATTTTGGTAAATTTTTTGTTTAATGTGTTTGCCAACTTATCCATATATAATTTTTAAAAGTCGACTCTGGTGGTGAGAATTATAAATAAAAATTTGGTTATATATTTCTTAACCAAAAATTTTTTTTTAGCATAGCAAATGTAGAGTAAACGAACACACTCCTTAAAAAAATACCGTCCATTAACAAAAAAAAGTGTGTGAGTGAAGGTCACGCACGACAGAAGTGAAAAATCTTGCTTATTAGATATATCTCTATCTAATAAGCAAGATTTTTCACTTCTGTCGTGCGTTATTAGAATTTTTGTTTTTATTGAGCAAGAGATAATAGTTGAGATGTATGTTATAGTAAAGATGCGGGTATAATTGTTATAGCAGTAGATCCCACACCTCATGCATTCCAAATAATATGAATAACTTCATATTGTATATATTCAAATTACTCATAATACACAATTACTCATAATACACAATCATAATATTACTCATAATACACATACGCGCAGTCCCAATGGAAAATTCCATTGCTTATCTCAAATTCAGATCTAAGAAGTAAACATGTTTACTTCTTCTAAATTCAAGGACAACCAGATGTCCAATTGCGCATATATATATTCTTATCTTGTTTACCAATTTCACAATACGATGAAATCATCTTGTTTACCATTTCGATACATCCTTATCTTGTTTACCATTTACACATCCTTATCTTGTTTACCAAATTCAAAGACATGTTCTAACATGAATAATCATTATCACATTTTGCGATCTAAGAGATCAACATGTTTACTCCGTAAACACAACAACAAGATCAAAGTCCAACAGCTCAAAATAGTATTTAAGCAGCATGCAAATACACAAGAGAGCCAGTTCATCATCAGTACAGTTCATTATTATTCTTCAGTCAAGCAGTTCATCATCAGTGCAGTTCATTATTATTCGCCAGTAGTAGTTATTCAGTTACAGTGCTTATTAAATTACAGTAAATCATGATCTTAGTTCAGTTCAGTTCAATTATTAATAAGTGAATATTATAAATAAGAGTTGTGTTAAATATAAAGTATTATAGTTCTTGTAAATACTTTTTTAAAATAAAAACGTTTTCTGAATATATATTTTATTTTTTTTTAAAAATATATTCTTTTGAATCGAAAACAAAATTGGCGCAGTCGGTAGGATGCACTTAGTCAATTAAAGACTTATTTTTTTTTAAAAAAAGTTTAAAAGTGCACCACCAAAACAAAAGGTATTCGTTGAATTTAAGAAAGATCTTAAACAACAAATTCCTACAAAAGTAACATACAAAAAAAAGTATTTCATAATTTTATTTTATGAACAAATACTTAATGAACTTGCAACAAATATTTCATGATTTTATTTCATAGAAATATTAATAACACAACTTATACAAAAAATATATTTCATAATTTTGTTTTATGAAAATATTTTAACACAACTATCTGACAAGAAAATTAATAAATAAATAATTATACAATAAAATAAAGAAGGCGAAACATCATACATCAACAGTGAAATAAAGAAGAAAATTATACAATAAAATAAAGAAGGCGAAACATCATACATCAACAGTGAAATAAAGAAGAAAATTATACAATAAAATAAAGATGGCGAAACATCATACATCAACAGTGAAATAAAGAAGAAAATTATACAATAAAATAAAGAAGGCGAAACATCATACATCAACAGTGAAATAAAGAAGAAAATTATACAATAAAATAAAGAAGGCGAAACATCATACATCAACAGTGAAATAAAGAAGAAAATTATACAATAAAATAAAGATGGCGAAACATCATACATCAACAGTGAAATAAAGAAGAAAATTATACAATAAAATAAAGAAGGCGAAACATCATACATCAACAGTGAAATAAAGAAGAAAATTATACAATAAAATAAAGAAGGCGAAACATCATACATCAACAGTGAAATAAAGAAGAAAATTATACAATAAAATAAAGAAGGCGAAACATCAAGCATCAACAGTGAAATAAAAAAGAAAACTATACAATACAACATCAGGATCATCAACAAAAATAAAAAGGTTACACAAATTAATTCAAAAATTTTTTTTTTTGAAAATTATTAAATAAATTTACACATATAACGGGTGTTTTTTTAAGAGGTTGCCGATTTTTTTTTTGAATAAAACACATATAAAATTATGAAATGACCAAATTTTTTTTTTATTTGGTAGATAATTTTTTGGCATTTAACATTTAAACACAATTTCTGGCATATGGCTACCACGACTATTTTTCACAAATGTCATTCTGGAGGTCCAATTTTCCAGCACTTTTTCAAGCATTTGAGGGCGTATGTCAGCAATGACACGTTGAATATTGGTTTCCAAAGCGTCAATCGATTGAGGTTTATCCACATAAACCAATGACTTCACGTATCCCCACAAAAAGTAATCGAGTGGCGTCAAATCGCACGAACGCGGAGGCCAATTCACCGGACCATTTCTCGAAATAATGTTGTCGTTGAAAGTTTCTTTCAATAAGTCGATTGTTTCACGTGCTGTATGGCAAGTGGCACCATCTTGTTGAAACCACATTTCATCCATAAACATATCTTCAAGATTTGACAACAAAAACTCATTTAACATGGTTCTGTATCGATTTCCATTCACGGTAACGCGTCGTCCTTCCTCATTTTTAAAGAAATATGGACCGATGATCCCACCAGCCCATAGACCGCACCAAACAGTACATTTTATCAGGATGCATTGGTAATTCTTGAACGGCGTGTGGATTATCTTTGCTCCAAATGCGACAATTTTGTTTGTTGACGTATCCATTTAAAAAAAAAATGCGCCTCATCACTGAAGAGAATTTTACGGTAAAAAAATGGATCTTCGTTCAATTGATTTAACGACCAATCACTGAATTCACGGCGCAAACGATGGTCGTGTGGCTTTAATTCTTGCACCAATTGAATTTTGTATGGCACCAAACCCAAATCTTTACGTAAAATTTTCCATAAAGTCGATGGACAAAGTCCAATTTGCTGAGCACGACGACGAATCGATAAATTGTCGTTTTCTTCGACACTGGCCTCAACGACAGCAATATTTTCTTCTGTACGAACTCTTCTCATTCTTGTCGGTGGCTTGGCATCCAAAAGAGTGAATGTAGACCGAAATTTGGTAATTACGTTCTTTATGGTGGTCTCTGACGGACGATTATGTGCACCATAAAATTCACGAAGTGCTCTATAAACATTTTTAATTGAACACTGATTTTGAAAATAAATTTCAACGATTTGAAAACGTTGTTCTGGAGTTAACCTATTCATAATGATTTGCCAAACAATACTGAGTAGAAATGCCACTTTGAGCTGTCAAAACAACTGTCATAAAATAAAACGACATCTATCGGAAAAACAAACCTCCCTAAAAAACACCCTTTATTTTATTCTGCCTTACATATATATACAATATTTTACTATATTACCTTTCTAAAATAAAAGTGCTTTCTATACACATAAAGTTAAAATATATAAATTTTTTTTTAAACAATACAATTACAATATTTACAAAATATACAATTAAAAGTGCTTTCTAAAGTGAAAATCCATAAATACAAATTAATTAAAATGGCAGTGGAAAATCAAGGAAATAGTGTGGTAATAAATCCAATCAATTACTTAAATGCACTCCCATATTTTGACGGAATCCAGACAATTTATTAACCTTTTCAAACTTAGTAGACAGAATACACCCACTCTTATTAACATACGACGACTTATCCAAATATTTATTTTCTGATATTATTAAGAGTAAACTAATTAAAAGAGCCAGGGAAGTCATAGAAATAAATACTCAAGCCACTGCATGGAGCGACATTAAAGTTGTTCTACAAAATAACTTCAGTGAAAGACGTAGTCCAGAAGAACTCTACGATGAGTTAAGAGGCGTAACTTTCAAAAATAATGTATTAGGCTTTTATAATGAAATTAAAGACAAATTAAGAAAATTAAATAATAAAACTTTACTAATTTCTGGTCCAGGTGAAATATCAAACCAATGTGCATTAAATAATATACGCACAGCATTAACCGTTTTTAAAAGTAAAATACCTTAACCTATGAAAACCGTTTTAACCTGTAGAAATCCTGAAAGTCTTGAATCCGCAATCGACATATTAAGTCAAGGAGGTTACGTAGACCAATCTTATAATGAAATAAATCATTATAACAATAGACAAATGCGTAACTATAACAATAACAAATACAATAATCAATTCCCTAATCAACAAGTAAATCAAAATAGAAATAGACAATATAATATTAACAGATACGAACAAAATCAAAATAGAAACAGACAATTTAACAATAACAGATATGAACAAAATCAAAATAGAAATGAACAATTTAAAAATAATAAATACGAACAAAACCAAAATAGAAACGAACAATTTAACAACAATAAGTATGAACAAAATCAAAATAGGAACAGACAATTTAATGACCACAGGTATGATCAAAACCAAAATAGAAATTTTAAATTTAATAACAATAGATATAATCAGAATCAGAACAGGTATAGACAATCTAACAATAATTATAGATATGACAGTAGACAACAGAACTACAATAGATTTTCAAACGACATTCAAAATAATTTACCAAGTGTTCAACAAAATCAAACTGTTGAACCCATGGATGTTAATCAATGTGAAACAAGCGAAAATTTTCACTTACGAGCCTCGGAGGTGACTTACCATATATAAAAATTAAATCTAACAAAAATCCACTAAAATTTATTATTGACACTGGAGCAACAAATTCAATCATTAATCCAGGTCTCTGTAACCCTAAATGGAAAGTACCAACAAATAAAATTCAAATTAAAACAATACAAAATAATATAACAAATGTAACCGAAAGAGTATCAGTTCCTCTTTTTAAAGAATTTGACATTTCTGAGCAAAAAATCGACTTTTTGGTTTGCGCATTCCATGATAAATATGACGGTTTAATTGGCATACTTAAACGATTTAACGCTAAATTAGATTATAAACAAAATCTATTAGAAATAAATGGCCAAACAATACAAATCTTGTTCTAAAAGTCAAAACAGCATACTATACACTTATTAGTGAACCAACAAAAAGGTTTAGCCTATCTCAAGACGAAGATGTTCTTGGAAGGTGAAGTTATTGCTGATGAAGGAATTTACAATGTTGAAAATCATAAGATTGAAGTTCAAACAAATGTAAAATGCTTAGGCCCTATTGAAATTAGACCTAATCAAATCGAACAAGTAACCACTGAAAACTTTTGTGTAATAGATGAACTTGAAAATATACCACTGATGAAACAATTAAGAACTCAACATTTAAACTTAGAAGAAAAACAAAAATTATCAAAAATAATAAATCGATACTCAGATATCTTTTATCAAGAAGGTTCAAACCTTACTTTTACAAATGCAATAAAGCATGAAATTCGTACAATCGATAATGTACCATTAAAAGTAAAATCATATAGGTACCCATATATACATAAAGATGAAGTCAAACAACAGATTCACGAACTCCTCGAAAATAAAATAATAAGACCGAGTTATTCGCCTTATTCCGCTCCTGTTTGGATCGTACCGAAGAAGGTCGACGCAAGCGGTAAACAAAAGTGGAGGCTTGTCATAGACTATCGTAAACTTAATGAAGTTACAATAGACGACAAGTACCCTCTGCCAAATATTGATGAAATATTAGATAAACTGGGAAGATGCCAGTATTTCACAACCCTTGATTTAGCTAAGGGATTTCATCAAATAGAAATTGAGGAAAAGGATGTTCACAAGACCGCCTTTAATGTAGAAGGAGGACACTATGAATTCTTACGAATGCAATTAGGACTGAAGACAGCCCCAGCGACATTTCAAAGACTTATGAATAATATCCTTAAGGATCATATTAATAAGATCTGTTTAGTATATCTGGATAACATTATCATCTTTTCAACATCGTTACAAGAGCATATAAATTCTATAAATATAATTTTCAATTGTTTAAAAAAAGGCTAATTTAAAAATTCAATTAGACAAATCAGAATTCTTAAAAAAGGAAACAGAATTCCTTGGACACATAGTAACACAAGAAGGTATAAAACCAAACCCAAAAAAAATCGAATGCGTGACAAAATTTCCCATTCCAAAAACGGTAAAACAAATTAAACAATTCCTAGGACTAACTGGTTACTATAGGAAATTTATTAAAGATTATTCATTGATAGCGAAACCAATGACATTATTTCTAAAAAAGGATGCAAAAATAAACATTTCAGACATAAGATATCAAGAAAGCTTCAACACACTTAAAAAACTATTAACACACGATCCAATATTATCCTGACTTTACCAAGAAATTTACACTTACAACAGATGTTAGTAACTATGCGTTAGGCGCAGTACTTTCGCAAGACAATCATCCAATTTGTTATGCTAGCCGCACACTTAATGAACATGAAATTAATTACAGCACAATAGAAAAATAATTATTAGCAATTATCTGGTCAACAAAATACTTCAGACCATATCTTTTTGGACGAAAATTCTTGATCGAAACCGATCACAAACCATTAACTTGGCTTTTCTCAATTAAAGAACCTAATTCAAAACTTGTAAGATGGAGATTAAAATTATCAGAATTTGACTACGAAATTAAATATAAAAAAAGAACATTAAATAAAAATGCAGACGCTCTTTCAAGAATAGAAATAAATCTCAATGAAGAGAATAGAGAAATCGAAGATTTTAATCCATTTCCAATCACCAAATCTCCTCTAAACATATTTAAAAGACAAATAGCAATTCTTAAAACAAATTCTGGTTCTTTACGAATAAAACAAATAAGAATTTTCAACAAACACAGAAAAATAATTTATGTCAAATCCTTAGATGCAGAAACCGCATTAACACTTTTGAAATCACATTTTAACCCAAAATCTCTAAATTGCATCTACATAGAAAATGAAGAATTTCTTAAAACACTAGAAAATGTTTATAAAACGTATTTTGAAGCACAAAGTCAATTAAAAATAGTCAGAACTGAAATAATGCTAAAAGACATAATAAATGAAGAAGAATTAGCAGAACTCATTAAAGAAGAACATCTTAGAAACAACCATAGAGGAATTATAGAGGTTTACAAAGAATTACATTTAAAATATTATAATCCAAAACTTAATATCAGAGTCACTCAATTCATTAATAACTGCGAAATATGCAACTTAGAAAAGTATGAACGTAAACCAATAAAGCATAAATATCAAATAACAGAAACACCCTCAGGTCCCAATGAAATTATTCACGCTGATGTATTCTATACACTCGAAAAACAATTTTTCGTTACATTCATCGACAAATTTAGCAAATTCGCACAAGCTATTAAAATTACAGCAAGAACTTGGACCGAATTCAAAAGAACCATTCTTGTTCTACTTTCTACAACAGGATCAATAAATAAAATTATAGTCGACAACGAACTAGGATTCAAAGCTCTTCCACTAAGAGAATTTCTACAGAGCGAACAAATAGAAATCCACTATACTTCTAATAACAATCACACATCTAATTCAGATGAAGAACGAGTACATAATACAATTAATGAACATATAAGATTATTAAAACATGATCCCAACAAAGACAATGACACAGTTGAAGAAAAATTTTTAAAAATAATACGCTTCTATAACAACACCATTCATTCTACTACAGACAAAAAACCAATAGATTTTAAAAATGGAACTATAAAAAATGATGAATATAATTTAATTAAAGAAAAAATTCTAAAGAAAAAGCAAATTACTATCGATAAATTAAATACAGGAAGAGAAGAAGTAGAAATACAACCTGGAACAAATTTTATCAAAGAAACACGTGGTGGAAAAAATCATCATAAGTTTAGGAAACTCAGTACAGAGAAAATCGATGAAAATCATATAATTAATAAAGAATCTGGCTTAAAATATTACAAATCACACATAAAACGTAAAAAGAAATTTCAAACAATTGGCTCTCCTTTAATTCCAAAATCTCTCAACAAATTAAAGACATAACAGACCATATTCAAAAACAACAATTAAACATCACACAGTTTTTAAATAACATTAACATATTATATAAAAACAATTTCAATAAATTACAAGACGAAATAGACTACGTTCAAAACATTTATCAAATCAATTACGACATAAATCTTTTTCGACACCATATAGACGACATAGAACAAATCATTTTAACAAGCAAACTAGGCATACTAACTAGAAACATTCTGACAAAAGAAGAACTAAGACTAACAGAAGGTATACAAGGTTTTAAAGACACTAAAATAGCCGTAATTTTCGAAAACAGACTTATCATAAAAGTCCTATTAATACCACAATATTCTAACACTTCCTATTCCACTGTTATTATCGAACCGATGCCAAATAAAAATAATAAAGCTATATTGCTTGATGAAAGTATTTTTATTATAGATGAGAATAATAAAGTATATAACAGAAAGGTTAAAGATAAATTAAAGAAAAACCTACACGAAATAAATGATAACTGTACTTCAAACATTATTAAATTTAAAGAAGCATATTGTCCAATGAAAAACTTTACGGGAAATAAAATAAAAGAAATAATACCCGGAATTATTTTGACAAAAAATATTACAAATATAAATATTGAACATAATTGTAACAAATTGAAATTAAACATATCCGGAAGCAAATTAATTAAATTTGAAAATTGTAATGTAATCATAAGAAATAATACATTTATTAATACATACTTTAAAATAAAAGATAGTGTTATTCTCCCATATTTTGTGTCAGAGATAAAAGAAAATAAAACTATAGAAATTATAAAACTAGAAGATTTTCATATCAAAAAAATTGAAACAAACAGAAAACAAATTGAAGAAATAACTCTGAACAATACACATAAAATATTTTATCATATACCTTATATTTTAATAATAATCATTATAATTATCGCACTATCAATATATAAAATTGATAAGCACAAAAACACCATTAAAATTGTAACTTCGTCGGAGCCTCAGGCTAACGGGGGGGGGGGGTGTTATAGCAGTAGATCCCACACCTCATACATTCCAAATAATATGAATAACTTCATATTGTATATATTCAAATTACTCATAATACACAATTACTCATAATACACAATCATAATATTACTCATAATACACATACGCGCAGTCCCAATGGAAAATTCCACTGCTTATCTCTAATTCAGATCTAAGAAGTAAACATGTTTACTTCTTCTAAATTCAATGACAACCAGATGTCCAATTGCGCATATATATATTCTTATCTTGTTTACCAATTTCACAATACGATGAAATCATCTTGTTTACCAATTTCACAATACGATGAAATCATCTTGTTTACCATTTCGATACATCCTTATCTTGTTTACCATTTACACATCCTTATCTTGTTTACCAAATTCAAAGACATGTTCTAACATGAATAATCATTATCACATTTTGCGATCTAAGAGATCAACATGTTTACTCCGTAAACACAACAACAAGATCAAAGTCCAACAGCTCAAAATAGTATTTAAGCAGCATGTAAATACACAAGAGAGCCAGTTCATCATCAGTACAGTTCATTATTATTCTTCAGTCAAGCATTTCATCATCAGTGCAGTTCATTATTATTCGCCAGTAGTAGTTATTCAGTTACAGTGCTTATTAAATTACAGTTTATCATGATCTTAGTTCAGTTCAGTTCAATTATTAATAAGTGAATATTATAAATAAGAGTTGTGTTAAATATAAAGTGTTATAGTTCTTGTAAATACTTTTGTAAAATAAAAACGTTTTCTGAATATATATTTTATTTTTTTTTAAAAATATATTCTTTTGAATCGAAAACAAAATTTATAATCTCAAATGAAAAAACATATGCAGTAGTAGTAGCAAATAGCAAAATGTATATGTCAAATTGTCGCCCTACAAGCTGACTGTAAGTCGGTTTAAAATGTTTGTTTGTGCAGCACAAGCTGCGCAGCTACTTAATTCTTTACCGCAGCCGTAGTGATAGTATAGCCTCTGTTCATTTTCTCTTCTCGTTCTATCACCATTGCATAAAGTTATACAGTGCTCTCGTGTTGGTCGTCTTACAGAAAAAAATATTAATATAAGTTACAAAAAAAGAGGCATATAACAATGAAAACCTGCAAGCTTCCTTGCAACTATTTCCTTTGTTTTTCTTATCCTTACTCATGTTTACAGTAACTAGAGTAAATAACTCTTCGATCAATTACATAAGGAAGAGAACCATGCAAAAGAAATTTAATAATAAATAATTGGCCTGCATGTTTCAAAGCGACATTCTTCTCTCTTCAAATTTCATTTCTCTTTAATTTATTTTAAAATTACTCAATTTTTTTATAAATTGAAAAACAAAGCTGCATTCCTGTGTTTGGACAGTGATATGCAATATGCACCCACCTCACAATAAATTGTTATGAACATTTGGATCAGCTTATAAATTATTTATTCTGTTGTATTTGATGTGATTGATGATGATGTATGTGATTTCAATAACATACAATCAAGCTAATAGCTTGAGCAGAACAAAACAAACATATGCAGTAGTAGGCTGCGGTCGACAATTCAGCCGCTGCGCAGTTTATGCTGCATGTTGGTCAAAAATTCACTTTTCAGCCAATGCAGTAAAGAAAAATCGACTGCGCGGTTTACGCAGACACTTTAAATTGGATTACGATTTTTTTTAAGATTAAGATATTTTTATTAAACATTTCAGTAATATACAATTTTGACTTAAAACTAAACTTATAACTATTATTAATAAGTGTCGGCTCAACAATAGGGGCCCGACGTATTTACATTGTCTTTTTTTTTAATTGCTTATTACTAAACAATAATTTTGACTACTTAATCTACTACATGTTTATATTTACAGCAATTTAATTTTAAACAATAAATTTTTAAATAAAATAAAAATGAAAAAAATATAAGAGGGGGTATAAACAGGGCGAACTTCAGCCTCTGTAATGTTGATTGCTGGCCTTCTCGTAGAAGGAGACGTCCTGATTATTAAAGATGTCGTCGAATCTAGCATCTGTTAATGCTCTGATGTGTATGTACCGGTGACTTGGCTCGATTTCTTCGCTTCTCACTCCTTGCATCTCAGGACTTGGATGAGTTTCCAATCCGTCGACGAATTTCTTCGCCATTTGGAACAAGTGGTCGGTTATTGGCAGCAGACCTTCTGCTTCGTAAAGTCTTGCAGTCGACACAAACTTATAGCTGTTTGGCACCCTCCAGAGTCATGTACAGATCCTTAGTACCTTCCTTTCAAATAGGGAGATCTTCTTCATCGTTGTTGGTGAGACGGTGATCCATATGGGATAGCCATAGGTTATCACTGGCCTGATGAGCTGCTTGTAGATGGGCAGCCTGGTGTTGTTGGACAGTCCGTTTCGTCTTTTTAGTAGCGGGTGCACCAAATGAAGAGCGTAGTTCGCTTTTTTAATTGTTTTATCGATGTGAGAGTTAAACTTGAGCCTCTCAGTAAAGTTGATTCCCAGGTACTTAGTCTCTGACTTGGTGTTTATTGTCGTGTTATCCGGAAGGGTATTTTTAAGGCTCTGCACCGACTTGCGATTTTTCTTATCCTTGTTTCGGTTGCTGGTACTCGGAAGCAGATGAGTTCCGTTTTGTTGGCGTTGATCTTCAGTCCCCACTTCAGGTGTTCCTCCACTCTTCGGGCAGCTATCTCTGGAGAGCGGGAAACGGCATACGTGATGGAGTCATCCGCGAAAAGCATGGTCCTTGTATTGGTGGGTTGATCCGCCGTAAAGATGCTAAATAGGACTGGTCCAAGTCTGGAGCCTTGGGGAACTCCGGCTTTAATCCTTTTCCTTGTCGATGGGCTGCCATACACCTGTACAAAAAAGACCCTGTTAAAAAGAAAATTTTTAAGTATTTTCACAATATAATTGGGGAAACCAAATCTAATAAGTTTGTACAAAAGCCCGTTCGTTCAGACGCTATCGAAAGCTTTTTCGATGTCTAACAAACAGGCTACTGTACTACTTTTGACATTCAGTCCTCAAGAGAGTGCTTTTCTCGAAAGCCGAGCTGAAAGGAAGGAATTAGATTTCTTTCCGAGCAATACGCATTGATCTTTTTACGGATCAAAGACTCCAATACTTTACTGATACAACACAGTAAAGCTATGGGGCGGTAACCAGTTACACTGGAGCGTCGGTTTTCTTCGGTACTGGTACTACTTTGGCTACCTTCCAGTTGTCTGGAAAGTATCCATTGTTAAGGCAATTGTTGAATATGATGGTTAACATCAAAATTGCCATATCCTGCAGCTTTTTAAGCAGGAAATTTGAACTCCCGTCAGTGCCCGATGATTTTTTAGAATTTCCACTCATAATTAAATCACTGACAACAGCTGTCCCTGTAAACATATCCACGTCTACGGGTGCGTTTGCGGGATTGTCTTCGCTGAATTGCACTTCAAAATTTCTTGGGGAAGTGGTGTCTTCCACAAGACTTTCAACTTGCTCTATGAATTCTGGAAGATGAGTTGGTGGTCGGTCTGTAAAGCTCCTTTCGAAATGACAGGCAACGGCTTCGGCTTTTCAACAGAACTGGATGCTACTTGCTCTCCAAACGTGATACTCTCTGGAATAGAAATACGTTTTCCGATCACAGAATTCAGCTTTTGCCTGGTTTGATGTTCTGAAGTCGTTTGGTCAGTTCATCTTCCTGGTAACTTCGTACAGCTTGACGAAGCATGATTACTGTACAACGCAGTTGCGAAAATACAGACTGATATTCGTCATTAACTGTGTTTAGAGTCCTGTTAAAGATCCTCTGAAGGCGTTTTCTTAGCCTTTGCTTGTGAGCATAAATTGCATGAATACTTTCAGGTACATGTTGAAGGCGATCCCTTCTAGAGCGAACAGTTTTCTGCCGATCTATGGCTGCGTTCACTGAAGTCTCGAAATTTTTGATAGCATCATCAATTTCATTATTCTCCAGATTTCTACAAGCCTCTGGAATTTGAAGTCCAGCTTCGACTTTTGATCTAAACCGTTCCGTTCCAGTTTATTTTCGCAAAGTTGATGTGTAGTTCAGGTGTTGGGGCAACTTGTACAATTCGCTGATTCAACCTCACTCGAAGCTCTATGGCCAAATGATCCGAATCACTATCATGTGCAAAACAGGAATAATTCCTTAATTCCGGCAGAATGTTGACGAAATAAGTCGTTGCCAAGAAGAAATCCAGCATGGAAGGTGTCCGAGAATATGTCTTTCGGGGCTGAGAAACAACAGCCATGGTATGCTGCTGAGGATTTGAATCCAGCCAATCTGCAATGGGCTTTCCTTGATTGTTGCAAACTTCATCTTGCCATCGGGTGTGCCTAGCGTTAAAATCCCCTCCAACCACACAGTAAGTGTGCCCAGAGGAGATGCCGCAGACAGTTTGCAGATCCCGTTGAATCTTTTCCCTCGTTGCATTACAGTGATTGTACACTGATATTACCAACAAGGTCTCAACCTCGTTGACTTTGATGCTGACAGCTGTTGCTTCCATACTACGCAAACCACTGATTTGCACCTTTTCGCCCGCCATAGTGTTCCTGATAAGGACCGCCGTCCTAGAGCAATCACTGCTTTTGTCGACCCTGTGGATGTTGAACCCGTCTGGACTGAATTGGTTTCTCCCTGTGAGATTAGTTTCCTGTAAAAGAAGAATGTCAGGTTTATTAGTTTTAATAAATAATTTTAGTGTGATACGCCTAGCTAACGAATAAATAGAGTTCACATTATATGAGAATATACTTACTCATTTCTAAGCCACGTTCTCTCGCGAGTGTTGAAGGGGTCACAATCGTCTGAGAACAAATTGATTACAAATTAAAAAAAAAAAATAAAAGTTCTTTATTTTTGTTTTATTCTAATACTAAAGTTTTTTAACACAGTACAGTAAAGTACAACACAAAGTAAACTTGTTTTTAAAATTAATTATGAAGTGTGTTTTATGCAATTTGAAAATTGACAGATTAAAAGACACTAAAATACAGTGTAAAAATTGCAGTGATTATTTCCATGCAAAGTGTGCTAAGCTAGAGGAGAAAGATATTGAGTTTTTTGAAAAGAGTAAGCTGGGCCACAAGTGCGACAAGTGTCGTGATCAGCGACGGAGATCACATGTGGCTAACGAATTTACTCTCTCAAATATTCTTATTAGCCACCCTGATCCAAAAAAGTTAAGTGATTGCTGCTCTTCTTCCGCTGACGCTGCTTCTACGAACAAATTTATTGCTCCTGCCACTCCCAAAGATTTTGGTGCTGCTAACCAGACTATTACCCTTGATATGCTCTATCATCAGATTATTATACTTCAACAGCTAAACACTGATGCTCTTGAGAAAATCAATTCTCTAGAAAAAAGTAATGCCGCTCTTACTATCACGGTAATCAGCTTGGAGTCTAAAATAAACGTATTAGAGCAGAGAGAAAAACGGTTTGCAGTTGACATTGTAGGGGTGCCTGAATTGTCTAATGCAAATGCTAAAGAAAAGGTCATTAAACTGATATCAGACGACGTGGGAGTGAAAATTGATCAACACGACATTGAAACCGTTTATGTGAAGAACATAAAAAGAAAGGGCATTGACCTAAATAATGCCGCTGATACAACAAAAATTGTGTGTGTTAAATTTTCTTCTTTCTCGTCTAAGAAGATGATAATGCAAAAGCTACGTGAAAACAAAATCAAACTAATTGACAATAACAAGAAGAGCCGTATATACATAAACTATTGTCTAACTGCCTATACTAGATCACTAATTGACAATAACAAGAAGAGCCGCATATACATAAACTATTGTCTAACTGCCTATACTAGATCACTGTTGCAGCAGGCTAATCAACTTAAGTTAAAGACCAATGCAAGTATGTTTGGATTCGCGACTCATCGGTATTCATCAGAAGGAGAGAAGGCGATAAAGCTATTAAAATAAATAATTACGAGGATTTTGTTAAAAATGGTCTTGTTGTGCCGTAATGATAATTTGAATTTTTTATTTTCATGACAACTAATAACTTTATGAATTCTTTACTAGTTCCTCATAATAATTATAATACAAGTAGTACTATATTTTCCCCTTTTGATAATGATATAATGAATTGTTTTTGCATTGATCATCCTTACATGGAATCATGCTCTGGTTTATCAGTTATACACCTAAATATTCGCAGTTTGCGTAAGAATTTTGATGTTTTTTTTGCACATCTCGCATCTCTTGATCATTTACTTGATTTTTTATTCGTCTCTGAAATATGGATATATGAATTTGAAATTTCTTCCTTTTGCATTCCCGATTTTACATTTGCTGCTACATGCAATGATTCATATGCAGCTGGTGGTGTGGCGGTCTTTTATAGAAGTGCTATTGTGTGTGAGGTTTTTAAACCCAGGCTTAAAAGTGCGGATTTAATTTGTTTAAATTTTTATTTATCAGGCTTTCACTACAGCCTTGTTGGTGTGTATAGATTGCATTTATACACTACTAATGCTTTTGTGGGGGAATTTTCTGAATTTTTGGATTCTCAAACCAGCAAAAATCAAATACTTTTAGGTGACTTTAACATTGACCTTTTGTCTAAATCACATGATGCTGATAATTTTGTTGCGGTCTTATCTTCCCTTGGCTTGACTTATCCTGCTTATTGTGAACATAATTCACAAATAAGTCTACCCAAAACGGTTGTTTTGGACCTCTCATCAAGACTGCTATAATTAGCAGGCACGATTTTTCTTGCTTTCTGCAGAATTGTGAAAAGGTCTGCTCCAAATAGCCTTTCCGTATCGTCGAAGATGTTAGGTTTTCCAGTAGATGGTGCCGGTTTCGAAGCTTGCTTACTTACTGGTTTTTTGCTTGCTTGGATGGTTGGTGGTGGTTTGTTGATTGTTGCTGGCTTGCTAGCAGTCCCCATAGCAGCTATGCTAGCAAAGCTAACTCCTTTAACAATAGCTTTTGCAGCAGATTTCTGGGCGAACTTATGCTGCTCCATCTTCTTTTGGGCGGTTTTTACTTTTTCCGCCATTTTTTCTTTATATTTAGGACATCCTCGATAGTTTGCAGGATGTCCAGATTTTTGGCAATTTGTGCAGAAGACTTTGTCGTCTTTCTTGTTGTCTACATTTCTCGGGCATTGGCCAGGTAAGTGTTCGTCCTTGCACTTAACACATCTGTATTTCATGCTGCAGTTGCTTGCGACATGTCCAAACTTTTGGCAGTTTCTGCACTGCGTAATGCCTGCCGGTTTAAGTTTTTCCCAATGCACCAACTGGTTCATCAGGAGGGTTTTTGAGCAAACTTCTGTCTTATCGCAGTTCTTCTCAAGTTCAACAATGAAATTGTTCAATTTCCTGTCGGTCCTCTGAGATTTGAAGGGTTTGACCTCCAGTACAGGGATACCCTCTGCCGTTAATGCATCCTTGACATCATCAGTATCGAAGGAGTGGTGTATGCCTTTTAGGACCAACAAGTCTTTTCTCCTTAGCAGTATAAGTGTTGAATTCAGTCTTTCCCGATTGTAGGAAAGATCGAATTTTCTGGTGTCCATCTTTGTTCATAGCCGTGACGACAGACTTACTGCTGTTGATGTTGCGAATTCTGCAACATATATTGGCACCCCTCGTGAACTTTGAGAGTTCAGCGACGTTTAGTCTAAAGCAGACTATTGGCGGCATGGCAAAAGTTTTTGGTATTGGTCCCGTAGACTGGGGTTTTTTGCTTGCTGGAGCGACAGGTGGTGGTGTCTTCTTTGTGAGATTTTGCTTCTCTTTTGCTTTACCAGTTTTTACTTCAGCGGTTGTTTTCGGCGGATTGCTTCCTTCAGCAGTAACTACTGCAGGAGAAGATGATGGTGATGATGGTCTGGAATTTGATTCAGACAATCTCCTTCTTTTTGCCTTTACTGGCACTGTTACAGGATAAGACCGCTCTTTGCGATTGTCTTCTTCTGCATTTTCCTCTTCGCTGGTAATGGAATCGGACGCTTCAATATCCGATTATTCGCCTAGGCTCATCTTTTCCTCTTTAGAGGAAGTGGCGTCTTCGCAAAGCTGGTTTACTTCATCCAGCCTTTCGTACAGAGATGCGAGGAATTCACCACCATGGTTGGAGACTTCTTGTCTAATTAAGGTTAATACCTCATTAACCTTTTCCTTCCGTTTCTGTTTTTTACCCATTTTATAGGGCTGAAAAATGAAAAGAAACCTTAATCTGAAATTAAATAACTAATTAATTGTCGCCCTACAAGCAGACTGTAAGTCGGTTTAAAATGTAGCCGCAATTTCGTGTATACCGACTGCCTGTCATTTTTTTGTGCAGCACAAGCTGCGCAGCTACTTCATTCTTTACAGCAGTATATAGACTCTGTTCATTTTCTATCGGTGCTCTGATCTACTTGTTCTATCACCATTGCATAAAGTGATACAGTGCTCTCTTGTTGGTCGTCTTACAGAAAAAAATATTACTATAAGTTACAAAATAGAGGCATATAACAATGAAAACCTGCAAGCTTCCTTGCAACTATTTCTTTTCCTTTTCGCTTATCTTATCCTCACTCATGTTTACAGTAACTAAAGTAAATAACTCTTCGATCAATTACAGAAGGGAGAGAACCAAGCAAAAGAAATTTAATGATGAATAATTGGCCTGCATGTTTCAAAGCGACATTCTTAGAATACCATTTCAATGCATTGGTTATTGCTGCTCACTTCTTTTCTCTTCAAATTTAATTTAAAACTACTCAAATTTTTTATGAGTTGAAACCAAAAGCTGCATTACTCTGTTTGGGCAGTGATATGCAATATGCATCCACTTCACAGTTAGTGGTTATGAACATTAAAATTCGCTTATAAATAATTTATATATAATGTGATGTGATGCTGATGTATGTGATGAGCTACGGTGCAAGTCGTAGCACTGTCATATTTTTCTTTATAATACTAACGAAAACAGTTTTAGACCTATCTTTGGACGTACCGATCAATTCAAACATTCCTTCTTTAGCCGCTCAAAAATTTTGTGAAATGAACTGCCCGACTCTGCATTTCCGCATGTGTATGATATTCAGTCATTTAAGATACATTAGATTATGGCTTGGCAAAGTTTATATTGAAACTAGCTGTACCCGGGCGCTTTGCTACCCACCCACTGGCGCCACGCCCACTTACACCCGCGTTTCCCGGCTGCCCCATCCCACTGACCCCTGCCGACTGACCTCCACTGACTGTCCACTGACATCCCGCCCACTGACCTCCCGTCCACTGACGCCACGCCCACTTATACCCCAATAACTAACCAACTCACCAATTCAGAAAACTATAGAATCGACTCTTATATATACAAGCAAAAAATGTACACTTGTTCGAATATTCTTCATATGAAGATTATATACAGGGAAAACTTCATTTTCCACCCCAGCGCCACCTATCGGGTCCAAATTTTGTCAACGACTTTCTTTTTATTTAAATATTATATGGTGTGAATTTGAGCCAAATCGTTCCATAAATAAGAATTTTCGGGGAAAAAAAACGACACCAGCGCCACCTAGCGGGGCTACAACCTTCGCATAGCAATTACGAATAAACTCGCAGAAGAAAGTATCCAATTTGGTCCAGCCGTTTCCAAGTTTTAAGCATCCGAACAAACCACGATTCATTTTTATATACGTATATAGATTACCATGCAATTTAATTTAGTATTATACCCCAATTGTTTTTGGCCAATAAAGCTGCACTCTCTGAAATATACTCGTATGCCGTCTAAACGTCACTATCGACCATGTGAGCCCGTAAACCAAAACCCTCTCTAGAGAAGTAGTAGTGTCTCTGTTGGTTGGTTCTCTGCTCAACTCACATTACATTACTAATTGAATTGAATTAAAAGGTTTAAACTCGGAAATTATTTTATAACAACATAAACTGGAAAACTTTAATTTAAGTTAAATGTAAATACATAAAAATTAAATAAAAAAAATAAAAAATAAACAGTGCATTGTCAGTAAATGTTTGTAACCGTTGTCACGCTCAAAACCGTCGCGGCCGTGTAGACGACACAGCCTACTCTGCTCTTTTTCTATCAGCCCGGTAGTATGTTGAATTTGGAATACACATCAAAAAAGCGAGATTGGTTTCTATTGACTGATTAATGTACTCATTTGATATCATTTCCAATATGTTTAAATTCAGTTGTCAAGGAGTCACGAACTCTTTGTCGCAAATTTTCATAGCAAAATAAGGGAGGTGGTGAGCAGTGATCCCAAAAGACCCCTTAAAGAATCCACAAAAGACTCCCAGAAGACCCCCGAAAGACCCCAAAAGCCCCCCAAAGGGCCCCACAAAAGACTCCCAACAGACCTCCAAAAGACTCTTAAAAGACAAAGCACTCTCCTCTTCAACCGGTTTTCACCACAAGTACCTAATTATTAAAGATAAAGATATTTTATTTTATTTAGATAAAAATCCATTTTTGTTTATACAATTGATATCAAAAATAAAAAATAAAAAAATAAAATAAATATACACACTTTATACACTCAATAAAAACTTAAACTACAATAAAAAAATTTCTTTACAATATAATTTAATAATTTGCTTAAATTTTAATAACTACTTTTCATTTTTTATTTCGTTCGGCAATTCATTATACATAATTAGACCTTTGTACATAAGCATATTCTTCACTTTATCATTTTTATAAAAATCTAAACTAAAATAACATCTATTTCTTAAATTATAATTATTAACCTCATGAACATATTTCAATTTATCACTTAGATAACTAGGTAGTAATCCTTTCTTAATTTTGAAAACTAGAATGAAAACATTCATATTAATTAATTGCTCTACATTTAACCACTTTAATTTATCTAACATTGCTTTATTTTGCAATTTTTGTAACCTATTAAACATTTGTCTGTTACTTAAAAATAAAATAGATGGACAATATTCAAAGTAAGGTTTGATAATTACATTGTAGATATGTATAGATGTATTAAAGGAAATATTTTTTCTAATACTTCTTAAAAAATATACTTTTCTTGCATTTTTTTTACACACATAACCTATATTATCCTTAAATATTAATTGATTATCTATCACTACGCCTAAGTATTTTATTTTATTTACAACTTCAATTTTATCATTATTAATTACTATATTATCGACTAACTCTCCAATATTTAATATTAATTTATTTATTTTAAACCATATAACCATCTCGCTTAGATCACTATTTATTTTATTAACACATTCTTCTACCGAATTACTTGTAGCATAGAGTAAAGCATCATCCGCAAATAAAAAAATATTAGATTGCTTAATGATTTTATCAAAAAAAGGTTTACACCTAGTATTGTACCACACCAATATTGATGTCTATTGGTTCAGACTTGGTCATATCTATTTTGGTTCTCTGTTTTCTGTTAAACAAATATGATTTAAACCAATTTAGGGCTGTACCAGATATACCATACTTTTCTAGTTTCAGCAAAAGTATATTCCTGTCGATAGTTTCAAATGCTCTAGATAAATCTAAAAATACAGAAACTATTACTTCCTTATTATTTAAAAATAATATTATTCTGTTTCAAATAATGGGTCAGTTGAATACTAACTGCTTTTTCTAAAATTTTCGCCTCATTACAAATCATATTAATTGGCCAAAATTCACTACACTTTATTGTATTATTAATCTTCTCTGTTGGAGTTATTATTGTTTCCTTCCAGATATTAGGGAAAATTCCGCATTCCAACGACTTATTAATAATTGATAGTAAATTTTCACCAATTAAATCAAAACACAGTTTTTATCATATTTATATTAACATAATATACATCCCTTTTAGAGTTCATACATTCAATGATATTTAAGAGATCATTCTATATGCAGTAGGTCAAAATTAAATGCACTATTCGTAGCATTGATTATATTTCGATATGGCACAAAAAAAAAATTTCATTTAAGCAAACAATACTATTAACAAAAAATTCATTGAACCTTTCGGCAATTTTTTTGTCACCACTCACTATTTCACCATTGAAATCTATGCTTTGATTTCATTTTTCGATTTTTTTAAAACATACGATTTAATATTCCTCCACATCGTTTTTTGATCCGTGGAATTTGAAATTTTTGATTTTATAAAGTCACTTTTAGCTTTTATTAGTCTATTCTTATAACTATTCCTGATTGATCTATAATTGCACCATTCAAAATCATTATTGATTAAACAGGCCTTATCATATTGATGAACCTTTTGAATTTTAAAGTCCTTTAACGATTTATTAAACAATAGGCAATTAGTCTCTTTTATTACTTTTTTATCAACGACAAATTGATTAACTACATTTCTTAAATTTATACTAAAATGATCGGCTTTAAAATCACTGTCAAGATAGTAAATCGTCCCAATATCATTTTTATTTATTAAACTGCGAAAACGATATTTATTGTATTTAATAGATCTTATAAGAGTATAATCTTTATATTTAAGACCATATCTGTTACCTTTTTATGTTGAAGGTAGCGCTAAAAGATAACACAGTTCTTAATAAAATTGATAAACAAAAGGTTTTCCTTATTTGTCCTAAAATAACCATGTGGTTGAAACACACCAAATTCATAACTGAATAAAATAAAAGCTCTTCTCATAATTCTAAAAAACATTATTATTATTATTCGTTGCCCTGGTAACATCTCCCCCTTTAAGAAAGAACGTAGTCTGAAAGATGTTCCGGGATGCGACGATCTCGAGCTGATCTTCGTAAGGTTGGTTGATCCGATGATGGCAATTGCTCAACAATTTAGGTTGCGAAACATTTGTATCCTTAATTGTAGTGGAAGGGGTTACAACTGTCGGTAGATCGAATGCTTCAACTAAAACATCGAACGGAATTGGAGTCGATTGACTTGATTCATGATTTTCATACCGTTCGCGTAATTGACTTGCATGAAATCGGAAAAGTCCTGTTCGATTACCGGATAACCTTACGTTGTACATTACACCACCGATTATTTCGATGATTTTGCCAGAGACCCAGTCTTTTTTGTTTTGCGTGTGTACTTGCGCATATACTAGATCGCCATTTATGAATCTTCTTGCTTTGGCACCGTGCTTGATATTAAATTGAAGTTCTTGAGCATGATTTCGGTTATTTGTTAAGATGACAGTTGAAGGTCCTCGTAATAAATCATTTGATGTTCGAAGAGTACGTCCAAACATGATACTTGATGGAGATACATTTCCAGGTACACTTCGATTTGATGTAGTTCGATAATATAACAGGAATGAATCCAGAATTTCGTCATCTAGTATTTCCTCTCCTTGTTGTTTTCGAAGAGTTCGTTTCAATGTGTCAACGAATCGCTCTGCCTGACCATTGGATTGAGGATGGTAAAGTGCAGTGAAGATGTGATCAATTCCGTTTTCTAGACAAAATTGTTTGAAACGAGTGCTGGAAAATTGTGTACCGTTATCAGATACCAATTTCTCTGGTAATCCGAAATTAGTGAAGACTCGCTTCAAAATTGTGATTGTTGCGGTTGTCGTGATCTGTGACGTTTTTATCACTTCTGGCCATTTCGAATACGCATCGACGATTACGCGGTAAAACTGACCATTGATTGGACCAGCGTAATCAATGTGAACTCGTTCCCAAGGTTTTGTCGGTGTAGGCCACGAATGAAGTAGAGACTTAGTTGGTGATTTTGCACTTGACGCGCAATTGGTACAACGTTTGACGTAATCCTCAATGTCTTGATCAATTCCAACCCAAAATACGTATGATCGCATTAAGGTTTTCATTGCTTCGATTCCTGGGTGACTCTTGTGAAACTGTTTCAATAATCGCTTGTGATAAATTGATGGAATAACGATTCGTTCGCCATACATCAGACAACGTGAAACGACGGTAAATGAATTTTTGCGTTTGAAAAATTTTTCAACATTTTCATTTTCAATTTGACTTTGCTTCTTAGGCCATCCGTTTTGAACGAATTGGATAACCGATTGCAGTACGACATCGTTTTCAGTTGCATTTTGAACCATTTGGAATGACAATGGTAAAACGTTGGTTATGTCGTTTAAAATTTGGTTAACGTCATTTTCGATTTCGATTGATGCTATGACGTAATCTTCGTTTTGTCTCGGAAGTTCGTTGATTAATCGTGATAGCACATCAGTATGACCAAAACCTTCTGATGAAATGTGTTTAATTGTGAAATCATATGCAATAAGCGTTGTTGCCCAACGTTGAAGTCGGTTTTCTGTATGAACAGGAATGCCCTTTTTGGAACCGAAAATAGCGAGAAGAGGCTTATGATCGGTTAGCAACAAAAACTTCCTACCGAAGATCATTTTATGAAATTTTGTTACAGCAAAATCAAAGCAAAGCTTCTTTTTCGATTTGACCGTAATTTTATCTGCTGTTGTTAATGATCTTGCAGCATGGTAGATGGCTTTTTAAGTTCCATCCGGAAATTTATGTAATATTACGGCACCCAATCCATATGATGATGCATCTGTAGCACCAATGATTTTATGTTCTGGATTGTAATGTGTGACCAACAAGTCCGATGCGAGAATCATTTTGAGTTTCTCGAAAGACTGTTGACATTTGTTCGACCAATTGAAATTTACGTCTTTTTTGAACAAATCATCAAGTTGATCTCGATAATTTTTCAAACTTTTAACGAATTTGCCATAATAATTTTTTGCACCCAGAATATATCGACGTGTTGAAACGTCATGAGGTGTTGGCAATTTTTGAATTACTTCGACTTTGGCTGGATCTGGGCGAAGACCATCTTTATCAACAATATTTTTTTTTTTTTTAATTTGCGCACGCAAAAAGGGATTCGCACCCTTATTATGTTCGGCTATATGCTTGGCACAGCGTGGTTGTTAAGGAAAAGGAGAAGAAGAGAGGCGATGTCTATGAGCATGTGTCTTGAATGACTGTGGATCGTAGTGATGTGGAAAGACAGAGCTTGGCAGAGCGTTCCACATATGTGTTGTACGGCTGAAGAACGAATCCCTGAACTTAACTGTACGTCCGAAGATGGGCTTAAAGGTAAACTGATGTGTATTTAGAGCGCCACGAGTATTGCGGTTGAATTCAAGGAGAGGTGGCATGCAACTGGCTATTTCTCTTGAGCACCGCTGGTGGAAGAAGCGATAAAACAGTGACACGCAGGAGACGTTCCTGCGGTGTTCAAGCGAATCTATTGATTTCGCAATGTTTCCGTCACCGATAAGTTTTATCGCACGGTTTTGTATTCTATCTAGTTGATGCAAGGTGGTTTTAGGCTCACCAGACCAGATATGACAATTGTACTCAAGTATAGGGCGAATAAAGGCCTTGTAGATAGTAGCCATGTCAGAGGGAGTGAAAAATTTCTTGCACCTGGTTAGAGAACCTAAACATTTCGCAGCATTTTTGGCGACGGTAAATATGTGGTCATTCCAACGAAGCTTGTCGTTGACGCACATACCGAGAATTGTGAGATTTTCAGTTTCCTCGATGCAAGTGCCATTCATGGATAATGGCATGGGATTTGGGATTCGCTTGGACGACAGCATTGGGTTTTGGAAGCGTTAAATTCTACTCGATTGTTTTCTCCCCATTTTATTATGCTGTCTAGGTCAGAGTTTAACGTGCTTAACATACGAAGTTGTTGAGTTCCACATGAGATGTGGAGGGACGTTCCTCAAACTTATATGAGAAGCTGAGAGTGCTGTCGTCAGCGAAGGAGTGAATTGGATTAGAAGTCACAGATAAGAGATCATTAATAAAAATGAGAAAGAGTGTCGGGGACATAACAGAGCCCTGGGGAACGCCAGCATTTATGTGGTGTATTTCAGACTTGAATCCGTCCAAAACAACTTGAATTGAGCGGTCCAAAAGATAGCTTCTAATCCAATGAAGCAGTTTATCATCGACACCAAAGGCACGCATTTTATGTCCCAAGAATTTGATTTGCGATAATCCAAAAGAACATTTGTTAATTTTTAATTTGAAACCATACTCTTGCATGCGTTCCAAAAGTTTGAAGAGATTTTCACGATGCTCCGCATGATTTTTACCAGAAACGATTATATCGTCCATGTACGCAACCACATTGTTCAGCCCGGCGATCATGGAATCGGCGATACTTTGAAAAATACCAGGAGCTTACTTTATGCCTGGTTGTAGACGGTTGAATTGGAAAAGTCCACGATGCGTGGTTATCGTAAGCATCTTGCGATATTTTTCATCAACTTCGACTTGCAAAAATGCATTTGATAAATCTAGTTGACTGAAAACTGTCGAATTTGCTAGTTTCGCAAAAATGTCGTCGATTAATGGAAGCGGATGTTGACTTGATTCAAGTTGTTCGTTGAGACCTGTTTTGTAGTCTGCACAAATGCGAACACCACCACTACTTTTTGTACGACAACGATTGGTGCGGTCCACTCGGAGAAATCAATTGGTGATATAATACCCAAATCTTGAAGTCGATTAAGTTCACGCTCAACTTTGTCTTGTGCTGTATACGGAACAGGTCGTTTTTGACAAAAAGTTGGTCGAGCATTTGGTTTGAGGTATAATTTCGCTTGTACCTTGGTACATAACCCTAGCGAATCATCAAAAACTGCTGAAAATTTGTCTTGTAGAAGTTCTGTCGTGATTGGCGAAAAGTCTCTGACGTTGTTATAAATTTCACCAAACGGTAGATTCCACAAGTCGAATTTTTCGATCCAATCAATGCCCAAAAGATTTATATCGTTAAAATCTGATACAAATAATTTACCTTTTTGGATTTTATCTCCAAGTGACATTTGAACGACAACTTCACCAAAAATGTTGATTGGGATTCCCGACGCACTCTTGATTAAATGAGTTGTCGGTTGTGTAGAAGTTCTGTTGTGATTGGCGAAA
This sequence comes from Nephrocerus scutellatus, assembly GCA_947095585.1. Classification (NCBI taxonomy): domain Eukaryota; kingdom Metazoa; phylum Arthropoda; class Insecta; order Diptera; family Pipunculidae; genus Nephrocerus; species Nephrocerus scutellatus. Next base: position 53,706,907 of record OX352762.1, on the reverse strand, counting down.
AGTCTCTGACGTTGTTATAAATTTCACCAAACGGTAGATTCCACAAGTCGAATTTTTCGATCCAATCAATGCCCAAAAGATTTACATCGTTAAAATCTGATACAAATAATTTACCTTTTTGGATTTTATCTCCAAGTGACATTTGAACGACAACTTCACCAAAAATGTTGATTGGGATTCCCGACGCACTCTTGATTAAATGAGTTGTCGGTTGTGTTGAAGGAGAACCAATATTCGTCCAATTTTCATTTGATATGATTGTTACATCCGACGCTATATCTATTTGTAGCTCGAAAAATACACATATGACATATTTACGCTTTGAATTGCAAACATCTACTTGATTAGATGAAAATACGCTTTTCGATGACATCTGAGTTGTTGATGTATCGGAAGTTCTGTTATACTTCTTTATCCGATTGAAACATGCGCAATAACCCTCTTTGTGACCCGTGTTTAGACATTGTGTACATTTGTGATTCTTGAACGAACAATGTTGCGAAAAGTGCATACCACCACAACTCCAGCATGGTGATTTGGAACCTGTTTCGCTTTTCGATGAGACATTAGGTGTTTTACTTTCATGCTTCTCCTTGTTTCGTTTAGGTTTCATTGATTTCTTGATTGAATGAACAGATTTACCTAGTTGTGAATGTTCAACCAAATTTGTATCACGCTTGAGATTTATAATCAGCGAACATTCTTCGATGAGATTCTCTAGTGTTACATTTTCAACGGTGTTGAACTTGCTGAGGAGTCTCGTACGTATTTCATTGTCTGTTGAAGATCTAAGGCCACAAATGAAAATCAATAATTTGAATTGGTCTGACGTAATTTTCTTCAAATCAAAATTTTCACAGTGCTTGTTGACTTGTCCGGCATACGTCACGAAATCGTCCAAGTTGTTTTTTGTGACTTGCAAACAATTGAATTGTTAATTAAACAATGACGTCTGTCGTCCAAAACATTTTTTCATATGAACGATTGTTTCGTCGAAACTATATTCCCGTGGATGTTTCGGTAGAATATAATTTACATACCGCTCGTACGCTTTTGCGTTCAATTTGCGAATGATTAATCGTACGCGAGCAGCATCATCCAAATTTCGTGCATCTTCTTTGAATAAATCCTCGTAACGGGAATACCATACGTCGAAAATATCACCATTGTCCGGATCGTAACCAAAATCGCTGATCGCTCTTGAAAGAGATTCGATGATAGCTTCCGATCGGTCTACTAGTGCAACATGTTTTGAAAGTAGCTGTTGTTGTTCTGTAGTGTGCTTATTTGCCTACATGAACATTCCGGGCATTGTATCAGGTGACGAGCATTGCTCGTTACCTGATGCGACGCTGATGCAATATGCACGTCCATGTAATGTGTTTATTTGCCTACATGAACATTCCGGGTGTTGTATCAGGTGACGAGCATTGCTCGCTACCTGATGCGACGCTGATGCAATGTGCAATTCGGCATACTACGTTCCCACGTTATGGACTCCACAAAATATGTTGTGGAGAAGGGACACTTAGATATAACTGAAATAAACTTATTCATTCGAATAATTAACAGCAAACTGACAACAAGTGTTTGGTCTTTCATTTATTCAATCTCAATAAATACATATTACTACATGGCGACCGTGACAGTTTTTGTGTCGATTTAGAGCTACAGCCATTCTTGAAAAATCAGTGACAGTTTTTGTGTAGATTTCTTGAAAAAAAAAGCACATATTTAAGTTCAAATATATGAATATGAATATGAATTCCTTGAAATTCATTCAGAAAATGCAATTTCAAATCATCAAGCTGAAAAAAGTTTTTGTGTCGATTTAGAGTTACAGCCATCCTTCAAAAAACCAGTGACAGTTTTTGTGTAGATTTCTCGAAAAAAAGCACATATTTAAGTTCAATATATGAATATGAATTCCTACAAATTCATTCAGAGAATGCAATAACAATAAATTTCAAATTATCAAGCAAGTATAATTTGCAAGATACATTGCGACTTTCACATCGCAGTGTGCAGGAATAAACGAACTACGAGTATCTTGTGGAATTATTTAGATGCGCAGATATTCAATCAACTTCCTCATCAGAATTATCAACAGCCAGAGTCCTCCATCGCCAACGGTGCATAGGAAAATAAAATCAACAGAATGGGAAATACGAAATCTACAACAGTAGACAACACAGGGAAGGTCATCAATGATATCACAATTCAGCCAACATCGTTGGAAAATGCGGATATAATAACCCTAATGTATGTAATAACCATTATTATGGTTTTAAATTTAATTTTTAAAATATATAAAATGTGGCATAAGAATTTAAAAAAAAGATATCTGTCACATGCGGTTTCAAACCAGCAAATATAAACATTAGAATACATATTCGAATTCCTTTAATTTGCTATATATATATATATTTTCTATATATTTAATATATGTAAATGACTACTCATGATATTTCATATTTATATCCAGTTACTTTAATTTGCTATATATATATATATTTTCTATATATTTAATATATGTAAATGACTACTCATGATATTTCATATTTATATCCAGTTACTTTAATTTGCTATATATATATATATATTTTCTATATATTTAATATATGTAAATGACTACTCATGATATTTCATATTTATATCCAGTTACTTAAATACATAACTTTTCGAAAATCCAAACCAAATTTTTGAAAATTCAGTCGATTGTATAAGGAATTAAACCAGTTTAATGTGCCAAAATTGGACCGACATTCGGTCAAAAATAGAAGAGTGTAGAGAAGTTTTCAATAAATCGTATAAATGCTTAAATAAAAATATTGAAATTAAAAGCGACACTGTAGACAAACATACTACAGTACTAATAGAAAATTTCAATAAAATAAGACCAATACTAAACGTAAACTATAATAAATTAACAAAAGAACACAAAGCAGAAGCTCAAGATATCTTCTGGAGTTTTAGGGATAGATTACTTAAAATTTTTACTAAACTTAGAATTCATTTAAAAATCCCGCTTTCTCTAGAGACTGAATTGAACTCAAACAATATTACTGCCAATAGTAGTGACAGTGAGGAAGACGAAGAAGAAGTAGGGCTAAAAGAAGCAACAGAACTAAACAAACAAATTAACTTGGTCAAAACGGATATAGATAACATCGACAAAATCTCGCAAACCAAAATTGAGTTTCTTAATACAGCGTCAAAATTAATACCAGACTTTGATGGTAAGATTGAAAATTTACAAAGTTTTTTGGATTCGTTAAATTTGGTAGATTCGATAAAAGAAACTCATGAACAAGTGGCGGTTGAGTTAGTAAAAACTAAGCTCAAAGGTTCTGCACGAAATCTTATCGCGAATGAGTCTTCTTTGCAACAAATAATAGCAAACTTAAGAAAATCGATAAAAGGCGAGTCAGTAGAAGTGCTAGCGGCAAAACTTATGAGTGTAAAGCAAAATAACAAGTCTGCTAACACTTACGTCAAAGAAATGGAAGACTTGACCAAATCTCTGAACAATGCTTATATTTCAGATGGATTGACCATCGCATTAGCAGAGAAGTACTCTACTCAAACAGCGGTACGTGCCATCACAAAGAATGTCACGAATGAGAAGATAAAAATTGTTATGGAATCTGGCCAATTCAATAACATGAATGAAGTGGTTGCCAAGTTCGTTAATAGCAGTACCGAAACCTCTGGTCAACCAAATTCTGTTTTATATTATAGCAGAAATGGCAGGTATAACAACCAAACCAATTTTCATCATCTTGGTCGTAACCATGCACGCGGCCAATATCACAACTTCAACCGTGGCCGAGGCCGTGGTCGTTGGCGAGGTAGTTTCCAAAATAATGGCCATTACCGCCAAAATGGTCGAAATACACAAAGCAATGTTCGATATACAAATGAAGTTCAAAGTTCGGAAAACCCGAACAGCCCCCTAAATACTCAAAACAATTTATAAATATCACGAATAAAGTCCTCAATTTAAATCTCAGTCTCAGCAGTTTTATAACAATAAGAACAGATATAAATAATAAATGTTCAACATTTTTAATAGATACAGGCGCGGATATTTCCCTAATAAAGGTAAACAATATTACCAATAACGTTTTTATTAATAAAAAAAGCATACGAAAACTAAGTGGCATTGGCCAGGGAGTGATCAATACAATAGGTACAGTTAGGGCAGATTTAAAAGTGGAAAACATACTAATACCCCAAATTTTTCAAGTGGTACAAGCAGATTTCCCTATACCCAGTGATGGTATACTTGGTCTTGACTTTATAAAAAAATACAATTGTGTTTTAGATTATGAGTATCGTCAAGACTGGTTAATCTTAAGACCAGATAATTTTCCAGAAAATGTTGCCATACCAATGCATACTTCGCATTATCCCAATTCGTTTTCAATTCCCGCTAGATCAGAAGTCATAAGACTAATCTCTATTAATAGTGAAGAAGATGAGCTTTTGATACCAAACCAAGAGCTTAAAACGGGTATTTACATTGCAAGTACAATAATAAACTTTAGAAAACCATTAGTGCGTATAATCAATACAACAAATGATAATGTTACTTTAAGCAATCCCAATATAATAACAGAAAATCTTTCTACTTACAACATTTTCATAAATAAAAATTTGGAAAACGAACATAAAAAAACAAATTCTGGACAAGTTATCAAAAAACTTCCCTCAATTCATTAAACCAAAGCTAACTGAACTATGTAATGAATTTAATGATGTTTTCGCATTAGAATCAGAAAAAATTTCATGTAATAATTTTTATACACAAAAGCTCCGGCTAAAGGATGAATCACCTATATACATAAAAAATTACAGAATTCCTTATTCACAAAAGGATGAAATTGGCAAACAGGTAGATAAATTAATTAAAGATGACATAGTTGAACCATCGACTTCGGAATATAATAGTCCAATCTTACTGGTACCCAAGAAATCTTTACCAGGAAGTAATGAGAAACGGTGGAGATTAGTAGTGGATTTTAGGAACGTAAATAAAAAATTAATTGCAGACAAATTCCCATTACCTAGAATAGATGATATTCTGGACCAATTAGGTAGGGCAAAATATTTTTCGTGCCTTGATTTAATATCTGGTTTCCACCAAATCGAGTTAGATCTAAAATCAAGAGACATAACATCATTCTCTACGGACAAAGGATCATTTCGATTCAAACGTCTCCCGTATGGCATCAAAATAGCACCAAATTCCTTTCAACGAATGATGTCGATAGCATTTTGTGGTCTCTCACCACAACAAGCATTTCTGTATATGGATGACTTGGTAGTATTAGGTTGCTCGGAGAAACATATGTTGAAAAACCTTAAAGACGTTTTTTCAATTTGCCGTAAATACAATTTAAAACTCCATCCGGACAAATGCTCATTTTTCAGTCACGAAGTTACATATTTAGGGCATAAATGTACAGACAAGGGCATACTTCCAGATGATAGTAGCGATAGTAGAAGTAGTAGAAGCGCGATCTTAAACTATCCTAGACCTCAAAATGCCGATCAAACGAAAAGATTCGTTGCTTTCTGTAATTATTATAGGCGTTTTATTCCAAATTTTTCCGAGTATTCACGCCATCTATCACATTTAGGTCGAAAGAACATATCGTTTGTATGGAGTAATGAGTGTGAAACTGCATTTCAATATCTTAAAAACTGCCTACTGAGCCCGAATATTTTGCAATATCCCAACTTTCAAAGGAAATTTTGTATAACAACGGATGCTAGCAAGCATGCGTGTGGAGCCGTACTTAGCCAAGAGTACGAAGGAAAACAACTACCTGTTGCATATGCTTCTAGAGCTTTCACGAAAGGCGAAAGCAATAAATCAACCATAGAACAGGAGTTGGCTGCTATTCACTGGGCTATAACTCACTTTAAACCATATGTGTATGGAAAACAATTCCTAGTTAAAAGTGATCATAGACCACTTTCCTACCTTTTCTCAATGAAAAATCCGTCATCGAAACTAATACGCATGAGACTAGATTTAGAGGAATATGATTTCGTAATAGAGTATATTAGGGGAAAAGAAAACTATGCAGCAGACGCTTTGTCTCGCATTGATTTTTCTGAAATCAAACAAATACCAAGCCTTTCCAGCAATATTTTGAAAGTCACTACAAGACTTAAATCAAAAAAGAATTACTTAGACATAAACACGCCCAACACGATACCCCAAGTCCGTTGCCCTCAGTCCGGAAATTCAAAAATTTATGAAGCACTAAATTTAAAAGAGATAAGAAAATGTGCATGCATTAGTCTTAAAGACTTCAATTTAAAAATAAAAAAAAGGTAAACAAATAATATGCACAATAAAAAGGAACGACTTTATTGTCAATGGGAATATTGATCTAGATCAACTATTCCCAAAGCTTGAAAAAATAGCTGGTAATAAAGGAATAAAGAGGTTCCAGCTCTCACTTGGTGATGAAATATTTAATAAAATCCGGATAAATAAATTTAAAGAAAAAGGAAACGCGTTATTAAAGACAATAGAAATTGTGCTTATACCTAGGATAACAATAATAAAAGACGAGGATGAAAAACTAAAAATTCTAAAAAAATACCACGATGATCCTGTTTTTGGTGGCCACTCAGGAATCACGAGGCTAACTAGTAAGATAAAATACTACTACTGGAAAAACATGACCAGAGAAATTAAAAGATATGTCAAATCGTGTGATCAGTGCAAGAAGAGTAAATCGTTTTCTAAAACAAAGGAGGCAATGATACTTACTCCAACACCAATTAGTGCCTTTGACACGGTATTAATTGACACTATTGGACCATTACCAAAAACTGAAAATGGTAGCGAATACGCAATCACGATAGTTTGTGACTTAACTAAGTACTTGGTTACAATACCAGTCCAAAATAAAAGTGCAAAGGCGGCGGCTAAAGCAATATTTAGTGGTTTTATTCTGACATACGGACTCATGAAGAAAATTCTAACGGACATGGGAACAGAATACAAAAACCAATTATTTCAAGAATTGTGTGACCTTCTAAAGATTGAAAAGGTCAACTCTACTGCCTATCATCACCAAACATTAGGATCTGTGGAACGCGTACACAGAACATTTAATGAATATATAAGATCTAACATATCCATCAATAAAAATGATTGGGATGAATGGGTTACAATTTTTACGTATTGTTACAATACCACACCCTCGACAGTGCACGGTTACTGTCCATTTGAACTAGTATTTGGAAAAGTACCAAATACAATAGATTTCTTACAGCAACCTGAAATCGACCCCCTTTACAATGTAGACGCATATGACAAGGAGATAAAGTACAGACTAGAAGTAGCACAGAATAGAGCTAGGCAAATGTTAGAACAGTCAAAGGTAGCTCAAAAACGACAGTACGATAATAACCTGAATGAAATCGATTTAGCCATAGGAGATTTAGTACTTTTAGAAAATAATGCAGGACATAAGCTAGATAAGTTATACATGGGCCCATTTAAAGTAATAAAAATAGATAATAGGAATAACTGTACGATAACGGATGACAATAAGAAAATCTCGAAAGTACATAAAAATAGACTAAGGAAATATAATCTTAAATAGACTTTGTTTTTTTGTAAACGAATAAACGAATACATAAAAATAAAATGTATATCTCTATTGTTATACTTTTACTTGATTTAATTAGAAAGAAAACATACATACATAATTAAGCTAATTTATATCGTTTGCTACAGATATTAATAATAAATATTAATAATTAATAAAGTTTAAAACAATGAAAAACACAGAAGTTAATAAACTCATGAATTAGAATTAATTTCGTAATAAAATACAAGATTTCGTACAAAAAAAAAAGAAAAAAAAAAAAAAAAAAAAATTTTAGAATGACCTTGTTTTACATATATATTAATATATATAATAGAATAAGAAAGAATGAAACAATTGTAACAACATATAATAACAAGATCATTCTTGGAAAAACGGGAGGTGTAGTTTGCTTATTTGCCTACATGAACATTCCGGGCGTTGTATCAGGTGACGAGCATTGCTCGCTACCTGATGCGACGCTGATGCAATGTGCAATTCGGCATACTACGTTCCCACGTTATGGACTCCACAAAATATGTTGTGGAGAAGGGACACTTAGATATAACTGAAATAAACTTATTCATTCGAATAATTAACAGCAAACTGACAACAAGTGTTTGGTCTTTCATTTATTCAATCTCAATAAATACATATTACTACAGTTCAATTACTCGAAGTAAAGCGGAATTCTGCTCGAGAATTTGCTTGATGAGTTCATCCATTTTTTAAATTCTCTATATTAACTTCACTTGCCCGTGGGTCGGTCGGTCGTCGGTCGTCTGTCGTGGAATCTTGCGATCAATTCTTAACCCACTTCCCAAAGCCCGATTTTATTGAAATTTTGCACACATGTGTCTTTCCGGAGACAGCACTTTCTATTAAAAAACGGGGTCGGGGGGCTCCCATACAAATATTTTACAAAATTTTACTCGATTTTCTCCAAATTTTATACACATGTGTATCTCTGATAGGCAACACTTTTTGTAAAAAATTTGGAGACCACGGGCCCCGGGTTCGTGGGACCCCATATTTTTTTTTTAAAAATAACCCGATTTTCTTTAAATTTTATATACATATATTAAATATTATTGCACACATGTGTCTTTCCGGAGACAGCACTTTCTATTAAAAAACGGGGTCGGGGGGCTCCCATACAAATATTTTACAAAATTTTACTCGATTTTCTCCAAATTTTATACACATGTGTATCACTGATAGGCAACACTTTTTGTAAAAATTTTGGAGACCACGGGCCCCGGGTTCGTGGGACCCCATATTTTTTTTTTAAAAATAACCCGATTTTCTTTAAATTTTATATACGCGTGTATCTCCGATAGGGAACACTTCTTGTACAAATTTTGGAGACCCTGGGCCTCGGGTTCGTGGGGCCCAATAAAATTAAAAAAAAATTAACCCGATTTTCTTCAAATTTTATATACGCGTTTATCTCCGATAGGCAACACTTTTTGTAAAATTTTTGGAGACCCCATTGTGCCCAAAATTAACCCGAATTTTTTTAAATTTTATATACGTATGTATCTCCGATGGACAACACTTTTTGCAAAAATTTTGGTGGCCGGGGTCGAGGGGCCCCATAAAAATTTTTCAAAGAAATTAACCCGATTTTCTTCAAATACCTCATACCTTCATACACCTCTATATCTCCGATGGACCAAATTTTTTTTAAAGTTTTTGGAGTGAACGGGCCCTGAGGGCGAAGGGGTGCCCACATAAATTTTTTAAAATTTAGCTCGATTTTCTTCAAATTTTTAACACATGTGTATCACTGATGGACAAAACTTTTTGTAAATTTGTTGGAGTGATAGGGCCCTGAGACCCGTGTGGTGTCCATGTAAATTTTTTAAAAAATTAGCCCGATTTTCTTCAAATTTTAACACATACCTATCTCCTATTAGAGAATTTATATGAAAATTTTTATGGGTTGTTTTTTTTTTGGTTAAGAAAAACAAACAACTTTTCACTTTTGTTTTTTTTCCACTATCCTCATCGCCAAAATCTGTTACCTTTTTATGATGAAGGTAGCGCTAAAAGATAACACAGTTCTTAATCAAATTGATAAACAAAAGGTTTTCTTTATTTGTCCTAAAATAACCATGTGGTTGAAACACACCAAATTCACAACTGAATAAAATAAAAGATCTTCTCATAATTCTAATAAACATTATTATTATTATTCGTTGCCCTGGTAACAATATCATTAATAGATATTTCAATAGTTTCATGATCACTAATTTTTAATTTTGTTTTAACTACCGCACTAATGTTATAATAATCATTGACTATCACATAATCAATTAACGTTCTTGATATTTTTGTAATTCTAGTATAATCTGCCACAATTTGTTTAAGTTCACAGTCATTAATAATTTGACTAATATTGTCCTTATTTACATCATTTGTAAGCCAATTTATATTCATATCACCACATATACAAGTTTTTCCATTATATTCACTAATTTGATTTAAACGCTCATTTAAATCTCTAAAAAATTATGTAATTTAGCCCAAATATTTCGGCGCTCTATAAAAAAACAGCCAAATAAATAATATGGTGCATATATGTAACTTTAACACTCAACCACCAAAAATCCATATTTATTGCAACACAATTCATATTTTCAATATTCCAATAATCCTTAATATAAATGCCAACACCACCAGTATAACGAGAACTCGAATTACATCTAACTAATTTGTAATTATTAATTGCTTCTAACGAATCTATGTCCAATTCAGATAAATGAGTTTCACTTAGGAAAATAAATTCAAATTCACTATTTTGCACCACATTCTCCAATTCACTAAAGTTATTATTCAATCCTTGAATGTTTAAGTATACACATTTAATGTGGTTTAATTGCTAATTACTGCATCTACTCTGTTGCTGCTTTAATTATTATTATCTGAATTTTTTTAACGCATGAATCTTAAAAATTGCGGCCACCTTCAAAAGAACTTCAAAGGACCGTCAAAAGACCCAGAAGATCCCAAACAAGACCCTCAACCCCAAAAAAACCATCAAAATATTACCAAAAGTACTTTTAATTTGAGTAGCGCTGATAATGGCCAAATTCCAGACCCCATTGGCCAGATCCCAGAATTTCCATAGGAACAAATCTTATATTCGCATATTAGTCCTACATTCCGAGTTTCATACGAATCGCTTGAGAAATGTCTTGGTTCCCAAAATTCCAGACCCCATTGGCCAGATCCCAGAATTTCCATAGGAACAAATCTTATAGTCGCATATTAGTCCTACATTCCGAGTTTCATACGAATCGCTTGAGAAATGGCTTGGTTCCCGAAATTCCAGCCCCTATAGGCCAGATACCAGAATTTCCATAGGAACAAATCTTATAGACGCATATTAGTCCTACATTCCAAATTTCATACGAATCGCTTGAGAAATGGCTTGGTTGTCAAAATTCCAGACCCCATTCGCCAGATCCCAGAATTTCCATAGGAGCTGTGGCCGTAGTAATATAATATATATATATATATTATATATATATATAAGTTAACAGGAAATAGATCAACTTTCCACAGTGCACTGGCAAATCGTTCCCACGACACAATTTCCGTCCAATCCACCTGCAGACAAAATACCTGGAATTGCATGCGACGAAACTTCTAACTTGCATTTGCATTGAGTGCAATGCTTTTGCTGACCTATCAAATTATAATTAATAAATGCATGTGGAGTACCCAAATGTCTTTTAGTTTTAGTTCTCACTTTGTAACTTACTCATTTAATTTTATAATAAAGAATAGGCAGTACGCCTGAAAATATATTTTTTTGCCAAAGTAAACGTATATTTCTTTAACTGGCGCCCGAGCAGGGACCGTGAAGTTAACCGTTCAGTCATAACGCGAATCGATAGTAATTAACAAAGTGGACACCAAGCCACAAAATTAGTGCTAGTGCGTGAAGTGGAAAACAAGCCACAAAATTAGTGCTGGTTCGTGAAGTGGACACCAAGCCACAAAATTATTGCTAATTCGTGAAGTGGACACCAAGCCACAAATATAGTGCTAGTGCGTAAAGTGGACACCAAGCCACAGGAAAAGTGCAAGTACGACATAATACGAAAAAAGTACGACAAATTGGACACCAGGCCAAAAGTTGTACAACGTGGACATCAAGCCACGAGACTGAACAGTATTTGTGTAGAAGAAAAGAGGCCCCCGAGTAGTCCAGGTTCATCAGGACAAAAAGGAGTTCAGGATAGAGAGCAGCCGCCCCAACCAACAATCACGGTCCAACACCCTATATCGTTATGAAAATACAAGTAGCTATACTTTTGTAAGTCAATTAATTCAATTTGGTCTTGTTATAATTAATAACACTTATATTTTTACAAATCAACCAAATCAAATTTATTATTAATAAAACTTATATTTTTACAAATCAACCAAATCAAATTTTTGAAATACAACAAATTCAACGAAGTTTTGGTCTCGTTATCATTAACATCCATATTTTTATAAATCATCGGTCTCATTATCAGTGCTTCAATCGAAGTTCGTTTTATTATTGCTCCAATAAAGTTTCTGTTATTACAAATAAAACGAAATGGCAAACCCAAATAATTTAGTCAGGCCACCTCGTTTGATAATTCCACAGGAAAACGCTAATCCTGCACCTCCTCTTCCTCCTCCAGTTCCTAACCAAGTTAACGACGACATGATCCGATTCATAACAAGATTAGTGACAGAAACACTTCAAATTCAGGGACGACAGATATTTAACTCAATAATGAACCCAGCTTCAGACATCAATAATGATTTTGATCAACCGATCAATACTAGGGATGCGAACTTGTCCGACATGGATAAAATCCCAGATGTAGTTAAGAGTCTGCGAGAATTTTCGGGTCAACCTCAGGAATTTAATTCCTGGAAGAAAAGTGTCGAGAGGATTCTCAAGATATACGAACACCTCAAGGGCACCCCCAAGTATTATGGTATCTTGTCTGTCGTCAGAAATAAAATATCTGGCCATGCAGATATAGCATTAGAATCCTATAACACCCCATTAAATTGGGATAAGATTTCTAAATGCTTGACTCTGCATTATGCAGACAAGAGAGACATAGGAACACTCGAGTACCAGATGACAACCCTGGTACAGGGAAACAACACGATACCTGAATTTTATCAGTCCGTGTACCACCATCTATCACTTATCCTCAATAAACTCGGTTGTATGGATATGAGTCAAGAATCGTTAAACAATATGACCCAATGTTATCGAGATAAGGCACTCGATACATTTGTTAGAGGGTTGAAAGGTGATCTCCCCAGATTACTTAGCATAAGGGAACCTGCGGACTTGCCGCAAGCCCTGCACCTTTGCCTAAAACTCCAGAACGTTAATTTTAGGACTCAACACGCTAATAACTCTCAGTCTACTATTCGCAAAACTTTTCAGCAAATACCTCCTCCAGTTCCTCATAGAAGAATCAATTTTCCACATCCAACTCCTGTTCCAGCCCCTAGGCGAGAGTTCTTTCCGCAATTGTTACATAATCCAGTCATCCTCAGCCACCTCATTTCCAGAGAAACCCACAATATCAATACAGACCGTTCCAACAAAACCACCGGTTGCCACCGAATCAACGTGAACTTCCTCCCAAACCTGTGGATATAGATTATTCCGTTAAAACTCAGAAAGTAAATTATGTAAACAGACCCAGAAACCAACCAATTGCACAGAAACGAGATCATTCACAACAAGTTCATCAATAAAATGCAACGGGTCTACCACACAGGAGAATCCAACGTCGAAGAACAAGAAATAGAACAATACGAAGACATAATAAGTCAGGAAGACCAAAACCATGACCAAACTCTTGAACACTACAATGCTGATCAAGCGGATGAACAATACATGGACCAACCACAACAACTTGACGATATCTATTTTTTAGATTAAAGCTCTCTTCGCTTCCTTATTTTGAGCACGTTGCGAAGAGTGGCCTAGTCTATAAATTTTTAATCGATACTGACTCGAATAAAAATTATATCCAACCACGTCATATACGAAATCCTCTCCCTAACGAAAAATGTTTCTACGCTAATTCCGTTGGGGGAAATATCAAAATAACCCACCATAGCCTTATTCCTCTTTTTGGCACCGAAATAGGTCATTTAAAATTTTTTATACTTCCTAGCCTTATTTCATTCGACGGTATAATAAGCAACGATACTCTTAAAAATTTGAATGCGGTCATTCGCATAAAAGATAATTACATGCGAATTCATGAGAACACTTTTATTCAACTCAAACAACATGCTACTGAAACCGTCAATAACGTAAACATCAGAACTTCCCATTTAAACAAATAAGACTCAACCAACCTTATTAAAACCATTAACAATTACCCTAATCTCTTCTCTGACCCAGACGAAAAATTGACCTATACAACTACAGTTAAAGGAGAAATTCGTACCACATGTTCCAAACCAATTTATTCCAAATCATACCCATACCCGAGAGCACTAAAGGAAGAAGTCGACAAGCAAATCAATGAATTACTCGAAGATGGTATCATTAGACCATCCAAGTCCCCATATAACTCACCGGTTTGGATCGTCCCCAAAAAAATGGACGCATCTATGAGAAGAAATATCGTCTCGTGATAGACTACAGAAAATTAAATTCAGTAACTATCGCAGATAGATACCCAATTCCGGAAATCAACGAAGTTCTCGCCAACCTCGGTGACAATAGCTGGTTTACGATAATCGACTTGAACAGCGGATTTCATCAGATTCTTCTTAAAGAATCCGACATTTAGAAAACCGCCTTCTCAATAAATAATGGCAAGTTTGAATTCACACGTCTCCCTTTCGGCCTCAAGAATGCCCCAGCTATTTTCCAAAGAACTCTTGATGACATTCTAAGAGAGCACATAGGGAAACGTTGCTATGTGTATATCGACGATATTGTCATCTTCGCCAAGACTAAAACTGAACATCTGAAAAATCTTAAAGCTGTGTTCGAGACATTAGAACGGGCCAATATGAAAATCCAGTTGAACAAATGTGAATTTTTCCAAGAAGAAATTGAGTTCTTAGGATTTATCATAGGAAAAAACGGGATTAAGACCAATCCAAAGAAAGTTCAGGCCATTGTTGAACTAGCAGTCCCAAAAACTCTCAAAGATTTACGCTCATTTTTAGGTATGTCAGGCTATTATCGCCGCTTCATTAAAGATTACGCGAAAATAGCGAAACCCCTGACATCCCTTTTAAGAGGGGAAGACGGACGAGTGTCCAAGCACCTCTCTAAAAACAAAATCATTGAATTTGACACAGACGCAATAAACTCCTTTCAGAAAATTAAAGAATCATTAGTCTCACAAGAAGTTACTTTAAATTATCCTGACTTTAACCAAGAATTCGAACTCACGACAGACGCATCAAATTATGCCATAGGCGCTGTCTTATCTCAGGACAATAAACCAATAACGTTTCTGTCAAGGACATTGAACACAACAGAAGAACATTACGCCACTAACGAGAAAGAGATGCTTGCAATAATTTGGGCTCTCAACTCGCTTAGGAATTTCCTATACGGATAAAAAAAGGTAAAAATCTACACGGATAACCAACCACTAACGTACGCCCTCAGCAACAGAAACACTAACCACAAGATGAAGCGATGGAAAGCTATCCTCGAAGAGTACAATTATGAATTAAAGTACAAACCGGGAAAAACAAATATAGTCGCAGACGCTTTATCACGACTTCCACAGACGACAAAGGTAAATTCAATGACAATGACAGTACACAGCGATGATAGTTCTTCGCACAATTTAATTCCAACAGTTGAAACCCCCATTAACGCCTTCCGTAATCAACTCATTCTTAAAATCGGAGAAGAAACTAGCCATCAATTCCTTATTCCATTCCCAACCTACCATAGGCATATTTTTATTCAACCAAATTACACCGATACAGATATCATAAACATATTAAAAAAATTCCTTAATCCCAGCAACATAAACGGTCTATTAACAAAGGAAGAAATTATGGGTCAAATACAAAATATTTACCCACTCCACTTTGCAAGTTTTAAAGTTAGGTTCACACAATCCATGGTCGAAAATGTTGCTGATGAAAATGAACAAGAAGAAAAGATTTTAAAAATTCATCGCAGAGCGCATGGTAACCCCGATGAAAACCGAAAGCAACTACTCGAAAATTTTTACTTCCCAAAAATGGCAGCAAAGATTAAAAGATTAGTGAAAAATTGCAAAACGTGTAAGGAGAATAAATATGAAAGCATCCCAACAAACCTATTCTTGGACCAACCCCTATCCCAAATTATCCTGGTCACACAGTACACTTTGACATTTTTTCGACAGAAAAAGTTTTAGTTCTGACTGCCTTATGTAAACTTACGAAGTTTGCAAAAACTTAAATAATCCAATCAAGAGCTGTAACAGATATTAGGCAACCACTTCGAGAAATGCTATTCTCATTCGGCATCCCTGAAAATATAGTTATCGACAACGAGCTAGCACTTAATTCAGCGACTATTACATCCATGATTGAAGACGAACTAGGAATACGCATTCATAAGACCCCGCCATACAAAAGTGAGGTAAATAGACAGATTGAGCAGTTCCATTCCACTCTTTCCGAGATTATGCGATGTATGAAAGCCGAACAAACTCCCCGCTCCTTTGAAGAGCTACTTGAAAATGCAACAAACGAATATAACTTTACAGTCCATTCAACAACTCGTAAGAAACCAGTTGAACTCTTTCTTGGCCGATCACCTAGAATAACCCCCGAAGAATTTGAAAACAATCGCCAACAAAATATAGACAAAATCATCAAAAAACAACAAAAAGACATTAAGTATCATAATAAAAAACGAAAACCACCCAAAACTTACAACCCAGGAGATATCATTTTCGTTAAGCACAATAAAAGATTAGGTTCGAAATTAACGTTTAGATACAGACAAGAAATAGTAAAAGAAAATAAAAATACAGTCGTAATAACAGAATCAGGAAAAACAGTACACAAAAGCCATATAAGAAACTGATTGACAACCATACACCACTTCTTTCCTACTTTCAGACATATACTTTTTATTGCAACAGGAGAAATTCAAATTTTGGATTTCTCGAATTCACAATTTGTTTCCCTACACATCGGGCAAGCAAAAATACAAAACGGGAACCTAAAACTGATCCACGAAATTGACATCGACCAATACGAGCAATTCCTGACTAACATTAATCCAACTCTAGAACTAAACGAAACGAAAAACGATTCCCTATATCCCTACCTCTCACATGAATACCAGCGAATAAAAAATTTAATCCGTAATCTTAAACCACAAAAAACGAAAAGATCTTTAAATTTCATAGGCTCTGCGTGGAAGTGGATTGCCGGTAATCCCGACCACGATGATTACATGACAATAAAAAGAAAAATGAACAATTTACTTGTTAATTCTAATGACCAAATTATAATCAATAGCTTACACAATGAAAGAATCAACAATATAACAAAAATTACGAACGAGATCGAAGCAATGCTAAAAGATAACAAATTTATGAATAAAGAAATTATATCACAACTTCAATATAAGTTTAAAATCGTAAAGGAAGAATTACAAAATATTAATTTAGCTATTCATTGGGCAAAATTAGGCATTGTCAATTCATTTATCCTTTCAAAGGAAGAAATAAGCCTAGCCATCAAAACTTTAAATAAAGAAAATATTCCTAAAACTGATCCACGAAATTGACATCGACCAATACGAGCAATTCCTGACTAACATTAATCCCACTCTAGAACTAAACGATACGAAAAACGATTCCCTATATCCCTACCTCTCACATGAATACCAGCGAATAAAAAATTTAATCCGTAATCTTAAACCACAAAAAACGAAAAGATCTTTAAATTTCATAGGCTCTGCGTGGAAGTGGATTGCCGGTAATCCCGACCACGATGATTACATGACAATAAAAAGAAAAATGAACAATTTACTTGTTAATTCTAATGACCAAATTATAATCAATAGCTTACACAATGAAAGAATCAACAATATAACAAAAATTACGAACGAGATCGAAGCAATGCTAAAAGATAACAAATTTATGAATAAAGAAATTATATCACAACTTCAATATAAGTTTAAAATCGTAAAGGAAGAATTACAAAATATTAATTTAGCTATTCATTGGGCAAAATTAGGCATTGTCAATTCATTTATCCTTTCAAAGGAAGAAATAAGCCTAGCCATCAAAACTTTAAATAAAGAAAATATTCCCTTTTCTACCATAGAAGAGGCCTTAAATTTTGCCGAAATTAAAATCATAACTAATTCAGTTTCCATTTTGTATATTGTCAACATTCCGATAACAGACTTTAATGTTTATGAACAAATTTTACTTAAACCTGTAAAAAGAAACGGGATAGCTACAGAAATTAACTATAAGCAAGTTGCAAAAAATAACGAAGACATATTCGGAATAATCAATGAATGTAAATCTATTAATTATATTTCAATCTGTAATAAAAAAAAAATATTGTAAACATTAAAAACTCCACATGTATTCCCAATTTGTTAAAAAGTAAAATAGCAACATGCAACTCAATAAATAGTCAACACCTCCCCACGATCGAGGAAATTTCACCAGGTATAATACTACTGAATGATTTCAACGGAACTCTAGAAGCCGAAGCCACACACCGGAACCTTACTGGAACCTTCCTAATCAAGTATGGAAAAACCAATATCACAGTCAATAACAGGATATTCACTGCACAAGAAGTATCTACGCATACCATCCTCCCAGCAGTCCTACAACAAATCCCTAAACAAAAGGAATTTCACAAACTACTATCTCTAGATATGATGGGCGAATTGCATATCAACAAACCAGGTTCAACGACCTTCCATACTTTTAAGCGATTGAGGACCATCGCATTTAGAAGGGGAAGAGTTAACAGGAAATAGATCAACTTTCCACAGTGCACTGGCAAATCGTTCCCACGACACAATTTCCGTCCAATCCTCCTGCAGACAAAATACCTGGAATTGCATGCGACGAAACTTCTAACTTTGCATTTGCATTGAGTGCAATGCTTTTGCTGACCTATCAAATTATAATTAATAAATGCATGTGGAGTACCCAAATGTCTTTTAGTTTTAGTTCTCACCTTGTAACTTACTCATTTAATTTTATAATAAAGAATAGGCAGTACGTCTGAAAATATATTTTTTGCAAAAGTAAACGTATATTTCTTTAAACTATATATATATATATGTGTATATATATAGTTATATTTGTAGTTATATACATATATAGTTACATACATATAGTTATACACATATATAGTTACATACATATAAAAAATAACAATAGAAAACGAGGCATAAAATTATCAAAAGTGAATAACAGTGTAACCAATTTGTACAACAGTGTAACCAATGTGTACAACAGCGTAACCAATGTGTACAACAGTGTAACCAATGTGTACAACAGAGCAATAACAATGTAACGCTGTGAAAATTGTTACCCCCTCCGTAAAAAAGCTTCACTACAAAAATGGGTACAATCAAACCTACCTCAGAATATTTGGAGTCAAAAACTGATTTTTCCTTAAAAGTTCAAGAGTGGGCGTGTTTTGGTGTGGGCGGGCCTTATGTTGATGTCAAATGAAAGCTGAAAGTTTTTTATGGGCCTGTCCCAATAATCATGGAAGGTGGATCAATTTATACTCATTACAAATGATTCAGTTTTTTTTTAAAGTATAGGTGAGGATGTGATTTTCCTCGCTCAATTGTTTTATGTTTAGAAATGAATTTTTCCTTTTAAAGGTGTTCTTGACAATTATGGGTACACTATTATAAATTACTGTGCGCTTAATTTATTTATATCTTTCAATAAAATTATATTGAGATAGGAATTTTTTCTTTTAAAAAGCATTTTGAAAATTATAGATTTTGTTAAATACAGTGTCCTCAATTAATTTAAATTTAGATAGGAGTTTTTCCTTTTAAACAGCTGCATCATGATATATCATGTAATTATATATGAAAAAACTCATTCATCGGCAAATATGTGTTTTAAGGAATTTAATTTTTTTGAATTTCCCCCCCCCCCCCTCGACCCAACACATCATATGAAATGTAATAAAAATTCCTTCCGTCCTATAAAAGGTTAACTTTTATTTTACTTTAAACAATTAAACTTTAAAGTACTTTAAACAATCTGATTTTGTGATTTCAGTTTCTATCTAACACGAGGACAAAAGTAGGAGACAAAATTTAGTCGTTCGGAAGTTGAATTGAAAATGTGATGTGAGCTATTAGTCATTTCCTCACAACCACTCGCCTACATTGACAACTCGTTATTCGACTGTCGAATTAATGAAGTGAGTAACACACGCTGTGATGTAAGATGAATTATGAACAGAAAACGTAAGATGTATCGTCGTACAATGTCAATTAACCCATTGCTTAAGGATGGGACGAATGGTGTCGCCGCAATACCACATAACCCAAATACAACTTGATCAATCTTCCGTTCAAGTTAGGCCACGTCCATAAAAATATTACGACTGTGTAGAACTACTTTTCACCTTTCATACGATACCCACTCTAAAACATACCCCCTGCTTTTTTTTTGGCTCCAACCTTGTCGAGTTTGGTTGGATTGAATCCAATTTTCTAAGAGATGAAAGGCATTTTTATTACCTTTCATTTGATAATAATTTACCCCATGACATCCCTTAAAACAATGTGACCCATATACAACTTGATCAATTTCCGTTCATATTATTTATTTTTAATTATTTTCACCTTTTATTCGATACGAATATTTAGTCCCGCCCACTTTTAAACACGCCTTCTACTGAAATTTCATGAGAGTTAGTTGTTGACCCTAACCACCTAACTCTGTCGAGGGGGGTTGAATTAAAACCAATTTTTTAAAACACATGTATTTGCCCTTTTATTTAATAAATAAATTTATTCAAGACAGAAAATTTATTATTAAAAGAACTTAACACCAAAACTTCGATCTACATTTATTAATTCACACTTCCCTTTTTCTTCAAGAGCTCTTAAAACCTTTAATAATATTGATTCATCCATGTGCCTAAACTCTGTTTGGGCGAAAATATCGTCATTACAAATCTCATACAGTGTAAAAACGGTGTTGAGATGACCAGTTCCATGCACCCAGTCATATATCATATCACTGTATTCAGCTATGGTGTGCCAGTGTAATTGCCAATTTGTTCTGCGCTTATCCACTGGGTTAGCATGGCCGGAATTTTGTAAACTTTCCAAAACCATAATTATAAATTCACTAGAAATTTTCCTATTTAATAATTCATTGTAAAAAAGTGGAAAATGATCATTAACACATAAATTAAACTTGTTTACGGATTTCATATATTTCAAAAACAAATCACACCATGCCTTTATTTGCTGCCTTCTAGTATGCTCATGAGGCTGAAATCTAAAATAGTGAAATCAAACATATAAATGAGAAGTGGTTTTAAGTATTAAATTATTTATTACGTAAAAAACGGAGGGAAATTGTACTCCCATGGCCACTCAAATTCTGACATTTTTGATTTCTAAATACAATTGGAACTTTCTACAAATATATTAGCTGTATTTTAATTGAATTCGAATTGGGAATTTGATAACCTGCTGTTTGGCTGGTTTTGGCTGTTTTTGACATTCGAATTCGGATTCCAAATAAAATAAACCTATTCTTAAATTGAACAGACGATTCAACGGTTGTCTATGTAAATTATAAAAAGTATTTCTATACCATAGTATTCCTCAGGGGGCCCTATTCTCGAATTCCGCATCTATTTTCCACATGTGGACTTCTGTCAAAATTCAAAAAAACGTTCGGAAATTGTAAATGACGTATTCTTGAATTCCCCACCAAGGGAAAAATATCCTACTAAGGGAAAATTTCCTAATGGGTATTTGCATGTGGAAAAATTCCCCATGTAGATTAAACGTCAAAATTGTTAGACATATTTAAAATTTTATTGAGAATAGCAGTTCAAATTAAATTAAAAGGAATAAAAATGGAAAGTGCAATAAAAAAACGAACCGGTTACGTATCGAGCAATCAGAAAGAGGCGCTAATAAATTTTATAGATAGCCACAAAGAAATATTAATAAAAAAATGGGATAGTTCTAACACACTAAAAGAAGCAGCAAAAACTTGGGAGCAAGCTGCAAACATGCTAAATGCTATACCAGGTTCCAATAAATCGTGGCAAAATTGGAGGATAGTAAGCTTTTTTGTGTATATTTCATATTGTGTATAAAACCTAATTAACACATATACATCTCTTTAGTGTTGGCAGGATATGAGGAACGAAGTCCGCGCAAAACTGTCCCACAACAAAAGAAATTTAACAGCGACTGGTGGGGGTGGGGGCACCCAGTATTGTATTTCTAAATGATTTAGAAGAAAAAATAAAATAAATTATTGGAGAAACCTGCGTTTCTGGGCATACAAATGTTAACGAAAGTGATGCACAATTGGTGTGTAATTGCGTTACTTAATAATTTAGTTATGTGTATTATAATAATTTCTATTTTTCTTAGTGTTTACCTCCTGAAGAAATGTATACTAACAATGAAGACGTTCATTCAGGTAGCATAGCTACAGAGGATATGTTTCCTGAATATTTAGATGATTCGGCTACGGTGATTCAACAGAAATTGTAAATGACGTATTCTTGAATTCCCCACCAAGGGAAAAATATCCTACTAAGGGAAAATTTCCTAATGGGTATTTGCATGTGGAAAAATTCCCCATGTAGATTAAACGTCAAAATTGTTAGACATATTTAAAATTTTATTGAGAATAGCAGTTCAAATTAAATTAAAAGGAATAAAAATGGAAAGTGCAATAAAAAAACGAACCGGTTACGTATCGAGCAATCAGAAAGAGGCGCTAATAAATTTTATAGATAGCCACAAAGAAATATTAATAAAAAAATGGGATAGTTCTATCACACTAAAAGAAGCAGCAAAAACTTGGGAGCAAGCTGCAAACATGCTAAATGCTATACCAGGTTCCAATAAATCGTGGCAAAATTGGAGGATAGTAAGCTTTTTTGTGCATATTTCATATTGTGTATAAAACCTAATTAACACATATACATCTCTTTAGTGTTGGCAGGATATGAGGAACGAAGTCCGCGCAAAACTGTCCCACAACAAAAGAAATTTAACAGCGACTGGTGGGGGTGGGGGCACCCAGTATTGTATTTCTAAATGATTTAGAAGAAAAAATAAAAGAAATTATTGGAGAAACCTGCGTTTCTGGGCATACAAATGTCAACGAAAGTGATGCACAATTGGTGTGTAATTGCGTTACTTAATAATTTAGTTATGTGTATTATAATAATTTCTATTTTTCTTAGTGTTTACCTCCTGAAGAAATGTATACTAACAATGAAGACGTTCATTCAGGTAGCATAGCTACAGAGGATATGTTTCCTGAATATTTAGATGATTCGGCTACGGTGATTCAACAGAAACTACAAACAGATACGAACGTTGAGGCTATATTACCGGTCCAATCCACCACACAAATTAATAACGTCAAACCTCCAGTACCTCCAGTCAGAAGTAGGTTAAATTTTTATATTTGGCTTTCAAATATATATAGGTAATAATTATTCTAATAATTTTAGAACGCAAACGGAGTGTCGCAGCCAATCGTCTAACCCAGACAATCAATACGACTGAAACCATCAACAAGATGATCGCGAAAAAAATGGAGAATAATGAAGCGTATCGAAAAACAAAATTGGAACTCTTAGAGAGGATGGTGAAGGCTAAAGAGCGAAGCTGCTTAGCAAAGACAAGAATAGCAACGAGCCTAGAGGATATCGCAAGAAGAACCAAACAATTATCGGACCATCTAATAACTCACCAATAAACAATACGAATTAAAAATATGAATAAGATATATATTTGAGATAATAAAAAACTAAATGAATTGATTTAAATATAATCATAGTTTAATTCAATTTAAATAAGTAAAATCATTCTGAAAAATATCTAGATACTAGAGTTTGTTGTAATTTTCTTCCGGCTAATAGTTGCGGGTTAACATTATGATTTTGACGATCGGCTATTATATTTTCTCCTTCGTAAATATTCAATCCATCTAAAAGATCTTCGTTTTCTTCCGGTAGAACATCATCCAAATTATTTTCGATGCTCATATTGTGGAGAGCACAGCATGCATTTATAATTTTCGTTGCAGTTTCTGGCGTATAGTGTAAAACGCGATGTTTCAATAAGCATCGAAATCTCATTTTAAGAACACCATTGAGTCTTTCAATGATGCTTCTTGTAGCCATTTGCTTCAAGTTGTACCTCCTTTCCGGACTTCCATCGGTTACATTTTTAATTGGAGGAAGCATCCATGGTCGGAGGGCGTAACCAGAATTACCTATAAGATTACTACAATGATTTTTATCATTCATTTAAATATATTGACAACTTACACAGTAAATAATAGTTCCCGGGGTACCTTCATACAATGTCTCCATCGAAGACAAAACTTTCGAAGTATTCCAAATGTAACTGTCGTGACTCGTGTAACTCGTGTCGTTCACATTTATAATTTTTAGGTCAGCGTCACATATCTATAAATAAATTTTGGTTTATAAAATGGTGTTCATTCAAGTTCATTCTTGCCAGTTGAACATTAATGGAGTCATACCCCTTTCTAATAACGTAAATGTACTCTGGATACGCAGTATTTTCCTTAGTAGGTGGTACAATTGCAACATGGGTGCAATCTATGCAACCAATGACGCCCGGAAATCTAAAATTATCGTAAAACCTATAAAATAATATACCACATTATTGTATGAGAAAATTTATTTGGTCATTACTTATTACGAACTTTTGTCGTGCTGCATTCAAATCGTTTAAGTCCTTGTGAAAATGCACTTTCTCATCGAAAAACCCACTGGAATAGATTGCATCAATAACTTCATGTAGGCTCCGGCTTACCGATGATTGACTCATTGATATGTTGAAGTTTTCCCCAACATCTTTCTGGTAACTACCAGCCGCAAAAAACCTCAATGATCCTAAAATCTTTAAAAAAAAATTCAAAAATTAGTTTATAATGTTCTACTTACTTTTTCTTCCGGACTCAATAAACTACATCTTGCGCGATCAACAATAAAAGGGCTTAAATAGTTGACCACCTCATCCGCCATAGATTTATTAATTCTAAATATTTAGTTTAATAAGTTTAGTTTCAGCTAAATCAAAACAATCCCGTGGTTGTCGCACAGTGCGGTTAAAATCCATTTGCTCAGCTTGTTCCATTGCAGAATTTGCGAATATAACGCCCAATTCGTCTAATCCAGCCATTTTAATTTTATTTCACACAAATATTTCCGTAATATTAATAATATTCACAAACAAACAAAGTACATGTGGAATTTATGCGTGGAAATACTCAAGGAATTTGATAGGGATTTTGACAGAACTCCACATGTGGAAACAGATGTGGAATTCGAGAATAGGGCCCCTGGCCATATTCTCCACTTTTGCTAAGTCTAGATTTAATCTCGAAATAACTAAATCTAGATTTAAGATCGATTTAATAAAAATTTCGATTTAATGTTTTTCGATTTTATTTTAAATTCTTCACAACAAAAACATCGTCGCGTAATTTAGCACTCTACATTTAGGCGTTAAATCATCGAACGTGCGTTCACTACATATATTAGCTGCATTTTATTTGCCGAGGAATAAGGAATTACAACAACAATTTGTTATGGAGGGAGTCCCACTAGGTTCTGCCACTAGCAAGGACATTACGACACGCTCGCGGTTGCTCGGTCTAGCTCGTCGGACGGGCGGTTCTTGTCTCTTGCCAGTGACACCTCCTCATGAAAAAAGAAAAGGAATATCGTGTCGAATTTTAGATAAAGGTAAAAAGGGAGGGAAAAAGATAGGTCAGGTCGTTCCTTCACTTTCTTAAGATTAAACCTATAACTATACTAATTTATGTTAACCTATATTAGAATTAAAGTAAAAGAAAATTATTTCTTTATCTTTTAAGAAATCATTTTATTTCCTCAAATATTTTACTTAACTATTACCTAACCTATTTTAGAAGGAATGACCTGGTTGCATCTGCACCGAGGCATCGCAAAATCGTCAAAGAAGTGGTCGACATTACTCAGTCTACAAGTCCACTGTTCGTCAGGTCATACTCTGAAAAGCGTCGGAGAAAACCATCACGGGATTATCGATCCCAGCCACAAACCATGCCAACGTGGTCTACTCGCTCATGATGCTTAACATCAGATGCAAGTAAAAAAGAGAATAAAAATGATACCTCTAACCCAAAGGTTAAGCAAAAATAATAATTCAAGGTTTTTTCATTTAAACGTTATAAATCTTTTTATTGCAAATTAATTATTATTGGGAACTGTTAATTTGTCCTCTGAATTCAGAAGGATTTCTATGAACTTTTATTGTAAAAAAATTTAAATGTTTATAGATACATATGAACTTAATTTATTTATAAAAATTCATTTGTAAAAAAAATTATAACTCATTTGTAAAAAAAATTAAAATTCATTTGTAAAAAAAGGTAATTGTTGTTACAACTATATTGCAATAAAATATATCGAAAATTCGATAAGAAAATCAAAATTAAAAAAAAATTGAATGAGTAAATAAATACTACTGCTCTTAGTAGCCAAGATTAATAAAAGAATATGGGAGTGCACCTACTTGGATTCATTCAAAGATATCCTGCCGGCATGATTTCTACGAAATTACCTGTAGCAAAGTTGGTTAATATATTATTAGCAGCTACTAAACGCAGTTTACACTTAACGGAATTATGTAAAATGTAAAAAACTCAAAAATAGAAAAGAAAACTCAATTTTAAATAAATTCCATAATACTCAATTTTAAATTACTGAAGACTCAATTTAAATGACTCTATTTAAAAAAAACTCAATTTTTAAATTAAAAAGAAAAACTCTGAAAAGTGAGCACAAAAAAGGCAATTTTGAATAAAATCACTTTCAATAAAAAAAAACTCAATCCACTGTTTGGGGGGCTTTGTAAATTCGGAGATTGACTTTTGATTTTGATGTGTTGAGGAAGCTCTGACGCTGGCGCGATGATCGTTATGGAACTTAAAAGCTTAGTGAGCTTTCGTCACAAGTTACTATTGCTCTTGTTATGTGCGTTCGCACTTTTTCACTATTGCGAATTATATATTTTAAATATATATGACGCCCTTCTGCACAATTTAGCGCACTTTATCGTTTGTGCAGAGACTTTTAAAACTTGAAAATTTTGGGTTTTATTTTTGCTTGACGTGTCAGTTCTCTAAAATTTGTTTGGCGCACTCCTTTTCACAAAAAAATTAACATTCCACTTCAGACTGATGAAGAATTTTTCTGATTTTAAATCTTTTGATTTTTTATGACAAAATAAAAATGGCGTTTTCACTGATGGAGATTTTTTTGGTTTAAAGTCCTTGGAATTTTGTCTATATGGCTTCTTGTCTTTTAAAAAAAATTTCTTTTACTTAAAACACAGGAAACGACTTTACTTCACTAGCTGATAGTCTATGACTGCCGCTAAAAAATTGTCCCTCGTCACATTTACTAACGACATAAAACACGAATATCATACGTTTAACACCTACAACTATTATTAAGCATATACATTTAAATATTTTTACAGAGAACCCTCAAACCAACTTTACCCCAACATATTTATCTTGTCTCTTTTGCTTCCCCACCACCATCTGTGTGCAATGGAGCTTTTGCCACTTCATCTAGATAACCTTTCCACCATAATTACTCTAGTCCATTTTAAGCAGCTGATATATGTCAACATATCGATTGGTCAATAATTTGTTTTGTTGTCAAATCGTGTGTGCTGATTTTTGTGTTTTTTGTTTTTATTTAGAAATTTTTGTTTGTTCAGTTTTAATTGTTAATTTTTTTCAACAATGTGTTTGTGTGTTATGTGCTTATTGAATATAAGGCCAGGGAAAAGATCCACCCCTGGCCACAGAATAATGTGGGTCAACAGGGAAATACCTTATGCAGCTTACCAACATGCTGCATTGGAGACTTGGAGGAATTTTATCGGCTGCTACGCAGGATTTACAGGTGAGTGAGAATTATTATTGCAAAGGACTGGATTGAATTGCTGGATTTGGAAGTGGAGTACCTCGAAACTGAAACAAATCTGGTGGATAGTGTGCCGAATGAAACGAATTTGTTAGATATTGAACCAAAACCAAATGAACGAATTTGGTGTATAGCGAGTGAGGCAAGGTAATGTGTCGACCAGGGTCGGGATGTTTTACTTTCAAATTTTCGAAAATCGAATAGACAGTCAAACATTGGTATGTTGTAAAATTATCGATTCGCGATAATGATACTTTTCTATCACTCAAATTATTTCAAGTGAATTTATATGAATTTACATTCAAAAAATAAAAAATTGAATTATTATTTATTCTAATTATAAAAAAGATTAGACACTTGTATTAGCAATCATATACATTATAATTAACTTGCTTTTGGTTTGACAAATCCATTAAATTAAATCGATCGCGTAATAACCTTCTTTCTAAATAATAGTTAAGACTATTTTCACTTTCCCCCTTCGGTAAATCATTATCACAACCACTTAATAAGATTGCTATATTATAGTTTTTATTAAAAATATAGTTTATTTTTAACAAACACGTATTATCTTGCTATTTTTTGGTGCACGAATGAAACGCCAAAATAAATTTTATGTTGTCGTTTGATTTTCGAAAAAGTTTTGCCACATTGGTAATTTAATCGCATTCGATAATATTACTGTTGTTAAGCTATGAACGCACTCCATATTGTCATCTGTCATTACTATTATATTGAAATATATTCTTTCTGTTTGATTGTATCACTTGTAAAGGCAACATCGTTTTCTTTTCAACCTCGCTCTGCTAATAGGTTATGGGCCCAGTCCCAAGTTAATTAAATCTGAAATCATCGCGAATATATTAAATTATAAATACATTTGTTGTATAAAATTAAATAGTTAATTGTTTAATCAAGTCACTGGACTTTGAATTTAATCGCAATTCAGATTGATTTTACATTTGTTGTAAAATTTGTATCGTCATAAACACGTTTTATGAGAAGAAAATGGCAGGATCAAACAGCAAATCGGATTTTCACATCCAAAAACTACGCGGTGCGGATAATTATCATATGTGGTGTTTTGCTATGAAGAATTATTTCGATATGAAAAAATGGCATAAGTGTATCCAGAAGTCTCCAGACGATGCTAAAAGGCCGGTAGAAAATAATGAAGACATGTTGCGTGAATCAAAATCTACGTTGGCTCTGAGTGTGGAGCCTGAACTTTTTGTTCACATTTTAAATTGCAATTCAGCCCTTGAGATATGGGAAAAATTTAAAAATTTGTATGAAGACCGTGGATTATTAAGAAAAATTACGTTGTTACGAACTCTCATTTCAATTCGTTTAGAAAGTTGTGAAAACATGCAAAATTACATTGACGAGATAACCTCAATTTCGTGCAAATTAAATAGCATTGGATTCAAAATAGATGATGACTGGTTGGCTGCAATTATGTTGGCAGGTTTGACAAATGAATTTAAACCTCTTATTCTGAGTTTTGAGGCAAGTGAAACCATCAATGCAGATCACATCAAAATGAAATTACTTGACACACAGTATGTATCAAAGACAAACGAAAGCAATGCGTTTTTCAGTAAATACAATGTAAAAAATGCATCAAAACATAAAAATCGTCATACTGGAAGTATAATTTGTTATGAATGTGGTGGTAAAAATCACAAGAGTTTTGAATGCAATAAAATCAAAGAGAAGCAGAAGTCATTGTCTAATTTTGAGAAGAATAAAAGTCAAAACAATGTTAAAAGCTATAAAAGTGAATCGGCTAAAAGAGCATTAGCTGTATCCTTTTTCTCGAAATCAAATATATCAGATTGGTTTTTAGACAGTGGTGCGTCGAGTCACATGACGCCTGATGCAAATTTATTAAAAAATAGAAGATCCACTGAAGCTGCTGAAATAGTAGCAGCAAACGACACGAAGATGCCAGTGAAATGTGTTGGTGAAACTGTTCTATCAATAAAAAATGATACAATACCAGTAGCAGAAGTTTTGCATGTTCCTGATCTGTCTGCTAATCTTTTATCTGTCAGCAAAATTGTTGAAAAAGGTAATAAAATTGTTTTTGATAGTGATGGTGGTAAAATTTATGACAAAAATGGTGATTTGTTTGCGCAATGTCAGTCACAGGATGGTGTATACAGGATTTCAACCTCTACTGATAAATGTATGTTGACAAAATCAAGAGAAAGTAGTGCATTGACATGGCACAGACGTCTTGGTCATGTAAACTACAAAACACTTTGTGACATGCGTAATGTAGTAGATGGAATGATGTTCAAGAATGATGAAATCTTGAAATGTGAAGTTTGTGCAATGGGCAAGCAATCGCGCCTCCCTTTCAAGCCTAGTGGTAAGCGTTCAAATAATGTGCTGGATTTAATCCACTCTGATGTTTGTGGTCCGATGGAGAAAAATTCAATTGGTGGCGCAAAATATTTCTTGTCATTCATTGATGATTATTCAAGAAAACTATTTGTCTATTTTTTGTCGTCCAAATCTGAAGTTTTTGAATCATTTGTTGATTTCAAATCATATTTAGAAAATCAGACTGGTCGTAAAATAAAGAAATTCAGAACTGACAATGGCACTGAATATTGTTCCAAAGAGTTTGAGATTTTTCTTAAAAAATGCGGTATACAGCATCAATTTACAAATGTGTACACTCCTCAACAAAATGGTCTTGCGGAGAGAATGAACCGAACGATTGTGGAACGTTCAAGGTGTATGATGTTCGATGCTGATTTGGACAAAAGTTTTTGGGCCGAAGCGGTTGCAATGGCAGCCTACATTATCAATAGAACAACTTCAACAATTTTGGTGAACAAAACTCCTGAAGAAGTATGGACGGGCATCAAAGTAAATGTATCTCATATGAAAATTTTTGGATCCGCTGTAATGGTACATGTTCCTAAACAAAAGAGGAAGAAGTTCGACTCGAAGTCGCGAAAAATGATATTCGTGGGGTATGACAGCAATACAAAAGGTTTTCGGTGCATTGATCCAAAAACGAAACAACTAACAATAAGTAGAGATGTTGTTTTTCATGAAAAAAATTGTGATTCGATGGTGACGTTATCAACTGATAACAATGTGAGTCCAGCTGAAGTGAGAGATTATGAGAACAATGAAGATTCATCGTTTGAAACTGATGTTACTTTGATTGATACTGGTGAAATTGATAATATTGATGATCGAGATTATCAACCTGAAAAAGATGTTGCGACACCTGAAAATGTATTAAGAAGATCTACGCGTGAACCAAAGCTTCGAGAATTTAATGATTATGTTAGTTATTTTTCATTAAATAATATTAACGATTTTGATCCTCAAACAGTAAAAGAAGCTGCAGCACGTGATGATTCTTCAAAGTGGCAGTGTGCCATGCATGAAGAAATTGCATCGTTAGTAGAAAACAAAACTTGGAGTCTCATCAAATTACCGCCTGGAAGAAACGCTATCAAGACAAAATGGGTATTCAAACGCAAATTTGACAATGATGGCAACGTATTGCGTTACAAGGCTCGCTTGGTTGTGAAAGGTTGCTCACAGAAATATGGTGTAGAATACAATGAAACTTTCTCGCCTGTGGTTCGCTATGCTTCGATAAGATTTTTGATGGCTTTAGCAGTTGAAAATGGTTTGAAAATACATCAAATGGACGCTGTCACCGCTTTCTTGCAAGGCGACATTGATGTAGATGTGTATATCGAGCAACCGGAATGTTTTAATGATGGAACAAATAGAGCTTGTAAACTGAATCGAGCTATGTATGGACTCAAACAAGCTGGACGCCAGTGGAATATTAAACTAGAAACTGCATTAAAGGAATTTGGTTTAGTAAAATCCGAATTGGATCCGTGCATTTATTTTAATCGAGGATCTAATTTAATAGTAGCTTGTTATGTAGATGACTTGATGATATTCTGGAAAAATGAAGAAGATTTAATCAAGCTTAAGCAATTTTTATGCACGCAGTTCAAAATGAAAGATTTAGGTACTGCCACGGAATGCGTGGGTATTCGCATACAACAAAATAAAAACAGCATTGAGCTGGACCAATCCTCGTACATCAAAGAAATATTAACTCGTTTTGGAATGAAAAATTGTAAGCCGATTGGCACACCCAGCGACTTGAATCAAAAACTTTCAATAAGTATGTCGTCAGATGGCAAAGAAGAAAACTTACACGACGTACCGTATCAACAAGCTGTGGGATGCTTACAATACCTTACGCAATGTACGAGACCAGATATAAACTTTGCAGTAAATGATGTAAGTCGTTTCAATTCAAATTTCGGTAGTGCGCATTGGAAGGCAGTGAAAAGAATCCTGCGATATTTACATGGTACAATTAATTATAAACTTCGGTATGAAAAGACTGATGATTATTCAATCATTGGATTTAGTGATGCTGATTGGGCATCGGACGTGGATAAACGTCGATCTTGTACAGGTTACCTGTTTAAATTAGCAAATGCAGCTATTACATGGTCCAGTAAACGACAACCAACCATCGCTTTATCTAGCACTGAGGCCGAATATATGGCAATGTCCTCAGCAACCCAAGAAGCCATCTGGCTGAAGCAATTGGCTGACGAACTCGATCTCAAATTGCTCAAGCCGGTTAATATTTTCTGTGACAATCAAAGTGCAATATGTTTAGCTGAGTTGGATGCTTATCGACCAAGAAGCAAGCACATTGATATTCGACACCACCATATTCGAGAAAAGGTTAACGACAAAATCATAACAATACGCTACACTCCAACGAATGAAATGGTTGCCGACAGTTTAACTAAAGCAGTCACTAAGGACAAACATAATTTTTGCGTCAAAGCTATGGGATTATGTTGAAGAATCTTAAATAATTAAAATTAACTTTTAATTGTTTTATAATTGAATTAAATTTTTGTTATGTTAATTTTTTATAACTTAATTATTCAACAAGTGAGAGTGTTGTTAAGCTATGAACGCACTCCATATTGTCATCTGTCATTACTATTATATTGAAATATATTCTTTCTGTTTGATTGTATCACTTGTAAAGGCAACATCGTTTTCTTTTCAACCTCGCTCTGCTAATAATTACAACATGCCAACTTTTAATATTTTCGAATCGACTTTCGCTAGTCGATGATACAACATCCCAGCCATGTGTAAAGCGGCCCCGACACGTTACTGCATTCCTTACATCATCCTCATGTACGTGTGCAGTACGTTTGCACCAACACGTTATTGCATACTTTTCATCATTCATTTTTCGTTTACTGTCTTGACTTGCAGACAACAATTGCTATATTGCTTTCAACAAAATGAGTTAGGTATTTTTTGTGGTTAACGGCTGATCAAAGCAACAGCAAAAACTAACCAAATTTTGGTCAATTTTTTGTTTCGTGCGTTTGCCAACTTATCCATATATAATTTTTAAAAGTAGACTCTGGTGGTGGGAATTATAACTAAAAATTTGGTTAAATATTTCTCAACCACAAATTTTTTTTGGTTAACGCTAAACCATTTTCTGGTCTATCCAATGTGTTTGTTGTTGTAATTTTAATTTTTTTTGTTGAAAGCAATATAGCAAATGTTAGAAGCGGATAAAATAATTTTGGCAGTGATTGCAGTGTGTTTAAAATAAAAGAAAATAATGAAAAACAAAATCAACGAACAACGAAAAAAAATTTGGATGAAAAATTGACTCAGAAAAGGGAATGAATTTACACACCAAAATTTGCTAAACGAATTAAAGGTATCTTCGCAAGAAGACTTTAGAAACTTCTTACGAATGAATAATTCAACTTATGAGGAATTACTCAATATGGATGGTCCCTATATCTACAAACAAGACACCACTATGCGTGAAGCAATTCCAATAGATCTTCGCCTTTTGACTACCTTACAATTTCTTGCGACGGGAAATTCCTTTGAGGATCTTAAGTTTACCAGCTCCTTATATCCCATAACGCAGGTAAAGTGCGGTAAAATTCGATGACCTCAATAACAAAATTTCTTTCGGTGTTTTCCGCCATGACGCCTGAACTTTATAAAATATAGTTTCGAATGAATGCAGTTTCAGTCACTCCAATACACGTGACGTATTGACTGAAAAACCCATGCATGCAGTAAGCAAAATCTAAATCATTTGGATTTATTACTGCATGCTTCAAACATTGTAAGTGAGACGCATACATACCTGTTTCACTAATACACCTTTACGATGATGTAAGGAATTCAGTAACGTGTCCAAAACCTTCTCTATAGAGAAGGTTTTGAACGTGTCGGGGCCGCTTAACTCGTATGGCAATAGGTGCATCTGATGCCACATCAACCTAGGGATGCACATGAAAAAAATACATCGATGTTTTTTTTCGATGTGATCGTTTGGTTACATCGATGTAAGACCAAAGTATTGAAAAATACATCGATATTTGCGATGCATCGAATGTTTTTTCTATGACAGCCGCCCACCGACCCCGAGGGGAGATACAAACGGGTGCAAAGTTTGAATAAAATCGGGCTTTAATCAACTAAAGAGCAAACTCCATATAAAATTTGTCTGTTTCCCACTACCACATCTTACGTTTCTCGCTCTTTGCGACTACTTATTTTTTGTACACTGTATTCACATTCCAAAATACAGACGCGTTTTGGATTGGTTTACAGCATTAGTATGCATTGAGTTGGGCTTTCTATAGAGAAGGTTTTGAGTGGACCACGTAAAATAATTCTCTCATTGTAGGTAACTCCTCTTCTCCTCATTACATACTGTACTTGTTCAAACAGCACCAACCGATGGAGTGGTATTGTTTTTTTTTTCTTGTGTTTGTATAACATAAAAAAACAACCCATAACAATTAAAATTTTTCATGTAAATTCTCTAATAGTAGATATATATGTGTGCAAAGTTTGAACCGGTCTAATTTGGAAAAAATTAATATTGGAGCCCCCTTCACTTCAAATTTTTTTCAAAACCTGTTGCCACCGAAGATAAACGTGTGTAAAAAAAATTTGTCCATCGGAGATACACATGTGTATAAAATTTTACCAAAATCGGGTTAATTTTTATTTTAAATTTGTATGAGGCCCCACGACCTAAGGCCCGGCGTCTGTAAAATTTTTACAATAAGTGTTGTCCACACACGTTATATATTTTTAAAAAAATTTATATTGGCAGCCATCAGCCCAAATTTTAATAGAAAGTTTTGTTTCCGGAAATACACATGTGTGCAAAATTTCAATAAAATCGGAGAGATGTGCCATGGGCAAGCGAATTTAAAAAAATAAATATTTTTTGGTGATAAAATTAAGAGCAATAGCCAAGAAAAAACCATACGAAATTTTTCCGTGTTTCGCTGCCACAAATTACGTTTCTTGCTCTTTTCACCTCGGCCAGTTAGCGCGTTTTATAAATGCCTCTGCTTATCTCTTCTACTCTGTATTCACATGTCACATGCACATCAACATCACATATACATAATTATTTCGCATTCTGACTTCTGAGTGTACAACCCATTTCAATTACTGCACCATTCATTTTGTATAAAAATATTTGTTCTGCTTCCTCTTGATATCTCTATACTCTCTGCCAAAAACTTCTCTAAAGAAAAGGTTTTGCTCTCTGCTGCAACGCAACCCTGCAACCCCAATCGTAAAGAAAGCAGCGCTGCCTACACGCGTCACTTATCAGCGCACATAGAACACAGTCATTATACCTAGTATGAGATGATCTGAAAAAAAAAATGGAAAATTTGTATGGGAGCCCCCCGATCCCGCAGCCCCGCACATGTGTGCAAAATTTTAATAAAGTCGGGCTTTGGAAAGTGGGTTAAAAATTGATCAGAAAATCTGAACAGCCAGCCAGCAAATTTAAAAATTCAACGCCTTGCCTGGTCGCCAACTATAGAATAGAACAACGAATTATGTGTGTATGTATACATAAAAGCAACAAAATTGCGCGCCAATCGCAACAAACGAACATGAACCATAATTGTTGACGTAAACCGTAAACAAAAGATCAGGTGAATCCAATTCATACACATTCATCTATGGCTACCATTACCAAGCCACGCATACATTCGCATCATTATTCATTAACGCTTACATGAACTCAAAATAAAGAATCCATGCTATTGTTTTTGCCACAAACGAACCGCTATTGTTTTTGCCACAAACGAACCATTTACTGGGTTCCATAAAAATATTGCAATGCCTAAGATCGAGCGAAAGCGGAAATAACAAACGTACAAAATACAAATATATATGAATGACATTTGATATCTTCCAAAATATGGCCAATTGTACGTATTATTGTATTATTGTACGTAGCTTTAAAAAATGGAACTAGTAAACACAAAACCTCAGTTGAATTTTAAGAGAAAGCTCTTATTAAAAGTTTTAAGTTGAAATTTCAATTTTATTTTATGCTCGAAATTCGAACTTATTAGAGATGACAAATTTGTGTACTCTAACAAATCGATTTGCCTGAATGGGCATGCGACATCTGTATATTATATTTTCTGTGCTTTAAGGTTGTTTCTTAATTTAATAACTTAGCTGCAGTAGAGAAATCTAGATAAAAATAAAAACTTTCTTCAAAGACAAGAAAACAAAGCATAATCTTCAAGCCCGCGTTTATAACGTTTATGTGTTATATTTTTAGCATTCTAAATATTTAATAATCGTTTGTTGTACCATGTTATGCTCCTTTTTTTCAGTTTCTTTGGAACGTAAGAGTTAACAGCCTGTGTTATATGAAATAAGAAAACTAGAAGAATGATTATTAAAAAAAAATCCAATTAGAACAATTCAAGTAATTATATAAATTATATTTTATATAAATTTCAAAGTATATTTATCAATTCCAAAATTTTTTTTCGTTTACTCGTTTTGATGACTAGTGGTCCAGCATAGTCTAAGCCTGATTAGAGAAACGGTCGACTAATAGTACAGCGCTCTACTGGAAGATCACCCATCTTCGGTTCAATCTTCATGGAACGTTGGCGAACACAGGTTACACAAGTTTTGATATATCGTTTAATTGTGTAACGTGCTCCAATCATCCAGTATTGTTGTCTAACTGCCGCCAATACCAATGAATTACCCGCGTGTAAATTGGATACATGTATTTCGCGAATGATTAATGCATTGATTGGATGATTCTTTGGCAGAATGATAGGGTGTTTGGAAGTGTAACTTAGTTGAGAATGGTTTAATCGTCCACCAACTCGTAGTATACCTTTGTCGTCAATAAATGGATCTAAAGATGACAAATGATGATTCTTAGATAGTGAATTGCCCGTCGCGATTGTTGATACTTCTGTCTTTAAGCTTGCTTGTTGAATGTTTCGAATAACGTAGTTCTGTGAGATGAGTGACACTGCCTTGTTGCTTGATGTGATGTGTTGATTTTGGTTTCCCAAATCGTAGGAAGTATGCCATAATTTCTCGTAGTCTAAACCAAGATGAATATTTTACTGCGAGCTGCGCCATTATGGTTTCGGTTTCAGGTGTTTCGACGAATACCTTGACAAATCTGGATCGGTCTTCCAATGATTGTTGCTCATCCGTTAATGGTTTTTGCTCTGCTCTTGGCCAGCTATGTTCTGGATTCGCTAACCATTGTGGACCTTGCCACCACTGATGTAATGTCGAAATTGATTTTGGTTTCACTCCCCGAGTGATGTGATCAGCTGGATTCTGATCTGACTTGACATGAGCCCAACTATTCCTAGGTATTAGATCGAGAATTCTCGATGTTCTGTTGGCGATAAAACAGGTCCACCTTCGTGGAATGTCCGACAGCCAATGGAGCACAATCATAGAGTCGGTCCAGGCATGGATCGTTATATTGTCGTAATTTAAAGATTGAATGCAAAATTTGACTAAATCGCATACTAGAACTGCCCCGCACAGTTCCAATCGTGGCAATGAAATCTGCTTCAACGGAGCTACCTTGCTATTTGCACATATGATGTTTACGATGATGCCTAATTCGTCTTCAGCTCTCAAATAGATGACCCCTCCATATGCCGCTTCAGATGCATCACAGAATGCGTGTATTTGGATGGATCTTGAGTTCGGATGCCTTGTTAGGCATCTGGGAATTTGAATTTTAGTTAAATCAGCCATATTGTCATGGACCTTCTTCCAAGCCTTAGTAATGGTATCTGGTAACTGTGCATCCCAATCGAGTTTGAGTAGCCAAATTTTTTGTAGAATGATCTTGAACTGGATAATCACGGGTGCTAACCATCCGAGAGGATCATAAACTCTCGATGCTGCTGACAACATGCTTCGCTTTGTCCACACAATATTATCATCAGTGTGCTGTACCTTAAATTGGAATGTGTCTGATACTGCGTGCCACACTATTCATAATGTTTTGACTGCAGGATCTTCTTCAATTAGCTTGGATGTGTTTTCGATTTCTTGTTGAGAGAACGACTGCAGAAACTCGGGTAAGTTCGACCTCCACTTTCTTAGATGAAACCGACTGTTGTCTAAAATGGTAATAATATTGTTTTTTAGACATTTAGCATCCTCTAATGAATCACAACCAGTGAGTAGGTCATCGACGTAGAACGGGATACTTCGGGAAATGACATTTGAAACTCTACAGTAGACCGTTGAAGTGTTCGGACCGCTAAATACGGAGCACATGCAGTACCATATGTGATAGTGTTTAGCTTATAGATGCTTATTGCTTTGGGTTCTCACGCCATAGAATTAATTGTAATTTGCATCTGTAGAGTCCACGTTGACCGGTACATTTTTTCGATGTCGGCTACAAATGCAATTATTGGTTTTCGAAATTTTAATACAATCGTTGTGAGATCTTGCTGGATATTGGGTCCGATTTGTAGTGTATCGTTTAGAGATACTGAAGTTGTGGTTTGGCTGGATGCATCGAACACTATTCGTAGTTTGGTAGTGCTGCTGGTTGATTTTACCACGGCATGTTGTGGGATGAAATATTTGTCGTCGTCGCCCACCGGAACCATTGACCAGGGTAGGTGACTCATGTGACCTAACTCGATGTACTCACGCATGAAATCCTTGTAACCTTTGCAGAACTGGTGAAACAGTAAATTTTCGTTCTATGGCCATTAAACTTCGTTGGGCTGCATGCCAGGAGTTACGTATTTGCGGTTTTGGGCGTTTAAATGGCAGTCTGACACAGAATCTTACATCGGTTCCTCGTGTAGTTGTTTGATTATAATGCGTTTCACACCAGTCATTGCTAGAATTTGGCAAATGTTGACGTGGAATTTCTTCGAGTTCCCAAAATTTCTTCAACAGCATACTGATGTCTAGTTCATGATTATGTACGGTGGCTGTTCCAAGACCAGCATGAACATATGTAGGATTGGCAGAATCTGATGTCAATGTACCTGCGAGGAGCCAACCAAATTTTGAGTTTTGGAGAGTGGGCAGACCGGAAACTATTTGCCTTTCCGGACTTAATAGTTCGAAGAATACATTTGCACCTACCAATATGTCTATCTCGTTATGTTTCATTTCAGGATCTGCCAACTGTAGTGACGTTAGAATTGGATGTTTCGTCAATGAATGCACTTTTGTGGGTACTAAACTGGCGATTTGTGGTATGATATGTGCTTCCAGAGTAATAGTGTAGTGGTTATCCGCACGTGATATCAGTGTTATATCGGTTTTCCCCTTCGTAATTCCAGCTGGTGTTGCTGCTAGACCGTGAATAGAAATGGCTGCATGCTTTCGTTTTAGGCCTAGGCGTTGTATACATGATTCCGTCACAAAGGTCATTTGCGAGCCTGAATGAAGCAATATTCTTGCTAGCTGGAGCTGTCCGGTACATGATGACACATGTACTAGCGCTGTCGGCAAGATGGTATCATGCGTTGTATATAACGTGTGTAATACGGTCTTCTGACCATCTTCAGGTACCGCTATGTGTGTACCTGGTTTAATTGGTGTTATGTCACGTTTGTTCGGATTCGGTAAGTCAACACAATGAATGTGATGATTTGTGATTGATGTTGGATCATTAGGTGATATTGTCGATGTCAGGTGAGAATTATGAAGCAACGTGTGATGGAGTTTATGGTAAATAAGACAGCACGTCTTATTGTAGCACTTGTCACTAATATGACCCTTGCGCAGGCAATTACGGCATAGTTCATTTTCAATTACCGTTTTATGGCGGGATTCCAATGGCATATTTTTGAATGTAGGACACTTGTGGATAAGATGTGAACCCTAACATATTATACATATACTTGTCACTTCACTGCCAGCCAGAAAACTTCTGACTGCTGGTTTTGTAGTGGTGGCTGATTTCTTAGTACTTGGCTCATACATTTCCAATGAGTGAGACATTTCAAAACTCAATAAATTCGCTGAATGATGGAAATTTTTTATCAACTGAACGGGTTGCCCACAATGGCCTTGACTCGTTATCGATCTTTGATAGCATGATATAAATTAGCCATGGATCGCGTGTCTCGGCATCAGGACCCAATGCTCGTAATCCACGGAAAACCTCATCAGCGTGTTCCGCTATGCGCCTTAATTCTTTCCCATTTGCTTGTTGACATGACTTTTGATCAAGAAATGGTTGAATATGTGAATGAATTATCAGATTAACCTTGTTGTATCGCTTGCAGAGCTTATCCCAAGCCTCCGTGTAATTGGCGTCAGTTACGCAAATATGACGAATCAATGATGCTGCATCGCCCTTTAACAACCCACTTAGAAATTGAAATTTTTGTACATTACTCAGACTTGTGCTATCGTGAATCGTTATCGTAAATAAGTCATGAAATGACGGCCAATATTGATATTCTCCTGAAAACGGTGCGATAGTAATCTTTGGAAGACGTGCTTGAGCTGAGGAACTTATTCCTTCATAGAAGGTTCGTTGCTGTGTCACAAAACTCTCTAATGTTGTATTTAACTCAGGCGTAACGGCAGGTACCGATTTTAGCTTGGCAGCCGCTTGTAAGAAAAGTTCACGAGCCTTACCATATACTTCATCTACCAATTTAGTAATCGGCTGATACCCTGTTTGAGCAAAAAGTTCATCCTCATGGCTATTGAAGTCTCGATAATGTGCTTCTGGCAGCTCTAATCGACTCATAATTGTTGCAAGCACTGTGGTATTCGTAATAGCCTCCGCTGATTTAAAAATCTTTTTAATTCGAGTGACAGCACGGTCTCTCTCGTTCTGCTCTATCGGGTATTTTGAATTAATCGAGGTTATAAGTTAACACGTGTTGGACTGATTTCACCCGTTTTACCCTTTTTAGTTACCCCAGACACGCTTTCATTCACCTGATCACACAATAATAATTAAAAATGTACCTGAATTATCCGCTCTTTATACTGTATGTATGTGCGCATGAATATCCGTATAAATTAGTATGATGTAATTGTATATGTCTTGTGGATATAATTCCCTGGTTTCGGCACCATAAATGTTTGTGATAAATCTTCTTGACTGGTCTTTTTAAAAATGCTTGTGATAAATCTTCACACCAAATCCAAATTTATTCAAAACTGTTTGTGATAATCTGCACACAAAATCCAATTGCTTTTATAACACACGTGTTATCTTGATGGTGTCTTTTTAAGAAGAACAATTGCTTATTTTCTTTTGACAATATTGAATATACATAAATTCACAATGGCTTACAAACTGTCATTAAATATAGCGAAAAATATTTTTGGCAGATGGCCACAACTCTACACAAACATTGCATTACGCAACGACACACTTTGTGAATTGAAATTTCATTGAAACGTCAATACAAAATATGTCAACAAAAAAGGCTAAGTATATAATAGTTTTGTTCAATGATGATCCGAACAGTTTAGATCTGAAAAATATCAGGTTTTCGTGTTTTTGTTTCAATTTGTATTCCACGATTGCTCTTACACCTAAGTTAAAACTAAAATAAACTATCCGTTAATAGAAAATGAAGTCATTTTGACATATGGTTGTAATTTCTTCTGTTCTAACTTGATCTGACATTATTCACAAATTTGTGCTGCTCTGTTCTGCCTTTTTTCTCATTGAACAAAATTACTGTTTAATAATTACAATAATTTATTGTATACTTAAAACTAAATTATACAATTGTGGAATAATCCAAGCATCCAATAGTGGCTTAAAATAAAGAAACCCGAAAACTAAGATGAATATTTTACTGCGAGCTGCGCCATTATGGTTTCGGTTTCAGGTGTTTCGACGAATACCTTGACAAATCTGGATCGGTCTTCCAATGATTGTTGCTCATCCGTTAATGGTTTTTGCTCTGCTCTTGGCCAGCTATGTTCTGGA
Organism: Nephrocerus scutellatus; assembly: GCA_947095585.1. Lineage (NCBI taxonomy): Eukaryota > Metazoa > Arthropoda > Insecta > Diptera > Pipunculidae > Nephrocerus > Nephrocerus scutellatus. Next base: position 53,664,700 of record OX352762.1, on the reverse strand, counting down.
TTCGCTAACCATTGTGGACCTTGCCACCACTGATGTAATGTCGAAATTGATTTTGGTTTCACTCCCCGAGTGATGTGATCAGCTGGATTCTGATCTGACTTGACATGAGCCCAACTATTCCTAGGTATTAGATCGAGAATTCTCGATGTTCTGTTGGCGATAAAACAGGTCCACCTTCGTGGAATGTCCGACAGCCAATGGAGCACAATCATAGAGTCGGTCCAGGCATGGATCGTTATATTGTCGTAATTTAAAGATTGAATGCAAAATTTGACTAAATCGCATACTAGAACTGCCCCGCACAGTTCCAATCGTGGCAATGAAATCTGCTTCAACGGAGCTACCTTGCTATTTGCACATATGATGTTTACGGTGATGTTGCCTAATTCGTCTTCAGCTCTCAAATAGATGACCCCTCCATATGCCGCTTCAGATGCATCACAGAATGCGTGTATTTGGATGGATCTTGAGTTCGGATGCCTTGTTAGGCATCTGGGAATTTGAATTTTAGTTAAATCAGCCATATTGTCATGGACCTTCTTCCAAGCCTTAGTAATGGTATCTGGTAACTGTGCATCCCAATCGAGTTTGAGTAGCCAAATTTTTTGTAGAATGATCTTGAACTGGATAATCACGGGTGCAAACCATCCGAGAGGATCATAAACTCTCGATGCTGCTGACAACATGCTTCGCTTTGTCCACACAATATTATCATCAGTGTGCTGTACCTTAAATTGGAATGTGTCTGATACTGCGTGCCACACTATTCATAATGTTTTGACTGCAGGATCTTCTTCAATTAGCTTGGATGTGTTTTCGATTTCTTGTTGAGAGAACGACTGCAGAAACTCGGGTAAGTTCGACCTCCACTTTCTTAGATGAAACCGACTGTTGTCTAAAATGGTAATAATATTGTTTTTTAGACATTTAGCATCCTCTAATGAATCACAACCAGTGAGTAGGTCATCGACGTAGAACGGGATACTACGGGAAATGACATTTGAAACTCTTCAGTAGACCGTTGAAGTGTTCGGACCGCTAAATACGGAGCACATGCAGTACTATATGTGATAGTGTTTAGCTTATAGATGCTTATTGGATCCTTTGGGTTCTCACGCCATAGAATTAATTGTAATTTGCATCTGTAGAGTCCACGTTGACCGGTACATTTTTTCGATGTCGGCTACAAATGCAATTATTGGTTTTCGAAATTTTAATACAATCGTTGTGAGATCTTGCTGGATATTGGGTCCGATTTGTAGTGTATCGTTTAGAGATACTGAATTTGTGGTTTGGCTGGATGCATCGAACACTATTCGTAGTTTGGTAGTGCTGCTGGTTGATTTTACCACGGCATGATGTGGGATGAAATATTTGTCGTCGTCGCCCACCGGAACCATTGACCAGGGTAGGTGACTCATGTGACCTAACTCGATGTACTCACGCATGAAATCCATGTAACCTTTGCAGAACTGGTGAAACAGTAAATTTTCGTTTTATGGCCATTAAACTTCGTTGGGCTGCATGCCAGGAGTTACGTAACTGCGGTTTTGGGCGTTTAAATGGCAGTCTGACACAGAATCTTCCATCGGTTCCTCGTGTAGTTGTTTGATTATAATGCGTTTCACACCAGTCATTGCTAGAATTAAGCAAATGTTGACTTGGAATTTCTTCGAGTTCCCAAAATTTCTTCAACAGCATACTGATGTCTAGTTCATGATTATGTACGGTGGCTGTTCCAAGACCAGCATGAACATATGTAGGATTGGCAGAATCTGATGTCAATGTACCTGCGAGGAGCCAACCAAATTTTGAGTTTTGGAGAGTGGGCAGACCAGAAACTATTTTCCTTTCCGGACTTAATAGTTCGAAGAATACATTTGCACCTACCAATATGTCTATCTCGTTATGTTTCTGGAATTCAGGATCTGCCAACTGTAGTGACGTTAGAATTGGATGGTTCGTCAATGAATGCACTTTTGTGGGTACTAAACTGGCAATTTGTGGTATGATATGTGCTTCCAGAGTAATAGTGTAGTGGTTATCCGCACGTGATATCAGTGTTATATCGGTTTTCCCCTTCGTAATTCCAGCTGGTGTTGCTGCTAGACCATGAATAGAAATGGCTGCATGCTTTCGTTTTAGGCCTAGGCGTTGTATACATGATTCCGTCACAAAGGTCATTTGCGAGCCTGAATGAAGCAATATTCTTGCTAGCTGGAGCTGTCCGGTACATGATGACACATGTACTAGCGCTGTCGGCAAGATGGTATCATGCGTTGTATATAACGTGTGTAATACGGTCTTCTGACCATCTTCAGGTACCGCTATGTGTGTACCTGGTTTAATTGGTGTTATGTCACGTTTGTTCGGATTCGGTGGGTCAACACAATGAATGTGATGATTTGTGATTGATGTTGGATCATTAGGTGATATTGTCGATGTCAGGTGAGAATTATGAAGCAACGTGTGATGGCGTTTATGGTAAATAAGACAGCACGTCTTATTGTAGCACTTGTCACTAATATGACCCTTGCGCAGGCAATTACGGCATAGTTCATTTTCAATTACCGTTTTATGGCGGGATTCCAATGGCATGTTTTTGAATGTAGGACACTTGTGGATAAGATGTGAACCCTAACATATTATACATATACTTGTCACTTCACTGCCAGCCAGAAAACTTCTGACTGCTGGTTTTGTAGTGGTGGCTGATTTCTTAGTACTTGGCTCATACATTTCCAATGAGTGAGACATTTCAAAACTCAATAAATTCGCTGAATGATGGAAATTTTTTATCAACTGAACGGGTTGCCCACAATGGCCTTGACTCGTTATCGATCTTTGATAGCATGATATAAATTAGCCATGGATCGCGTGTCTCGGCATCAGGACCCAATGCTCGTAATCCACGGATAACCTCATCAGCGTGTTCCGCTATGCGCCTTAATTCTTTCCCATTTGCTTGTTGACATGACTTTTGATCAAGAAATGGTTGAATATGTGAATGAATTATCGGATTAACCTTGTTGTATCGCTTGCAGAGCTTATCCCAAGCCTCCGTGTAATTGAATTTGAAATTTTTGTACATTACTCAGACTTGTGCTATCGTGAATCGTTATCGTAAATAAGTCATGAAATGACGGCCAATATTGATATTCTCCTGAAAACGGTGCGATAGTAATCTTTGGAAGACGTGCTTGAGCTGAGGAACTTATTCCTTCATAGAAGGTTCGTTGCTGTGTCACAAAACTCTCTAATGTTGTATTTAACTCAGGCGTAACGGCAGGTACCGATTTTAGCTTGGCAGCCGCTTGTAAGAAAAGTTCACGAGCCTTACCATATACTTCATCTACCAATTTAGTAATCGGCTGATACCCTGTTTGAGCAAAAAGTTCATCCTCATGGCTATTGAAGTCTCGATAATGTGCTTCTGACAGCTCTAATCGACTCATAATTGTTGCAAGCACTGTGGTATTCGTAATAGCCTCCGCTGATTTCAAACTCTTTTTAATTCGAGTGACAGCACGGTCTCTCAATCATTCTGCTCTATCGGGCATTTTGAATTAATCGAGGTTATAAGTTAACACGTGTTGCACTGATTTCACCCGTTTTACCCTTTTTAATTACCCCAGACACGCTTTCATTCACCTGATCACACAATAATAATTAAAAATGTACCTGAATTATCCGCTCTTTATACTGTATGTATGTGCGCATGAATATCCGTATAAAGTAGTATGATGTAATTGTATATGTCTTGTGGATATAATTCCCTGGTTTCGGCACCATAAATGTTTGTGATAAATCTTCTTGACTGGTCTTTTTAAAAATGCTTGTGATAAATCTTCACACCAAATCCAAATTTATTCAAAACTGTTTGTGATAATCTGCACACAAAATCCAATTGCTTTTATAACACACGTGTTATCTTGATGGTGTCTTTTTAAGAAGAACAATTGCTTATTTTCTTTTGACAATATTGAATATACATAAATTCACAATGGCTTACAAACTGTCATTAAATATAGCGAAAAATATTTTTGGCAGATGGCCACAACTCTACACAAACATTGCATTACGCAACGACACACTTTGTGAATTGAAATTTCATTGAAACGTCAATACAAAATATGTCAACAAAAAAGGCTAAGTATATAATAGTTTTGTTCAATGAGGCTATTCCGAACAGCTTAGATCTGAAAAATATCAGGTTTTCGTGTTTTTGTTTCAATTTGTATTCCACGATTGCTCTTACACCTAAGTTAAAACTAAAATAAACTATCCGTTAATAGAAAATGAAGTCATTTTGACATATGGTTTTAATTTCTTCTGTTCTAACTTGATCTGACATTATTCACAAATTTGTGCTGCTCTGTTCTGCCTTTTTTCTCATTGAACAAAATTACTGTTTAATAATTACAATAATTTATTGTATACTTAAAACTAAATTATACAATTGTGGAATAATCCAAGCATCCAATAGTGGCTTAAAATAAAGAAACCCGAAAATATATGTAGTGTTGTTATTTTTGTTGACTACGAATCACATTACTAGTTGTTCTCATAAACAAAGATTCTTTATTAAAATAATAATCTTTTAATTTAAAAACAATTGCACTATTATGAATGGAGTTGGTAATTAAAGGGGTGGGACTCCGAATAAGGAATTCGAATGTCAAAACCAGCCAAAACCAGCCAAACAGCAGGTTTTCAAAGAAGGAATTCGACAGTGCAATTGTTGTTGTAATTCCTTATTCCTCGGCAATTAAATACGGTTATATACAGTGTCCATATCAGTCAATACAGTCAATACCACTTGCGGTATTGCCATGATTGCAATTCATGAAATATCAATGCGATAATAAAAGAGATCATGAAGTTGAGCATCGAAAAAATTCCAATTATCAAAAAATTTTTTCTTATCTATATAAACTCAAATGGAAATCTGTCCTTTATACGTTTCATTACCGTTCATCCGAACGCGTTTAAACTTTGTGTAGGGGTTTTATACCATAATAAGCACTTAGTAGGCATATGTTGAAAGTGGTCAGACTCCTGCGTCAAGGGGTCACCACACGAAATGTTTTTTAAAAAAATTAATTTTTCAGAATTTTTGAATAGTGGCGTCTCGAAAATTTCCACACTAGTTTGGGATTTACAGAAAAAAATAATTACCATATTTTTGAAGGGTTCCGACACTTTGTTTAGGGGGCTACCATATAAATAATTTTTCGTATGTTTTCATAAATTTTTCAGTACCTTTTTTTTAACCTGCCATATTTTAGAAGGGGCCGCTGGGTCAGTGGACCACGTAGAATAATTCTCTCATTGTAGGTAACTCCTCTTCTCATTACATACTGTACTTGTTCAAACAGCACCAACCGATATAGTGGTATTTTTTTTTCTTGTGTTTGTATAACATAAAAAAACAACCCATAACAATTATTGTAAATTTCATGTAAATTCTCTAATAGTAGATATATATGTGTGCAAAGTTTGAACCGGCCCCCTTCACTTCAAAATTTTTTCAAAACCTGTTGCCACCGGAGATAAACGTGTGTAAAAAAAATTTGTCCATCGGAGATACACATGTGTATACAATTTTACCAAAATCGGGTTAATTCTTATTTTAAATTTGTATGAGGCCCCACGACCCAAGGCCCGGGTTCTGTAAAATTGTTACAATAAGTGTTGTCCACACACGTTATATTTTTTTAAAAATTTATATTGGCAGCCCTCAGCCCAAATTGTAATAGAAAGTTTTGTCTCCGGAAATACACATGTGTGCAAAATTTCAATAAAATCGGACAGATGTGCCATGGGCAAGCGAATTTAAAAATTTAAATATTTTTTGTAAATTCTGTGATTGTGGTGAAATTCCCCATTTTGCGGTAAAAACATAGCAGCCACAGCGCACGGTTGGTACGACGTGCACACAACGACGTACGAAGTACCACTGAAATTATTTCTTTTGAGTTGAGTGTGAGTGCAGTGTGAGTGCTTTTCCATTTCTTCATTACCCTCGTACAAAACCTTCTCTATATAAAGCCCAACTGTTCTTGAAGCCCAGATCCTAACGAAATATTTATTTTTTGGTGATAAAATTAAGAGCAAAAGCCAAGAAAAAACCATACGAAATTTTTCTGCCACAAATTACGTTTCTCGCTCTTTTCACCTCGGCCAGTTAGCGCGTTTCATAAATGCCTCTGCTTACCTCTTCTACTCTGTATTCACATGTCACATGCACATCAACATCACATATCCATAATTATTTCGCATTCTGACTTTTGAGTGTACAACACATTTCAATTACTGCACCATTCAGTTTTGTATAAAAAAATTTGTTCTGCTTCCTCTTGATATCTCTATACTCTCTGCCAAAAACTTCTCTAAAGAAAAGGTTTTGCTCTCTGCTGCAACGCAACAACAAAACAACCCCAATCGTAAAGAAAGCAGCGCTGCCTACACGCGTCACTTATCAGCGCACACAGAACACAGTCATTATACCTAGTATGAGATGATCTGAAAAAAATGGAAAATTTGTATGGGAGCCCCCCGATCCCGCAGCCCCGCACATGTGTGCAAAATTTCAATAAAGTCGGGCTTTGGGAAGTGGGTTAAAAATTGATCAGAAAATCTAAACAGCCAGCCAGCGACGTGCACGCGAAGTTAATATAGAGAATTTAAAAATTCAACGGCTTGCCTGGATGCCAACTATAGAATAGAACAACGAATTATGTGTGTATGTATACATAAAAGCAACAAAATTGCGCGCCAATCGTAACAAACGAACATGAACCATAATTGTTGACGTAAACCGTAAACAAACGATCAGGTGAATCCAATTCATACATATGCATTTACATAAATCAATATAAATATATATATGTAAAGCAAAAGATCCCTTTACGGCAAACGTAATGTATTTCATACATTTGACGATGTAATATACCTATATATATACATATATATATACATAAAAATGTGTAAGTACACAACTAAAATTATAATTATGGCTAATAGTAGAAAATATATTCTTAAACTTCAATCCCTTAAATATAATGAAAAATATATTGCAATACATACTTATTGTAAAAACTATAGAATAGAACAACGAATTATGTGTGTATGTATACATAAAAGCAACAAAATTGCGCGCCAATCGTAACAAACGAACATGAACCATAATTGTTGACGTAAACCGTAAACAAACGATCAGGTGAATCCAATTCATACATATGCATTTACAAACAACAATATAAATATATATATGTATAGCAAAAGATCACTTTACGGCAAACGTAATGTATTTCATACATTTGACGATGTAATATACCTATATATATACATATATATATATACATAAAAATGTGTAAGTACACAACTAAAATTATAATTATGGCTAATAGTAGAAAATATATTCTTAAACTTCAATCCCTTAAATATAATGAAAAATATATTGCAATACATACTTATTGTAAAAAAAATAAAAATTTTGTTCATAGATTCTGAACACCTTAATTTGTATCTAAAAAAATCGTTTTGAAATCGCATATACATTAAAATCTATATGTATGTATATACGTACACTAACTTGCATAATCTTGTCTCAGATTCTATATCAATACGTCATCTGATATGAACAGTCATTCCAAATTTTTTATCAATAGCTAGTCTATGGCTACCATTACCAAGCCACGCATACATTCGCATCATTATTCATTAACGCTTACATGAACTCAAAATAAAGAATCCATGCTATTGTTTTTGCCACAAACGAACCATTTACTGGGTTCCATAAAAATATTGCAATGCCTAAGATCGAGCGAAAGCGGAAATAACAAACGTACAAAATACAAATATATATGACTGACATTTGATGTCTTCCAAAATATGGCCAACTTAATTAACACACAATTCATCATCATCATATTTGGCTCTATAACCGGGGTCCGGTCCTGGCCTCCCGCAAAAAGTCTCTCCACCGGTCCCCATTTCGAGCCGATGTCATCCAGTTTGGCATCCCTAAACTCTGGGCGTCCTGGTCTACGCCATCCTTCCAGCGTAGGCTTGGCCGGCCGGACTGGTATGACCATTGTCTTATATATCAGCAGCTTGGATGTTATGGTTAAGTTCCTGGATTTGAAGAGTCTTGAATTTCTCGGGAAGAGTCCAGAAGAATAGGATAGATGGAAAAGCTTACGCAATGGTAATGTAAGCTTGGAAAAACAACTCATCAGAACTAATGGGGAAATACGATCTGGCCCAGCGGATTTGTGAGTGTTGAGATCGTTTTATACTCTAGCAACTGCACGACTACGAATGAATATCTGTCCCATAGAGTGTTCAATACTCTAAGGTGCAGGAGGCAGCAATGCACAATCTGCTTGCGTGGAGCTAGCTGCGAAATGCGCAGCAAATAGATTGGCCTTGTCTATAGAGCTGACAACTGGAATGTCATTATAAATGAGGAATCGATGACGAGGCTATATTTTTTACTCTTTTCACGAAAGACCAAAAATGTTTACTACCTTTGGGACATTGTAGTATTTTGTGCCTTAATTTTTGCATTGCAATCATTTCTGGCTCATTTTAAGTTTATTCAGTTTTCCTCAGTAGGGTTTGTTTGGTAAAAACGAAAGCATACCTCTCTAATCCTAGAAGCCCCTTTACAGCTCGGGTCATACCATCCATCTTCCTTTGGTTTGATAGACTTATTCTTGAAAGGGATAAACTTTCTCATACCAATAAGGATGATGTTTGTGATTGCATCAGCGGCGGCATCCACGTTGCTATTGCGAAACAACAACGACCAGTTAATTATCCCAAAGAAGTTATTAAGGCCGTCCCTGGCTTTCTCGTATTGCCATACTGTTTTTTGGGAGTTTTTTCTCTAACTACGTGGTTTATTAACGAGAAAATAGCTGATACTACACAATGGTCTGACGAGCCTGGAGACGATAATACATTGACGGAGTATTTATCAGGACAAGAGGTAAAGCAATGTCAGGTATTCGTGTAGACTCATTTACAAGCTGAGGAAGGTGATAAACTCAGCGAATAACTCAACACACCTTCCTTCGGGTGTTGTCTGGCCAGAATAGCGAAGCCACTCAGAATTGTGTACATTAAAATCGCCCGCAATAACGATTTCATTTTTACGATGTTTTGTATCAATTCTTAAGATTGAATCAGACAGTGCATCAAATTCGCTTTGAGTTGAAACACTGTTTAAGTGGGGGCTTCTGTAAAGGAAATAGTAGTAGATGTTGCGCTCTTATACCCTTACTTTGAGCCAAATTAAATTGAATTCCGGATTGGAGCTTTGGCTAAATTGAGGCAAAAGCTGAAACGCAACATCACTCCGGAAATAGATTGCGAGTCCACTTCGAGGGAAAAATAATTGCACCAAGTTATAACCGGGCAGATTAAATTCCGATGCATCAGAATTATCAAATACCTGAGTTTCACTCAGTGCCGTAATTGCTGGCCTGTGGACATTTACATAGTTAAACACAGCGAAAGAATTTGTTCTCAGCCCACGTATGTTGCTGAGATCCACTCTGAAATCATACATAACTACAAAAAACAAACACACAAAACACAACTTACTGCTTCTTTTAACCGAATTGAGAAGAGTACGTCTCAAAATGGATTATTAACACAAATTGTCGCCAGTGTTATGCCTTTACGACAAAATGAGTCAATTCACAAAAAGAAACAAACCCTCATAATCCATTATTCTAATTGCTAAAGAATTAGATCATAAACAAACTGCCGCATGAAAAACATACGACAGTTATGTTTCACCAAGTTCTTTAGCTGCGCTGTTGAGGATGGGGCACACGGACACACACACTGCACTTTGCACTTGTTGACCGCCGATCACGCGAACCGTTGATGACTTTGCATGCACCTAAAATTTGTTTTTTTTTTTTGCACAAACATACAACACGACGTAGTTGTTTTTTTTTACTTCGCATGTTCTGGAGAGCGGCACGACCGTGCACAGCGGCGTTTGGGAGACAACTGACTAAACTAAAGTGATCACTTCACAACTCATTTAACCTATTACGTAGTGGCAGCACTGCAACTATTGTAACGGAGTTTTCCCAGCCGGGGTAAACTCAGCGTGACCAGGGTTCTGAGGCAAGGGGTCGTTACAATAAAATTTATATTTTGTGACTTTTCGAAGTATTTTCTTTATTTTTCTAATTTTCTCATAATCTATTATTTATCGTGAGTCTTAAGCGATACGTTAGACTTCGACGAGCGATGCGTTAGCGTGAGACCGTCGAGACTTCTGAACGGTGTGTAGGCGCGAGACAGTCGAGACTTCTGAGCGGTGCGTAGGCGTGAGACAGTCGAGACTCCTGAGCGACGAAGTGACGTGAGTGACGTGAGAGCTTCGATGAAGTGACGTGGGTAACGCCTTGACAAAGTGACGTGAGAGGCGTGAGAGCTTCGACGAAGTGACGTGGGTAACGCCTTGACAAAGTGACGTGAGAGGCGTGAGACAGTCGGGACTCCGGAGCGACGAAGTGACGTGAGTGACGTGAGTGACGTGAGAGCTTCGATGAAGTGACGTGGGTAACGCCTTGACAAAGTGACGTGAGAGGCGTGAGACAGTCGGGACTCCTGAGCGACGAAGTGACGTGAGTGACGTGAGAGCTTCGATGAAGTGACGTGGGTAGCGCCTTGACAAAGTGACGTGAGAGGCGTGAGAGCTTCGACGAAGTGACGTGGGTAACGCCTTGACAAAGTGACGTGACAGTCGGCACTCCTGAGCGACGAAGTGACGTGAGTGACGTGAGAGCTTCGATGAAGTGACGTGGGTAATGCCTTGACGAAGCAACAGGGGTGGATGCAGCGAGAGAACGTCGGCAGCGATCTGCTGGATGTACCAGCGCAACAACCCGTAGGGGAGCCACACAGCGATGTTGCGTCGTACGAATGACGAAAGCAGAGAAAGACGTCGGCAGCGATCTGCTGGATGTACCAGCGCAACAACCCGTAGGGGAGCCACACAGTGATGTTGCGTCGTACGAATGATGAAAGCAGAGAAAGACGTCGGCAGCGATCTGCTGGATGTACCAGCGCAACAACCCGTAGGGGAGCCACACAGTGATGTTGCGTCGTACGAATGACGAAAGCAGAGAAAGACGTCGGCAGCGATCTGCTGGATGTACCAGCGCAACAACCCGTAGGGGAGCCACACAGTGATGTTGCGTCGTACGAATGACGAAAGCAGAGAAAGACGTCGGCAGCGATATGCTGGATGTACCAGCGCAACAACCCGTAGGGGAGCCACACAGTGATGTTGCGTCGTACGAATGACGAAAGCAGAGAAAGACGTCGGCAGCGATCTGCTGGATGTACCAGCGCAACAACCCGTAGGGGAGCCACACAGTGAAGTTGCGTCGTACAAATGACCAAAGCAGAGAAAGACGTTGGCAGCGATCTGCTGGATGTACCAGCGCAACAACCCGTAGGGGAGCCACACAGCGAAGTTGCGTCGTACGAATGACGGAAGCAGAGGAAGATGTCGGCAGCGATAGTCAGTGAATTAAGTGAACTAATTTTATTAATAATGACTTACCACCACGTGATCCGAACTGCACAGAAAGCAGACTAAGAGTAAGAGAGCGACTGACTGCATACTCGCCCTTTTATACCTTTTTGCGCAGCAAAAATTCTAAATAGCGTGCTGCGCTGTGATTGGTCAATCCGGTGGCGTGATGCTGTTTTGGCTGTTTTGTTTTCATATGCGTTTGGTGGTTGCACTGCGTGGGTATAGGGTGCACCCGAATTTGGTAAAAAGTATATTGCATGTTTTGTGTGAACAAAATTCGGCCACAAGAATTTTGTTCCTCACACTATGTTGGAGTAATAATCATAAATCGAAACGCATAAATTATTACAGCTATTATTCAAATTCCTTGAACAAATATCCGCTATTTCCCAATCCTTAATCAATTTTCTACAACATTGTTGCAATCTTGCAACAATGCTATCATTCACATCCGTTGAACTAACATCCGCTATTTCCCAACCCAATACAACATTGTTGCAACGATTGTAACGAAGTTCCCCTTGTTACAAACCATATTTCTAAGTTTTCCGCTTGTCCGTCCCACCGTTTCACTCAGCACATTGGGGTTTTTTTCACAACCAGTCCAAATGCCGATAGCCTGTACAAATTGCCGGCTGCCATATAAAACCATAGGCAAACAACCGCACATACCGACAGCCACAGCTACACCGTGGACATACAATCGTACATACCGGCATGCCAAATGCCGATAGCATGTACTAATTGCCGACTGCCATATAAAACCATAGGCAGACAACCGCACATACCGACAGCCACAGCTACACCGTGGGCATACAATCGTACATACCGGCATGCCAAATACCGATAGCATGTACAAATTTCCGGTAGCATGTACACATTGCCGGCTGCCATATAAAACCATAGGCAGACAACCGCACATACCGACAGCCACAGCTACACCGTGGGCATAGAATCGTACATACTGGCATGTCAAATGCCGATAGCATGTAAAAAAATACCGGCCGCCATGTAAAGCAATACACATACAGCAGAATATGCGTAATTGCCAGCACCATCACAAAGTACTGGGCACCCAACCACTGGATGCCAACTATAGAATAGAACAACGAATTATGTGTGTATGTATACATAAAAGCAACAAAATTGCGCGCCAATCGTAACAAACGAACATGAACCATAATTGTTGACATTAGCCGTAAACAAACGATCAGGTGAATCCAATTCATACATATGCATTTACATAATCAATATAAATATATATATGTATAGCAAAAGATCACTTTACGGCAAACGTAATGTATTTCATACATTTGACGATGTAATATACCTATATATATACATATATATATACATAAAAATGTGTAAGTACACAACTAAAATTATAATTATGGCTAATAGTAGAAAATATATTCTTAAACTTCAATCCCTTAAATATAATGAAAAATTTATTGCAATACATACTTATTGTAAAAACTATAGAATAGAACAACGAATTATGTGTGTATGTATACATAAAAGCAACAAAATTGCGCGCCAATCGTAACAAACGAACATGAACCATAATTGTTGACGTAAACCGTAAAAAAACGATCAGGTGAATCCAATTCATACATATGCATTTACATACATCAATATAAGTATATATATATGTATAGCAAAAGATCACTTTACGGCAAATGTAATGTATTTCATACATTTGACGATGTAATATACCTATATATATACATATATATATATACATAAAAATGTGTAAGTACACAACTAAAATTATAATTATGGCTAATAGTAGAAAATATATTCTTAAACTTCAATCCCTTAAATATAATGAAAAATATATTGCAATACATACTTATTGTAAAAAAAATAAAAATTTTGTTCATAGATTCTGAACACCTTAATTTGTATCTAAAAAAATCGTTTTGAAATCGCATATACATTAAAATCTAATGTATGTATATACGTACACTAACTTGCATAATCTTGTCTCAGATTCTATATCAATACGTCATCTAATATGAACAGTCATTCCAAATTTTTTATCAATACCTAGTCTATGGCTACCATTACCAAGCCACGCATACATTCGCATCATTATTCATTAACGCTTACATGAACTCAAAATAAAGAATCCATGCTATTGTTTTTGCCACAAACGAACCGCTATTGTTTTTGCCACAAACGAACCATTTACTGGGTTCCATAAAAATATTGCAATGCCTAAGATCGAGCGAAAGCGGAAATAACAAACGTACAAAATACAAATATATATGACTGACATTTGATGTCTTCCAAAATATGGCCAACTTAATTAACACACAATTCATCATCATCATATTTGGCTCTATAACCGGGGTCCGGTCCTGGCCTCCCGCAAAAAGTCTCTCCACCGGTCACCATTTCGAGCCGATGTCATCCAGTTTGGCATCCCTAAACTCTGGGCGTCCTGGTCTACGCCATCCTTCCAGCGTAGGCTCGGCCGGCCGGACTGGTATGACCATTGTCTTATATATAAGCAGCTTGGATGTTATGGTTAAGTTCCTGGATTTGAAGAGTCTTGAATTTCTCGGGAAGAGTCCAGAAGAATAGGATAGATGGAAAAGCTTACGCAATGGTAATGCCAGCTTGGAAAAACACCTCATCAGAACTAATGGGGAAATACGATCTGGCCCAGCGGATTTGTGAGTGTTGAGATCGTTTTATACTCTAGCAACTGCGATAATACATTGACGGAGTATTTATCAGGACAAGAGGTAAAGCAATGTCAGGTATTCGTGTAGACTCATTTACAAGCTGAGGAAGGTGATAAACTCAGCGAATAACTCAACACACCTTCCTTCGGGTGTTGTCTGGCCAGAATAGCGAAGCCACCCAGAATTGTGTACATTAAAATCGCCAGCAATAACGATTTCATTTTTACGATGTTTTGTATCAATTCTTAAGATTGAATCAGACAGTGCATCAAATTCGCTTTGAGTTGAAACACTGTTTAAGTGGGGGCTTCTGTAAAGGAAATAGTAGTAGATGTTGCGCTCTTATACCCTTACTTTGAGCCAAATTAAATTGAATTCCGGATTGGAGCTTTGGCTAAAATGAGGCAAAAACTGAAACACAACATCACTCCGGAAATGGATTGCGAGTCCACGTCGAGGGAAAAATAATTGCACCAAGTTATAACATGAAAAACATACGACAGTTATGTTTCACCAAGTTCTTAAGCTGCGCTGTTGAGGATGGGGCACACGGACACACACACTGCACTTTGCACTTGTTGACCGCCGGTCACGCGAACCGTTGATGATTTTGCATGCACCTAAAATTTGTTTTTTTTTGCACAAACATACAACACGACGTAGTTGTTTTTTTTTACTTCGCATGTGCTGGAGAGCGGCACGACCGTGCACAGCGGCGTTTGGGAGACAACTGACTAAACTAAACTTAAGTGATCACTTCACAACTCATTTAACCTATTACGTAGTGGCAGCACTGCAACTATGTTGGAGTAATAATCATAAATCGAAACGCATAAATTATTACAGCTATTATTCAAATTCCTTAAACAAATATCCGCTATTTCCCAATCCTTAATCAATTTTCTACAACATTGTTGCAATCTTGCAACAATGCTATCATTCACATCCGTTGAACTAACATCCGCTATTTCCCAACCCAATACAACATTGTTGCAACGATTGTAACGAAGTTCCCCTTGTTACAAACCATATTTCTAAGTTTTCCGCTTGTCCGTCCCAACGTTTCACTCAGCACATTGGGGTTTTCCTCACAACCAGTCCAAATGCCGATAGCCTGTACAAATTGCCGGCTGCCATATAAAACCATAGGCAGACAACCGCACATACCGACAGCCACAGCTACACCGTGGACATACAATCGTACATACCGGCATGCCAAATGCCGATAGCATGTACAAATTGCCGACTGCCATATAAAACCATAGGCAGACAACCGCACATACCGACAGCCACAGCTACACCGTGGGCATACAATCGTACATACCGGCATGCCAAATACCGATAGCATGTTCAAATTTCCGGTAGCATGTACACATTGCCGGCTGCCATATAAAACCATAGGCAGACAACCGCACATACCGACAGCCACAGCTACACCGTGGGCATAGAATCGTACATACTGGCATGTCAAATGCCGATAGCATGTAAAAAAATACCGGCCGCCATGTAAAGCAATACACATACAGCAGAATATGCGTAATTGACAGCACCATCACAAAGTACTGGACACCCAACCGAACACGGGTAAATTATTTAATTTCAAGGCATAAAATTCCCAACGAGTTCTCAAAAAATATCAATGAGGTTCGGCAACTTGTGCTCATAAATTGGTCGAATCCGACCACGGGCAAAAGTTCTCCACCGAACTCAACCCAATAGCTTTTTCGTGCTGAGAGATCAGCAAATATAAATTAAATAGACTAGGCGACCGTCTCTAAACCGCGCAAACAATTTAGAACCCGAGACTTATTATTTGGACCCTGGAAGCCTCTGAGTCATACCTCAGCTGAGAAAATTCGTTCCAAATTTGGCGCCCGAGCAGGGACTACTACGTTTAAAATCATTTAACCGAAGACCGAGAGAGATATACTCGTCAGAATGACCGAAGACCAACCAATTTGAAAAAGGATGAGTTAGTTGTGGAGTTGAGCCGGCGTGGGTTGGAGAGTACTGGTACGATGGACGAACTACGGAAGAGGTTGTCCACTGAGATCAAGAAAAATAAATCTTGTCCAGATCTACGTCCAAAAGAATGTTGGCCACCCAAAGTCCAACTAGACCCAGCTGCCATACAAACGCTACAAGTACCACAAACCGCCCACCGACCGCCGATATCCGAAAGCAACCCCGACAAAAAACCAGATCAGGCTATCGTATCAGCCAAGCAACTATATCAGGCGTATTCACTACCGCTCGTATACCACTTGCCGCGCAAACCGTTTATCTATCATATACACCGTCCGATGCCGATGTGATGGACAAGGTACGTAAGTGGAACGTCCGATACGATGGAAACAGTAACCCACTGGAGTTCCTAGAGCGGATAGAAGAGTTGGCCGATTGCTACCAACTGCCATTGAATAGAGTAGTAAGATTGCTATCAGAACTGCTGAAAACTTCTGCGTTAGCGTGGTATCGAAAAAACCGAGAGTTCATTACTACCTGGGACGAGTTCAGCCGAGAGTTGCGACAGTTCTCTCTTCATAGGCAATATAACACACAGCTGTTAGACTGAATAAGAAGCCGCACCCAAATGGCAGGAGAAAAGGGGAAAGAATACATCACCGCCATCCAAACCCTGATGAGGTGGCAGGTTTCCCTGAGTGCAGACGAGAGACTTCGGTATTATATAAAGCGGGGGGAATTCGTCACACTGGCTGAACTGACCGCCCTGGTAGAAGACTTTGAGCTCTTGCAAGGCGAACTACCAGTATCACGCCCCACCGTTCCGCAGACTAGACCGATCGTACAATCATACCGAAATACCGCACCACCGAACCAAAGCAATGGCTCGCATTGTGGCACCGAAGGTGTTCATAGCCGACACTGCAAATGCCAGGCGGGAAACGCCAACGGAACGTCCAACACCGTGAGACAATAGACGTTCCTCCAGTAACCGCCAGTCTCACTCATTACGCAATACCGATAAGTTTAGGCCAACACACATTCAATGCCATAATCGACACCGGCGCCGGCCAATCGTTCATTGGTGACGAGCTGCATAGCATATGCCAGGCCGAAAGAATACCCGCTCAGCAAATTAACATGGTGTTGCTGTTGGCTGACAACTTGACAATCACGGCCCACCACGCCTACTCCTTACCACGAGTTTGCATACGTTCCAAACCTGAGTGACAAGTGCCTCATTGGTACTGATTTTCTGGCCAAGAATGGCTTTACCCTCAACCGTGGCGACAAAATAATTATCGCCACATCCGACCCGCCGTCCAACCTGCGAACACTGCAGACCGAGTCTCAGGGCTTAGAAAGATTTCTTGCCCAGGAGTTGCCCAAGTTCGAGGCCATGAAGGGGTCAACCTCCATGGCAGAGCATGTGATTCATCTCAAACACTCCAGACCATTCAAACAGAGGTATATGCCTTGAAACCCATGCAAGCCATAATCAATAATATCTACTGCTTGCTGAGGGTAAGATTGAGCCCTCCAATAGTCCATTAAGTTCGCCAATCGTCTTGGTAAAAAAGAAGCAAGGGACGTGGAGATTATGTGTGGACCTCCGTCAACTCAACGAGGTGTCGATTAAAGATGCGTACCCCTTACTACAAATAAATCACATCTTTGACAAGCTGAAAGGGGCTAGGTACATCTCCACCATTGACCTAAAGCAAGTATACTGGCAGATACCACTACACCCCTCCAGCCGACAATTCACTGCATTCACTGTCCCAGGTCGAGGTTTATATCAACGGAAGGTGATGCCGTTTGGGCTCCTCTTTGCACCCGCAACCTTCCAACGCCTCTTATATATAATCAGCCCAAAGTTAGAGACATTTGCGTTTGCATATTTGGACGACATCATAGTCATAGGCAGTACCTTCTCTGAACATATGAATGCCCTCACTGAAGTGTTCCGACGACTAGAGATTGCCAACTTAAAAATTAACCCCGACAAGTGTTAGTTTGGCCGCTTAGAAATGAGGTACCTCGGGCATATGATAAGCCAAGATGGTATCCATACAGACCCCTGTAAGATTGAAGCAATAAAAATGCTAACTGCCCCACAGAATGTCAAAGAACTCCGCCGAGTACTAGGTATCGCATCCTGGTACAGACGATTTGTACCAAACTTCTCGACACTAGCCGCCCCAGTAACTAAGCTTTTAAAGAAGAAACAGGGGTGGCAGTGGGACAAAGATCAGGAAAATGCATTCGAAACGTTGAAAACAATATTAACGGAAGCACCAATCCTTGCTTGTCCTGATTTCTCGAAAGCATTTCTGCTTCAAACCGATGCTAGTGCCGAAGGACGTGGAGTGGTATTGTCGCAGTCCATCGACAATCAAGAACATGTCATTGCCTATGCTAGTCGTACGTTGAATGATGCCGAGAAAAATTATTCGGTAACCGAGCGTGAATGTTTGGCAGTAGTATGGGGCATCCGCAAGATGCGGCCCTATTTGGAAGGGTATCATTTTGTCGTGCATACTGACCACCTTTCGTTAAAGTGGTTGCACACATTAGATAACCCGTCTGGTCGACTCGCACGCTGGGCGATCGAATTACA
Organism: Nephrocerus scutellatus; assembly: GCA_947095585.1. Lineage (NCBI taxonomy): Eukaryota > Metazoa > Arthropoda > Insecta > Diptera > Pipunculidae > Nephrocerus > Nephrocerus scutellatus. The sequence continues at coordinate 53,645,847 of OX352762.1, read as the reverse complement.
ACAGTACGATTTCGAAATCCGCTACCGAAAAGGTTCTTTAAATACTGTAGCCGACGTACTGTCCAGACACCCAACCACCAGCTCACCAGTTCGAATTCTCTTACCGAATGTACTTTGTTTTGCTCTCATTTATGTGCAGCCCCAGATTTCGTGCCTCCTGCTCTATCTGGATGAAAGCTTTCTGTACAGCTCTTTGGTTTCTACCAACGATGTCAATATCGTCTGCGTAAGCCAGTATCTGAATGGACTTATAGAGGATTGTTCCTCTCGCCGTTACGTCAGAGTCTCGGATCACTTTCTCCAACGCCAGGTTGAAGAGGACGCAGGCCAGTCCATCCCCTTGTCGGAGCCCGTTATAGATGTTGAATGGGCTTGATAGTGATCCGGATATTTTTACTTGGCTTATTACATTGGTCATGGGCAACCAACATAGTCGTGTCAGTTTATTTGGGATGCCGAATTCTCTCATGGCTTTATAAAGTTCTACTTTGGCTATGCTATCATAGGCGGCTTTAAAGTCTATAAAAAGATGGTGTAGTGAGTTTTGAAACTCTAGACATTTTTCCATCACCTGCCTTAGAGTGTAAATCTGATCAGTTGTTGATTTGCCTGGGATGAAGCCACACTGGTATGGACCAATGTTGACTTAAGTGTATGGGGCTATCCTGTCTTGAAGGATAGAGGAGAAAATCTTAAACGCGGTACTCAACAACGTTATACCACGATAATTGCTGCATTTTGTGATATCTCCCTTCTTATGTATGGGGCACAATATTATTTCTGGTTATTTATTGTACGTAGCTTTACAAATTAAAACTATTAAACAAAAAAAAACCTCAGTTGAATTTTAAGAGAAAGCTCTTATTAAAAGTTTTAAGATGAAATTTCGATTTTATTTTATGCTCGAAATTCGAACTCATTAGAGATGACAAATTTGTGTACTCTAACAAATCGATTTGCATGAATGGGCATGCGATCTGTATATTATATTTTCTGTGCTTTAGGGTTGTTTCCTAATTTATTAACATAGCTGCAGTAGAGAAATCTAGACAAAAATAAAAACTCTCTTTAAAGACAAGAAAACAAAGCATAATCTACAAGCCCGCGTTTATAACGTTTAAGTGTTATATTTTTAGCATTCTAAATATTTACCATGGAGGATAATGGTCCTTTTTTCAGTTTCTTTGGAACGTAAGAGTTATCAGCCTGTGTTATATGAGATAAGAAAACTAGAAGAATGATTATAAAAAAAATCCAATTAGAACAATTCAAGTATTTATATAAATTTTATTTTATATTAATTTCAAAGTATATTTATCAATTCAAAAATAAGATTCTTTATTAAAATAATACTCTTTTAATTTAAAAACAATTGCACTATTATGAATGGAGTTGGTAATTAAAGGGGTGGACTCTTTTAAAGAACAATTTTAATCTTCAGATATGAAAACTAAATCAAGGATTCTATTATAAGAGAAGTTTGAATTAGTCTTGTGTTGCCAAGAACGAACCGCGTAGTTTAAGTCGTATGAAAGAACTAATTCCGTTGTCCATACAAATGTATGAAGAAAGATCGATCTCGTCGTCAGCGAAATGATAATACTTATCGTGGTCGTCTGTGTACCATCATGTATGCAGCTAACTTATTGCAATTTGAATCGTATGCAAGCGGAATCTATATCGACTCAGTATGACTGGTGGTGTGGACTGCGAAGCGTCAGCAGTCCGCATGTAATGTATGTGTCGCTAGTGCTAATACTTTGATTGCGTTGAATTGCTTCGAATCAAGGACAACATTTGTTGATCGAACGTCCTGCCCAGTCGAACCCCCTGGTTGGAAATATGTGCATGAAATGCTCCAAGGAAGGTCAAGATCATCAAAGGACCTTCGTGGTATGTTTATGATGTATCCAAGAGGCGGCAAAGTTTCTGTACCAGCAAGCGGCACTCGCCATAACTGGTGAGTAGCGTTGCGAGCTGATCCGTCACTGCCCGGATGCACGGCAATGTTTCGTCTGAGCCTCCAATGAGTGAGGGGAAGGTTTTCCTGTTTCACGAATACCACGTCGTTTGTTTGAATGTCAGGTTCACGTCGTGCCGCAATGAGGGGGCGCTTATGGGGAAATCGCCCGGGGCGAGTGCCTCTAGGTCGTCGTGAATTGGGACCAGAGGGCGTAAGTTGAGACACGCCTCGCTGCCTGTTGCCAGGGTGTGTAGTTGGTGGTACTCGAATGCTGCTTATTCCTCATTCAGGTACCTCGCTCCAACGAATGCAGTTCCATTGGCAGTGTACATATCTGGGCAGGGTAGATGCCAGCTGATGAAGTGGGTAAAGGCATCCATGAAAGCCTGGGATGAGAGGTATTCAATGACCTCGATGTGTATAACTTTCGTGGCCATGCAAATGCAGATTAACAAGATTGCTAAGTTGTTGCGCAGGTGCTGCACCTCTTGAGGGAAAGTGGCTGCCTGCTCCATGGTAATGAGTCGTTCCAAGACGTGGTCGGGCACATCTGCTCCGACCACTGGACTCTTTAGTAGATGACGATTAGTGGTCCGCCAACGAAGCATGTAGGCGACGGTATGAAGTAACCAATGTAGTCAACGGAATGATGACCCTATCTCGGCGCCTTGTTGTCAGCTCAATCCTGTTAATAGCCATGCCAGTGAAGAATGAAGTCCTAAGGTCTTCTACCACTTGTACCATGTCGTCAGCGGCCTGTGTGGGCCTAAGGGAAGCGGTCCGCTTGTGAGCCAACTTGGACCTTGCCACTATAACGAGAGTTGAAGGAGTTCTGAGGCCCCAAGACCTCGACTTATGCAATCAATTGGGTTCTGCACAGATCGGACGTGATTCCAATGTGCTCGGGACGTTAACTCCTGGATCTCTCGCACTCTGTTTGCGACGTAGGGCTTGAGTGTAGACGGTTCCTTCCGTAACAAATACAAAACGACGCTGGAATCCGACCAGAGATAGTATGGTGCAGTTTGAAGGCCTAGAGCGGTGCGAACATTCTCTAATGTGGCCGCAAGTAGACTAGCAGCGCAAAGTCCGTTGGATGGTAGCGCCCTTGAGTGGGGCCACCTTGGTAAGGGCGTTCACAGTGAGACTTAGACAGATGACAGCTGCATATGCTCGTGAGCTGGCGTCGCAATGTCGTGACATGCTGACTATTCATGCCTAGCCATTGAGGTATCTTTACCTGGTTGAGGGCCAGCAGCCCGTTGCGGAACGAAGTACAGGTGGTGAGCAGCTCTGTGGGGAGTGTGGCATCCCAAGTTATCCCGGCTTTCCACTGCATTTGTATGAAAACCTTGCCTGTGATCACAACGGGAACCAGGAGGCCAGTAGGGACCAACAGTTGTACCACCTCCCTCTGGACCCGCCTTTTCGTAGCAAGGGACCACAACGAATCAATTTCCAACAGGGAGAAGAGCTTGTCAGCAGTTGGGTCTCAACGTAAGCCAAGCACAGTTAACGTTGGAGATTTAATGACAAGCTCTGTGGAACGAGAAGAAGCGGAAAAATCGTTAGCTACTATGGAGATTACCTGAGTGCTGTTGAAGTTCAATTTGCGCAGTTTAAAGTGTCCGCCATGAGGACAGTATTAACATCAGCAGCCAGACCGACCGCTTCGGATATACCTGGAAGAACATCTTCTACACGCCGCCAGTCAGCGCAACCATGTAGCGTCAGAACCGCAAGGACATTGATGAGAAAGTGGGACCCTACAGCTGGACGTCATTGAGTGAGGGAGTAGTGGTCCGTGCAGATCCGTTAATCACCACGCAGAATTAGCTGATTACCAAATGGTGCATGGGGTTGAAGACTCTAACTTACAGAGGAGCGTGTGAGGTCAACTATTGCAGTGGCGACAGGAACTCGCGGACGAGCATCCGGCAGCGCCGTTGCCTAGTCCAACTGCTCGAACTTCTTGCACTGATATAATCGGTGAGGGCCCTGGAAGTGCACGCACCAGTTCTCTTGAACTGGCACGAAGTTATTCCGGGCAATAGGGAGCGTCTTTGTTTACCGTGATCAACCTGCCTCTTGTCGACCAAATATAGAAGGAAGCTGGATCTCTATCGACAAGCTGTGTGGCCGAGCAGGCTGGTGAAGGTTCGATGGATCCACCAACCTTGCTGGGTTACCTTCGGCAAGCGTGAAACAATAATAGGGACCGTTAGGGCGTACCAACTGGGCACTGGCTGCTTCATCACTGTAGTGAACGGAGTGATTCTTGCTTGGTATCCACGATTCGTAGCAAGGCACTTGATGATTTGTTATGTGCTACCTTTAGGTTGAGGAGCCGAGAAACGTGGGTTGTCGAACCTCTCTTTGAGCTCACTCCAGAGCTCTTCGTAGCTGCCGGAGTAGATATTTCGGACCAGGCCTACGCTGACAGACCGGATCGCGGCACGGAGCTTCTGAAGCTTTAAGGCGGTTGCGAGCCCCGTGCCGTGAACCAAGTCCTCAAATGCGTTCTTGAGCGCCAACCTATTGTTTAGTTTTCCATCAACCGCGAAAACCCAGATTTAAAACAGACGCGCTACTGATAAAAACTGAAGAGAACCAAACCTAAGCACAGGTACTGAGCGACATCAGGAAAACCATGAACACAGAAGATTCAAACACAAAAATAAAAATTGTGCGGCGAACTAGACATATGACGTCCTCCTAGAATTGAGACCACGTAATAACGACAAGGCCAAGTTCTGTGACGCTTTGAGAGGTGCCCTTGGAGAAGCAACTACTATCATCATCATCATATTTGGCTCTACAACCGGGGTCCGGTCCTGGCCTCCCACAAAAAGTCTCTCCACCGGTCCCGATTTCGAGCCGATGTCATCCAGTTTGGCATTTCTAAACTCTGGGCGTCCTGGTCTACGCCATCCTTCCAACGTAGGCTTGGCCGGCCTCGCTGTCGTGTTCCATAAATCCTACCGCAAAGGACTTTCCGAGCAGGATCCTCCTCGCTCATGCGAGCTAGGTGTCCTGCCCACCGGAGCCTACCAAGCTTAATTTTCTTCACGATGTCGACATAGCGGTAACGCTCGTAGATCTCATCATTATAGAGTCTCCGGAATCGTCCTTCCTCACATACGGGGCCAAAAATTCTCCGTAAGACTTTTCTCTCGAACGCGGCTAAGAGGTCAGAATGCTTTGCTTTTTGCTTAGCACCCAAGTCTCGGATCCATATGTAAGTACTGGTATGACCATTGTCTTATATATCAGCAGCTTGGATGTTATGGTTAAGTTCCTTGATTTGAAGAGTCTTGACAGGCTATAGTTGGCTTTGTTGGCTTTAAGCAACCGTGCGCGTATTTCTGGTTCCATGCTGTTAACGGCTGCTATAGTTGGCCCGAGATAATTAAAGGTTTGCATCACTTCAAATTCGCGCTCCATTTGAATTGAGGGACCAATGTTGGATCTTCTACTCGCAGACGTGGCGACCATGTACTTTGTTTTGCTCTCATTTATGTGCAGCCCCAGATTTCGTGCCGCCTGCTCTATCTGGATGAACGCTTCCTGTACAGCTCTTTGGTTTCTACCAACGATATCAATATCGTCTGCGTAAGCCAGTATCTGAATGGACTTATAGAGGATTGTTACTCTCGCCGTTACGTCAGAGTCTTGGATCGCTTTCTCCAACGCGTTGTTGATTTGCCTGGGATGAAGCCACACTGGTATGGACCAATGATGACTTTAGCGTATAAGGCTTTACTGTCTTGAAGGATAGAGGAGAAAATCTTATACGCGGTACTCAACAACGTTATACCACGATAATTGCTGCATTTTGTGATATCTCCCTTCTTATGTATGGGGCACAGGATGCCTCTTCGCCAGTCTTCTGGCATAACTTCTTCTTCCCATACTTGCACTATTATTTCATGAATTGCTTGGTGTAATGTGGGGCCTCTTATTTTTATCAGTTCCGCTGTGATCCCATCAGATCCCGGGGCCTTATTATTTTTGAGCCGACTTATAGCTCTGCTAACTTCGACTATGCTTGGTGGCGGCAGCATAGTATGATCTTCGGTCATTGGTGGAGCCTTCAATTCCTCAGTTAGCTGGCCATTTAGCAACTCATGAAAGTGCTCTTCCCATCGCTCTAAGATTCCTTTAAGATAGGCGATCAGATTACCCTCTTTGTCCGTGCAGTATGTGCAACGCGGTGTATATTGCGTCATACCGTAGAGCTTCCGCGCCTGGTGCGGTCCTTAATCTCTGTACTGTTCAAGTTCACGGACGAGATTCTTCTCCCAGGCTGCTTTCTTTCGCCGGTGAACTGTTTTTTCATATCTTCTGAGCTCTTTATATTCATCTTCGCGTGCCCGCGTTCTATGAGATTGTTGCATTGCTCGGTACGCAACATTCTTACGTTCAGTCGCTAGCTTACATTCGTCATCAAACCAGTCGTTTCGATCTCTACGACTACTGCCTAAGATGGAGTCAGCAGTACTAATGACTAATGTATTCTTAAGGCGTGTCCATTTCTCTTCTACGCCCGACATCTCAGCCCCAGGACTTACTCTCCCTGCATTTAGGGCGAGTCCTATCGCTTGACCGTAGTTGTTTCTGGTCTCTTCATTGCGAAGGGCAGCCGTGTTGACTCGAATCTGATTCGCGGATGCAGTCTTCCGTGATGATGCAATCCGCGCTCGGAGCACCATACCAACAAGATAGTGGTCCGAGTCGACGTTGGCACCTCGTTATGTTCGTACCGTCATCAGGTTCGGGTTGTGGCGGCGGTCTATCTACACTATCTGGTTGCGAGTGGCTCCATCGGGAGATACCCAGGTGGCTTTGTGGATATTTTTACGGGCAAGCCTTGGACTCGCAAGTGAAGCAACTACTATAAGAAGCCTTAAGCCACAAACAGCCTTTGTATATAAAGACTTTAACTGCCTGACCACTGAGGCCGAAGAAAAGGAAGCGATACAAAGAATCTTGAAGAATTTTACAGTGGAAGCAAAAGTTACTGTTAGCTAGACTTACTCCAGGGAAGAAAGGTTAGCTTTCGTGGAGATCGGAGTCCGTTAAGCCACAGAGCTCCTTGAGGTACGCCGCATAAAAATAGGATGGTTGTACTGCAAAGTACTGCGGAAAAACATGCTTTTCCTGCTTTAGCTACGGCCACCAACAGGCGAACTGCAGAGGGCCCGACAGAAAAAACCCAAGGCATATGAATCCAATGAGGTAAAAAAGGTAATTTTAAGAAGGATTGTCAGTCAGTCAGTCTTCTGTGCGGGACAAGAAGGCGACACAGATAAACTTAAACACGTGCCCGGGTCAAGTTCTTGCCAAGTCTTGCAGCAGGCCCTTGCCAAAGTAAGTAATAGCGGAAAAAAATAAAAGTTCTTCAGGGAAATCTTCATAAAAGCAGAACAGCAGATGCGTTACTCTATCGACTAAAATTGGGCATCAGTGCAGATCTGCTAATAATTAGTGAGCATTACCGAAACAGATACGAACCAATATGGCACTACGATAACATGCTGCCATTTGGACCACAAACACGACCATAATAGAGAGCCACGGTACTGAGAACGGATTTTTATGGGTTAAAATCCATGGCATCATATACGTGAGCTGTAATCTTACACCGAAGGAGCCGATAAATGGATTCACGGAAAAAATTGACGCGCTGGAGGAAAAAGTACGGGAATTGGGCGGGGCATTCATCATTGCCGGGGACTTTAACGCAAAAGCGTTGGGGTGGGGCATGAACAAAACGAACATAAGAGGGCGGTATATTCTCGACATGGCAGATCTTTAGAAGACCAAGATAGGCCGAAACTATCCCCGCCATCACCTTTGTGATTGATGGGACGGCTCAACACATCATTGGTTGGAGAGTGATAAACTGTTATACAGGTAGCGATCATCAATATATAACCTACAGTGTGCAAAAGTGATCACAACCGACTATCAGGAGCACCAAACGAATAAAAGGATGGAACGTGGCTAAACTATCTCAAGACAATCTATTGGCAATCATTGAAGCCGGTAAAAACTCACTTATACAAGAAACTGGTGAGGCAAGCATGTGACGCGTCTATGCCAAAAAAGAAAATACTTAAGTGGAAAAAGACCGCGGTCTACCGGTGGTCTGCCGAAATCGCAAAACTTCGGGAGCCATATCCCCATCTCAAACGCTAAGTTACCAGGGCAAGACGAAGAGACAGGTCTGCGGCAGAATATGAACAAAAAAAAATACCGACAAGCCAGAAGTCCACTTAAGATAGAAATTAGCAGGGGCAAGCGCCGAAAATGGGAGGACTTATAGCGGGAAGTGGACAGAGACCCCTGGGGCCTTGGGTATAGGATTCTAATGTGTAAACTTGCACCTCAAGCGGCCAGCCCCAAAATGGAGACAACGAAAATGTGACATATTGTTAACTTGCTCCTCCCGTCTCACCAAAAAAACAGTCGGCCACCTTGGCCTGATAAACCGGAAGAAGTACCAGTTTTTACCACGGAGGAACTGCAAGATACCGCTAACTCCCTCCAAAACAATAAAGCCGCGGGACCAAACATGAAGTGCTGCTAAAAATGTATAACAGATACCTAATTGAAGGAGTTTACTGTCTCATACCCTCGTGGTCTATGTTTGTGATCGTATGGGACACCATTATTTGTAATAATTAGAAATAATTATTATTTTTAGGAATGCAAAAAATTATTTATTAGTATGAAAATTCGTAATTGTGAACAATATAATGGTGATGATGTTCTAAGTGCCGGCTGTGCAGGCGGCGCATTAACTGGCTGTTGTGCAGGTTCAGCATCAGTTAATAATCTATCTTCCAGAAAGAATTCACTTGCATTTAATCCCATATTTTTTGTCTTTGCAATGAATTGCCTATTGCGTCTAAGGTAATGATTAAATATATCCTACACAATATAGGATTTGCTATTTACATCCGTTCCATAATTCAATTATTTTGAATTTCCGAATTTGATCCAATGCAAATCGATCAAACTCAGCCGAATGAAATGGAACATTATCGACTCTTGCGGATGTTGGATATCCAATTCGGTTGTAAACCTCTTTAAGTTTCTCAATAATGTGTTTTGACGTTTTTTATTGAGTCGAAATGACACCAAATAATTCAAATATGCAGTCAGTGATATGGGTATCTTGGTGTTTCCCTTTGATTATTTCTTTTAAACTTTTCACAAGTATCACATAACTCAACCAATTGTTTAATTTGTGCATTCATTCTCGGCCAATAGTATAGCATCGTTACCCGTGAGTTTTTTCAATACCAAGATGCGGTTCATGCAACCATTTGGCGAGCTTGCTTTGAAGCTCAGTTGGAATCACCAAACGGTGATTGTAAAACAACAGCTGATTTTCGACATGCAATTCTTATTTAAATTTATGAAACATTTGACTAAAGTCATCAAGTTGTTGATATACGGGCCAACCAATTTCCACATATCAGCAAATTCTACTAAATTTCTTATCAATTTTCGTGACCTCCCAATAAAAATTACAAATATCTTCAGACACACAAACCGATTTTGTAATTGAGTGTATTATGCCAGCTAACTCATGGTCTTCTTGAACCCATTGAAGTGGTGCGCGTGACAAACAATCGGCATTTAGCATATCTTTATCTGGTTTGTACACCACACCTATGCCCTGGTATTTTAATATTTTCTTTTTTGTTTTTTGTAACTACCCTAGCCCATATGGCAGACACTGCGACCTGAAAGATCTATTGTGTCATATGGTTTGTTTATTCTAAGAGACGTACCACCTCCTGAACGATAGTACATCCTTAGTGGCGGAATTTCCCAACTCCGCTGTCGAGCATATATCCTTGTGAAAGCTGCGTCTCCTTAACCAAATTAATGCTGGACATTCACAGAGCATGTGCTCGGATGACTCATCATCCTCCGAGCAGAACCTACATTACGTCTCTGTACCCTCACCAATTTTGTTAAGGTGGCTTCGCAAGCCACAATGACCTGATAGAAAGCTCTACAGCCCCCGAATGCTATCTCTATTAAAATTTAGGATTTCCTTGTAGGAAAAGGGCCTGATTAAGTGTTTGGATTGCCGAATCTCCGGGACACTTTCCCAGTGTGCCAAACGAAGTTTGTGCTTCCAAGAATTTATTAGTGCTGTGGCGGCAGCCCAGTTGACACTACAGTAGGGTTCGGGTCCTATGAACGCAGATTCCGAGACAGCCCTAGCTAGTTCATCTGGAGATTCGTTGCCTGCAATTCCCTGATAAACAGGATGCCTTTGTTTTGTCTGGACAGAGATTGCAGTGCATCGTAAAATTTTTCGACTGATATCGAGTCCATCAAATTCGATGAGAGCGCTCTAAGTGCTGCCTGGCTATCTGAAAATATATGTAATATAGCGCCCTTCATTTCTTTACTAAGGTTAATTTTGGCGGAGATTTCAATGGCATGGAGTTCTGCCTGGAAAACCGAGGGACTTTTTCCCATTGGTATCGAGACTTTGGTGTTGGGTCCAAAGACACCAGCTCCAACTCCAGTTTCCATCTTCGATCCATCTGTGTACCAGACCAGACCTCTAGCGTCCAGTGTTGGAACACCATTGGAGTAGTTTACCCGGTCCAATATATCTACCTCAAATTTCCTTCCGAAACAGTGCTCCCTGACCATAATGTCAGGGATAGTGCAGAACATGTCTCTTTCAGAAATTGAGTCAAGAATTTTCAGGTGACCCATATAGTTACCCAGTTTAGATCCGTATTCTACTTGCAGCTTAATTGCACATCTAGCAGCCGTCTTCCCGATGAAGATTTGCAAGGGTGAAGGCTGTACAACTGCTTCTAATACAGTCGTGGGGCAGATGCGCATAGCACCCGTTATACCTAGAGAGGCAATTCTTTGTAGCTTCAGAAGCTTAGTTGCCGTTGTCCGTTCAAGAACTTTCGGCCACCAAACGATGGCCGATAATGGGTCTCAGCATCATTGTATACATCCAATGTAACATTTTAGGATTTTGACCCCAAGTTCTGCCGTAGAGGCGTCTTCTGGCCGACAAGGCCCAAGTGACGAGTTTGATAGCGGACTTGATATGAGAATTCCAGTTTAGCCATTTATTAAGGATGACACCGAGATATTTAACTTCACTGGAATAATGTAATGTGGTGCCTTTGATGATGAAAGGTCTTAAATGGACCAGTCTTCCTTTGGTGAAAGGCACTACAACGATTTTGCAAGGATTGATGGAAGTCCTTCTCTGCTGCACCATTCTAAGGCCTGTAGCAAAGCACCTTGCATGACACTAGTGATAGTCATGCAGTGCTTACCAATAATAAAAATCGCCAAATCGTCCGCATAACCAATGGCGATGTAGCCAGGATTTTGAAGATCGGCTAGAAGATTGTTAATGACTGGTGACCACAGAAGGGGAGGAAGCACTCATCCTTGGGGACATCCCTTAACTGCTGTGACAGACACAGACACTCCTCCCGAGGAGGAAATAACATCTTGACTTTCAAGGATGTCCCTTATCCATGATTGGTCCAGACTTCGATGCCTCTGCTACTGATTTCCCCTGAAAAAGAGTCATAGCAAGTGTTATCTAAAGCGCCCTCAATGTCGAGGGCCTGTCCTGTATGCAAACTGACTTGAGTGCAGAGGGGTAGACAATTCTAACCATCCCCTTATATGAACATCAATAAGTCTCTCCATGGTTTTGAGGAAGAATGATGTTAGACTTACAGGTCTGTATGATTAATGCAGCTCATTAGGCCTATTGCCTGGTTTGGGGATAAATATCATATTTACCAGTCTTCAGATAATAGGAATGTACCCTAAGTTGTAGCTGGCTCTAAATAAAGCACTCATATCCGGTAGGATGAGATCTATCGCCTTCTGTTGAAGCTCTGAAAAGATCCCATCACCGCCGGGAGCTTTGAATGATTTGAAAGAGCCTATTACCCATTTACCGTTATCCGGACTGAAGATTTTAGGCGATAAACTATTTACCCTACTATTAATACAGACCCTTCGATCAGATGTGTTTGGGTACGTCTACGTCACGGGTAGTTGAACGTGAAAAATGAACCTGGAGTAGGTTTCTGATTGTATCCTCGCGGTCCGACGTGTAGGTGCCATCGGGCTTTTTTAATAAACCTAAATAGTTGGTCTGATCCTTAACTAATGCCTTGTGAATTCGTGCCACTACTGACATTTCAGCATTGTTTTCGCAGCATTTCCTCCATATATTCCTGCCAACTCTTCGTGCGTTTAGCAGTGTTGAAGAGTTTTCTAATTCTCTTCCTAAGCTTAGCCAGATCCCCTGTGGACTTTACAGACGTGACAAGCATATCCAATTTACAGAGGACAAGTCCTGTGAAGGGAAATTCCACGCAGAAGGAAGAATTTCCTTACACAATACGCATTGTATATGCTATCTCCTCATCATTTCTTTTTTATACTCTTTAAATTTTGTTCTGCTAAATACATGAATTAATGCAACAAAACAACGTCAACCAAATACATGTAAACGGTGTTCTAACTGAGCGAAATGATATTCTCAATAGGCATTTAACACAAAACAAAAGCGACTCAATATCCGCCATTCCACAACCGATCTCATATGAGTCATAGACGATCAGGAAGTTACAGAAGAGAAAAATATTAAGCACAAGACGAGAACAGCATGGCTCTCCCACTCATACTCAGGCTGCAGTAGACTCATACGTATTGATTAGAATTCAATGCACATAAACATCAGACAAACGGCTGATGAGGTCGATGACCGAAACTCTTCGAAACACACAACCGTTTTCAAAACCGAATGTGCAAATGACGTCAGCAGAGATAAGCAAAGATAGATCAAACAAATGCACTACATGCGTATGGTAATAAGTAAAGCTTGCGTATTAAAAAAAAACATGTATATTATATGTATATTGCCATAAGACAAAACATGTATATTGTAATAAATGAAAACATGTATATTACAATAAGAACACACATATTTCAAAGAAAAAAAACATGTATACTACCAAATGGAAGCATCTATGCAAAAATACGTCAAACTTGTTAATTGCCACTAATATATGGCAATATGCATCAGACTGTAGTGGGAAAATCAAAGAAAACAACAACAAAACACAAGGATTACGACAAACAAACGGAAAACTACGCTGTATAGAAACAACAGTTTCCCAATAGTTTGTAGCAACGGAAAAGTATAAAAGGAGCACGCAGCTCGACAGAAGGAGAGTCTTCCTGAGTTCCTTTTGGAATCAACTACTTAATGGTTAAAGAGTACTTACCTTGCCATTACCGATGAAGCTAAATGCTGCGACGCTTATTGAGCCCCAAATTAATGGTTAAAGAGTACTTACCTTGCCGTTACCGCAGAAGCTAAACGCTGCGACGGTGACTGAGTCCTCAAATTAATGGTTAAAGAGTACTTACCTTGCCGTTACCGCAGAAGCTAAACGCTACGACGCTGACTGAGTCCTTAAATTAACAGTTGAAGAGTACTTACCTTGCCGTTACCGCGGAAGCTAAACGCTGCGACGCTTACTGAGCCCCAAATTAATGGTTAAAGAGTACTTACCTTGCCGTTACCGTAGAAGCTAAACGCTGCGACGCCGACTGAATCCTCAAATTAACGGTTGAAGAGTACTTACCTTGCCGTTACCATAGAAGCTAAACTCTGCGACGCTAACTGAGTCCTCAAATTAACGGTTGAAGAATACTTACCTTGCCGTTACCGCAGAAGCTAAACGCTGCGACGCTTACTGACTCCTCGAATTAACGGTTGAGGAGTACTTGTCTTGCCATTACCACAGAAGCTAAACGCTTCGACGCTTACTGAGCCCCAAATTAATGGTTAAAAGTACTTACCTTGCCATTACCGCAGAAGCTAAACGCTGCGACGCTAACTGAGTCCTCAAATTAACGGTTGAAGAATACTTACCTTGCCGTTACCGCAGAAGCTAAACGCTGCGACGCTTACTGACTCCTCGAATTAACGGTTGAAGAGTACTTACCTTGCCATTACCACAGAAGCTAAACGCTTCGACGCTTACTGAGCCCCAAATTAATGGTTAAAGAGTACTTACCTTGCCGTTACCGTAGAAGCTAAACGCTGCGACGCCGACTGAATCCTCAAATTAACAGTTGAAGAGTACTTACCTTGCCGTTACCATAGAAGCTAAACTCTGCGACGCTAACTGAGTCCTCAAATTAACGGTTGAAGAATACTTACCTTGCCGTTACCGCAGAAGCTAAACGCTGCGACGCTTACTGAGCCCCAAATTAATGGTTAAAGAGTACTTACCTTGCCGTTACCGCAGAAGCTAAACGCTGCGACGGTGACTGAGTCCTCTAATTAATGGTTAAAGAGTACTTACCTTGCCGTTACCGCAGAAGCTAAACGCTACGACGCTGACTGAGTCCTTAAATTAACAGTTGAAGAGTACTTACCTTGCCGTAACCGCGGAAGCTAAACGCTGCGACGCTTACTGAGCCCCAAATTAATGGTTAAAGAGTACTTACCTTGCCGTTACCGTAGAAGCTAAACGCTGCGACGCCGAATGAATCCTCAAATTAACGGTTGAAGAGTCCTTACCTTGCCGTTACCACAGAAGCTAAACTCTGCGACGCTAACTGACTCCTCGAATTAACGGTTGAAGAGTACTTATCTTGCCATTACCACAGAAGCTAAACGCTTCGACGCTTACTGAGCCCCAAATTAATGGTTAAAAGTACTTACCTTGCCATTACCGCAGAAGCTAAACGCTGCGACGCTGACTGAGTCCTCAAATTAACGGTTGAAGAGTACTTACCTTACCGTTACCGCAGAAGCTAAACGCTGTGAAATTATCCGCTATCAAAAATATTATATCGAACTTTATATAAAATAAAATTAATTTCCTAATCTCTTCGCCATAGGAAAACAACATAACGCCACGACATCCCGCGCTGCCAAGGAGGCATCGCTAGACAACAGATCGCCACGACATCATGTGCTGCCAAGGAGGCATCGCTAGACAACGTCACTAGAAGCCCATCGCTACACGCCTCAAGGAGTTACAAACATCGTATTTTAAATGAAATTGAATAAACATCGATTTAACATTTGTAATGGTAGGCATGGCAATTTAGGGCAGGATCGCCATGTAATGGTATGAGCAATTAAGGGCAGGATCGCCATGTAATAGTTAACGCTTTTACTGTATAACGCTAATAGTTAAACGAGCCCCGATGTTCTCCTATTGGTTTCCGCTAGTCGAGGCTACTACGCCAATGACTTAGACCGTTAGGCAGTTTCCTGCACTTAAGGTGGGATTCCAAATAGAGTGGATCTTTTTGATACCTGTAGAATTTAAAGCTCGCAAGCATTATAAAATGCCGGTGGTATAAGTTTGACGTTCTATTTCGAAGTAATCCTTATTGGATAATTGTTGCTTATTTATAGGTGTTCAAAGACTTAAAAACATACTACATAATTTAATAAGAATATAAAATGTATACACATGCATACTAGCTTAGATCGATTAGTGCTGGTCAGCATTTTGGCATTATTGCATACCGAACATTCTTAATTGCTTTAGGTTAGACAAGATATTAAATACATAGAACTGCAAGAGTACAAAAAAGAACACACACAATCTGCGACAATTCAAATAGAAGATTTACAAGGACCAGTTGACACTACAGTAGGGTTCGGGTCCTATGAACGCAGATTCCGAGACAGCCCTAGCTAGTTCATCTGGAGATTGCCTGCAATTCCCTGATAAACAGGGTGCCTTTGTTTTGTCTGGCCAGAGATTGCAGTGCATCGTAAAATTTTTCGACTGATATCGAGTCCATCAAATTCGATGAGAGCGCTCTAAGTGCTGCCTGGCTATCTGAAAATATATGTAATATAGCGCCCTTCATTTCTTTACTAAGGTTAATTTTGGCGGAGATTTCAATGGCATGGAGTTCTGCCTGGAAAACCGAGGGACTTTTTCCCATTGGTATCGAGACTTTGGTGTTGGGTCCAAAGACACCAGCTCCAACTCCAGTTTCCATCTTCGATCCATCTGTGTACCAGACCAGACCTCTAGCGTCCAGTGTTGGAACACCATTGGAGTAGTTTACCCGGTCCAATATATCTACCTCAAATTTCCTTCCGAAACAGTGCTCCCTGACCATAATGTCAGGGATAGTGCAGAACATGTCTCTTTCAGAAATTGAGTCAAGAATTTTTAGGTGACCCATATAGTTACCCAGTTTAGATCCGTATTCTACTTGCAGCTTAATTGCACATCTATCAGCCTTCTTCCCGATGAAGATTTGCAAGGGTGAAGGCTGTACAATTGCTTCTAATACAGTCGTGGGGCAGATGCGCATAGCACCCGTTATACCTAGAGAGGCAATTCTTTGTAGCTTCAGAAGCTTAGTTGCCGTTGTCCGTTCAAGAACTTTCGGCCACCAAACGATGGCCGATAATGGGTCTCAGCATCATTGTATACATCCAATGTAACATTTTAGGATTTTGACCCCAAGTTCTGCCGTAGAGGCGTCTTCTGGCCGACAAGGCCCAAGTGACGAGTTTGATAGCGGACTTGATATGAGAATTCCAGTTTAGCCATTTATTAAGGATGACACCGAGATATTTAACTTCACTGGAATAATGTAATGTGGTGCCTTTGATGATGAAAGGTCTTAAATGGACCAGTCTTCCTTTGGTGAAAGGCACTACAACGATTTTGCAAGGATTGATGGAAGTCCTTCTCTGCTGCACCATTCTAAGGCCTGTAGCAAAGCACCTTGCATGACACTAGTGATAGTCATGCAGTGCTTACCAATAATAAAAATCGCCAAATCGTCCGCATAACCAATGGCGATGTAGCCAGGATTTTGAAGATCGGCTAGAAGATTGTTAATGACTGGTGACCACAGAAGGGGAGGAAGCACTCATCCTTGGGGACATCCCTTAACTGCTGTCACAGACACAGACACTCCTCCCGAGGAGGAAATAACATCTTGACTTTCAAGGATGTCCCTTATCCATGATTGGTCCAGACTTCGATGCCTCTGCTACTGATTTCCCCTGCAAAAGAGTCATAGCAAGTGTTATCGAAAGCGCCCTCAATGTCGAGGGCCTGTCCTGTATGCAAACTGACTTGAGTGCAGAGGGGTAGACAATTCTAACCATCCCCTAATATGAACATCAATAAGTCTCTCCATGGTTTTGAGGAAGAATGATGTTAGACTTACAGGTCTGTATGATTAATGCAGCTCATTAGGCCTATTGCCTGGTTTGGGGATAAATATCATATTTACCAGTCTTCAGATAATAGGAATGTACCCTAAGTTGTAGCTGGCTCTAAATAAAGCACTCATATCCGGTAGGATGAGATCTATCGCCTTCTGTTGAAGCCCTGAAAAGATCCCATCACCGCCGGGAGCTTTGAATGATTTGAAAGAGCCTATTACCCATTTACCGTTATCCGGACTGAAGATTTTAGGCGATAAACTATTTACCCTACTATTAATACAGACCCTTCGATCAGATGTGTTTGGGTACGTCTACGTCACGGGTAGTTGAACGTGAAAAATGAACCTGGAGTAGGTTTCTGATTGTATCATCGCGGTCCGACGTGTAGGTGCCATCGGGCATTTTTAATAAACCTAAATAGTTGGTCTGATCCTTAACTAATGCCTTGTGAATTCGTGCCACTACTGACATTTCAGCATTGTTTTCGCAGCATTTCCTCCATATATTCCTGCCAACTCTTCGTGCGTTTAGCAGTGTTGAAGAGTTTTCTAATTCTCTTCCTAAGCTTAGCCAGATCCCCTGTGGACTTTACAGACGTGACAAGCATATCCAATTTACAGAGGACAAGTCCTGTGAAGGGAAATTCCACGCAGAAGGAAGAATTTCCTTACACAATACGCATTGTATATGCTATCTCCTCATCATTTCTTTTTTATACTCTTTAAATTTTGTTCTGCTAAATACATGAATTAATGCAACAAAACAACGTCAACCAAATACATGTAAACGGTGTTCTAACTGAGCGAAATGATATTCTCAATAGGCATTTAACACAAAACAAAAGCGACTCAATATCCGCCATTCCACAACCGATCTAATATGAGTCATAGACGATCAGGAAGTTACTGAAGAGAAAAATATTAAGCACAAGACGAGAACAGCATGGCTCTCCCACTCATACTCAGGCTGCAGTGGACTCATACGTATTGATTAGAATTCAATGCACATAAACATCAGACAAACGGCTGATGAGGTCGATGACCGAAACTCTTCGAAACACACAACCGTTTTCAAAACCGAATGTGCAAATGACGTCAGCAGAGATAAGCAAAGAAAGATCAAACAAATGCACTACATGCGTATGGTAATAAGTAAAGCTTGCGTATTAAAAAAAACATGTATATTATATGTATATTGCCATAAGACAAAACATGTATATTGTAATAAATGAAAACATGTATATTACAATAAGAACACACATATTTCAAAGAAAAAAAACATGTATACTACCAAATGGAAGCATCTATGCAAAAATACGTCAAACTTGTTAATTGCCACTAATATATGGCAATATGCATCAGACTGTAGTGGGAAAATCAAAGAAAACAACAACAAAACACAAGGATTACGACAAACAAACGGAAAACTACGCTGTATAGAAACAACAGTTTCCCAATAGTTTGTAGCAACGGAAAAGTATAAAAGGAGCACGCAGCTCGACAGAAGGAGAGTCTTCCTGAGTTCCTTTTGGAATCAACTACTTAATGGTTAAAGAGTACTTACCTTGCCATTACCGCTGAAGCTAAATGCTGCGACGCTTATTGAGCCCCAAATTAATGGTTAAAGAGTACTTACGTTGCCGTTACCGCAGAAGCTAAACGCTGCGACGGTGACTGAGTCCTCAAATTAATGGTTAAAGAGTACTTACCTTGCCGTTACCGCAGAAGCTAAACGCTACGACGCTGACTGAGTCCTTAAATTAACAGTTGAAGACAAGGTAAGTACCTTGCCGTTACCGCGGAAGCTAAACGCTGCGACGCTTACTGAGCCCCAAATTAATGGTTAAAGAGTACTTACCTTGCCGTTACCGTAGAAGCTAAACGCTGCGACGCCGACTGAATCCTCAAATTAACGGTTGAAGAGTACTTACCTTGCCGTTACCATAGAAGCTAAACTCTGCGACGCTAACTGAGTCCTCAAATTAACGGTTGAAGAATACTTACCTTGCCGTTACCGCAGAAGCTAAACGCTGCGACGCTTACTGACACCTCGAATTAACGGTTGAAGAGTACTTACCTTGCCATAACCACAGAAGCTAAACGCTTCGACGCTTACTGAGCCCCAAATTAATGGTTAAAAGTACTTACCTTGCCATTACCACAGAAGCTAAACGCTGCGACGCTAACTGAGTCCTCAAATTAACGGTTGAAGAATACTTACCTTGCCGTTACCGCAGAAGCTAAACGCTGCGACGCTTACTGACTCCTCGAATTAACGGTTGAAGAGTACTTACCTTGCCATTACCACAGAAGCTAAACGCTTCGACGCTTACTGAGCCCCAAATTAATGGTTAAAGAGTACTTACCTTGCCGTTACCGTAGAAGCTAAACGCTGCGACGCCGACTGAATCCTCAAATTAACGGTTGAAGAGTACTTACCTTGCCGTTACCATAGAAGCTAAACTCTGCGACGCTAACTGAGTCCTCAAATTAACTGTTGAAGAATACTTACCTTGCCGTTACCGCAGAAGCTAAACGCTGCGACGCTTACTGAGCCCCAAATTAATGGTTAAAGAGTACTTACCTTGCCGTTACCGCAGAAGCTAAACGCTGCGACGGTGACTGAGTCCTCAAATTAATGGTTAAAGAGTACTTACCTTGCCATTACCGCTGAAGCTAAATGCTGCGACGCTTATTGAGCCCCAAATTAATGGTTAAAGAGTACTTACCTTGCCGTTACCGCAGAAGCTAAACGCTGCGACGGTGACTGAGTCCTCAAATTAATGGTTAAAGAGTACTTACCTTGCCGTTACCGCAGAAGCTAAACGCTACGACGCTGACTGAGTCCTTAAATTAACAGTTGAAGAGTACTTACCTTGCCGTTACCGCGGAAGCTAAACGCTGCGACGGTTACTGAGCCCCAAATTAATGGTTAAAGAGTACTTACCTTGCCGTTACCGTGGAAGCTAAACGCTGCGACGCCGACTGAATCCTCAAATTAACGGTTGAAGAGTACTTACCTTGCCGTTACCACAGAAGCTAAACTCTGCGACGCTAACTGAGTCCTCAAATTAACGGTTGAAGAATACTTACCTTGCCGTTACCGCAGAAGCTAAACGCTGCGACGCTTACTGACTCCTCAAATTAACGGTTGAAGAGTACTTACCTTGCCATTACCACAGAAGCTAAACGCTTCAACGCTTACTGAGCCCCAAATTAATGGTTAAAAGTACTTACCTTGCCATTACCGCAGAAGCTAAACGCTGCGACGCTGACTGAGTCCTCAAATTAACGGTTGAAGAGTACTTACCTTACCGTTACCGCAGAAGCTAAACGCTGTGAAATTATCCGCTATCAAAAATATTATATCGAACTTTATATAAAATAAACTTAATTTCCTAATCTCTTCGCCATAGGAAAACAACATAACGCCACGACATCCCGCGCTGCCAAGGAGGCATCGCTAGACAACAGATCGCCACGACATCATGTGCTGCCAAGGAGGCATCGCTAGACAACGTCACTAGAAGCCCATCGCTACACGCCTCAAGGAGTTACAAACATCGTATTTTAAATGAAATTGAATAAACATCGATTTAACATTTGTAATGGTAGGCATGGCAATTTAGGGCAGGATCGCCATGTAATGGTTGATCAGGATCGCCATGTAATGGTATGAGCAATTTAGGGCAGGATCGCCATGTAATGGTTAACGCTTTTACTGTATAACGCTAATAGTTAAACGAGCCCCGATGTTCTCCTATTGGTTTCCGCTAGTCGAGGCTACTACGCCAATGACTTAGACCTTTAGGCAGTTTCCTGCACTTAAGGTGGGATTCCAAATAGAGTGGATCTTTTTGATACCTGTAGAATTTAAAGCTCGCAAGCATTATAAAATGCCGGTGGTATAAGTTTGACGTTCTATTTCGAAGTGATCCTTATTGGATAATTGTTGCTTATTTAAAGGTGTTCAAAGACTTAAAAACATACTACATAATTTAATAAGAATATAAAATGTATACACATGCATACTAGCTTAGATCGATTAGTGCTGGTCAGCATTTTGGCATTATTGCATACCGAACATTCTTAATTGCTTTAGGTCGCTTGCCTATATTGCTGATGTGACATATTTACCAGCGCAGGCAAGTGACCTATTTTGTTTATAATTTTATTGCATGCTCGGTCAGCGCCATGCACAGCAAGGGTAAGTGACCGAACGTTATTTACTTTTTTATGATCAGCGCTCGCTTGCCTAAAATGCTTTCTGTGCATTTTGTTGTCATAGGCTAACGACCGCCGATCGTACTCTCATTACTTTGTATGCTGTCATGCTCAGGCATGGAGTGTGCCAACAAAGTAATAAGACTCTTTTTTTTGTTCGTTCACTCGTTGAGTGTTTATGCTGTTATATTTTAATTGCGGTTCATATGCAGAAGGCAATATGAGGAATGCAATTAACTATAGGAATAAAGAATCGATCTAACCTTGAATACAATGTTAGCGCTGGTATGCTCCCTTCACACCACTCTTCCTGGGGGAAAAAGGAGAAATTATGACACATCGTGAAATTTGGAGAAATCATGACACATCGTGATTTCTTGTTTTTAGGCGCCACTTGTGTATCATTTTCTGGTTTGATTACCAGGTGGAAGATTTTTTTGTTTTACAATTTTTTGAAATAAATTATTGTTTTGTCGTAAAAAGGTTACGTTAATTTGGAGAAGTACATATGTAGGTATATTTATATCCTATTGTTAAATTTTAGTTTAATATATTCATTCAATCTTAATTATAATTTTAATTGTAGTAATAATTTTAAGTCTAAAAATTGATGTTTAGATCTTATTTCTAATTCTAATTTATATAATATGAATGAATTTTTTTTCTTATTTTAAAAATTTATGTGGTAGTATTTAAATCTTAGTTCTATTTTTTTCTTTCTAATTTATGTGGTAGTATCTTAAATCTTGAACGATATTATATTTTTTTTTTCTTAATAACTATGGGCCCTTTTCTTAATGTTACTTAATTCTAGTTGCTTTATTAATTACCACAAATTCTAAAATTATTAATACAGCGACAAACACTTCGACAACAACAAGCCTTATTGCAACAAACGTTACACCTATTTTTAGCAACACTACATCAACATCAATCACATCTATGGACCCACTAAAACATGTTCCAGTTAAAATACAGCAGCCCAATCATAAGATGAAAGATGTTCCTAACAATCAACCCTCATCCCAAAAAAGGAACAGAACCTCACCGCTCAAAACAACGGACAATACTAAAAAATTCAAAAATCAAAACACCTTAAAAAACTACTGGCTTAGTCAGCCAAATATTAAATCATCTAATCGATTTGACATATTATCAACAGACGATGAAAACGAGACCCAGGCCCAGATTGAAGACAAAGACAAAGAAGCACCTAAGAAAATATCCAAACCACCACCAATTTATGTCCAAGAGTAAAATTCATATGAATTAAGAGTGCTGCCAAACGATGAAATAAAAATCCAGCCCATAGATTCCATAACTTATACAATTATAGTAAAGTTACTTCAAGAAAAAACACACAGTATTACATATACAAACCCAAAGAACAAAGAGGATTTCGGGTCATGCTTCGAAACATGCACCACTCCGCTGACCAAGATGAAATTAAAAAAGAACTTACCGAACTAGGCCACAATGTTAAAAATATACATAACATATTACAAAGGGGCACCAAACATCCACTACCACTCTTCTCTATAGAACTCGAAAACAGCAAAAATAACAAAAATATTTACAGCATTACCCATTTACTACACTGTAAAATATCGTTCGAACCACCGCATCAAAAAAAGCTTATACCCCAATGCACGAACTGCCAGAAATACGGACACACCAAAAATTTTTGCACAAAGGAACCCACCTGCGTTAAATGCGTAGGAAAACATAAAACTATTGAATGCGCACTTGGACCAAACAGTAATGGCGTAAAATGTGCTTTGTGTGGAGAAAAACACACCGCAAATTACAAAGGTTGTGAAATATACAAAGCTCTCAAAGTTAAGAGATATCCTACCTTACGGGGAATAAAACTGACAACCAACGACAAGAATCCCAGAACTGAAACAGCCAATACACGTGAACCATACACAAATCATACCCCAACTTATGCACAAGTCACATCGAATGAGGTGGAGCTAAGCACACAAAGCTCACAAGTCATTAACGATCAAATACAAACTAACACAACGAATACATCTTCCCCAAGGTTTGCACAAACTGCTTCATATGACACCACCTCAAATAAACAGAGCAAAAACGAACAAACACACACTAACACAGGAAATACATTTGACGACCTTACAGAAATAAAAATCATGATGAAACAACTTATAACACAAATTTCTAACATGATGAATATCCTTTCTCTATTAATGACAAAAATTAATGGACAGACACAATAAAAAATTAAAAATAGTTGTTTGGAACGCAGATGGCCTAATACGACCAGAGATTAAAATCAAACAATTCAACGACTTGACACCGCAATCAATGTAACAAAAAATCAAAGAAAACCGGAGACTGCGAAAGTTATGGCAAGCTAACAGATCCCCACACGACAAGGAAAAACTGAACAAGTCGACGAAAGAACTAAAAAAAACTCTTACAGACACATAATAATCACAACACCAATAAATTTTTATCAAATTTATCAGCGACTAGTTCAACTAACTACTCACTGTGGTAACTAAATAAAAAACTTAAGAAAGGTAGCATCTACCAACCACCTCTATTAAAACTGGACAACACTTGGTCTAGGACTAATACAGACAAAGCTCAAACACTTGCAGATTACTTTAAAACAACATTCACAAATTCTATCATCCCAACTAACACCTCGTTGCCTCAAGTCAACTCTACGACGTCCAGGACAATAAAATCATTTAGCGGAAATGAAATAAAACATTTCCTCCAATATAGACTAAATACAAAGAAGACACCTGGTTATGACATGATAACAGGAAGAATGTTAAAAGAAATACCAGATACGGCAATTAAATATTTAAGGATTATTTTTAATGCCATTCTTAGGCTAAACTACTTCCCTAAAGTTTGGAAAGTATCAAAAATAACCGCCATACCAAAGCCAGGCAAGGACGCTACAAGATCATCATCGTATAGACCAATAAGTTTACTTCCAATTATCTCCAAGATATTTGAAAAATTGCTTTTCGACCGTATGGAAATAGCCATACAGCAAAAAAGCCTAATCCCCGACCATCAATTCGGATTCCGTAGACAATTTTTAACAATTCAACAAGTTCATAGAGTAACAAATAAGATCCTCAACGACCTGGACGAGTAAAGATATTGTGTAGCTGTTTATCTAGACGTTGCTAAAGCATTCGACAGTGTTTGGCATAAAGGACTTCTACGAAAACTAAAGCGAATGCTACCAGACTACTATCCTCTTATTAAGAGCTATTTAAACGAGAGATTATTTTATGTACAATACAATGACGGAAATTCAGATATATGCAAAGTAGACGCAGGTGTTCCTCAAGGAAGTGTTTTGGGACCGATATTATACCTTTTATATACAGCTGACATACCAAAACCAAGGAATCTAAACACTATGGTAGCAACATTTGCAGATGACACGGTGATTCTTTCCTCTCATAATTGCCTTCAAACGGCTACCAACACAATACAGGACATACTGGACAAAACAGTTGACTGGTTCAGCAGATGGGGAATTCACGTCAATGAAGATAAAACAGTACAAGTAAATTATACCACCAAAACAAGTTTGAGCCCTCAAGCCATTTATTTAAACAATAAGCAAATTCCTATTGACAACCATGCCAAATACCTGGGAATTCACATAGACAACAAACTGACATGGAAACATCACATAACACAAAAACGAAACCAAATTAAAATCAAATTTAGACAACTTTATTGGCTCTTAAAGAAAAGTTCAAAACTATCGACAGAAAACAAACTGCTAATATACAAAACCATAATCAAACCTATCTGGACATATGGAATACAGATATGGGGCACCGCCAGTACATCAAATGTAGCCGTTATTCAAAGACTGCAAAACAAAATCCTTCGGACAATTATAGATGCACCTTGGTACATATCTAATGACAGTATACATCGTGATCTTGGCATACCTTCAATCAATGAAGAAATAAGAAATATGAGCACACAACACATAAGAAAGTTGTCCACGCACTCAAACAATGACCTACAAGCTTTACCCTATCAGGAAACCATCAGAGAAGACGACTTAAAAGACGCAGACCTGTAGACCTACAACAAAGATGAAATGCCTAAGAAAAAAAGAAAAAAAATATCATAAATTATATATATATGTATGTATATGTAAATAAAACCAAAAAAGAAGTATCAAGATAATGATCTTATCCTTGTATTGTTATATCCCGTGAAATGTATGTACAATCAATTACTTAATGTCCTATTAAGGACAGATGTAAAATTTAATTGGGAAATAAAAAAAAAATTAATTACCACAAATTATGTAACTTCAAACTTAATTCTATTATAATTCTATATAAGATTATTATATGTTCTTATCCTTGTATTGTTATATCCCGTGAAATGTATGTACAATCAATTACTTAATGTCCTATTAAGGACAGATGTAAATTTAATTGGGAAATAAAAAAAAAAAAAATTAATTACCACAAATTATGTAAACTTCAAACTTAATTCTATTTTTACTTCTATTTTGTTTGTATTCATTTTTGTTTTTACTTATTATTGCTTCTATATATATTATTTTTTTTTATATAATTTATTTACAATTTGGGGATACATTCTCTCACCCTTTAAACATTTTTGTTTTTTAAATCATTTTTATACGTGTATTAACGTATAAATATATATATATATATATATAAATGGCTTTAGTCTATTTTTGTGTACTGTCATTCTTTTGTTTTCGTATTTGATTTCACAATTCACACCATTTTGTGACAAGACTTCATATGGTCCTATATATATTGGATCTAGTTCCTTTCTAACCTCATTTCTCAATAAAACCAAACTTCCTATTTCGAAATTTGCACTCTTTGTGTGCTCATCTATGTCATACCTTTCTTTACTAGCATTTTTCTATTTTATTAGAGTTTCTCGAGCATCACTATGAGCAACTTGTAATTTATTCTTCAAGTCAATTACGTAGTCCTCATAGTTGTATACTGGTTCTATATGTTTCGTTAAATTTGATGGTAAGTTACACTGCGTTCCGAATATAAGTTCGAAAGGTGTATAACCCGTCTCTGAGTGTACAGAAGTATTATAACAGAAAACATAATAGGGCAACCATGTGCTCCAATCGGTATGTTTATCCGAAACATAACTTCTTAGATATGCTCCTAAAACCTTATGAGAGTTTTCTAGTGCCCCTATACTTTCATGATGGTACGCTGTAGATTGTAATTGTTCTGTCCTCAACAATTTACAGCAACCCTTTAAAACCTGATTTAGAAACTCGGTTCCTTGATCTGATGCTATTCTAAGTGGTACTCCATATCTTAAAATAAAACCTTCTACTAAAGATTTTGCTACTGTGACTGATTATTTATTTGGAAGTGGTATAGCTTCCGTAAATTTTGTAAGTTCGTCTTGTATTGTCAGAATATACTTGGAGACATCTTCTGATTCTTCTAAGGGTCCTACTAAGTCTAGATATAATTTTTCAAAACCTGATTCGGCTGTAGATGTAATAGTCATGGGTTGTTTTTTAGGCTGGATATATTTGTTTCTTTGGCAAATCGGGCAATGCTTAACAAATTCCTGTTCAAAAATATTTTTTCTTTATTTTTTGTAACATACGGTTTATTCCGGCATGTCCGCTAGTTGGAAGTATGTGGTAATCATTTAGTATTAATTTCTTACAAGGATCGGTTACTTCGATATGGTTTTCTATAATGTGCACTTTAATATTACTTTCTTTAAACATTTCTCCTAATATCTTTTTTAATTCATTTACTTTGCATTCTCGGTGGCCACCTGCAAGTTTCTTCATTTCATTTTTAGTAACATATATTTTTTTAATTGATCTCGATCCGCAGAGTTTTTGCACATCCCTTGACAGTATTTTGCCAAATTCTGCCGCTTGGGTTGTAGTGCTTTCCTTGGATTTATTTAGGAGTAAACAATTCCCTTTTGGAATATACGCCAAAACTTTGTTTGGGGCTATAATTATGTCCATATCCTTGTAATTAACTAAATCTTCCGTAAAATTGTCAACGATCTTCAGCTCCACGACTTTCAGTCGATTTTCTGGTAATTTCAGTAGTTCTATTATACGATTTTCTTTCGATTCTTTACTTTCTATTTTATCGCCTGTTTGACTTTGATTATTACTATTGATTTTCGATTGAGCTCTCTGTATAACACGTATAGGTAATTGTTTTAAATCGTCCGAGTCTAATTTTATACGGCTAAGTGCGTCCGCGGTACAATTATCTTTGCCAGGAGAATATTCTACGTAAAAATTGTATTCCTCTAGTAATAGTCTAAATTTGGTTAGTCTACTACTAGGTTCTTTCAGTGAGAACAAGTACACTAGGGGTCTTTGGTCTGTCAAAATCTTAAATCTTCTTCCGAACAGATAGGGTCGATAGTGTTTGACTGCCCACACTATTGCAAGTAACTCTTTCTCAATGGTGCTATAGTTTTTCTCTGCCTTATTAAGAGTCTTGCTTGCGTAAGCAATTGGTCTATCATCGGAGTTGGACAACACTGCTCCAAGAGCGAAACCTGACGCGTCTGTACGTAGAATGAATTCTTCATTAAAATTGGGGAATTGTAAAATTTTAGGACTCGTGAGGATTTCTTTTAACAAATTAAATTATTTTTCGCAATCTTTATTGAAATTTAACTTGTCATCTTTCTTTGGTAATACCATGGAGATGGTAGCGAAATTTGGAATGAATTTACGATAATAGTTTACAAAGGCCACAAATCTTCTGGTCTCATCAGCGTTGGTGGGTATTGGATAATTTTTCATAGCAATAGATTTAGTGGGATCGGGTAGTATGCCATTGTCAGAGATAACGTATCCTAGGTATAACACTTCTTTTCGCAAGAAAGAACATTTACCTGGATGTATCTTGAGATTTACTTCTCTGAGACGTTAAAAAACTTGGATTAAGTTTTTATTGTTGTGCTCTAAACTTTTACTGAAAACTATGAGGTCATCAAGATAAACGAAGCAACGTGAATATGTTGGTCCTGACATCGCTATGGACATCATTCTTGAAAATTTTCTGGGTGAAATCTTTAGCCCCATTGGTAGTCGTTTTAATTGGTAGTGACCTTCCTCTGTTGAAAACGCCGTAATTGGTCTGCTATTAGCATCTAACTCCATTTGATAGTATCCCTGGCTTAAATCTATGCATGAAAAGTAAGCTGCTCCTCCTACCATGTCATAGATGTGTGTTATGTTGGGTAGGGGGAATTTTTCATCCTCAATTCGCTCGTTAACGTGACGATAGTCTATCACCATTCGGAATTTCTGTAGACCGGTAACAGGGTCTTTCTTTTTGGGTACGATAAGTACTGGTGAATTCCAAGCAGAAATGGATGGCTCTATGATGTCATCTGCTAACATTTTTCGTATTTCTTCATTTAGATCTTGCTTCTGGGTGTGTGGTAGGCGACATGGCTTTGTATATTTTGGAGATGCTCCTTCTTTAAGCGTTATATCTGCCTTTCCAATATTGGTATATGTTAATTTATCACCCTCTACGTGAAAGATATCTTGGTATTAGAACATATTGCTTCGATTTCCGTTTTTTCCTCACTATTTAATGTATCGAAATTTATTTCGCTTAACATCTTATTAACTCGGGTGCTTATCGATTTATCTGTCTGGTGGTAGCGTAAAATATAATGTTCCGAAGCGGGTAAAGATAAAGGCTCAGCCCATTTAAGAGCTACTGTTGTATCACGTGCATTTAGTATTCTAATAAGAATTTTTCCATTTATGGGTGTAGATAGTGATCCCGCCATGAAAACATCTCTACCTAATTCTTGTGGGGGAAAAACTCGGGGGTCGGTGTTCTCTGTGCTTACAAAATAGGTTGCTTCGCACCTAGGTGCTAGCAGGACAGTGTCTATGTGCTGCTGGGAGCATATGGGTAAGTGAATTGTATTACTACCTTTCGTGAGTTTTAATAAAAATTCCTCCAAATCGATTATGGCGTTAAATTCTAAAAGAAAATTTGCTCCGATAATTCCTTCAACTGGAATCGGAAAAGTATCGGGTACTACATGAAATTCGTATGTGACGATGAGCTCTTCAATATGCAAATCGAGATAACATGTTCCCTTAGTCTGGAGGTTTCTTGATATTCCTAAAATATTTGTAGTTTTGTCTGTGAATATCCTAATGCTTTTGTCGATGTTACCTTCTATAATTACACAAATCGAGGCTCCTGTGTCAAGCAAAAATCTTGTGTTTGTATTATTTTCTAGTTCTATTTCTACGTGGATGCCGTTTGCCGGTCCAACAGTGCAATTTGCTTTTGACACTTGTGGAGTTATTGGTTTCCCCCGATGGGTCGGCTTCCCCCTCGGTGGGTTGCTCGTTTCCCATTGTTAGTACTCTGTTGTCCCTAGCCTGACTGTTTCTAAATGGATTTCTATTCTGCCTGTCTTGATTATGGTTTGGCTGCGCCCGATTTTTTTGCCTGTCATTAAAATTGTTCTGTCTGTACCTGTCGTTGTAGTTATTCCTGTACTGAGCCGAATTATTCGGTGTTGGCGGTATAAATCTAGGCCTGTTGTTGTTTCCTAACCTTTGGTTATTTCGGTTTCGTTCGTTTTGGTATGTTAATCTTCCCTGATTCTGGTTTTGGCTATTTCTATTCTGAAATTATCGCTCATTGTTACATGAGAATCTTTCCTGAAAAAATCTTGGTTGGCCTACGTTATTAGTGTTCTGTCCGTGGGCGTATCTGGTGTCGATATATCTAACTGAGCTTGTGGGAGTAGTAGAACTTTGGTCCAACTCTAGTAGATGTTGAATTGCGTCTTTTAGTTTTGTGTGCCTGGCACTGTCAAGTACTATTTTTAGCCTATCGTTAACTCCCTTTTTTAAGAATGCTAATCCGCGTCTATCGTTTGCTATTTTAAGTGTTTCGCGTGTAGATTCCCCGTGGCAAGCTACTTCGAGTTCCGTCATTCTTGATATTAAATTTTCTATATTTGTTACGAATTCGTGCACTGGGCGATTACCTTGGTATGTACGACTTAATTGAGTTTGTATTGCTTCGATTGTTTCTTTTGGCCCACATTTTTCTATCAAAATTTTCTTTAGTGATGCAAAATCTTCTGGCTTTTGATTACCAAATTCTGTTAGGGCTTTCCCTTGAACCTTGCATTTTAAAAGGAATTTAACTAAGGTTTGTTTAGAATCTTCGTTAAGAGTGTCGTGGTAAAATTCGACGTTATTAATAAAGTCGCGGATGTTCTCGGCTCTTTTGCTATCCTCTTCGCAGTTAAGGGTTGACAATTTTAGCGCGAGGCTGAAATTGAAAGAAACTGTCATTATGATAGGGTTTGGTATCAAGCTATTACTATTAACTATTTTTTCTGATTGTTGTTTAAAAACTTTTGCGGTGGATATTAGTTTTTTGAAGTTTACTACTTCTAACTCAGAACAGCTATCTTGATCTATTTTTGATAGTTGTTCGCAAAAAGAGATCCAAAGTTCCTCGATCTGTTCTAATTTTCTTTTTACTCCTTCCTCTTTTCTTGTCCTATTAGGCGATTTTTTTAAGCTGTCGTAGCAGGTTTTTAGTGCGTTTAGGGCTTCTGTTAGTTGGGAAAAATTCATTAGGTCGAGAGGCTAAAATGGAATGAAATGATCCTAACTTTATATGACCATAATTAATAGAACAAAGAAGTAAAAAAAAATTTATGGGGATAGTGTTTTATATTAAATTAGTCTTCTTTTTATATTAAATTTATTTCATTTTGTCAACCATATTAAAAGAGATATTTTATTTTTATTATTATTCTATATTTATACCTGGGCTGGTCGCCGCTCTAAATGCTTAATTGTGTTGGCTATTATTTTTCGCCTATAGTGCTGTAGTCCCTGGTATATGAATGCAATTATTAGTGCGGTTATGAACATTAATAAAAGTACTGCAGCGGTCATATCTGTCGGTTTCACTGCCTGGAAGTTAGGTGCAGCTATTAGTTGGGGTCCGGTGCTGATTACCTCCTTGCTTTCCTTCGTTCCCATCGTACCAGTTCTTTGCTTGAGTCGATACTTCTTTGAATAGTTTATGGAACTGCTTAGCTTCTTTCTGTTTTTTTCGATCCACTGCCCGCTGTTCCTTCCTTTTCTCCCGCAGTTGTAAAATGAAATGGTCCCTTGTGGTGCTGGATTGGCCGGGAATTTTGACCAATCTTTTTAATTCTGCTAGCTCTTTTCGAAGCTTTACGCGCAGGCCTCCTCTTGTTGTTTCGATGGTGGTGTTATGAGAGGTTTCTCTGGTGTTCTTTTCGCTGTGCTTTTCAGTATAATCGTCAGGATCTTTTTAGACTGGCAGGATCTTTCCAGTATAATCGGCAAGATCTTTTTATATCAGAAGATTCCAGGTAGGCGTGGCAGGATCGCCATGTAATGGTAACGCTTTTACTGTATAACGCTAATATTTAAACGAACCCCGATGTTCTCCTATTGGTTTCCGCTAGTCGAGGCTACTACGCTAATGACTTAGACCTTTAGGCAGTTTCCTGCACTTAAGGTGGGATTCCAAATAGAGTGGATCTTTTTGATACCTGTAGAATTTAAGGCTCGCAAGCCTAATAAAATGCCGGAGGTATAAGTTTGACGTTCTATTTCGAAGTGATCTTTATTGGATAATTGTTGCTTATTTATAGGTGTTCAAAGACTTAAAAACATACTACATAATTTAATAAGTATATATAATGTATACACATGCATACTAGTTTAGATCGATTAGTGCTGGTCAGCATTTTGGCATTATTGCATACCGAACATTCTTAATAGCTTTAGGTCGCTTGCCTATATTGCTGATGTGACATATTTACCAGCGCAGGCAAGTGACCTATTTTGTTTATAATTTTATTGCATGCTCGGTCAGCGCCATGCACAGCAAGGGTAAGTGACCGAACGTTATTTACTTTTTTATGATCAGCGCTCGCTTGCCTAAAATGCTTTCTGTGCATTTTGTTGTCATAGGCTAACGACCGCCGATCGTACTCTCATTACTTTGTTTGCTGTCATGCTCAGGCATGGAGTGTGCCAACAAAGTAATAAGACTCTTTTTTTTGTTGAGTGTTTATGCTGTAATATTTTAATTGCGGTTCATATGCAGAAGGCAATATGAGGAATGCAATTAACTATAGGAATAAAGAATCGATCTAACCTTGAATACAATGTTAGCGCTGGTATGCTCCCTTCACACATTAACTAAATAAAGAAAATTCCAAGAACCTAAAAAAACAAATTTTATTATTGTAACGACCTAATATAAACCGAGCCCGGGTCACACTGGGGACTAACCCGGCTGGAAAACTCCGTTACAATTAACGCCCGAGCAGGGACTCTGGAATTTAAAACTAAACTAATAGATCAATAATCCAATAACACCAGCATAAAGCCAAAATGGGCATAACGAGCTGGGTGTATAATCTGTATACTGGGAGGAAGAACTAAAAAATTATATGAGCGAGTTCAGAATGGATATTAACGGTGCGGTAGAAGAACTAAGGAAACGTTTTTCCAATTATATTACAGGGCGAGACGTCACGTCAGATGACGAAACGCGCCTCATCGAGTTGGAAAAGAAGCATACCCGCGGCCCATCACTTATGCCTCAAATATATTTGAACCCTCCGGATTCACAGGGTTACACGGAACCAAAGGCGGTCATAAACAGGACGGCGTCCCCAGTACCATGGGAAACAACTGCCATGCGAAACCCAACAGAGGCAAATCGTACCCCATGGTTATCGACCAGGTACGAAAGTGGTCAGTGCGGTACGATGATGGCAAAGAGCCTCTTCTATTTATCGAGAGATTGAAAGAGCTCGTTGATGCATACTCGTTGAGTAGAAGCGTCCTCCCCCGAACTATGCCTGCGTTGCTTCGCGACAGAGCCTTGCTGTGGTTCCGTAACAACAACCAGAGGTGGCAGGACTGGAACAGCTTCAAGACAGACTTCTTGCAATTCTTCTCGCCCACCAGATACTGGGAACGTCTGGACGATGAAATTCGCCAAAGACGCCAGAAACAGCAGGAGCAATTTAAGGATTATGTAATTGCGATGCAGAACCTGATGAGGCATGCGAAATTTCCCGAAGAAGAACAGGTGGAAAGAATCTTCCGGAACTGCCGCTAGGAATATCAGTATTACATCCGACGAAAACATTTCAGTAACCTCCGTGAACTCATGGGACTGGCGGAAGATTTCGAGGGCATAGCAGACGCTGCGGACCCAATCAGCCACGTGTCGCGACCTAGACAGAACGAACGAAACTGCATGGTCGTACAAAACTCCGACTAACGAATAGACGTCAGCACAGCCTGCATGCGATGTGGTCAACATGGCCACGTAAGACGGGACTGCTGCAACCCGCAAATACTCTTCTGCTGTGACTTTGGACGGCAGCAAATACGAACAATGGAGTGTTGCTGCAAGCGAAACAAACGAGCGGGAAACGAGCAGGGAAACCGGTGGAACAGAGGTGCAACGGAACCCCAGAGACAGACACCTCATACCCAATAAATTTCTTAACGTCTGATTCCAACCGCATTCTAGCCACCATCGCCATAGGAGGAAAACTTGTTAACGCCACCATCGATACGGAAGCTACCAGAAGTTTCATAAGCGAACAATCTGCTACGGACAGGAGAAGTACAACCAACAGCGTGGCCGTCAACATGAAACACTATCATATCAACACTAAAATTATGTTGAAATTAACAAAAAAAAACTTTCCTTTTGAAAGACTATTAATCTATTTCAAAGTTTTTTTTGGGCGAACTTTGAAACATTCAATAGCAAAATTTAAAAACGGGGAAATGAATTCTTTGCACTTTTTATTGATTTAGATTTGATCTCAAGTTCTGCACAAGTTCAATTATATTTTTAATGCGCTTAGATTCGATATCAAGTTTTGCACAAGTTCAATTATATTTTTAACTTTTAAAGAAAAAAGTTAAGAAAACTGTTCTTTTGCAATATCTAGTTTTCTATTACACTTTTTCGACTTAGATTCGATATCAAGTTTTGCACTGTAAGGAAGATTTTGGGCGCTCCCAAAATCACCCATACAGAACAACAAACCGACGAACCACCACAACACATCTCAGCGGGCCAGGTTCCATCCTAAATATTTATATTTACTTTTTTTATACATATAATACATTTTATGAATTGAATAAAATAAACCTGAAAATTAAATACTTCCAAGTAGAATACTCACTATTAGATACTCACGAATAATATTATTAAAATAACTATAATACTCACGATTATTTTTAAGATTAGAAATAAGCACCCTGTAGAGTAAGAAAGAATTGTAACGGGCTCTGCTCCATAGCACTGCACCGACAATTGTAAAGCAATACTCATGGCAACACACAGCGGTAAATTGAATATTTACGCAGTTAGTGACAACGAGTAACATGAGAAAACAACACGGTGCTTGGGTCTAGGAGGATGAACACACATTACGAACGCGGACATTGACACACATGGGTATCAGCATGGCATGCACGCTGCAAGCAGGCAAGTGCAGTATGCATGCGCATGGCAACGGCGGAGACAACATGCGTTACACACACACGGGTATCGGCATGGCGCATGGCATCACATTGCATACAGGCAGAGGCAATGTGTATGCGCATGGCAACGGAAGGGACAAACGAACCTACGTGACGAACACACATAAAATTATTTCAATGCATGCTGGACCAAAGTACCGTTAGATAGGTATAGTTAGTCTAGTTAGTTATATATATCTTACAGCTTCCCCCCACCCGTGGTAAGGGGTTGTAAGATATTATCTTTAGATTATACATAATTTGTAGCTTCCCCCCACCCGTGGTAATGGGTTACAAATTATTAGCATAGGAAGCTAGATTTTCTACGGTTTGTAACTTCCCCCCACCCGTGGTAAGGGGTTACAAACCATCAATCATAGATTCACTTGTAGCTTGGCAGAGGGTGTACCTCTCCACAGTTGGTGGTTTCAGTTTGTTTTCAGGTTAGCTTTTCTACGGTTTGTAACTTCCCCCCACCCGTGGTAAGGGGCTACAAACCATCAATCATAGATTAACTTGTAGCTTGGCAGAGGGTGTACCTCTCCACAGTTGGTGGTTTCAGTTTGTTTTCAGGTTAGCTTTACTACGGTTTGTAACTTCCCCCCACCCGTGGTAAGGGGTTACAAACCATCAATCATAGATTCACTTGTAGCTTGGCAGAGGGTGTACCTCTCCACAGTTGGTGGTTTCAGTTTGATTCAGGTTAGCTTTTCTACGGTTTGTAACTTCCCCCCACCCGTGGTAAGGGGTTACAAACCATCAATAGTATATTTACGTATAGCTTGGAAGAGGGTATACCTCTCCGCAGTTGTTGGGCAGGGTAAAATCTATAGTAGTAAGCCCAATCCCACGCAACGCACCATGCGATTGACGAGACCGACTCCCGCGTCAGAGTGAGTAAATTATACTAACCCCATAACTCGTGAGTACGTAAGTAAGAAATTGTACCTTTATATAAAGTTGATTATTGTAATTTAATAATTGCGATTTAATAAAAGATTTGTCTTTATAACTTAACTTTAATTTTGTTGACTTAACTTAAGAAATTTTCTGTAACGAACCGCTGGATCCGCTGAGCTTACCTCAGCCTAAGAAACTTCGTTACAGTGGCGCCCGAGCAGGGACTATTATTCACAGAAAATCATAGACGTCAACACACGCAAAGGACATCTCCAGTAAAGCTCACAACCCCGCACACACCCCCCACGAAACACTAAGAAGAAAAAAAAAACTCAACGCACCGCCAGCTGCAAACTCGCCACAGCACCACAGAAGACTACGTCTAGTACGCGTCCACGCATCGCCGCTGCAAACTCGCTACAGCACCACAGATGACAACGTTAATTTCACTCCGACGCATCAGCCAGTGTAAACTCACCAAGTTCACAGCAGAGGACAACGAGTATTATCACACAGTCCATAGCGATCGACTACCCAGCATGAAAACCGCGTGGATATATACGCTCCGGAAGGAGGAGCTGATAACCTACGCCAAGGAATTCGGGTTAGATGAGACCGGCACCGTGGAGGAACTCCAAAAACGCTTTTCCGCCCATGTCAACGAGGAGGAGCTCAAACCAGAAGCAAAAGAGCGACTTCTCATCTTGGAAACCCAGCACACGAGAAGCGTTTCCCCAACACCTCCCGCGATTACCGTCACCCAGGTAGAAAATATCAGTTTAAGCCCAGCGACATTCGTCCCACCACGATGTACGTCCACACCATCATATTCAGCGGTCATCGACCAAGTCAGGAAATGGTCTGTGAAATTCGACGGTGTGCGCGACCCACTAGCCTTCATTGAACGGGTCGAAGAATTATCGGTTGTCTATGGGATAGACAAAGATTTCCTACCACGTACGATGCCAGAACTCCTCAAAGATAGGGCCTTGATCTGGTACAGGAACAATAACGGTCATTGGAGGACGTGGGAAACATTTAGGAATAACTTCCTGAAGTTTTTCCTCCCAGCACGCTTCTTTGAACGATTGGACGACGACATCCGCCAAAGAAAACAGCTCCAGAAAGAATCTTTTAAAGACTACGTGATTACTCTCCAGAACCTGATGCGCCACGCCCAGTACAACGAGGACCAGAAGCTGGAACGAATTTTCCGCAACAGCCGCCAGGACTACCAATTATACATAAAGCGGAAGGACTTCGCCTGCCTCGAAGAGCTGATTAATTTAGCCGAGGATTTCGAATGTCTCAACGGCGGCAGTCGAAACGACGAAACACCATCACGACCACCAAGACAGGACGAGCAGCACCGACAAGTCGCCCAGATGCCAGGAGGAGCAGTCAACCCACGATCAGCATGCCGCCGATGCGGCCAGCAAGGACATTTTTTGAGAGAATGCCGCAACCCTAGGATTCTGTTCTGCTGGGAATGTGGTAAACAAAATACCAGGAGCATCGACTGCTGCCGTCGACCGGTGGGAAATGCCAACGGGTTTCGCCGAATGCCAGGGATGGTGGAACCCCAGAATCCTACGCCCAGGCAGAACTAGAACGACTGAAACATCAGAATGGGACCGAAAACCACCACGCAATTAAACACCTACAGATACTTCAGCAAGAAGAGGACCGCATAGCCATGATAACCATGATAACCATAGGAGGAGAAGAAATCACCGCGACAATCGACACAGGAGCGACGAGGCGTTTCATTAGTGAAGCCTATGCATACGAAGTACGACACACGGGACAGACAAGTAGAACGGCGACATCAGTACGGATGGCGTACGGCACAATAAGACGGGTGGAACAGGCGTTCGAAACTACGATAAGATTCGAACACAGCTGCTGCAAGATTCCGCTACTCATCCTGCCAGAGGCCATCGACAACATAATCCTAGGATTAGATTTCCTCAGCCAAGTCAAAGCAACGATTACCTTAGGTGGGCAGACCCTTACACTCAGCGATAATAAAACCAATACTCAGCCGGAAGAACCGCAAGTGCGTGCAATTCAAAGTAAGACTCCAAGCGACGACGACAAGATCAGATATTTCCTGGACCATGAACTATCGCAGTTCGAGTCAATGAACGGCGTTTCCAATATAACAAGCCACAAGATCGTGATGCAGGATGATCGACCGTTAAAACAGCGTTACTTCCCGAAAACCCCAGCCATGCAGCGTATCATCGACGAAGAGATCAACGACCTGCTGGAAAAGAAGTGCATCGAACCGTCCAAGAGCCCCTACAGTGCCCCAATCGTCCTAGTGAAAAAGAAGACCGGGAAATGGAGACTTTGCGTGGACTTCAGACAGCTGAACTCTAAGTTTGTTCCAGATGCTTACCCACTTCCAAGGATCCATCACATCCTTGACCGCCTCAGAAACGCAAAATACATCAGCAGTTTGGACCTCAAGAATGGGTATTGGCAGATTCCGATGGAAGAGGGCAGTAAGAAGTACACAGCATTCACGGTACCAGGGCGTGGATTATTCCAATGGCGCGTCATGCCTTTTGGCCTGCACTCGGCCCCAGCAACGTTTCAGCGAGCATTAGACCAGGTCATTGGCCCAGATATGGAACCGCACGCTTTCGCCTATCTGGACGACATCGTCGTGACTGGAGAATCTTTGGAGGACCACATGAAGCACCTAAAGGAAGTACTTCGACGGTTACGACAGGCGAACCTAAGGATTAACACGGAGAAATGCGAATTCTTCAGAAGGGAAATCAAGTATCTGGGACACATGGTCAGCGAGCGAGGAATCCACACTGACCCAGAGAAAATCGCAGCTATACAGGAACTCCGACCACCTGCTACTCTACGTGAACTCCGTCGCTATCTTGGGATTGCCTCATGGTATAGACGATTCGTGCCTGAGTTTGCCAAGGTCGTCCAACCCCTTACGATCCTCCTAAAGAAAGGGAAGCACTGGAAGTGGACCGACACACAACAAGCCGCATTCGACCAGTTAAAAGACCGACTCACGAAAGCACCCGTTCTCGCCTGCCCAGATTTCGAAAAGAAGTTCACTCTCCAGACGGATGCGAGCGATTATGGACTGGGGGTGGTATTAACGCAAGACATCGAGGATCAGGAAAGAGTAATCGCCTACGCCAGCCGCCATCTAAATTCAGCGGAACGCAATTATTCGCCCACAGAGAAGGAGTGCCTCGCCATAGTGTGGGGCGTCCGAAAAATGCGACCCTACCTGGAGGGGTACCGGTTTACAATCATAACAGATCACCTAGCGTTGAAATGGCTGAACTCGATCGAGAGTCCATCCGGACGAATCGCCCGATGGGCGTTAGAATTGCAGCAGTATACATACGACATCCAATATAGACGATGGAAGTTGAATGTAGTTGCCGACGCACTATCACGCCAGCCAAGGGAGGTCCTGCGAACAGCAGTGGTAGAGGACGACTCAGAGAGGTGTAGCTGGCTGGAGAAAAAGAAGACGGAAGTAAGGGAGAACCCTAAGAGATTTCCAGATTACGTCATAGAACGCAAAGAACTATATCGTCACATGTTCCGCCAAACCGCAGATGAGGATTGCACCCCCTGGAAATTGTGCGTCCCGAAGTTCCAACGAGCACGTGTGCTAAGGGAAAACCACGACGAACCCACCGCTGGACACTTGGGCATTCGCAAGACCATCGCACGCGTTATGAACCGTTACTACTGGCCAGGTATGTTCCTCGACATCAGCCGGTATGTACGACGCTGCGAGTCCTGTCAGAAGTACAAGTGCATCCAACAGAAGCCGGCCGGAGCCATGCTGTCTCAGATCGCAGACGAACCATGGAGTACAGTATGTGCAGATTTCGTCGGACCCCTACCCAGAAGCAAGCACGGCAACACGGTTATGCTAGTGTTATTCGACAAGTTTTCCAAATGGACGGAAATCGTTCCTTTACGCAAAGCAACGACAGAGTCGCTAAGGAAGGCGTTCCGCGAACGGATACTGGCCAGATACGGTGTCCCAAAGATTTTTGTGAGCGACAACGGGGCCCAGTTTACCAGCGGCCTGTTCCGAAGGTACCTACAAGGATTGGGGGTTAAGCATCAGCTCACCGCCCCCTACACGCCCCAGGAGAACCCCACAGAGAGAGCCAACCGAACGAAAAAGACGATGGTCGCCCAGTTCGTTGGCGAACAACACAGGGAGTGGGATGAACTCCTCCCCGAAATCTCGTTGGCAATAAATACAAGTATCGCAGAACCAACAGGCTTCACCCCAGCATTTCTCACACAGGGTCGAGAACCTCGTCTGCCACGGACACTCTTCGACGAGAGAACGAGCGGAACAGGACATGTCGAACAGTCACCAAAAGAAAGGGCGGAACGTCTCCAAGAAGTCTTCCAACTTGTACGCAGAAATCTAGAGCAAGCAGCCCAAAATCAAGCCAGATATTACAATCTCCGGCGTAGACCCTGGAAGCCCACAGTCGGACAGATGGTCCTAGTTAAGCAGCACCACTTGTCCAAGGCAATCGAAAGTTTCGCGGCGAAACTCGCCCCACGGTATGACGGACCACATGAAGTCATCGACTTTGTATCCCCAGTAATCGTCCAGCTTCGCACAGGCGGCAAAACTCGCACCGCACACATCAGCGACCTAAAAGAATATAACAGCGATGACACCACACCCCAGTCAAAGGAACAGCCCAAAATCGCAGAAAAAGAACATCACGGAAAACCACAGCACAGTGCAGGAGCAGGACCAGCAGGTCTAGACTCCAACGACCTCCAAAGGAGACAACAACAGTAACAACTTAAAGCAGAATTTAAAAGGCTCCGTTCTCCCAACTCCGTCCGAGGACCTCTAGACCAGTGGCCCCAAGAGGTTATGCGACGCATCAACCAGGCAACACAGACCCGGAACCGGGGACAACAAGTGAAGTTCTACGTCAGAACAACAGGGCTGGTGTATCGGGTCCGCATCTCCAGGAACGGAGGAGTGGCAGTTCAGCTTGCCAACCCGAAGTAGAGGGGGGGTGTAAGGAAGATTTTGGGCGCTCCCAAAATCACCCATACAGAACAACAAACCAACGAACCACCACAACACATCTTAGCGGGCCAGGTTCCATCCTAAATATTTAAATATATTTACTTTTTTTATATACATATAATACATTTTATAAATTGAATAAAATAAACCTGAAAATTAAATACTTCCAAGTAGAATACTCACTATTAGATACTCACGAATAATATTATTAAAATAACTATAATACTCACGACTATTTTTAAGATTAGAAATAAGCACCCTGTAGAGTAAGAAAGAATTGTAACGGGCTCTGCTCCATAGCACTGCACCGACAATTGTAAAGCAATACTCATGGCAACACACAGCGGTACATTGAATATTTACGCGAGTTAGTGCCAACGAGTAACACGAGAAAACAAAACATTAGAAAGAAAAACAAAACATTAGAAAACAACAACATAGAACAAGAACAACAACACGGTGCTTGGGTCTAGCATACAGGAGGATGAACACACATTACGAACGCGGACATTGACACACATGGGTATCAGCATGGCATGCACGCTGCAAGCAGGCAAGTGCAGTATGCATGCGCATGGCAACGGCGGAGACAACATGCGTTACACACACACGGGTATCGGCATGGCGCATGGCATCACATTGCATACAGGCAGAGGCAATGTGTATGCGCATGGCAACGGAAGGGACAAACGAACATACGTGACGAACACACATAAAATTATTTCAATGCATGCTGGACCAAAGTACCGTTAGTTAGGTATAAAAGAAGGCTGCTGACCGGTCAGCGAGGAGAGTTTTTGGTGAACCATCGCACGGTGCAGAGCGGGTAAGTGGCCTTGTTTTCTTTTAGTCTTACTCTAGTTAGTTATATATATCTTACAGCTTCCCCCCACCCGTGGTAAGGGGTTGTAAGATATTATCTTTAGATTATACATAATTTGTAGCTTCCCCCCACCCGTGGTAAGGGGTTACAAATTATTAGCATAGGAAGCTAGCTTTTCTACGGTTTGTTACTTCCCCCCACCCGTGGTAAGGGGTTACAAACCATCAATCATAGATTCACTTGTAGCTTGGCAGAGGGTGTACCTCTCCACAG
Source organism: Nephrocerus scutellatus (assembly GCA_947095585.1). NCBI lineage: Eukaryota > Metazoa > Arthropoda > Insecta > Diptera > Pipunculidae > Nephrocerus > Nephrocerus scutellatus. The sequence continues at coordinate 53,603,693 of OX352762.1, read as the reverse complement.
TTGGTGGTTTTAGTTTGTTTTCAGGTTAGCTTTTCTACGGGTTGTAACTTCCCCCCACCCGTGGTAAGGGGTTACAAACCATCAATCATAGATTCACTTGTAGCTTGGCAGAGGGTGTACCTCTCCACAGTTGGTGGTTTCAGTTTGTTTAAGGTTAGCTTTTCTACGGTTTGTAACTTCCCCCCACCCGTGGTAAGGGGTTACAAACCATCAATCATAGGGTGTACCTCTCCACAGTTGGTGGTTTCAGTTTGATTCAGGTTAGCTTTTCTACGGTTTGTAACTTCCCCCCACCCGTGGTAAGGGGTTATAAACCATCAATAGTATATTTACGTATAGCTTGGCAGAGGGTATACCTATCCGCAGTTGTTGGGCAGGGTAAAATCGATAGTTGTAAGCCCAATCCCACGCAACGCACCATGCGATTGACGAGACCGACTCCCGCGTCAGAGTGAGTAAATTATACTAACCCCATAACTCGTGAGTACGTAAGTAAGAAATTGTACCTTTATATAAAGTTGATTATTGTAATTTAATAATTGCGATTTAATGAAAGGTTTGTCTTTATAACTTAATTTTAATTTTGTTGACTTAACTTAAGAAATTTTCTGTAACGAACCGCTGGATCCGCTGAGCTTACCTCAGCCAAAGAAACTTCGTTACAGCACAAATTCAATGTTAACTTTAAAAGAACAAACTTTTCTAGCAAAATTACTCGACTTATGAATACAAAATTAGACTATGGCTGTTGATGGCAAATTTCGAACTAACTTCCTAATTGCTTATCTACGACTCCCTATCTTCCTAGGGAAAAATAATTTCGGCGAAAAATATTATTCTGTCCTTTGTCTTCTCCTTTTTGTCACTATTTAAATAGCGCGTAAGCTATATCCCATTTCCGTCCTTTTTTTAAAAAAACGAAATATCACAATTACTAATACACATTAAACATGAATAACAATCATCCAACACCTAAACAATTATTAATACATATACACACATCAAACACTCAAACCAATTTCCAGTACCAATTTCAAACCTATGCTTCCCCAGCACCCTCTGTCACTGAACAGCATAAAAATTAATATCCCCTGAATGTAGCAACTCATTTTGTGAAGTTGAGGGAGCTAATCGCAGAATGCTTATGTCAAATAAAGATGTAGGTTAGTCTGTATTTTTCTTGTCAAAGTGTTTTGTGCGTTTTTTCGTTTTTGTTTGTTTACATTTCGTTTGTTTCTGTTTTTTTTAAAATTTATTAATTAAAAGATATTGTTTGGTTTTTAGCGATTAACGTTGTTGTTACCCGCTTTTTTTCTATAAAAAAGAAGTACCTTCACTCGTTTCTTTTAAGAATATATTTATTTCAGGAGTATATGATAAGTACAATTTATTATATATTTATTTCAACTTGTAATTGCACATCATAATAATACTAAGTTACGACAAGTCACGCACGACCGGACCGATTGACGAATAAAAAGCAACTCTCCATATTTTGCTAAAATAAATTTAATTTTGACAACCGTCAACACAGAACGGTGGAATGTGCTGATAGTCGTGGGAAAGCCTGCACGGTCACACGACATGAAACCCGCAATCAAGCAAAATCATAGCAAGCTATGTAGTGATCTCAGCTTACCTGCGAATCTCATGCCATGTGATCCAGAACTTTGTGCTGTGCAATGCACAATTGAGGTAAGTAATTTGACTATAACAATAACATCATATGAATATAATGATGTGTACAAAGACTGTGTGCTTGATATGCACATTATACGATACAAAGTAGTATTACATAATGTTTATTATAAAAAAAATACAAAATTTTCCGATTATCTACGTATTACGAGCATTATGATGATTACGAGTATATGATAATTACAATCAGAGTAATACTCGCAATACGCAAACAATCAGGGAATTTTGTCCATACTCCCCCGGTATGATCTCCGTGAGGTCAACTATGGTTCTAAATCTCAAATTGAAAGTTATGTGCTTTTCTAGGAGCTGGAGTTGGGGCAGGCATAGTGGGCGTTGGGCGAGCATTGCATTTGAGCCAACCAAAGTACGCAACACAAACAATCGCGAGGAATAATGCAATATAGCTGACTGTGAACTGATGAGCTTCATGTGGTGGCAAGCCATCGGGTACAGTGTCCATCATTTGTAACTCCTTAATTTGCTTTTGAAGTTTTGATGTTTCATTATTTGGTAGAAGTGTTAGGTTTGTTAGATAACCGTTGGATTGAAGAGGGACTTCACGGAATATGCTGCTTATGTTCACTGAAGGCCAGAATGATGCTCTCATTGTCGTCGAGTACAAATTGTGGGACGAGATTGTTGCCCCATGTTGTTTTATAATGCAATTTGCCTTGGTTTTCAAAATACCATATCCAATGATAGTTTTAGTGAAAACACTTTTGAGGCAAACTATGTTCATCGTGATTTGTTCTGCCAACGAGAATAGCCACTCACTAGGATTCAATAGTTGTGTCCACTCAGCAGCTTCGTCCATTGTTTCCGAAACACAGCACCTAGGTGTCTGCTGGTTATGCAAAAGTCCAAACTCACATTTACTCACATTTGAATTTTTGTCGTATAGTGGACAGTTTTGTCTGCACAAAATATTATTCGTCATCAATTTTACACAGCCTCCGGCATCAAGTGTGTCCATCGGGTAATAAAAATCTCGATGGAGGTTTACTGCGATGTAGTTGGCAGATATTTTAAGCCTCATAAACTTGGTACCTTTGTGAATTGGGATCGGTATTAAGCGAAACCTTTCAAATTGATTGTTTGACGCCAGTGGGATCTGAACCTTAAATATAATATAATCGGACGTGACTCGTCCTTGAACATGAAGTATATTATATATATTCAAAAGGTCTGATAATTTTGTTGTAGCGAAAGGAAATTTAACAGTTGATGGCAATGTGGATTTTATTTCTTGAAGAGCCGTTGTTAATTGATTCGGTGTCAAAAGTAACGGATTGATTTTACCCTGGTGAGAATCCATTAGTACATCTATGATCTGAGCTTGTGTTCGTTGATAATTTGTCATAATTAACAGTGTCTGAATGGAGAGAGCTGTGAACATTTGCTGCAACTCCGTTGTATCTTCCCTTTCGCTTAATTTTGTGATCTCATCCTTTATACGATTTATATGTTGTTCGAAAGCTTGGAATTGTTGATTGACGTCGGTCTGCGTTTTCTTTATAATATTAGCGGTTGATCCAAGTAATGACGTTTGATTTTGTAGTAAATGCAATAAATAATTTTCGTTTGAATGTACAGTATTTATAGTCTGAACCATGGTTTGAGCATAATCTTGGTCTAGCACTCCAAATAACTTGTTGGCTATTGATCCGACAATGTCAAATGCAGCTCGTCTGCTTCTGCTTGTCCAATCTTCATTTTGTTCCATTATAATCGAGTTGTAAATTTCCATGTCAGACAAACTGTGTGTGAACTGTGCCAAGACGTTGGTACAATAGATTTCATTATTCAATCTGGCACATAAGGTAGATAACCTCTTCACTCCACGTCTGAATCCTTGAAACTCATTCCAATAATTCGTTAAATTAAAGTACACTACCAACTGCCAATCATCATTTATCAGATTTGTCAATCCTAAATTTTCGAAATATATACCAGGAAACGTATCAAAGTTTACAATCTCAACTGCTTCGTTCGGTGTTGACTGTGCGAAGGCAGGTGTGAACAAAAGCATGATGGCGAGTAGGCTGGCGAGACTGAAAATCTTACTTCGAGAACGTGTGATTCTTAATGACTTCTGTGCTTCAGTATCAGGTTCGTTATTTTTCTGATGTTTCCGCAACTCGGTTTCTGCCTTGTCGTTGGGAGGTTGTTGTGATTCAGGCGATTCCGTACTAATTGGTAATGGACACAATTTGGTTATCGGTCTCCTGAAAATGCCAGAACTAGTTTTTACATCGGCTACTCTTACCAGGTTGTCCTTGCCCTTAAAACATTTAGTATTCGCCCTAATCGCCATTGTGTAGAGGGCATATTATCTTCCTTGATTAAAACCATCAATCCTGGAGTTGCATTATGACATTTTGTCTTCCATTTGTAGCGATGTAGCCCAGATAAATATTCTGCAGACCACCGTCTCCAAAATTCCTGCTTGATGTGACTTGCTAGCTTCCATCTTGTCAATGAATGAGCCTTTAATGGAGCCGCATCGGCCTCTACTATTGTTGTCAGTTGATCACCAATAAGAAAATGACATGGAGTTAATACCGCCAGGTAGTTGGCGTCCGATGACATTGGAGTAATAGGTCTTGAATTAATTATTGCTTCAATTTCTGTAGTGATTGTGCATAATTTTGTCAGTCGACCGTCGATGATTAAATAACTGATATAGTTCATGTAGTTGATTTTTAGCTCAGATGAAGTTAGTTGCATTATCTGAGAACAGTGTTCGACAATTTCCTCGTCTACACCAAAAACGTCGTAACGCTCCGATGAAACCCTCTGTTGATAGATCCGAGACGACCTCTAAGTGAACTGCCTTGGTTGCAAAGCAGCAGAATACCGCAATGTAGGATTTTTGCGGCTTCTTTCCTCGAATTTTGAAATGAGTCCACACTGGTCCAGCAAAGTCAACTCCGGTAGTTATAAAAGGACGTCCTGGTTGCACCCTTGATTCCGGCAGGTTGCCCATTAACTGTTTCAATGCAGTTGGGTTTGATTTTTTACATTGAACACAATGATGAATCACACTATTTGCTAGTACCTTACCCTGGACTGGCCAAAAACGTTGTCTTGTTATGGCAAGTAATGTTTGAGCTCCTACATGACATGATAATGCTGAATATGTAGCTCGGTAAGTACCAACCGAGTGAATATGTGAATTTTCGGCAAGAGCATTGGATGCCGCGCATCGTACGGGACATTTGCTGCTTGAATACGACCACCTACTCGCAACAATCCCTTTTCGTCAATAAAAGGGGTTAGAGCAGATACTCGACTTCGCCTGTTAAGTTCTCGACCATGTTTTATGTCTTCTAATTCCTCGTTGAAATATATTCCTTGGATTTCCTTTACTACTACAACTATTGCAGCTTGGGTTTCACTACTGCATAAGTAGGAGTGTTTCCTTTTTGTTTCGTCCAACCTAGAATTACTGATGAATCTAAGTACAAATGCAGTTGTTTTGACTAAAAAGGTAAAGGAATTCTTGTGGTTTATTTTAAAGATGAAATGTTCTTCTGTTACCGGTGCTATAAGAATGCACTTTTGCACCTTCTTCTCAACGAGGCATCCTTCTGATGCGATAAATTTTCCAGGCCATTCTGATGAAGGAAATCGTAGAAAAGATGGCCCTGTAAACCACATGTGGTCAGGCTGCAAATTTCCGGGAGGGATTCCACGCGAAATGTAATCTGCAGGATTCTGTTTAGTATCCACATGTCTCCAATTTTGTATGTTCGTATTTCGTTGAATATGCGAAATTCTGTTCGCTACGAACGTTTGATATGAAGATGACTCGGAGGCGATCCAACAAAGTTCAATTTGTGAATCGGTCCAGAAATATATTTTCAAATTCTTTATTCCCAATGTGTCCTTCAATCGACTGACTATCTGTGTCGATAACCTCGCTGCTTGAAGTTCAAGTCGTGGTATCGTTACAATTTTAGTTGGCGTAACTCTTGATTTTGAACAAAGTAATTTTACTACGTTACCATTTTTGCCTGATGATTTTATATAAATGGCTGCACCATAGGCTCGTTCCGACGCATCAGAGAATGCATGCAGTTCGATGGTTTGTCTCGGATCATCCGTGCATACATGCCTTGGAATCGTTATGTCATCTAAGCGTTTTAAATTTTGTCTGAAGCCTTCCCATTTGGTGTGCAAATTGACAGGAAGAGCCGCATCCCAGTCTAGATGTAATTTCCACAGATCTTAAATAAAAATTTTGGCGATAATTACGACTGGACTTAACAAACCAATAGGATCGAAAATATGAGCGACATCGGACAGTACAGTTCGCTTTGAAATTTTGTTTTTAACTTTCCAGGCTGTTTTGATTGATATTATATCTGGGCTTGGAAGCCAAGTAATGCCAAATGTTTTAACAGCATGCATCTGACCGTCAGTAATATCTAATTTCAATTCAATGTCATTTTCTGGAACATTTTGCAGTAGGGCGTTGTGGTTGCTGCACCATTTACGTAATCGCATTCCAGCTGTGCCAAGCATCTCAATGACTTCAGCTTGCATTTTCATTGCTTCGTCAAGGTTATTGCTTCCGGACATAACATCGTCCACATAGAAGTCCCGTTTTGTTATTTTTGCTGCAAGTGGATAATTTTGTTGATTTTGATCCGCTAATGTTTGTAAACATTTTATTGCGAGATAAAGCGCTGCCGTTGTCCCATAAGTAACTGTCTTCAGCTTGAAGTACTCTAGTTTCTTTTGTGGGTCATCTCTCCACATAATGAGTTGCATGTGGGTGTCTTGATCAAGTATGAAAATCTGTCGGTACATCTTTTCGATATCACCGGTGAATACGTACGTGTGCATACGAAACCGTATGAATACATCGAAAAGTTCTTGCTGAATCTTGGGTCCAGTATGTAGCAGCTGATTAAGAGATACGTTTGTGGACGTTTTACATGATGCATCAAAAACTACCCGCAGTTTTGTCGTGGTGCTCTCTGGTTTCATTACGCAATGATGAGGAATCACATAATGATGGCTTGTAATAGTAGATTCGTCAACAACTTCCATATGACCTAGATCTTTGTACTCAGTCATGAATTCCACATATTGCGCTCGTACAATAGGATCTCTCGATAGCTTTCGTTCGAGTGCATAAAACCGACGTTTCGCCGTTTCCTTTGATGACCCAAGGGAGTAAGTACTTTCTTTAAATGGCAATCGTACCACAAATCGACCTTCAGCGTTTCGAAAGGATGTGTCGTTAAACTGTTGTTCACATAGTTGCTCGGTGTGAGAAAGTGTGCTTTCTGTATCAACTGAGTCGTCCATTTCCCATAACCGCTGGATATGTTCATCAATCATGTTTAAACCGCAGACTTGTTCTTGGACACTTGGTGAATTCTAGAAATTTTCCAAGCACAACCCACCCGAAGACAGTGTTCAGCAGTGAAGGGCTATTATACATTGAGCTGAGTGATGCTTGACCGACCATCATCACCTCGTTATAAAATTCTGCACCAATGAGCATATCAACTTCTTGAGCTCTATAAAAGTTGGGGTCGGCAAGTGGACAATTTTGTGGTATGGACCAGTTGACTGGGTTGATTGTGTGGTTAGGCTGCTTCTGAATGATTGTGTCCATGACAAAAGCTTCAATCACTCTTGAATAACTGGTTTGTCGAGACTGAATGGTGAGGTTAGTGCGTTTTTGTGCGTTTTGTTTCACACCGCCTATACCGATGATGGTTAAAGGACTGTTGCTTATCGGAAAACCTAGTTTTCTACACATCTTAGCAGTAATAAGGTTTACCTGTGATCTCGAATACAATAAGGCACGGCATTGGATTGATTTCCCATGTCTGGTTGTCACATTAATTATAGCTGTTGCTAAAAACACGTATGATTGACGTGTCATTGATGCTGCGACTGCTGACGTTGAGGCTGACGCAGTTGTTGTTTGCCCGATGGCTGAATTTGTTGATGTTGCAGGATAGGCTGCTTGGTCCAATCCTGATTGTTGTGTGCGCACCCTGGGTTGGCTGCTATACTTCTGCCCATTGTAAGCATCGTGGAGTAGCGTGTTGTGCTTTGCGCTGCAAATTCGACAGTTGCCGGCTGAACACTGTTGGGTTGAGTGTTCCTCTCGTAGGCAATTTTTGCATATTTTCCACTCCTTCAGCTTCTTAAGACAAGCTAATGGTGACATTTGGAGAAATGTCGGGCATCTGAACACATAGTGGCTCTGTCGGCACAGCTTGCACGTTGATGGCCCTGTAATTAAACAAGATTTTAGACCAGCTTTAACTGAACTCTTTCCTGATGTTCCCGTTGATCCTCCCTTGAAGCCAATTACTTCTAACGACTGGAACCGCTGCTCCAAGAAGATTAAAAATTCCGTCAATTGTGGTAATTCGTTGGGATTCTTCAAGGATTGCTCATACAAGTTGTGTGTAACCCGGTCCAGCTTCTTGACAAGTAGGTGTAGTAGTATGGTGTCCCATGACCCTACTGCTACTCCCAGATTTTGTAGTCCAAGGACGCATTCCGTATTCACATCATGTAGAGTTTTGATAAAGGCTGTAGATTCCATTTGACTGCTTGGCTGCGACAGTAATTTGTTGAGAAGTGCTGTGACGAGAATTCTTTTGTTATTGTAACGATTCTCTACCAATGTCCATGCTGTGGAATAATTTTGGTTTGATACTGGAAGGTGCTGGATGAGTGTTTTTGCTTCCCCAGTTAAACTATTGTTAAGGTAAAACATCTTTTCAGCATTGGAGATCGTAGTATTATGTACCATTTGCGTGTAGATATCATAAAACTGGCTCCATTTTAAATAATTCCCATCAAACGTTGGAATGGAAATTTTGGGTAGCTGAAGGTTGTTATTTGGCATTGGTGTGGATGTAGGAACCGACACGCTTTCCAGCCTTGTAGATAGTTCAATGAGGATCTCGTCGACATCTTCCTCCAATTCATAGTATCGGTTGAGAGAATATCCGAATGGTTCGGAATCTGCGCTGCGATTTCCCAAATCGTCATGTTGTTGGCCATAATTTCAGTCCAATAGCCATTTATCTTATCTTTATTTAATTGATAGTAGTGCTTGGAATTGGATGTTTGCCATTGTTGGTTAATTCTGTCCATCAGATGCCGCAATTGACTTATGCAAGACTGTTGTCTGTTGACTAGCCCACACAGTCGTGTGTCCTTGTTGCTTGGCTTGACTTGTTGCATTGGTTGTGTGGTATTCGATGGCGGAGGATTCACGATCAGTTTCGGAGGATTAAAATTCTAGCTGTGGTGACGTTGCACCTTGATCGACTGGCAATTTAAAACCTATTGTTCCCGCAAGGCTTTCAGCTGAAACAGATGCTTATTCCTGCGCCTGAAGTTCTTGCAACGCGGATTCTAGTTTTGTTTTGAGTGTGGTATAACCGTGTTTAAAACGGTCATAGTACACAGTACTGAAATATTCAGAGTCAGCATGTGTAGTTTGAAACTCCAGCAAGGAGATATGAATGTCTTCAAATGTACTAAAGACCTCGTTGAGGTATTGTAGCTTTTTATTGTAGTATGGCATTGTACGGCGATCCTTGGGATCCTTTGACACATTCGTGCTGAGCTGAGTGATTTCCTTTGCAACCTCAGTCTGGTTAGCCACCAAATCCTCAAACGAATACATATTACTATTACTATTATTTTTTCACTACACGCAAACACAATCACGAGCACTAATACAGCTGTGCAGATCTGCAAATCTCGCCGGGGCCTCAAAAAATGTTTGGTATTTAGCGATTAACGTTGTTGTTACCCGCTTTTTTTTCTATAAAAAAGAAGTACCTTCACTCGTTTCTTTTAAGAATATATTTATTTCAAGAGTATATGATAAGTACAATTTATTATATATTTATTTCAACTTGTAATTGCACATCATAATAATACTAAGTTACGACAAGTCACGCACGACCGGACCGATTGACGAATAAAAAGCAGCTCTCCATATTTTGCTAAATTAAATTTAATTTTGACAACCGTCAACACAGAACGGTGGAATGTGCTGATGGTCGTGGGAAAGCCTGCACGGTCACACGACATGAAACCCGCAATCAAGCAAAATCATAGCAAGCTAAGTAGTGATCTCAGCCTACCTGCGAATCTCATGCCATGTGATCCAGAACTTTGTGCTTGAGGTGCAATGCACAATTTAGGTAAGTAATTTGACTATAACAATAACATCATATGAATATAATGATGTGTACAAAGACTGTGTGCTTGATATGCACATTATACGGTACAAAGTAGTATTACATAATGTTTATTATAAAAAAAATACAAAATTTTCCGATTATCTACGTATTACGAGCATTATGATGATTACGAGTATATGATAATTACAATCAGAGTAATACTCGCAATACGCAAACAATCATGGAATTTTGTCCAGATATCGCGTGTGCAAAGTTTGATTGTGTGTAGTGTCGATAGGGCTGGGGGGAAATCCAGCCCCTAGCCATGAAAACAATTGGATAACGAACCCAAATTCATTTCACATGCATCTGAAGTTAGTGGAATTTGCTGCTGTGCAAAATCAACAGGTAAATGTAAATTATTATTGCAAAGGACATGCCTTCTGCTTTTCCTTGATTTCTATTTGTTTCAGCTACCATTAAATGTAGGCAGGCGAGAATTGTTGAACTAAAGAAATTTAAAATGAATAGAGGCAGAGGTCGCGTCTCAGGCTAATATTTTAAAGACGAATTTGATACCAATTTGTATTTTTTTGTTTTTTCCTTTTCAGGTACTTAATAGATATACTATTTGCCAGCATTTGGTAGAGTGCGACGTCGCTGTCGACGTCAACGCGTCAACGAAATTGTAGTTGGTAATTTCCGCAGTAAGTACCAATTATTTTTGCCTAAAAGGGTTTTCAAATTTTTATTTATTTTCAAAAATATACGCGTACATTACATAGACGAACTGCTGACCAAGGGGTGCATAAAACCCTCTTACAGCCCACACAGCGCACCGATAGTCCTGGTTCGGAAAAAGACTGGCAAATGGAGACTATGCATCGATTACCGGGAACTCAACGCACGATCAATACCGGACGCCTACCCTCTTCCCAGAATTCAGCATATCCTAGAGAGGCTCCGATGCGCAAAATTCATCAGCAGTCTGGACTTGCGGAACTGGTATTGGCAGATACCTATGGAAAAGAAAAGTAGGAAATACACGGCATTTACGATGCCTGGCCGCGGCCTGTTCCAGTGGCTGGTGATGCCATTCGCTTTACATTCTGCACCAGTCACGTTTCAGAGGGCACTCGACAGAGTCATCGGGCCAGAAATGGAACCCCATGCGTTCGCATATCTTGATGATATAATTGTTACCGGAAGGACGTTCGAAGAACATCTAGAAAACCCGCGCACAGTATTCAGAAGGCTCCAAGAAGCCCATCTAAAAATAAATCCAGAAAAATGTGAATTCTGCAAAACAGAGATCAGATATCTAGGCTATGTGGTTAGTAGTGAGGGTGTACACACTGATACCGACAAATTAGCCGCAATTAAGGAGCTGAAACCACCGCGAAAGGTCCGTGAAGTGAGACGTTATCTGGGTATCGCCTCCTGGTACCGACGATTCGTGCCCGATTTCTCAAAGACGGTACAACCCTTGACCGCAGTGTTAAAAAGGGGAAAACACTGGAAATGGGGAGAAGAGCAGCAAACGGCTTTTGAACAACTGAAGCAAAAAAAAAAAAAAGCAAAAAAAAAAAAACACTAGCAAGGTATTTCACCGATTCCTGCAGACCATGGGCACTCGGCACCAATACACTGCCCCATATACGCCGCAGAAAAACGCAACCGAGAGAGCGAACCGCACCATTAAAACAATCATCGCCCAGCTTTTTGGAACACAACAGCGTACTTAGGATGAAAAATTACCATACCAAGTAATGGACTTCATCTCACCAGTAATCGTCAAGCTACAGAAAAAAGGACAAGGTAAGGAACGCACCGCGCATATCATTGAGCTCAAAATCTTCCACGAGGACTCAATAATCAAGTCAAGCACTCAGAAACGCAAGAGAAATTGCACATCACAAGAACCACACGAACCAACAACAAATACAAACTACCATGGCCAAGGAATCACAAAAACAAATAACTACAAACACCTACCAACATAGTGCACTACGTAACACTCCCCCATAATTTCACCATCAACATGCAGGATGTCCCTCAACACTTAACGAGGAACTCATTAAAACAAAAAACAAAAAGAGACAAAAGGAACAACCATCACGATTTTGGAGGAAGAGAGACACCGAACAGAGAACATTCAAAAGTGTTAGAAAACGAACGTGCAAAAACCCAACAAGTTCAAACTACAAAAACATTACGGTACTGTTCGAGTTGATGTTCCTGCAACAAGTTTCTTCTTCTTCTGAGCAGAATGATCGGACGGAAGCAGTAGCAATTAAACTGTGATCACGACGAGTTCGCGAATCCTTAAACGGACAGCCGGCTCCTGAAATGCAGTACCAAAAATCAGCAACGCCGATCCGGAAAAATTGGTCTGCAAACACCCGCCCGGATCAGGGGGCATCGAGGTCCGAATGTCGGACTATTATCCTCAGGTATGGCTCATATCTTAACGATACACTTATCGAAGTTGGACTAAGGTGGTCAATTAGAAGGATCGCCGAGGAACAACGGGCTCGCACAAAGGTATGTAACTCTTTCCTAGTAGACCGCATGAGGAGCTATCAACCTGCCCCACAAGAGGACGAAGAGTCTATCGCCGAAAAACGCCACACACTAGTCCGACAATGGAACAAGGACGGTGGACTCCTCAACAAAGAGCTCATATTAATCCCAGTGTGCGAGAATCAACACTGGTACCTTTCCGTAGCGGCGCACCCCGGAACACCCGAGACGACTCTTTGGCTACAGCAGAACGCCAAGTAATCACGCAACTAATAAGGGGTTTCTTTATTCAGGAATACCGGGTCAGAGGCCGTCAGGGATCGTGGCAGGATTATGACGGCTCGTATCCTGGTCACTACGTCAGCATTCCACAGTTACCGCAGAAGCTAAACGCTGCGACTCTGACTGAGTCCTCAAATTAACGGTTGAAGAGTACTTACCTTGCCGTTACCGCAGAATATAAACGCTGCGACGCTGACTGAGTCCTCAAATTAACGGTTAAAGAGTACTTACCTTGCCATTACCGCAGAAGCTAAACGCTGCGACGCTGACTGAGTCCTCAAATTAACGGTTGAAGAGTACTTACCTTGCCGTTACCGCAGAAGCTAAACGCTGCGATGCTTAATGAGTCCTCAAATTAACTGTTGAAGAGTACTTACCTTGCCGTTACCGCAAAAGCTAAACGCTGCGGTGCTTACTAAGCCCCAAATTAATAGTTAAATAGTACATACCTTGCCGTTACCCCAGAAGCTAAACGCTGCGACGCTGACTGAACCCTCAAATTAACGATTGGAGAGTACTTACCTTGCCATTACCGCAGAAGCTAAACGCTGCGACGCTGACTGAGTCCTCAAATTAACGGTTGAAGAGTACTTACCTTGCCGTTACCGCAGAAGCTAAACGCTGCGATGCTTAATGAGTCCTCAAATTAACTGTTGAAGAGTACTTACCTTGCCGTTACCGCAAAAGCTAAACGCTGCGGTGCTTACTAAGCCCCAAATTAATAGTTAAATAGTACATACCTTGCCGTTACCCCAGAAGCTAAACGCTGCGACGCTGACTGAACCCTCAAATTAACGGTTGGAGAGTACTTACCTTGCCGTTACCGCAGAAGCTAAACGCTGCCACGCTGACTGAGTCCTCAAATTAACGGTTGAAGAGTACTTACCTTGCCGTTTCCGCAGAAGCTAAACCTGATAAACTGCGGGTTGTATTTATTGGAGACAGCCGAAGGAGTTTTAACACTGGGTCTACCAGGCCTTGCGACGGTAGGAGAAAGGATGTCAGTCGCCAGAATCGCCGAAAAACGCCGCAGTGATCAGGACCAACGCAGAGGCAACGACTAAATTTCCCTATATAGATTTTCACAAAGCAGGGGATGAGGAGCCCAGGAGCAGTCGGCATAATAGCAGACGGAGCGGTCGAGGAAACCGCAGCAGCAGCGACAGCAGCCGTAGCAGCGAAAGAAAGAACAGCAACCGCAGCAGCAGCAGCAGCAGCAGTAGCAGATCTAGCTGCAGTAGTACCAGCAGCAACAACCACAGTTGCGGTAAACGAAAAGACAACCGCACTCATCACCAAGGCCACCAGAAGGAGGAAGCAACAACCAACGATGACCACCTCAACCGAGTGGTCACTCACCACACACCACTAGAAAGACGCACGTGCAACAACGATAACACAGCCGAGCCCAAAACTAAGAAGCAACGACCTGGCAATGATCGACAGAACACTCCAAATCCCAAAACATCCAAAGAAACTACCCCGATGGCGTGGCCCTGAGAGCACCAGGAGAAAATCGACAAAGCTAAGGTCGACGTATTGCGACAAGGACAACGACGCCAACATTTTCACCACACTCAAGGAAAAGTAAATTTTGAAGTCCTCGTCACTAGAAGAGGAATTGTCAGCGTTCGCCGGATCAGCGGGGAGATGTGAAGGGAAATTCCGCGCAGAAGGAAGAATATGCATTGTATATGCTATCTCCTCATCATTTCTTTTTTTATACTATTTAAATTTTGTTCTGCTAAGTACATGAATTAATGAAATAAAATAACGTCAACCAAACACATGTAAACGGTGAAACTGAGCGAAAAGTCACTCAATATAAAAGAAGAGTAGAAATGGTATTCTCAATAGGCATTTAACACAAAACAAAAGCGACTCAATATCCGACATTCTTGTTTTCTCCCGTAAAAGCAGGCATACACCAAAGAGGACAACCAACCACAGGCGATTAATCTAACAACTACCAAGTCGAACAAACGTGCCACGACCAATCCAACGCAACCAATCTCATATGAATCATAGGCAAACAGGAAATTACAGAAGGGAAAAATATTAAGCACACGACGAGAGCATCATTGAATTCACCCGAAAGTATGGCTGTCCCACTCACACTCAGGCTGCAGTGGATTCATACACATTGATTAGAATTCAATGCACATAAACATCAGACAAACAGCTGATGAGGTCGATGACCGAAATTCTTCGAAACACAAAACCGTTTTCAAAACCGAATGTGCAAATGACGTCAACAGAGATAAGCAAAGAGAGATCAAACAAACGCACTACATGCGTATGGTAATAAGCAAAACATGCGTATAAAAAAATTAAAACATGTATATTACATGTATATTGCCAAAAGACAAAACATGTATATTGTAATAAATGAAAACATGTATTACAATAAGAGCACGCATATTTCAAAAGAAAAAAAACATGTATACTACCAAATGGAAACATGTATGCAAAAATACGTCAATCATGTATATTGCCACCAATATATGACAATATGCATCAGACCGTAGTGGGAAAATCAAAGAAACAACAAAACACAAGGATAACGACAAACAACCGGAAAACCACGCTGTATAGAAACAACGGTTTCCCAATAGTTTGTAGCAACGGAAAAGTATAAAAGGAGCACGCAGCTCGACAGAAGGAGAGTCTTCATGAGTTCCTTTTGGAATCAGCTACTTAATGGTTGAAGAGTACTTACCTTGCCGTTACCGCAAAAGCTAAACGCTGCGGTGCTTACTAAGCCCCAAATTAATGGTTAAATAGTACATACCTTGCCGTTACCCCAGAAGCTAAACGCTGCGACGCTGACTGAACCCTCAAATTAACGGTTGGAGAGTACTTACCTTGCCGTTACCGCAGAAGCTAAACGCTGCCACGCTGACTGAGTCCTCAAATTAACGGTTGAAGAGTACTTACCTTGCCGTTTCCGCAGAAGCTAAACGCTGTGAAGTTATCCGCTATCAAAAATATTATATCGAACTTTATATAAAATAAACTTAATTTTCTAATCTCTTAGCAATAGGAAAACAACATAACGCCACGACATCACGCGTTGCCAAGGAGGCACCGCTAGACAACAGATCGCCACGACATCCCGCGCTGCCAAGGAGGCATCGCTAGATAACAGATTGCCATGACATCACAGGCCTCAAGGAGCTACAAACATCGTATTTTAAATGAAATTGAATAAATATCGAATTAAACATTAACTAAATAAAGAAAATTCCGTGAACCTAAACAAACAAATTTTATTATTGTAACGACCTAATATAAACAGAGCCCACTGAGGACAACCCCGGCTGGAAAACTCCGTTACAGTCCCCGATACAGATTCCAGTCCGTAGACTTAGGATCGTATCTAGAAGAAGAATGTGTCAGTTGGCCAGGAATGTCAAACCTGATCTCCTGATGGTCTGACAGCGAGGCTTCGTCAGACACATACAAGTTTTCAACAATGTTGGAGATAAATGGACTGGTGAGTGTGAGGTCAAGCTCCTCTTCGCGGATTGCATTTATAAAGGTAGGTTTGGAACGCTTATTTAGGATTTCTACATTATTACTAATAATATATTCTTAAAGACATTCACTCCTTTAATTGATGCCGATGCTGCCCCAGCCTTATGATATGCATTGGTATCGCAACCTATGACGTACTGGAGGTTTCTGCTCTGACAGTGATCTATTAGCTCCTGTACCTTTGTTGGCGTAATGTTGTCGTCGTCGCTGGGAAAATATGCCAAAGCACACACGTTCCCCTCTCGGTCGGAACTTTCACTTTCCGGGGCACCAGGTCCTTTGTTATAAATTCTGAAATTGGAAGAAAGTTAATTCTCGTACTGATAAAGAAGGCCGCCCTTGTCCTAACTCCCTGCTTTTAAAAATAAACTTACCTGCCTGATTCTGTAGACCTCTAATAAGTCCGCTTATAAACCAAGGCTTTTGGATGAGACCAAGGGTTATATTATCCTCGGCGAACTGCTTGCTATATGGCTACACGCCACTGTCGGCCATCTCAATTGAGATGTCTACAACCGCCTCTTGAAAATTAGCCATTTGCTCAGTTGTGAGGGGGTTTGTTATCAAGTCGGTCGGTGGCATTTGGTCCTCTGACCTGACGTTCTTGGCTTTGCGCTGAGTGGAAGGGGTGGCTTTTGCAAAAGCAAAATCACTTTTTCTGTCTTGGCCGATGCGTAGAGCATGTTTAAGACGCCTTCTTTCCTGCGAGTTCAACTTAATGAATCCGTTCTGTTGGAAAGCATCCGCTTCATAAATTTTAATTTTATTCTCTACTAGTTGTTAGCCCCGGTGTTACCCGGAACCCGCCGACCACCACCAATAAGACACTGTTTAAATCCACTAAAAGCTGAAATAATAGGCGATGTCTGGCTGGCCCTCACTCCCTACTGACCCAACCAAATTGACAGCTATATATATTTATATATAAAAAAACGTGTTCGAATCGTGCGTTATACATAAATCCCATGAAAAACTACAGTTTTTCAGTTTTCCAATATGTTCTAATTTTTTCTCGAATTTTCCAGGTTCCTATTATCATCCCAGGACTACTACGAATATTGTGAGGAGTCAATTCGGCAGCGAATTCACCCCACACATTTTTCTTTATAAGTATATTTATACTTACTTTTATTTTATATTTCAACATACATGAAACTGAAAACGCCGACGGCATCTCCTGGCAATGATCGACAGAACACTCCAAATCCCAAAACATCCCAAGAAACTACCCCGATGGCGTGGCCCTGAGACCAACAGGAGAAAATCGACAGAGCTAAGGTCGAGGTATTGCGAAAAGGACAACGACGCCAACATTTTCACCACACTCAAGGAAAAGTACATTTTGAAGTCCTCGTCACTAGAAGAGGATTGTCAGCGTTTGCCGGATCAGCGGGGAGATGTGAAGGGAAATTCCGCGCAGAAGGAAGAATTTTCCTACACAATATGCATTGTATATGCTATCTCCTCATCATTTCTTTTTTTATACTATTTAAATTTTGTTTTGCTAAATACATGAATTAATGAAATAAAATAACGTCAACCAAATACATGTAAACGATTTTCTCACTGAGCAAAAAGTCACTCAATATAAAAGAAGAGTAGAAATGGTATTCTCAATAGGCATTTAACACAAAACAAAAGCGACTCAACAATATCCGCCATTCTTGATTTCTCTCGTAAAAGCAGGAATACACCAAAGAGGACAACCAACCACAGGCGATGAATCTAACCACTACCAAGCCGAACAAACGTGCCACGACCAATCCAACGCAACCGATCTCATATGAGTCATAGGCGATCAGAAAATTACAGAAGGGAAAAATATTAAGCACAAGACGAGAGCAGCATTGAATTCGCCCGAAAGTACGGCTGTCCCACTCACACTCAGGCTGCAGTGGACTCATACGCATTGATTAGAATTCAATGCACATAAACATCAGACAAACGGCTGATGAGGTCGATGACCGAAATTCTTTGAAACACAAAACCGTTTTCAAAACCGAATGTGCAAATGACGTCAGCAGAGATAAGCAAAGAAAGATCAAACAAACGCACTACATGCATATGGCATGCGTATAAAAATAATGAAAACATGTATATTACATGTATATTGCCAAAAGACAAAACATGTATATTACAATAAGAACATGTATACTACCAAATGGAAACATGTATACATGAAATACGTCAATCATGTATATTGCCACCAATATATGACAATATGCATCAGACTGTAGTAGGAAAATCAAAGAAAGCAACAACAAAACACAAGGATAACGACAAACAAACGGAAAACCACGCTGTATAGCAACAACGGTTTCCCGATAGTTTGTAGCAACGGAAAAGTATAAAAGGAGCAAGCAGCTCGACAGAAGGAGAGTCCTCAAATTAACGGTTGAAGAGTACTTACCTTGCCGTTACTGCAGAAGCTAAACGCTGCGACGCTGACTGAGTCCTCAAATTAACGGTTGAAGTGTACTTACCTTGCCGTTACCGCAGAAGCTAAACGCTGCGACGCTGACTGAGTCCTCAAATTAACGGTTGAAGAGTACTTACCTTGCCGTTACTGCAGAAGATAAACGCTGCGATGCTTACTGAGTCCTCAAATTAACGGTTGAAGAGTACTTACCTTGCCGTTACCGCATAAGCTTAGTGAGCCCCAAATTAATGGTTAAAGAGTACTTACCTTGCCATTACCGCTGAAGCTAAACGCTGCGACGCTCACGAAGTCCCCAAATTAATGGTTAAAGAGTACTTACCTTGCCGTTACCGCAGAAGCTAAACGCTGCGACGGTGACTGAGTCCTCAAATTAATGGTTAAAGAGTACTTACCTTGCCGTTAACGCAGAAGCTAAACGCTGCGACGCTCACTGTGTCCTCAAATTAACGGTTGAAGAGTACTTACCTTGCCGTTACCGTAGAAGCTAAACGCTACGACGCTGACTGTGAAGTTATCCGCTATCAAAAATATTATACTTTATACAAAATACTTTATATAAAATAAACTTAATTTTCTAATCTCTTCGCCATAGGAAAAAAAAAAAACATAACGCCACGACATCACGCCTGCCAAGGAGGCATCGCTAGACAACAGATCGCCACGACATCCCGCGCTGCCAAGGAGGCATCGCTAGACAACAGATCGTCATGACATCAAGTTCTGCCAAGGAGGCGTCACTACAAACATCGTATTTTAAATGAAATTGAATAAATATCGAATTAAACATTAACTAAATAAAGAAAATTCCGAGAACCTAAACAAACAAATTTTATTATTGATTCTAGGCCAATTCCACTAGCACAATTCCACTAGACACAATTCCACTGGACACAATTCAACTGGCACAATTCAACTTGGCACAATTCCACTGGACACAATTCAACTTGCACAATTTAACTTTTTTCGCGCGCGCAATTTACCACCCTAAATGCGATTGATTATCAAAGACTAAAATTATGGAAGTTGAATTCGTTTAATTATAATAAAAGTTAACTAAAGAAAGAATACGAATGTTAAATAATGTTAATTTAAAGAAAACAATAAGTAAATATTTTACTACCACGCCTACACAAATAAAATATTAAACGCATTTATGTGGTAAATCGCGAGCGCGATTGTTATTTTGTACAATTAGAACCATGCCAACGCAAATAAAATATTAATGTGTGTATTTCTGTATTTGCGGTTCTGTGTAACTTTACAAGTTGAATTGTGCAAGTTAAATTGTGCAAGTTAAATTGTTCCCCAGTGGAATTGTGCCAAGTTGAATTGTGCCAGTGGAATTGTGTCCAGTTGAATTGTGTCTAGTGGAATTGTGCTAGTGGAATCGGCCGGTTACCTTATTATTGTAACGACCGAATATAAACAGAGCCCTGGTCACATTGAGGACAACCCCGGCTGGAAAACTCCGTTACAGTCCCCGATACAGACTCCAGTCCGTAGACTTAGGATCGTATCTAGAAGAAGAATGTGTCAGTTGGCCAGGAATGTCAAACCTGATCTCCTGATGGTCTGACAGCGAGGCTTCGTCAGACACATACAAGTTTTCAACAATGTTGGAGATAAATGGACTGGTGAGTGTGAGGTCAAGCTCCTCTTCGCGGATTGCATTTATAAAGGTAGGTTTGGAACGCTTATTTAGGATTTCTACATTATTACTAATAATATATTCTTAAAGACATTCACTCCTTTAATTGATGCCGATGCTGCCCCAGCCTTATGATATGCATTGGTATCGCAACCTATGACGTACTGGAGGTTTCTGCTCTGACAGTGATCTATTAGCTCCTGTACCTTTGTTGGCGTAATGTTGTCGTCGTCGCCGGGAAAATATGCCAAAGCACACACGTTCCCCTCTCGGTCGGAACTTTCGCTTTCCGGGGCATCAGGTCCTTTGTTATAAATTCTGGAATTAGAAGAAAGTTAATTCTCGTACTGATCAAGAAGGCCGCCCTTGGCCAAAGTCCCCACTTTTAAAAATAAACTTACCTGCCTGATTCTGTAGACCTCTAATAAGTCCGCTTATAAACCAAGGCTTTTGGATGAGACCAAGGGTTTATATTATGCTCGGCGAACTGCTTGCTATGTGGCCACACGCCATTGTCGGCCATCTCAATTGAGATGTCTACAACCGCCTCTTGAAAATGAGCCATTTGCTCAGTTGTGAGGGGGTTTGTTGTCAAGTCGGTCGGTGGCATTTGGTCCTCTGACCTGACTTGTTCTGTTCTGTTCTTGGCTTCGCACTGAGTGAAGGGTGGAAGCAAGAGCACTTTTTCTGTCTTGGCCCATGCCTAGAGCATGTTTAAGACGCCTTCTTTCCTGCGAGTTCAACTTAATGAATCCGTTCTGTTGTAGATCTGCGACCCATCTAATGCCATTCCAATGCACGAGCATCCGGAATTCTCCGTGATGACACTACATGCATCAATAACTGTGGATGCGTCAGAATCAGAAGTGGATTGCTACTCGTCCTCGTTGCCGTAATGACAACGCTTTCCGAAATCTCAAAAAGATGTGGCTGCTCAACAGCCGACCGTAAAGTTGAGGCCAGACTGAGGTTAGCCGTCGAGAGCTCACCAGCTTCTCGGGATACAACGGGTTGCTCAATAGCAGGACCCGAGGTTGATGCGGTTGGAAAGCATCCGCTTCATAAATTTTAATTTTATTCTCTACTAGTTGTTACCCCCGGTGTTACCCGGAACCCGCCGACCACCACCAATAAGACACTGTTTAAATCCACTAAAAGCTGAAATAAGAGGCGATGTCTGGCTGGCCCTCACTCCCTACTGACCCAACCAAACTGACAGCTATATATATTTATATATAAAAAAAACGTGTTCGAATCGTGCGTTATACATAAATCCCATGAAAAACGACAGTTTTTCAGTTTTCCAATATGTTCTAATTTTTTCTCGAATTTTCCAGGTTCCTATTATCATTCCAGGACTACTACGAATATTGTGAGGAGTCAATTCGGCAGCGAATTCACCCCACACATTTTTCTTTATAAGTATATTTATACTTACTTTTATTTTATATTTCAACATACATGAAACTGAAAACGCCGACGGCATCTCCTGGCAATGATCGACAGAACACTCCAAATCCCAAAACATCCCAAGAAACTACCCCGATGGCGTGGCCCTGAGACCAACAGGAGAAAATCGACAGAGCTAAGGTCGAGGTATTGCGAAAAGGACAACGACGCCAACATTTTCACCACACTCAAGGAAAAGTACATTTTGAAGTCCTCGTCACTAGAAGAGGATTGTCAGCGTTCGCCGGATCAGCGGGGAGATGTGAAGGGAAATTCCGCGCAGAAGGAAGAATTTTCCTACACAATATGCATTGTATATGCTATCTCCTCATCATTTCTTTTTTTATACTATTTAAATTTTGTTTTGCTAAATACATGAATTAATGAAATAAAATAACGTCAACCAAATACATGTAAACGATTTTCTCACTGAGCAAAAAGTCACTCAATATAAAAGAAGAGTAGAAATGGTATTCTCAATAGGCATTTAACACAAAACAAAAGCGACTCAACAATATCCGCCATTCTTGATTTCTCTCGTAAAAGCAGGAATACACCAAAGAGGACAACCAACCACAGGCGATGAATCTAACCACTACCAAGCCGAACAAACGTGCCACGACCAATCCAACGCAACCGATCTCATATGAGTCATAGGCGATCAGAAAATTACAGAAGGGAAAATATTAAGCACAAGACGAGAGCAGCATTGAATTCGCCCGAAAGTATGGCTGTCCCACTCACACTCAGGCTGCAGTGGACTCATACGCATTGATTAGAATTCAATGCACATAAACATCAGACAAACGGCTGATGAGGTCGATGACCGAAATTCTTTGAAACACAAAACCGTTTTCAAAACCGAATGTGCAAATGACGTCAGCAGAGATAAGCAAATAAAGATCAAACAAACGCACTACATGCATATGGCATGCGTATAAAAATAATGAAAACATGTATATTACATGTATATTGCCAAAAGACAAAACATGTATATTACAATAAGAACACGGATATTTCAAAAGAAAAAAAACATGTATACTACCAAATGGAAACATGTATACATGAAATACGTCAATCATGTATATTGCCACCAATATATGACAATATGCATCAGACTGTAGTAGGAAAATCAAAGAAAACAACAACAAAACACAAGGATAACGACAAACAAACGGAAAACCACGCTGTATAGCAACAACGGTTTCCCAATAGTTTGTAGCAACGGAAAAGTATAAAAGGAGCAAGCAGCTCGACAGAAGGAGAGTCCTCAAATTAACGGTTGAAGAGTACTTACCTTGCCGTTACTGCAGAAGCTAAACGCTGCGACGCTGACTGAGTCCTCAAATTAACGGTTGAAGAGTACTTACCTTGCCGTTACCGCAGAAGCTAAACGCTGCGACGCTGACTGAGTCCTCAAATTAACGGTTGAAGAGTACTTACCTTGCCCTTACTGTAGAAGATAAACGCTGCGATGCTTACTGAGTCCTCAAATTAACGGTTGAAGAGTACTTACCTTGCCGTTACCGCATAAGCTTAGTGAGCCCCAAATTAATGGTTAAAGAGTACTTACCTTGCCATTACCGCTGAAGCTAAACGCTGCGACGCTCACGAAGTCCCCAAATTAATGGTTAAAGAGTACTTACCTTGCCGTTACCGCAGAAGCTAAACGCTGCGACGGTGACTGAGTCCTCAAATTAATGGTTAAAGAGTACTTACCTTGCCGTTACCGCAGAAGCTAAACGCTGCGACGCTCACTGTGTCCTCAAATTAACGGTTGAAGAGTACTTACCTTGCCGTTACCGTAGAAGCTAAACGCTACGACGCTGACTGTGAAGTTATCCGCTATCAAAAATATTATAACTACTTTATACAAAATACTTTATAAAATAAACTTAATTTCCTAATCTCTTCGCCATAGGAAAAAAAAACATAACGCCACGACATCACGCCTGCCAAGGAGGCATCGCTAGACAACAGATCGCCACGACATCCCGCGCTGCCAAGGAGGCATCGCTAGACAACAGATCGTCATGACATCAAGTTCTGCCAAGGAGGCGTCACTACAAACATCGTATTTTAAATGAAATTGAATAAATATCGAATTAAACATTAACTAAATAAAGAAAATTCCGAGAACCTAAACAAACAAATTTTATTATTGATTCTAGGCCAATTCCACTAGCACAATTCCACTAGACACAATTCCACTGGACACAATTCAACTGGCACAATTCAACTTGGCACAATTCCACTGGGCACAATTTAACTTGGCACAATTCAACTTGCACAATTTAACTTTTTTCGCGCGCGCAATTTACCACCCTAAATGCGATTGATTATCAAAGACTAAAATAATGCAAGTTGAATTCGTTTAATTATAATAAAAGTTAACTAAAGAAAGAATACGAATGTTAAAGAATGTTAATTTAAAGAAAACAATAAGTAAATATTTTACTACCACGCCTACACAAATAAAATATTAAACGCATTTATGTGGTAAATCGCGAGCGCGATTGTTATTTTGTACAATTAGAACCATGCCAACGCAAATAAAATATTAATGTGTGTATTTCTGTATTTGCGGTTCTGTGTAACTTTACAAGTTGAATTGTGCAAGTTAAATTGTGCAAGTTAAATTGTTCCCCAGTGGAATTGTGCCAAGTTGAATTGTGCCAGTGGGATTGTGTCCAGTTGAATTGTGTCTAGTGGAATTGTGCTAGTGGAATCGGCCGGTTACCTTATTATTGTAACGACCGAATATAAACAGAGCCCTGGTCACATTGAGGACAACCCCGGCTGGAAAACTCCGTTACAGTCCCCGATACAGACTCCAGTCCGTAGACTTAGGATCGTATCTAGAAGAAGAATGTGTCAGTTGGCCGGGAATGTCAAACCTGATGTCCTGATGGTCTGACAGCGAGGCTTCGTCAGACACATACCAGTTTTCAACAATGTTGGAGATAAATGGACTGGTGAGTGTGAGGTCAAGCTCCTCTTCGCGGATTGCATTTATAAAGGTAGGTTTGGAACGCTTATTTAGGATTTCTACATTATTACTAATAATATATTCTTAAAGACATTCACCCCTTTAATTGATGCCGATGCTGCCCCAGCCTTATGATATGCATTGGTATCGCAACCTATGACGTACTGGAGGTTTCTGCTCTCACAGTGATCTATTAGCTCCTGTACCTTTGTTGGCGTAATGTTGTCGTCGTCGCTGGGAAAATATGCCAAAGCACACACGTTCCCCTCTCGGTCGGAACTTTCACTTTCCGGGGCACCAGGTCCTTTGTTATAAATTCTGAAAGGTTTTTGGATGAGACCAAGGGTTATATTATCCTCGGCGAACTGCTTGCTATATGGCCACACGCCACTGTCGGCCATCTCAATTGAGATGTCTACAACCGCCTCTTGAAAATTAGCCATTTGCTCAGTTGTGAGGGGGTTTGTTATCAAGTCGGTCGGTGGCATTTGGTCCTCTGACCTGACGTTATTGGCTTCGCGCTGAGTGGAAGGGGTGGCTTTTGCAAAAGCAAAATCACTTTTTCTGTCTTGGCCCATGCGTAGAGCATGTTTAAGACGCCTTCTTTCCTGCGAGTTCAACTTAATGAATCCGTTCTGTTGTAGGTGGATCTGCGACCCATTTAATGCCATTCCAATGCAAGAGCATCAATAACTGTGGATGCGTCAGAATCAGAAGTGGATTGCTCCTCGTCCTCGTTGCCCTTATGGCAACGCTTTCCGAAATCTCAGAAAAATTTGGCTGCTCAACAGCTGACCGTAAAGTTGAGGCCAGACTGAGGTTAGCCGTCGAGAGCTCACCAGCTTCTCAGGATACAACGGGTTGCTCAATAGCAGGACCCGAGATTGATGCGGTTGGAAAGCATCCGCTTCATAAATTTTAATTTTATTCTCTACTAGTTGTTAGCCCCGGCGTTACCCGGGACCCGCTGACCACCACCACCAAGACACTGTTTAATTCCACTAAAAGCTAAAATAAGAGGCGATGTCTGGTTGGCCCTCACACCATACTGACCCAACCAAACTGACAGCTCTATATGTATTTATATATTAAAAAAAACGTGTTCGAATCGTGGGTTATGGTCGCGAGTTCATAAATCAATCCCATGAAAAACGAAATTTTTTCAGTTTTCCAATATGTTCTAACTTTTTCTCGAATTTTCCAATTTTCCAGGTTCCTATTATCATCCCATGACTACTACGAACATTGTGAGGAGTCAATTCGGCAGCGAATTCACCCCACACATTTTTCTTTATAAATATATTTATACTTACTTTTATTTTATATTTCAACATACATGAAACTGAAAACGCAGACGCAGGCCGACTGCACTTCTCCACTGTATGAATGCGATTATTAGGCCACACCTCCATTTTTGGGACATTGATCGTAAATCAACAGAGAAACAAGTTTTTTTTTTTTTTTTCTTTTTTCTTTATTTTATTTAGACCACAAATTTTACTAGATAAAATATAATAGATTTAACAATTTAGTCAGTTGCTCGAACCTTATAAGGTTATAACGCAACTTTTTAGTAGTATATGCTAACGGCTTAGCTTTATACTTAAACTTAATTTTAACAATGATAAATTTAATTTTAAAAATATATGTATTTATACAAAAGACAATGTTATTTAATAAGTTACACTATTCAATTTCTTGTCACTTTCGCAAAGTGAATTTTTAATATCCAATTTTCCTTATTTTAGCAATTCACAATTTTCGTACGTTTTAAGGTATTCAGTTATTTTCATTTTAAATTTTGTTGAGTTTGTAATATTCTTAAGCTCCGAAGGCAGAGTATTATATTTCAAGAGTCCTCGATACAATATATTATTATTTGATGCCTTTATACTTGTTAACTCTTTCAATTACGAAAGAACTATAAGTAATTGGGTGGTTGTTAAGAACATCCTCGTCCAATTTTCGATTTGTAAATATCATATACTTAGATTAAGTATGATTCAGCGTTAAATGGTTTATATTAACCCAATGTTTCAATTTTTGTAAATCATTTTGAATTTTTATGAGCAATTCTTCTAGCGATTCTGCAGAGTACATTATCAGACAATCATCGGCATATAATTGAATTTTCCCTTCAAGTTTAATGAAAGTTATATCGTTAATGTATACATTGAAGAGAACGGGGCCTAAGATAGAGCCTTGTGGAACTCCTAAATTCGTAATTTTTTCTGAACTAACACTATCGTTAACTTTCACAAATTGACGCCTGTTGGATAAATAAGTCTCAAACAACTTTATTTGGATGGGAGTAAAGCCTAGTTTGGATAATTTTAACAAAAGAATGTATGGGTTAACAGTATCAAAAGCTTTACTTAGATCTAAGAACAGGCAGCCACAAAACAATTTTTTATCTATATTTATGCTCATATAATCTGTAAAATTTAAGCACGCCGCCGTAGTGTTAGAGCCCAAGGTGAAACCAAATTGATGGTTACTAATGATACTGTTAGAGGTTAAAAATTGGCTTACTCGAGTAAGTATAACCTTTTCATAAACTTTAGATATAGCAGTTAATATTGATATCGGTCTATAGTTTGAGACATCTGTTTCATCTCCACTTTTATAAACAGGAAAGATTCCACTATTAAAGGCTTCATTTATGAATTTTGCAAGGAGTGGACTGATATAGTTAACAGTGTACTGCAATACTTTCGTATAGAGATATTATCATTACCAATGGCTGCATTTAAATTTATACTTAATATTGCCTGTTCCACTTCATAATCGTTTGTTGGCCAAAGTTCGAAGGGATAAGAGATTATATATGATACATAATTAAAATCGTTTTCACCAGGGTGATTGAAATTTCTCGCAATAATACTCGTTACACTTGCAAAATAATCGTTGAAGTGATCTGCAATTGCTTTTTCTTCATTTACTAATATATTCCCAACTTTAAAACAAGTTATAGTTTTTTAGTATGTCTTGTTCTATTGTAAATAAGTTCATTTAAATGTTTCCAAAGTTCCTTGGGTTTATTTATATTTTTGCTAATACAACTAAAGGCTTTTTCACGTTTTGCCTTTTTAATTTTTAAAGCTACCAGGGCACTAAGTGCTTTATGTTTACTAGAATTTAAAAGAATTGATAGCTAATAAATTTATTTTTTAACTTGAAGAATTTTTCTCGTTCTTTAATCAAGCCCTTTATTTCAGAGGTGATCCAAGAAGCGCCACTCGGTTAAACTTTTTTTGTTATAATACGTGAGCTATTCAATACTAAGCGTTTCAAACCACCTCTACTGCATCCACCAAAATGTAACAATAGGAGAGAGAAAAGGAGACAGTACATATTCCATGCAAACGCAGTCGGGAGCACAGAAGCGTAGGCAGAATCTCAACATAAAAACAAACGCATGCACAACACCAACATCCACTAAAACAGCACAAACTCAAGCAGGAACTACGATGATCAAAGTCAACAGATGAGGTCAACGACCGAGGAGCGCTGACCAAAATGCGATTTACACAAAAAAACAACACTATGCTGCCGAAATTAGCCTATGCACGAACACAATAGCCACAGTAGACAAACGAAATCCCCTACAACAACAAACATAAAGGGATTTTTGTCAACATTTTGCAAACAACGATGCCGTTGAGTGCATAGCCACAATGGACAATTGAAAGGGAAAATACAACAAACACAGGGGGAATTCTCGCCAACATTTCGATAGCAGCCTGCAGCGTAAATACACAAGCGACAAAAATAAATAAAAAACAACAACAACAACACGGCATAACGCATACGCAATGCAGTTCCGATGAAACTAACCATGAAAAGGAAAAAAGAAACAGTATAGCAACAACGCTGATTTACCAAATGGAAAATATGGAAAAGGAACCACCCGGTTCTCTTCTCTTCTCTCTTCTTCTGCGGACCGACTCCTGATAGTGAACCGAGCGTAGCATCCTCCATTCACTGATCAAAATACATAGATCCAGAGACTCTTGGCAGCGAACTGCGCGTAGCATCCTCTTTTCGCTGGTCAACATACTGGAACATAGCGACTCCTGATAGTGAACCGAGCGTAGCATCCTCCTTTCACTGATCAAAATACAAGGACACAGAGACTCTTGGCAGCAAACTGAGCGTTGCATCCTCTTTTCGCTGGTCAACATACTGGAACATAGCGACTCCTGATAGTGAACCGAGCGTAGCATCCTCCTTTCACTGATCAAACTACGTGGACGCAGAGGCTCTTGGCAGCGAACTGAGCGTAGCATCCTCTTTTCGCTGGTCAACATACTGGAACATAGCAACTCTTGGCAGCGAACAGAGCGTAGCATACTCTTTTCGCTGGTCAACATACTGGAGCTTAGCAACTCTTGGCAGCGAACGGAGCGTAGCATCCTCTTTTGGCTGGTCAGCACTTGGACGTAACGGCTCGACTGACAGTGAAGTGATCGTAGAATCCGTGCTCACTGGTCAGATTACTGCTACGCAGAAAGATTAGTCCGATCCCGCTGGACCAAGGCATAAAACCACCGGACATATTACTTGAATCTAAGACTTAAGTCAAACTACTTTACAATCATTTTTCTTTGTTTTTTTTAAAGAAAGAAATAAACTAAGAATTCAGAGTTCCTAACAAAAATAAATCTTTTATTGTAACGACGCTTCTTCCCTGTTCACACTGAGGATACTCCGGCTATGAAAAACCTCGTTACAATTGGCGCCCGAGCAGGAACCCTGAAAACAAATAACAAGCGAAGAAAACCAAATTAGCCAAGATGGTGAAAACGAGCTGGGTCTATAATCTCACGAAAGATAATCTACAAAATTACATGGCGGAATTTAGGCTGGACGTAAACGGCGGGGTAGACGAGCTGAGAAAGCGTTTCACGACTTTCATCAAAGGACGAGATTTGACCTCAGACGACGAACTGCGCCTGGCGGAACTGGAAGCAAGGCACCAACGTAACCCGTCACCAACGCCCCCACCGCTATTAAATTTGTACGACGCGACAGAAGGCGAGAAAGTTAAAACACCGGGGTTAACAGTCCCACCATCAAATCACACTTCAGCATTCACAGACCGAGCACTGAACCGAGGAACAAAGGCAACACCTGGGACATCATACGCGATGGTGATCGACCAAGTAAGGAAATGGTCAGTTGGTTACGACGGAAGCAAACCCCATTGTCATTCATCGAAAGTCTCGAGGAGCTGGCCGAAGCATATTCCTTAGACAAGGATTTACTTCCGAGAACTATGGCCGAATTGCTTCGTGACCAAGGACTGATGTGGTTTCGGAGCAACAATCAGAGATGGCAAAGCTGGAGGGTGTTTAAGGGAGATTTCATAAAATTCTTTTTTCCCACAAGATATTGGGAACATCTGGACGACGAAATTCGCCAACGACGCCAGACAGGAAACGAAAGCTTCAAAGATTTCGTAATAGCGATGCAGAACTTTATGAGGTATGCAGATTACACAGAGGTACAACAGGTAAAAAGGATATTTAGAAATTGTCGCCAGGAGTACCAATACTACATTAAACGAAAAGATTTCGATTCATTGAACGACCTTATCGAACTGGCGGAGGATTTTGAGAGTATAGCAAGAATGTCAGGACCAAGTAGACCCACCCACCGACCAAAACCAATGGAGAGAAACTGCATGGTAGCACGCGACGTCGAGAGACGGATAAACGTAAGGACAGCCTGCCATGCGATGCGGCCAGGACGGGCACAGAAGACGAGATTGCTAAAATCAACAAATTTACATCTGCTGGGACTGCGGCCGCCGAAACATAAGAACGACGGAATGTTCTCGGAGACAAGCGGGAAACGAACGAGGGGACCGTCGGAACAAAGGTGCGGCGGAACCCCAGATGATGGCACCTCAAACACAATAAATTGCTTACACTTCGACGCAACTCGAGTCTACGCCACCATCACCCTAGGAAACGAAATTGTCAGAGCTACGACCGACACTGGTGCGGCAAGAGTTTAATTAGCGAGCAGTATGCAGAAGACAAGATGAGCGCATTGAATAGCGTACCCGTCAACATGACGGCCAAGATGGCTGAGGGTACACCCCGACTTATCCGAGAAGCCCTAACCTTTGACGTACGAATTGGAGAAGAACACACGAAACATGACGATATTTGGGTATTGCGTCTTGGTATCGCCGTTTCGTCCCTGACTTCAGACCACTGACCGCCCTACTTAAAAAGGGAAAACATTGGAAGTGGATAGAGGAACAACAAACAGTGTTCGACCAATTGAAGACCAAACTGACGGAAGCCCTAATCCTCGCATGTCCTGATTTTTCGCAAAAGTTTTCGCTCCAGACAGACGCCAGCGACTATGGCCTAGGAGCAGTGCTGACGCAGGAACTAGACGGTAACGAACGCGTAATAGCATATGCCAGCCGACATCTCAACCAAGCTGAAAAGAACTATTCCCCCACCGAAATGGAGTGCCTAGCGATAGTCTGGGGAATTAGGAAAATTCGGCCATACATAGAAGGGTATCAGCTCAAAATAATAACAGACCACCTTTCTCTTAAATGGTTTAATTCCATTTCAAGCCCCTCCGGACGAATCGCACGTTGGGCACTCGAACTTCAGCAGTACGCATTCGACGTTCGATACAGACGTTTGGATATTGAAAGTGAACTGTCGCGACAACCACACGACTTACTGATGGTCGATTCCGAAGACAACACACCAAGTCCCAAGTGTAGATGGCTGGAGAGAAAAGTAAACAGATCAGAGAAGACCCCAAGAAGTATCCCGACTACGTGATAGAAGCAGGGCGACTATATCGCCACATAGAACAGAGAGCTGGAGACGACGACACAGCGCCTTGGAAACTTTGTGTCCCCAACGCACTTTGTGACCAAGTTCTCAGGGAGAACCTCGACAACCCATCGGCAGGACATCTAGGTATCCGGAAGACAACTTCGCGGATATGTGGACGTTATTACTGGCCAGAAATGTTCCACGACATCCACATGTCTGTCAAACGTTGTGAAAATTGTCAACGCTATAAGCCAAATCAGCAGCAGGCAGCAGGAAAGATGCTCACGCAGGTGGCAGAAGAACCATGGGCCATGTTATGTGCCGACTTCGTAGGACCACTACCACAATCGAAACATGGGAATACCATGTTATTGGTATTTTATGACCGCTTTTCGAAATGGGTCGAGGTAGTGCCAATGAGACAGGCAACCCCTGACCGACTACAAAAAACGATAACGGCGCACAGTTTGCAAGTAGAGCATTTCGACAATTTCTGCAGAGCATGGGGGTACGGCATCAACACACCGCCCCATACACCCCGCAAGAAAACCCGACCGAAAGGGCAAACCGTACCGTGAAGACGATCATCGCACAATTGTCCGGCACAAAAGCGTACATGGGACGAGAAGATACCTGAAATCATGCTGGCTATCAACTCAAGCCAACAAGATTCGACGGGATACAGCCCAGTCCTCCTTATACAGGGTAGAGAGCCACGCCTCCCACACACTCTGTTCGACGAAGTCACAACCGGAACCGGCATACTGCCCAAAACACCCGATGACAAACAATTATCAGAAGTCTTCGTGATAGTTCGGCGAAATATGGACGGGCAGCAGGAGAGCAGGCGCGACATTATAACTTACGACGACGTCCCTGGAAACCGGAAGTCGGGCAACTCGTCCTGGTCATCAGCATGTCCGAGGTACTCGAAGGATTTGCCAGCAAGCTCGCACCAAAATACGACGGGCCATATCAAGTGGTAGACTATAACCTTACGGCCCAACAGACAGTCTCTTCTTCTGCGGACAGACTCCTGAAAGTGAACCGAGCGCATCCTCCTTTCACTGATCAAAATTCATAGGCACAGAGACTCTTGGCAGCGAACTGAGCGTAGCATCCTCTTTTCGCTAGTCAACATACTGTAACATAGCGACTCCTGATAGTGAACCGAGCGTAGCATCCTCCTTTCACTGATCAAAATACATGGACATAGAGACTCTTGGCAGCGAACTGAGCGTAGCATCCTCTTTTCGCTGGTCAACATACTGGAACATAGCGACTCTTGGCAGTGAACTTAGCGTAGCATACTCTTTTCGCTGGTCAACATACTGGAACATAGCAACTCTTGGCAGCGAACTGAGTGTAGCATCCTCTTTTTGTGGGTCAACATACTGGAGCTTAGCAACTCTTGGCAGCTAACGGAGCGTAGCATCCTCTTTTGGCTGGTCAGCACTTGGACGTAACGGCTTTACTGACAGTGAAGTGATCGTAGAATCCGTGCTCACTGGTCAGATTACTCCTACGAAGACAGATTAGTCCGATCCCGCTGGACCAAGGCATCAAACCACCGGACATATTAATTGAATCTAAGACTTAAGTCAAACTACTTCACAATCATTTTCCTTTGTTTTTTTTTTAAAGAAAGAAATAAACTAAGAATTCAGAGTTCCTAAGAAAAATAAATCTTTGATTGTAACGACCCTTATATCAACGAACCCTGGTCACACTGAAGATACCCCGGCTGGGAAAACCCTCGTTACAACATTTTAGTAAAAAATTTATTAAATCGATACAGCCGTTTAGCCGTGAAAATGTAACAGACAGACAGCCAGTTACTTTCACATTTATAATATTAGTATGGATTCTGACCCACGTGAAACCGGGAAAAGGAAAAGGATATTTTAATAATGACATAACCATTCGCTTAATTTTTTTGAGTGTAATGAACGTGGGTGGGCGTGGTAGGCAAGGATCCCCATACGAGCCGAACCCGACGAGCTGTGCTAGAGCATCGCTAGGCGTGCACGCGCCTTCAATCACACACCCGCATCCTGATTATCCTTTGAAGGCAGTTAAGGCAAAATACCATAAATCATAACAAATCTGAATCATTTTTCTTTGGAACATTTCCGGAGCACAATTCAATCCATATGGCACACGATGGAATTTGTACCTTCCAAACGGAGTCACAAATGTGGTCAACTATTCAATTCAATATGCCAAATGCGCTACTTGGTCAAGTAAAGTGAAAATTGTTTTGCCAGCTAATTTTAACGTGAAGTCATCAATTGTTGGAAGAAAAGTTCACGATTGAAGCATGCATTTAATGGTTTTGGATCCATACAAATACTTAAACGTTCACTGCTCACTCTCTCAGCCACCTGCAAATTGCTAAACCAATCCGTTGGATAATCCACAGGTGAAATGATTCCATCCTGCACCACTCGATCCAATTCAACTTTTAATCTATCGAGCAATGACAATGGAATTCTCTTTTTATAATGCAAAATTGGTCTATAATCTTTATGCAAATAAATCCAAAATTTTCCCTGAAATTTGACTGTTCCACCAAAAAATACGAATTTTGTTCGATTAGTTTTTCCTTTTAATCCGGCAAGCAAGCAATTGTATCGACCTCCGTTCGTTTAATTAATTTCCTTTCAATGCATGTGTCCAGCCCTAGTATTGGTTCATGTTCATTACAATAAACTCAGTAAAATAAGTGGAATTTGTTTTTTTATCAGTATATTTTAATTTTGCCGTTCCATAAATTTTTATTGGATTATTATTATAATCAAATACTGTGTATTTATTATTTTTATTCAAAATTGTAAACTCAGTAAAATAAGTGGAATTTGTTTTTTTATCAATACCTTTTAATTTTTCCGTTGTATAAATTTTTATTGGATTATTGTTATAATAAAATACTGTGTATTTATTATATTTATTCAAAATTGGAACTTTCAATCCTGCGACAATATTTAATGAAATACAATTTTCATCCGATCCAGAATCAATGTTGAATAAAGTTATTCCGATAACTGATCTCCTAAAATGTATTCCTTTGTCCACTTCGTATTTACTGAGTTTATTTTTAAAATAAATTTACGAATCTTATTGCTATAAGTGCGTGTCAACATTTTATTTTCATCAAGCAACTCACCTTGAGCAGCCTAGTTTTGAGTCGCTGCTGCCACTGCTACCGCCATTACTTCTATTGTGGTTATTGTTGGTATTATTTTTCCTCGAATTTTGGTGACACATGCGTTGAAAATGTCCAATTTTACCTCAGCACTTGCAGGTTGGACCATTCTTTGCAACCATCAGCATGTTTTGGTGTCCATGTATCACCACAAATGAAGCAAAAAACGATTGATGGCATGAATAGCCGGTTCTGGTAACGTTACTATGATAGCAACATTTAGTTTGTTGGCCATGTGCATGAATAATCGCAACGTCGCAGCTGTGTTCGTATTTCCGTTTCAAATGCAGCTAACGATTGGTTTTCTTTTTGCATGATGCCATGAAATTTTTATGATTCCATAGCCACGTTTCGTTGCGGAATGCAATGTTCATCGAATCGCAGCAAAACGTGATCCAATGTATATTACGTGACGTCTTCAACTATATGTGCTGCAACATTATTTAATTCATCAGCCAGTACATTACGTGGTGTTTGTGCTGTGCCGAGCAACGAATCAGGCGTTCCATCATTTGGAAACAACGTGTTGTATATGTTGACAGCCTGTGTACCAATCAGCTAAAATAATGTTGCGTCTTTTGTTGCCTCTGGATAATTGCAATCATGTTAACCGTGAAATTTCTTTTTTAAATTAGCCACCCTGTGGCCAAATTTGAACAGTCCAATTGACTTGGTGTATGTTCACCATTGCTTACCATGACAAAAGAAAATGACAAAATTTTAACAAAAAAATTTAATAAAATTATTCTCCGTACAATGAATAATCCCGATGGATGATGATTTTGGCTCCATGAATTGATTTTATTGTTTACTAGCTATTCCCGGGCGCTTTACTACCCGCCCACTGATGCCACGCCCACTTACACCCGCGTTTCCCGGCTGCCCCATCCCACTGACCCCCGCCAACTGACCTCCCACCCACTGACCACCCACCCTTTGACCTCATACACACTGACCCACCGCCCACTGAACTCACACCCACTGACCTCACACCCACTGACCTACCGCCACCCACCCATTGACCTCATACACACTGACCCATCTCGGAAAAAAAGACACCAGCGCCACCTATTGGGTCCAAATTTTGTCAACGACTTTATTTTTATTTAAATATTATATTGTGTGAATTTCGTTCCATAAATAAGAATTTTCAGAAAAAACGATACCAGCGCCACCTAGCGGGGCTGAATTTACCTTTTAAACCTTTTCTGGACTTCCACAAATAATTTAAGACCAAAATTAGCCAAATCGGTTCAGCCGATCTAACGAACAGCAATTGATTTTTATATATGTATATAGTTTTTCCCGATGAATTATTTTCAATTTTTTTTTCAAAAACCACGCGATACACGTGCACGTAAAATTTCTTTCCTCGATTTTTGTTTAAATTTCAAAATTTTCCGATGAATTAATTTTTTTAAGTAAAATCTCACTTCGGAGACCATGTAATTAATTCGTATTTAATTCGTTAGGTTGAAGAGACTCGTCCGGTGTGTAATTTGCTAGATTTTTATATTGTACACTTGTAGCATGTAGCTGGTTTATGTATCTTTTGAACGTGAATCCATTATCCAGTTGTACAGTATAGTCAGTATAGTGAAGACGACCCAAATTTTTAATAATAATGCATGGTCTCCACAACATTTTATTTGCAGTGTAAAATCGTGCTTGAACCCTTTCTCCCACGCTTAGTTGCCTTGAGGGTATATAGACTGCAGAAGTTTTTGAGAATTTAGTAGGTTTCAGTGCGTCTAACCGAATTCGAATTTGTCTTCCTTGATTGGTGTAGCTCGATATTTGAAAATAATTTCTCTTATTTTGTGGTCAATTGTTGATGGTTTACTGTTCATTGCAGCTAGTTTGTTTTTGAGGGTCTGAATGTTTCTTTCTGCTAAGCCGTTTGTTGCTGGATGGCCTGGTGCAATGAATTTTTGAAAAATACCGGAGTCTTGACAAAAGGCTGTAAATTTTTCGCTTTTAGAATTGTGGCATTATCGGAAACCATTGCATCTGGAACCCATTTCTGGAAAATATGTTGCTAAAATTTCTTTAGTTGAAGATGAAGATGGTGCTGCTGTGCATACTCCTACTTCTGCCCATTTCGATTTGGCTTCCATGACTACGAGTAAATAGTGTCCTTGGTAAGGACCAGCATAATCAATGTGAATCCTCTGCCATTATGGTCTGGTTCTCTCCAAGGGTGAAGGGAAACTTTCGCTGGACTACTTTTAGTAGATGCACATGAAGAGCACGATCGAGGGAAAAATTCGATGTCTTTATTAATTGATGTCTAATATACATAACGCCTTGCTGGCTGCTTCATCTTCGTCACTCAAATTGTTGAAAGGGTTTCATAGTTTTGGGTTTCGTATTGCAGTGTTTTGAAATTTATTTTATTTGAACTAATTTGATTAATCGATTCGAAGTAAATTAAATGCACTTCATGATCGATAGAATTTATTATTTGAATATTCGAATTTTGTGGGTAGCTCTGGAAAAATTATCGGCGTTAATGTTTTCACTACCGCTTTTTGAAATTACTTCGTAGTTATATCCGGTTAAAAATGCTGCATAGCGCTGTAAGCGAGCTGAAGTCATTTGAGGAGGTTTGGAATTTTGATGAAAAATTCTAGATAATGGCTGGTGATTACTTTGAAAAATCTTTGGAAAAGATATTCATGGAAGTGTTGAACAACATAAATAATGGCAAAGGCCTCTCTGGCTAATTGGGAGTAATTTTGCTCAGATGAAGTTAGAGATCTAGACGCGAACGCGATTGATCTTTCTTCCCCATCTAGTAAGTGGGATAATACGCCTGCTACTCCTGTAATACTTGCGTCACATGCAAGTTGAATCGGCAATTCTGGATTGTAAGGCATCAATACACGATCACTAGCGATTTCATTTTTGAGATTTACGAAGGCTTTTTGATAGCTGATCGACCATTTGAATTTTGAATTTTTATGTAAAAGTTGACGCAATGGAGTTGTAAATGTTGAAACGTTTGGAATGAATCTTGAATAATATGTGACTAGTCCGAGAAATCGCCTAAAATAATCGGTAGAACTAGGCCTTGGTATTTCTAAAATGGAATGAACACGATTTTGCTTATCCTAAAAGATTTCAATTATTGTTGTTCATAAGTGTCGCAGCGATGTCGAACGATTTAAATGTAAGTCGAATTTTTGAAGTTGTTTAAAGCATAAGTAAAGATTTGATTTGCATTCAGGGAGTGATTATTCTATTGAAATCAGCTGGAGCCGTTTTTATGTCAAACGATAGACGATTCATTCGGTATGTTCCCCTATGTTCGGAAAACACGTTTATACATAAGTACGTTTTATTATATAAAAAAATATGTCTTCACCAAAGTGAAGTAACTTTAAGATAACTTAAGTTAACAATAAATGATTATGGTTGAGTGGTGTTGTTCATTTATCCAACAATACTCTATATGACTCTCTATCTGACTGATGATACTCTGCCTCGGTTCTAATAACGAAACCTCGGTATTGGAGCTTTTACTAGTTAAGCTATTACCAAAGATTCCTATATTAAAACTCACAACATCAAACTTAACACGTTCGAGCTTTTAATACTGACCTATCTTAATGCGCGAAGGACGGCATAAAATTCATGTACGCGGTTGTGACCTACATTTGAATCATATTTCAGTGCGGTTGCGCAATATGTAAGTTGGGTGAATAAATAGAGAAATATGACATCAGCATAAAGCGTCGTACGACACCGCATCAGTACAACGACTCGATCGTTTGTACTGAGTACTCTATGCTGCGTCGGCATAATGTACATTTCGTTTAATTGCTGTGTGTTATTGGTTTTGTTTATTGGTTGGGGTTTATTGCTCTGGTATTGGGCAATATCGGACATTGATTTAGGGCGCTGTATTAATTGTTGTAATAAATAGTTGCAAGGTTGCAACTATGTAGGATATTGATTTAGGATTGTGAAAAAGCGGATGTTGGTTCAACGGATGTGAGTATTGCAAGATTGTTATAGGGCATTGATTTGGGATTGCGACACTGCAACTATGTTGCAGTGCTGTTACCACTTAATAGGGTAACTAAGTTGTGAAGTGGTCAATTTACAACAGCGTATTTCTGGTTCCATGTTGTTATCGGCTGCTTCAGTTGACCCGAGATATTTAAAATTTGCACTACTTCAAATTGGCGCTTCACTATTTTAATTGCGGGACTAATGCTGGATTTTCTAGTCGCAGACGTGGCCACCATGAACTTTGTTTTGCTCTAATTTATGTGCAGCCCCAGATTTCGTGCCGCCTGCTCTATCTGGATGAAAGCTTCCTGTACAGCTCTTGGGTTTCTACAAACGATATCAATATCATCTGCGTAAGCCAGTATCTGAATGGACTTATATAGGATAATTCCTCTCGCCGTTACGTCAGAGTCTCGGATCACTTTCTGCAACACCAGGTTAAAGAGGACGCAGGCCAGTCCATCCCCTTGTCGGAGCCCGTTATAGATGTTGAATGGGCTTGATAGTGATCCGGAAATTTTTACTTGGCTTATAACATTGGTCATGGTCAACCTACATAGTCGTGTCAGTTTATTTGGGACGCCGAATTCTCTCATGGCTTTATAAAGTTCTACTCTGGCTATGCTATCATAGGCGGCTTTAAAGTCTATATAAAGTTGGGTAGTGAGTTTTGAAACTCTAGATATTTTTCCATCACCTGCCTAAGGGTGTAAATCTGATCAGTTGTTGATTTGCCTGGGATGAAGCCACACTGTTATGGACCAATGATGACTTTAGCATATGGGGCTATCCTGTCTTGAAGGATAGAGGAGAAAATCGTATACGCGGTACTCAACAACGTTATACCACGATATTTGCTGCATTTTGTGAAATCTCCCTTCTTATGTATGGGGCACAGGATACTTCTTCGCCAGTCTTCTGGCATAGCTTCTTCCTCCCATACTTGCACTATTATTTCATGAATTGCTTGATGTAATGTGGGCCTCCTATTTTTAACAGTTCCACTAGGATCCCATCAGATCCCGGGGCCTTATTATTTTTAAGCCAATTTATCGCTCTGCTAGCTTCGTCTATGCTTGGTGGCGGCAGCATAGTATGATCTTAAGTCATTGGTGGAGCCTCAAATTCCTCAGTTAACTGGCCATTTAGCAACTCATGAAAGTGCTCTTCCCATTGCTCTAAGATGCCTTTAAGATCGACGATCAGATTACCCTCTTTGTCCGTGCAGTATGTGCAACGCGGTGTATATTGCGTCATACCGCGGACTCTTTAAAAGAACTTCTGCGTCTGGTACGATCGTTGCTCTTTGTACTGTTCTAGTTCAAGGACGAGATTCTTCTCCCAGGCTGCTTTCTTCACCGGTGAACTGTTTTTTCATATATTCTGAGCTTTATATTCATCTTCGCGAGCCCGCGTTCCAAGAGATTGTTGCATTGCTCGGTACGCAACATTCTTACGTTTAGTCGCTAGCTTACATTCGTCATCGAACCAGTCGTTCCGATCTCTACCACTACTGCCTAAGATAGAGTCAGCAATACTAAAGACAGTATTTTTAAGGCGTGTCCATTTCTCTTATACGCCTGATATCTCAGCCCCAGGAATTACTCTCCCTGCATTAAGGGCGAGTCATATCGCTTGACCGTAGTTGTTTCTGGTCTCTTCGTTGCGAAGGACAGCCGTGTTGACTCGAATCTGATTCGCGGATGCAGTCTTTCGTTATGATGCAATCCGCGCTCGGAGCAACAACAACAGTCGACGTTGGCACCTCGGTATGTTCGTACCGTCATCAAGTTCGGGTTGTGGCGGCGGTCTATCAACACGTGGTCTATCTGGTTGTGAGTGGCTTCATCGGGCGAAACCAAGGTAGTTTTTGGATATTTTTACGTGCAAACCTTGTACTCGAAACGACCAAATTATTGCTTGCTGCCATCTCTATGACTCGTTGTCCATTGTCATTAGTGTTCTCGTGTAAGCTATGGGTGCCCATGTACTGCCTGAATACTGGCTCCCTACCTATTTTGGCGTTCATATCCCTTAGAATGATTTTTACATCATGGCAGGCATGGAGTTCCCGTTCGACTGATTCAAATAATTCTTCTTTTTCATCATCTGGGGAAAAATACCGGAGTCTTGACAAAAGGCTGTAAATTTTTCGCTTTTAGAATTGTGGCATTATCGGAAACCATTGCATCTGGAACCCATTTCTGGAAAATATGTTGCTAAAATTTCTTTAGTTGAAGATGAAGATGGTGCTGCTGTGCATACTCCTACTTCTGCCCATTTCGATTTGGCTTCCATGACTACGAGTAAATAGTGTCCTTGGTAAGGACCAGCATAATCAATGTGAATCCTCTGCCATTATGGTCTGGTTCTCTCCAAGGGTGAAGGGAAACTTTCGCTGGACTACTTTTAGTAGATGCACATGAAGAGCACGATCGAGGGAAAAATTCGATGTCTTTATTAATTGATGTCTAATATACATAACGCCTTGCTGGCTGCTTCATCTTCGTCACTCAAATTGTTGAAAGGGTTTCATAGTTTTGGGTTTCGTATTGCAGTGTTTTGAAATTTATTTTATTTGAACTAATTTGATTAATCGATTCGAAGTAAATTAAATGCACTTCATGATCGATAGAATTTATTATTTGAATATTCGAATTTTGTGGGTAGCTCTGGAAAAATTATCGGCGTTAATGTTTTCACTACCGCTTTTTGAAATTACTTCGTAGCTATATCCGGTTAAAAATGCTGCATAGCGCTGTAAGCGAGCTGAAGTCATTTGAGGAGGTTTGGAATTTTGATGAAAAATTCTAGATAATGGCTGGTGATTACTTTGAAAAATCTTTGGAAAAGATATTCATGGAAGTGTTGAACAACATAAATAATGGCAAAGGCCTCTCTGGCTAATTGGGAGTAATTTTGCTCAGATGAAGTTAGAGATCTAGACGCGAACGCGATTGATCTTTCTTCCCCATCTAGTAAGTGGGATAATACGCCTGCTACTCCTGTAGGACTTGCGTCACATGCAAGTTGAATCGGCAATTCTGGATTGTAAGGCATCAATACACGATCACTAGCGATTTCATTTTTGAGATTTACGAAGGCTTTTTGATAGCTGATCGACCATTTGAATTTTGAATTTTTATGTAAAAGTTGACGCAATGGAGTTGTAAATGTTGAAACGTTTGGAATGAATCTTGAATAATATGTGACTAGTCCGAGAAATCGCCTAAAATAATCGGTAGAACTAGGCCTTGGTATTTCTAAAATGGAATGAACACGATTTTGCTTATCCTAAAAGATTTCAATTATTGTTGTTCATAAGTGTCGCAGCGATGTCGAACGATTTAAATGTAAGTCGAATTTTTGAAGTTGTTTAAAGCATAAGTAAAGATTTGATTTGCATTCAGGGAGTGATTATTCTATTGAAATCAGCTGGAGCCGTTTTTATGTCAAACGATAGACGATTCATTCGGTATGTTCCCCTATGTTCGGAAAACACGTTTATACATAAGTACGTTTTATTATATAAAAAAATATGTCTTCACCAAAGTGAAGTAACTTTAAGATAACTTAAGTTAACAATAAATGATTATGGTTGAGTGGTGTTGTTCATTTATCCAACAATACTCTATATGACTCTCTATCTGACTGATGATACTCTGCCTCGGTTCTAATAACGAAACCTCGGTATTGGAGCTTTTACTAGTTAAGCTATTACCAAAGATTCCTATATTAAAACTCACAACATCAAACTTAACACGTTCGAGCTTTTAATACTGACCTATCTTAATGCGCGAAGGAGGGCATAAAATTCATGTACGCGGTTGTGACCTACATTTGAATCATATTTCAGTGCGGTTGCGCAATATGTAAGTTGGGTGAATAAATAGAGAAATATGACATCAGCATAAAGCGTCGTACGACACCGCATCAGTACAACGACTCGATCGTTTGTACTGAGTACTCTATGCTGCGTCGGCATAATGTACATTTCGTTTAATTGCTGTGTGTTATTGGTTTTGTTTATTGGTTGGGGTTTATTGCTCTGGTATTGGGCAATATCGGACATTGATTTAGGGCGCTGTATTAATTGTTGTAATAAATAGTTGCAAGGTTGCAACTATGTAGGATATTGATTTAGGATTGTGAAAAAGCGGATGTTGGTTCAACGGATGTGAGTATTGCAAGATTGTTATAGGGCATTGATTTGGGATTGCGACACTGCAACTATGTTGCAGTGCTGTTACCACTTAATAGGGTAACTAAGTTGTGAAGTGGTCAATTTACAACAGCGTATTTCTGGTTCCATGTTGTTATCGGCTGCTTCAGTTGACCCGAGATATTTAAAATTTGCACTACTTCAAATTGGCGCTTCACTATTTTAATTGCGGGACTAATGCTGGATTTTCTAGTCGCAGACGTGGCCACCATGAACTTTGTTTTGCTCTAATTTATGTGCAGCCCCAGATTTCGTGCCGCCTGCTCTATCTGGATGAAAGCTTCCTGTACAGCTCTTGGGTTTCTACAAACGATATCAATATCATCTGCGTAAGCCAGTATCTGAATGGACTTATATAGGATAATTCCTCTCGCCGTTACGTCAGAGTCTCGGATCACTTTCTCCAACACCAGGTTAAAGAGGACGCAGGCCAGTCCATCCCCTTGTCGGAGCCCGTTATAGATGTTGAATGGGCTTGATAGTGATCCGGAAATTTTTACTTGGCTTATAACATTGGTCATGGTCAACCTACATAGTCGTGTCAGTTTATTTGGGACGCCGAATTCTCTCATGGCTTTATAAAGTTCTACTCTGGCTATGCTATCATAGGCGGCTTTAAAGTCTATATAAAGTTGGGTAGTGAGTTTTGAAACTCTAGATATTTTTCCATCACCTGCCTAAGGGTGTAAATCTGATCAGTTGTTGATTTGCCTGGGATGAAGCCACACTGTTATGGACCAATGATGACTTTAGCATATGGGGCTATCCTGTCTTGAAGGATAGAGGAGAAAATCGTATACGCGGTACTCAACAACGTTATACCACGATATTTGCTGCATTTTGTGAAATCTCCCTTCTTATGTATGGGGCACAGGATACTTCTTCGCCAGTCTTCTGGCATAGCTTCTTCCTCCCATACTTGCACTATTATTTCATGAATTGCTTGATGTAATGTGGGCCTCCTATTTTTAACAGTTCCACTAGGATCCCATCAGATCCCGGGGCCTTATTATTTTTAAGCCAATTTATCGCTCTGCTAGCTTCGTCTATGCTTGGTGGCGGCAGCATAGTATGATCTTAAGTCATTGGTGGAGCCTCAAATTCCTCAGTTAACTGGCCATTTAGCAACTCATGAAAGTGCTCTTCCCATTGCTCTAAGATGCCTTTAAGATCGACGATCAGATTACCCTCTTTGTCCGTGCAGTATGTGCAACGCGGTGTATATTGCGTCATACCGCGGACTCTTTAAAAGAACTTCTGCGTCTGGTACGATCGTTGCTCTTTGTACTGTTCTAGTTCAAGGACGAGATTCTTCTCCCAGGCTGCTTTCTTCACCGGTGAACTGTTTTTTCATATATTCTGAGCTTTATATTCATCTTCGCGAGCCCGCGTTCCAAGAGATTGTTGCATTGCTCGGTACGCAACATTCTTACGTTTAGTCGCTAGCTTACATTCGTCATCGAACCAGTCGTTCCGATCTCTACCACTACTGCCTAAGATAGAGTCAGCAATACTAAAGACAGTATTTTTAAGGCGTGTCCATTTCTCTTATACGCCTGATATCTCAGCCCCAGGAATTACTCTCCCTGCATTAAGGGCGAGTCATATCGCTTGACCGTAGTTGTTTCTGGTCTCT
This sequence comes from Nephrocerus scutellatus, assembly GCA_947095585.1. Lineage (NCBI taxonomy): Eukaryota > Metazoa > Arthropoda > Insecta > Diptera > Pipunculidae > Nephrocerus > Nephrocerus scutellatus. Next base: position 53,559,049 of record OX352762.1, on the reverse strand, counting down.
TCGTTGCGAAGGACAGCCGTGTTGACTCGAATCTGATTCGCGGATGCAGTCTTTCGTTATGATGCAATCCGCGCTCGGAGCAACAACAACAGTCGACGTTGGCACCTCGGTATGTTCGTACCGTCATCAAGTTCGGGTTGTGGCGGCGGTCTATCAACACGTGGTCTATCTGGTTGTGAGTGGCTTCATCGGGCGAAACCAAGGTAGTTTTTGGATATTTTTACGTGCAAACCTTGTACTCGAAACGACCAAATTATTGCTTGCTGCCATCTCTATGACTCGTTGTCCATTGTCATTAGTGTTCTCGTGTAAGCTATGGGTGCCCATGTACTGCCTGAATACTGGCTCCCTACCTATTTTGGCGTTCATATCCCTTAGAATGATTTTTACATCATGGCAGGCATGGAGTTCCCGTTCGACTGATTCAAATAATTCTTCTTTTTCATCATCTGGGGAAAAATACCGGAGTCTTGACAAAAGGCTGTAAATTTTTCGCTTTTAGAATTGTGGCATTATCGGAAACCATTGCATCTGGAACCCATTTCTGGAAAATATGTTGCTAAAATTTCTTTAGTTGAAGATGAAGATGGTGCTGCTGTGCATACTCCTACTTCTGCCCATTTCGATTTGGCTTCCATGACTACGAGTAAATAGTGTCCTTGGTAAGGACCAGCATAATCAATGTGAATCCTCTGCCATTATGGTCTGGTTCTCTCCAAGGGTGAAGGGAAACTTTCGCTGGACTACTTTTAGTAGATGCACATGAAGAGCACGATCGAGGGAAAAATTCGATGTCTTTATTAATTGATGTCTAATATACATAACGCCTTGCTGGCTGCTTCATCTTCGTCACTCAAATTGTTGAAAGGGTTTCATAGTTTTGGGTTTCGTATTGCAGTGTTTTGAAATTTATTTTATTTGAACTAATTTGATTAATCGATTCGAAGTAAATTAAATGCACTTCATGATCGATAGAATTTATTATTTGAATATTCGAATTTTGTGGGTAGCTCTGGAAAAATTATCGGCGTTAATGTTTTCACTACCGCTTTTTGAAATTACTTCGTAGCTATATCCGGTTAAAAATGCTGCATAGCGCTGTAAGCGAGCTGAAGTCATTTGAGGAGGTTTGGAATTTTGATGAAAAATTCTAGATAATGGCTGGTGATTACTTTGAAAAATCTTTGGAAAAGATATTCATGGAAGTGTTGAACAACATAAATAATGGCAAAGGCCTCTCTGGCTAATTGGGAGTAATTTTGCTCAGATGAAGTTAGAGATCTAGACGCGAACGCGATTGATCTTTCTTCCCCATCTAGTAAGTGGGATAATACGCCTGCTACTCCTGTAGGACTTGCGTCACATGCAAGTTGAATCGGCAATTCTGGATTGTAAGGCATCAATACACGATCACTAGCGATTTCATTTTTGAGATTTACGAAGGCTTTTTGATAGCTGATCGACCATTTGAATTTTGAATTTTTATGTAAAAGTTGACGCAATGGAGTTGTAAATGTTGAAACGTTTGGAATGAATCTTGAATAATATGTGACTAGTCCGAGAAATCGCCTAAAATAATCGGTAGAACTAGGCCTTGGTATTTCTAAAATGGAATGAACACGATTTTGCTTATCCTAAAAGATTTCAATTATTGTTGTTCATAAGTGTCGCAGCGATGTCGAACGATTTAAATGTAAGTCGAATTTTTGAAGTTGTTTAAAGCATAAGTAAAGATTTGATTTGCATTCAGGGAGTGATTATTCTATTGAAATCAGCTGGAGCCGTTTTTATGTCAAACGATAGACGATTCATTCGGTATGTTCCCCTATGTTCGGAAAACACGTTTATACATAAGTACGTTTTATTATATAAAAAAATATGTCTTCACCAAAGTGAAGTAACTTTAAGATAACTTAAGTTAACAATAAATGATTATGGTTGAGTGGTGTTGTTCATTTATCCAACAATACTCTATATGACTCTCTATCTGACTGATGATACTCTGCCTCGGTTCTAATAACGAAACCTCGGTATTGGAGCTTTTACTAGTTAAGCTATTACCAAAGATTCCTATATTAAAACTCACAACATCAAACTTAACACGTTCGAGCTTTTAATACTGACCTATCTTAATGCGCGAAGGAGGGCATAAAATTCATGTACGCGGTTGTGACCTACATTTGAATCATATTTCAGTGCGGTTGCGCAATATGTAAGTTGGGTGAATAAATAGAGAAATATGACATCAGCATAAAGCGTCGTACGACACCGCATCAGTACAACGACTCGATCGTTTGTACTGAGTACTCTATGCTGCGTCGGCATAATGTACATTTCGTTTAATTGCTGTGTGTTATTGGTTTTGTTTATTGGTTGGGGTTTATTGCTCTGGTATTGGGCAATATCGGACATTGATTTAGGGCGCTGTATTAATTGTTGTAATAAATAGTTGCAAGGTTGCAACTATGTAGGATATTGATTTAGGATTGTGAAAAAGCGGATGTTGGTTCAACGGATGTGAGTATTGCAAGATTGTTATAGGGCATTGATTTGGGATTGCGACACTGCAACTATGTTGCAGTGCTGTTACCACTTAATAGGGTAACTAAGTTGTGAAGTGGTCAATTTACAACAGCGTATTTCTGGTTCCATGTTGTTATCGGCTGCTTCAGTTGACCCGAGATATTTAAAATTTGCACTACTTCAAATTGGCGCTTCACTATTTTAATTGCGGGACTAATGCTGGATTTTCTAGTCGCAGACGTGGCCACCATGAACTTTGTTTTGCTCTAATTTATGTGCAGCCCCAGATTTCGTGCCGCCTGCTCTATCTGGATGAAAGCTTCCTGTACAGCTCTTGGGTTTCTACAAACGATATCAATATCATCTGCGTAAGCCAGTATCTGAATGGACTTATATAGGATAATTCCTCTCGCCGTTACGTCAGAGTCTCGGATCACTTTCTCCAACACCAGGTTAAAGAGGACGCAGGCCAGTCCATCCCCTTGTCGGAGCCCGTTATAGATGTTGAATGGGCTTGATAGTGATCCGGAAATTTTTACTTGGCTTATAACATTGGTCATGGTCAACCTACATAGTCGTGTCAGTTTATTTGGGACGCCGAATTCTCTCATGGCTTTATAAAGTTCTACTCTGGCTATGCTATCATAGGCGGCTTTAAAGTCTATATAAAGTTGGGTAGTGAGTTTTGAAACTCTAGATATTTTTCCATCACCTGCCTAAGGGTGTAAATCTGATCAGTTGTTGATTTGCCTGGGATGAAGCCACACTGTTATGGACCAATGATGACTTTAGCATATGGGGCTATCCTGTCTTGAAGGATAGAGGAGAAAATCGTATACGCGGTACTCAACAACGTTATACCACGATATTTGCTGCATTTTGTGAAATCTCCCTTCTTATGTATGGGGCACAGGATACTTCTTCGCCAGTCTTCTGGCATAGCTTCTTCCTCCCATACTTGCACTATTATTTCATGAATTGCTTGATGTAATGTGGGCCTCCTATTTTTAACAGTTCCACTAGGATCCCATCAGATCCCGGGGCCTTATTATTTTTAAGCCAATTTATCGCTCTGCTAGCTTCGTCTATGCTTGGTGGCGGCAGCATAGTATGATCTTAAGTCATTGGTGGAGCCTCAAATTCCTCAGTTAACTGGCCATTTAGCAACTCATGAAAGTGCTCTTCCCATTGCTCTAAGATGCCTTTAAGATCGACGATCAGATTACCCTCTTTGTCCGTGCAGTATGTGCAACGCGGTGTATATTGCGTCATACCGCGGACTCTTTAAAAGAACTTCTGCGTCTGGTACGATCGTTGCTCTTTGTACTGTTCTAGTTCAAGGACGAGATTCTTCTCCCAGGCTGCTTTCTTCACCGGTGAACTGTTTTTTCATATATTCTGAGCTTTATATTCATCTTCGCGAGCCCGCGTTCCAAGAGATTGTTGCATTGCTCGGTACGCAACATTCTTACGTTTAGTCGCTAGCTTACATTCGTCATCGAACCAGTCGTTCCGATCTCTACCACTACTGCCTAAGATAGAGTCAGCAATACTAAAGACAGTATTTTTAAGGCGTGTCCATTTCTCTTATACGCCTGATATCTCAGCCCCAGGAATTACTCTCCCTGCATTAAGGGCGAGTCATATCGCTTGACCGTAGTTGTTTCTGGTCTCTTCGTTGCGAAGGACAGCCGTGTTGACTCGAATCTGATTCGCGGATGCAGTCTTTCGTTATGATGCAATCCGCGCTCGGAGCAACAACAACAGTCGACGTTGGCACCTCGGTATGTTCGTACCGTCATCAAGTTCGGGTTGTGGCGGCGGTCTATCAACACGTGGTCTATCTGGTTGTGAGTGGCTTCATCGGGCGAAACCAAGGTAGTTTTTGGATATTTTTACGTGCAAACCTTGTACTCGAAACGACCAAATTATTGCTTGCTGCCATCTCTATGACTCGTTGTCCATTGTCATTAGTGTTCTCGTGTAAGCTATGGGTGCCCATGTACTGCCTGAATACTGGCTCCCTACCTATTTTGGCGTTCATATCCCTTAGAATGATTTTTACATCATGGCAGGCATGGAGTTCCCGTTCGACTGATTCAAATAATTCTTCTTTTTCATCATCTGGGGAAAAATACCGGAGTCTTGACAAAAGGCTGTAAATTTTTCGCTTTTAGAATTGTGGCATTATCGGAAACCATTGCATCTGGAACCCATTTCTGGAAAATATGTTGCTAAAATTTCTTTAGTTGAAGATGAAGATGGTGCTGCTGTGCATACTCCTACTTCTGCCCATTTCGATTTGGCTTCCATGACTACGAGTAAATAGTGTCCTTGGTAAGGACCAGCATAATCAATGTGAATCCTCTGCCATTATGGTCTGGTTCTCTCCAAGGGTGAAGGGAAACTTTCGCTGGACTACTTTTAGTAGATGCACATGAAGAGCACGATCGAGGGAAAAATTCGATGTCTTTATTAATTGATGTCTAATATACATAACGCCTTGCTGGCTGCTTCATCTTCGTCACTCAAATTGTTGAAAGGGTTTCATAGTTTTGGGTTTCGTATTGCAGTGTTTTGAAATTTATTTTATTTGAACTAATTTGATTAATCGATTCGAAGTAAATTAAATGCACTTCATGATCGATAGAATTTATTATTTGAATATTCGAATTTTGTGGGTAGCTCTGGAAAAATTATCGGCGTTAATGTTTTCACTACCGCTTTTTGAAATTACTTCGTAGCTATATCCGGTTAAAAATGCTGCATAGCGCTGTAAGCGAGCTGAAGTCATTTGAGGAGGTTTGGAATTTTGATGAAAAATTCTAGATAATGGCTGGTGATTACTTTGAAAAATCTTTGGAAAAGATATTCATGGAAGTGTTGAACAACATAAATAATGGCAAAGGCCTCTCTGGCTAATTGGGAGTAATTTTGCTCAGATGAAGTTAGAGATCTAGACGCGAACGCGATTGATCTTTCTTCCCCATCTAGTAAGTGGGATAATACGCCTGCTACTCCTGTAGGACTTGCGTCACATGCAAGTTGAATCGGCAATTCTGGATTGTAAGGCATCAATACACGATCACTAGCGATTTCATTTTTGAGATTTACGAAGGCTTTTTGATAGCTGATCGACCATTTGAATTTTGAATTTTTATGTAAAAGTTGACGCAATGGAGTTGTAAATGTTGAAACGTTTGGAATGAATCTTGAATAATATGTGACTAGTCCGAGAAATCGCCTAAAATAATCGGTAGAACTAGGCCTTGGTATTTCTAAAATGGAATGAACACGATTTTGCTTATCCTAAAAGATTTCAATTATTGTTGTTCATAAGTGTCGCAGCGATGTCGAACGATTTAAATGTAAGTCGAATTTTTGAAGTTGTTTAAAGCATAAGTAAAGATTTGATTTGCATTCAGGGAGTGATTATTCTATTGAAATCAGCTGGAGCCGTTTTTATGTCAAACGATAGACGATTCATTCGGTATGTTCCCCTATGTTCGGAAAACACGTTTATACATAAGTACGTTTTATTATATAAAAAAATATGTCTTCACCAAAGTGAAGTAACTTTAAGATAACTTAAGTTAACAATAAATGATTATGGTTGAGTGGTGTTGTTCATTTATCCAACAATACTCTATATGACTCTCTATCTGACTGATTATACTCTGCCTCGGTTCTAATAACGAAACCTCGGTATTGGAGCTTTTACTAGTTAAGCTATTACCAAAGATTCCTATATTAAAACTCACAACATCAAACTTAACACGTTCGAGCTTTTAATACTGACCTATCTTAATGCGCGAAGGAGGGCATAAAATTCATGTACGCGGTTGTGACCTACATTTGAATCATATTTCAGTGCGGTTGCGCAATATGTAAGTTGGGTGAATAAATAGAGAAATATGACATCAGCATAAAGCGTCGTACGACACCGCATCAGTACAACGACTCGATCGTTTGTACTGAGTACTCTATGCTGCGTCGGCATAATGTACATTTCGTTTAATTGCTGTGTGTTATTGGTTTTGTTTATTGGTTGGGGTTTATTGCTCTGGTATTGGGCAATATCGGACATTGATTTAGGGCGCTGTATTAATTGTTGTAATAAATAGTTGCAAGGTTGCAACTATGTAGGATATTGATTTAGGATTGTGAAAAAGCGGATGTTGGTTCAACGGATGTGAGTATTGCAAGATTGTTATAGGGCATTGATTTGGGATTGCGACACTGCAACTATGTTGCAGTGCTGTTACCACTTAATAGGGTAACTAAGTTGTGAAGTGGTCAATTTACAACAGCGTATTTCTGGTTCCATGTTGTTATCGGCTGCTTCAGTTGACCCGAGATATTTAAAATTTGCACTACTTCAAATTGGCGCTTCACTATTTTAATTGCGGGACTAATGCTGGATTTTCTAGTCGCAGACGTGGCCACCATGAACTTTGTTTTGCTCTAATTTATGTGCAGCCCCAGATTTCGTGCCGCCTGCTCTATCTGGATGAAAGCTTCCTGTACAGCTCTTGGGTTTCTACAAACGATATCAATATCATCTGCGTAAGCCAGTATCTGAATGGACTTATATAGGATAATTCCTCTCGCCGTTACGTCAGAGTCTCGGATCACTTTCTCCAACACCAGGTTAAAGAGGACGCAGGCCAGTCCATCCCCTTGTCGGAGCCCGTTATAGATGTTGAATGGGCTTGATAGTGATCCGGAAATTTTTACTTGGCTTATAACATTGGTCATGGTCAACCTACATAGTCGTGTCAGTTTATTTGGGACGCCGAATTCTCTCATGGCTTTATAAAGTTCTACTCTGGCTATGCTATCATAGGCGGCTTTAAAGTCTATATAAAGTTGGGTAGTGAGTTTTGAAACTCTAGATATTTTTCCATCACCTGCCTAAGGGTGTAAATCTGATCAGTTGTTGATTTGCCTGGGATGAAGCCACACTGTTATGGACCAATGATGACTTTAGCATATGGGGCTATCCTGTCTTGAAGGATAGAGGAGAAAATCGTATACGCGGTACTCAACAACGTTATACCACGATATTTGCTGCATTTTGTGAAATCTCCCTTCTTATGTATGGGGCACAGGATACTTCTTCGCCAGTCTTCTGGCATAGCTTCTTCCTCCCATACTTGCACTATTATTTCATGAATTGCTTGATGTAATGTGGGCCTCCTATTTTTAACAGTTCCACTAGGATCCCATCAGATCCCGGGGCCTTATTATTTTTAAGCCAATTTATCGCTCTGCTAGCTTCGTCTATGCTTGGTGGCGGCAGCATAGTATGATCTTAAGTCATTGGTGGAGCCTCAAATTCCTCAGTTAACTGGCCATTTAGCAACTCATGAAAGTGCTCTTCCCATTGCTCTAAGATGCCTTTAAGATCGACGATCAGATTACCCTCTTTGTCCGTGCAGTATGTGCAACGCGGTGTATATTGCGTCATACCGCGGACTCTTTAAAAGAACTTCTGCGTCTGGTACGATCGTTGCTCTTTGTACTGTTCTAGTTCAAGGACGAGATTCTTCTCCCAGGCTGCTTTCTTCACCGGTGAACTGTTTTTTCATATATTCTGAGCTTTATATTCATCTTCGCGAGCCCGCGTTCCAAGAGATTGTTGCATTGCTCGGTACGCAACATTCTTACGTTTAGTCGCTAGCTTACATTCGTCATCGAACCAGTCGTTCCGATCTCTACCACTACTGCCTAAGATAGAGTCAGCAATACTAAAGACAGTATTTTTAAGGCGTGTCCATTTCTCTTATACGCCTGATATCTCAGCCCCAGGAATTACTCTCCCTGCATTAAGGGCGGTCATATCGCTTGACCGTAGTTGTTTCTGGTCTCTTCGTTGCGAAGGACAGCCGTGTTGACTTGAATCTGATTCGCGGATGCAGTCTTTCGTTATGATGCAATCCGCGCTCGGAGCAACAACAACAGTCGACGTTGGCACCTCGGTATGTTCGTACCGTCATCAAGTTCGGGTTGTGGCGGCGGTCTATCAACACGTGGTCTATCTGGTTGTGAGTGGCTTCATCGGGCGAAACCAAGGTAGTTTTTGGATATTTTTACGTGCAAACCTTGTACTCGAAACGACCAAATTATTGCTTGCTGCCATCTCTATGACTCGTTGTCCATTGTCATTAGTGTTCTCGTGTAAGCTATGGGTGCCCATGTACTGCCTGAATACTGGCTCCCTACCTATTTTGGCGTTCATATCCCTTAGAATGATTTTTACATCATGGCAGGCATGGAGTTCCCGTTCGACTGATTCAAATAATTCTTCTTTTTCATCATCTGGGGAATCCTCTGCAGGTGCGTGAACGTTTATGAGGCTTATGTTTTAAAATTTGCCCCGCACGCAAAGGGGGCATAGTTGTTCATTTATTGCTTTAAAGCCGATAACGGTGGGTTTCATTATTTTTGGCAAAAGGTAAATATAATATTAACAATAATAATAATATATAAAGGGTGTTTTTTTGGGAGGTTTGTTTTTCCGATAGATGTCGTTTTATTTTATGACAGTTGTTTTGACAGCTCAAAGTGGCATTTCTACTCAGTATTGTTTGGCAAATCATTATGAAAAAAAAAAAAAAAAAAAAAAAAAAAAAAAATGACATTTGTGAAAAATAGTCGTGGTAGCCATATGCCAGAAAATGTGTTTAAATGTTAAATGCCAAAAAATTATCTACCAAATAAAAAAAAATTTTGGTCATTTCATAATTTTATATGTGTTTTATTCAAAAAAAAAATCGGCAACCTCTTAAAAAAACACCCGTTAGATATAACGTGTTAAATAAATTTTTTGGCATTTAACATTTAAACACATTTTCTGGCATATGGCTACCACGACTATTTTTCACAAATGTCATTTTTTTTTTTTTTTTTTTTTTTTTTTTCATAATGATTTGCCAAACAATACTGAGTAGAAATGCCACTTTGAGCTGTCAAAACAACTGTCATAAAATAAAACGACATCTATCGGAAAAACAAACCTCCCAAAAAAACACCCGTTATATATATATATATATATTTTATATATTTATATTTTATATATATATATTTTATTCATAAATTATTGTATTTCTCATTTCTCATACGTTTAACCGATAGTGTATTTTAATTGTTATTAGACTCTATGAAATATATTTTTTATTTATTTATATTAATTTTAATAATTATATTTTCACTACATTAGTTTAATCACAAACTGAAGGCTAAGCAACTGTCAATACTTTAAAATAAATTTATTTTCTCTTCATACAATATTTACGACGATATATCCTTGGTTATATTAGCCGTATTTTATTTGCCGAGGAACAACAACAATTGCACTGTCGAATTCCTTCTTTGGAATTGTGAAAACCTGCTTTTTGGCTGGTTTTGACATTGGAATTCCGAACTCGCTCGGCAAATAAAATGCAGCTATTGTCTATCTGCGTTCAGATTTGAAACGACCAGCTGAATCATGATGTACGCTGTAACCAGGTACACCGGTGAACAAAGGAAAAAAGAACAAAGAAAAATCGTTTTTGGTCGGGTGATATGAGGTGTGAAAAAAAACGGCAGTCGATCTGATGGAGTCATATTGGAACACGGAATTACACAAGAAATCTATATCTATTAAAAATACAAATTGTTATTACTAAAATTTTATTTTCGTCAAATGCAAAATGGCGCCTCGAGCTATCATACAATCAGGTTGAAACTGTTTTGTATTTAACGTCATTTTGAATTTCAAATCCCCTCAACAGAGTTCAACGAATGTTCAACTTAACCCAGTTTCAAATAATGCTTTCCTTGGTTCGACATAGGTTCAACCATGATGAAAAAATAAATAGAAAGTTATGCTCGACAGATTTTCTGTCTTGTTGTCTCTTGTTTGGCTTGCTTTCCGCATGACGTTAGTGGTTCTGTAAATGTGACTTAATTTGTATTGCATTCCCAATAAGGCAAAAACCATAATAGAGGTCTAAATAAATAAATAAATATATATATAATATATAAACCACTATATTATCCCTGACCAGTGGAATGGATAGTTATAGATTTGTCGAGCATATCTTGTTTATATGGTTTATCATGGGTTCAACAAACAATTGAGACGAGTAAGTTTTCGTTTAAGCGCTTTACATACCGAGCGCGTTGGTTTTGCGCTTTAATAAAAATCCTTTTTTTTTAATTTGTTATGCTAATAATTTACATTACACATATTTGTTGGAGCAGCGAAGGTCGGTTGTTAAACAATGTAATTGCAAACAAAGATAAAATGTTTTGTCCTTTATAATGTAAATGTAATAGGTAAAAGCAATTCGTGTGAATAGGACAAGCCAAAAACATAATTATATAATTATAGTAATTGAAATGCCAAATTACAGCCCGTCAAATTAAAAAACACGTTTTCTAAAATTTAGTACTTTTCCATACTCAGTTGTCACGGAATTACTAGCATTTGTGTCACATTTGTCATAAAACTGAAATTCTGGTGCTGATCTCCATGAAATTTTTTTAGAATTAAAAGTTTTATTGCGTTGTGACATCATCTCTCAGACGATGAAAATGTTGGCGCTACACGATAAAATCAAATTAATTTTAAATCCAACAAACAACGAACGGTTGAAATCGAGTAAAGACAAATCTCCAAAAAGCATGAAGTTTTTTCTTTACACATAAGGTGAACCAACATGTTCGTTAATAAATGTTAATTAAATAAAGCGATTATATCCATCGTCTTAACTGTACACTTCACACTTACATTAATAATCTCAATATTGGTAAAGAAGCTTATAAAATTAATGGAGAATTTAGACTATAGCCGTGCGACAAGAAATGGTACACATAACGAAGCATTTGTGTGTTTGTGTGTATGTTCGACAATATGTTGTTGTTTGTCCGTATAGAATGTTCATGCTTGCACCGAAAGTAATTTTTTAGTTGCCTCCGGTGAAGCTTTCTCTTTTGAACTCACTAATTTTGAATGTCAAAACCAGCCAAACCCAGCTAAACAGCAGGTTTTCCAAAGAAGGAATTCGAGAGTGCAATTGTTGTAGTAATTCCCAATTCGAATTCAAATAAAATACAGTTGAAATACAGCTATAAATGACCGTATAATGCGCTTAGCACGTTGTCTCCACCTGAAACCAATTTTGCTACAGTAAAATAATTTGCTTGTGTGCATTTACACGTATAAGGGCTTCAAATAATGCTACAATAAATGCGAGGCGAATCGAAAGGAAAAAGTTGTGTGATTATTTTAGCGTTTTTCAAGGTCAGCACATATAAAAATAATAAAACAGAAGAGAAAAGAGGCCGAGAAAATTTAGTACATATATATTAGTGGGCTTTAAAATTGGTAGTTGTGAACACCGAAATTAAGAACGAAACCACCGTAATGCACTACCAAACGCAATATTTAGAACACTTAACACGATAACATTTATTTATTTTTTAATTTTTGCCATGAATGCATTTTAGCAACATAGGATTTCAATTTCAAATTCAACCATTTAAAGTTCAATGCAAACTTTTTCAAAAGCAAACGAAACCTTTTCCTTTTTTTTGGTTCTTTTGATTTAATTTTTTTTTTTTAATTTTAAAAAAGTTTCATATGGATTTGAAAGAATTTTAATTCGTAAAATAAAAGTCTAATTTGTATTTGGAAATGTTTTTTTTGTTTTGAAAAAAGTTTCGTTTGCTTTGGAAAATTTTTGCATTGAACTTTAAATTGAAATTAAAATCCTATAACTCCATAATTTTACTTCAGCTGTACTTTATTTGCCGAGGAATAAAAATTACAACAACAATTGCACTGTCGAATTGGTTCTTTGGAATTCGCGAACTCCTGTTGAGGCGGTTGTTTTCAAATTTCAATTCTTCTCTTTAGTTACTGACTTGACTGCTGGGCGCGCTACACCTCGATTTTTTAGTTCTAAACGTTGTCATCAGTTCTTTTTTGATTTTTCACGTTCTTTGAGAATTGTAACAGTTTGATCTAGCTTTCAAAACGGAAAGAACTTCACATAAAAATTTTATTTTTTAAAATTATTTATATAATGGATATAGAATAAATCGTCTTAATTCAGGTAAATGTTTTACATTTTATTTGATACTATCTGTTCGGGGGCGCCGAAAAGATAAAAAATCATAAATAAAAGCATTTACAAATATGAAACGATTTTATTTAAAGAGCATCATCGCTGAAGATATTGTTGAGTCAAGCAGCAGAGTTCATCGTCATCATCATCATCATCATCGGATTCAACATCAAGCTCTTCAGATATGAGCACAGACACTAATATGCATTATAGATTTCTTAATTTCATGGAAGTACAATGACGCTGATTTTAAAAAACATTTTAGATTTTCGCGAGCGACATCAAACTTTGTAATAGGTACGTTGCATGTTAGTTGAAATTCATATAATAATGGTCTTAAATATTTCAGAAACGTATGTACTTTCTGAAGTGAATCCTAGTTACAAAAGTGGGTGTGAGAAGGTTGGCAGTCAAAAAGAAATTTATGTGTTTTTGTGGTATGTCGCAAATACCGTAACATACAGACAAACTGCCAACCTTTTCGGCATTTGCGATTCGACAGTCTGGTCAATTGTAAATCGGGTGGCGTCGTGGCTGGTGTCAATCGCAGACAAATTTATAAATTGGCCAAGAACTTCAGAGAGTTTACAAGAAGTGACCTCGGGGTTTGAACGCATCAAAGGCATCTCTGGAGTTCTTAGTGCTATCGACGGAACGCACATTGAAATTAAGACTCCAGCCGATAAAGCTCATTTGTACTCCAACAGAAAAAAATATTGCAGCATTATAATGCAAGCAGTAGTAAGTAGCAATAAGAAGTTTCTCGACGTACACTGTGGAGAGCCTGGATCGTTTCACGATAGTCGTGTTCTCCTTAGATCTTATCTTTATAAAAAAGCCACAGAGAATCATGATATTTCCAAATGGAACATTTTTACTTGGAGATTCGGCATATGGTCCAAAGCAGTAGCTAGTACCACCATATAAAGATACGGGCAATTTAACCCAACAGTACCACAAGTTTAATTACCTGCATTCAGCAACAAGAATGGTAGTAGAAAATACGTTCGGACTGTTGAAAACACGTTTTCGTCGAATTCTTCACTTTACGGAGCATTCAGATATAAACACGGTTATTAATATATATAACCATCGCATGTTGCCCTCTTCACAATTTGTGCGTGAATGAGCATGATGATTGTGTCCACGTCAAAGAGGACACTGAAGAAATCCTATTGCCAGAGCAGCCAGCTTCAGATATAACCATTGAATTAAATTTATTTCAAGATCGACGTCCGGAAATAATCTGTTACGAGAGGACTATTATAAACAATTAAAAAACAATCAAATAAATTATGTTAAAAAAATGCGTATATGTATTTAATTTAAATTTTTATGTATGTAGTATATCGATAAAGTTGAAAATGCCAACTTAGGTAGGAGTTGTTACAGGAAATTTGCCGAAGAAATAAGAAATAAATGAAAAGCGCTCAAGAATAAGCGTTAGCCTGTAATTGACAATAACAGCGATAGCCGGTAGATAACAAATCAATAAGGAATTATTGAATATCGACTGAGATAGGAGATTTTCCTTTTAAAATGAAAAAACTTTGCCTGTTTCCTCGCAGGTCTTCTTGAATTCTATTCCAATAAATCCTTCGTGGCGAGAGAGATGAAACCGGCAAATGATGCTTTGAATATTCTATTGTCTTTCCTATTGTCCCATTGACACCCTACTACTCAAACTGCTGTTTGTCGTGATAGCTTGGTATCTGTAATTATTAGTATTGCTATTAATAGCAGCTGATGAACAATCAGTAAAACTGAACTGAAAATCGAAGTGTAAATTCCGTTTGTTTGGTGCTGTGCTCAACAAGATGTTATCAGATTTTATATTGACAATGGACAGCCTTCAATAAGTTGGGGCCCTTCTCTTAAAATTGGGAAAATGTATTTTCTTCCACAGGTATGAGAAAGACAGATAAGGCAAATTCTTAAATACCTTTGTGGACTTTCCCCCAATAATTGAATGTGTTGTAAACCTCCTTGAATGTTGTATGGATAATACCTGCCAGCGGTACAGAAAAATATAATAGACAGTTTGAAATGTTTATATGAGTTGAAGCTGAAGTGGATGACCCCTGAGAAGGCGAAATCGGAACACCATCGGTACCGGGAATTGACACGTCAATTAAGGATTCAAACAATTCTTTGGAATTAATATTTTCTGGAAGTGCTTGTCGACATTTCTTATTGTTGTTTAGTTGAGATGAAGCTGAAGTGGATAACCCCTGAAATGGCGAAATCAGAACACAATCGGTACCGGAAATTGACACGTCAATTAAGGATTCAAACAATTCTTTGGAATTAACATTTTCTGGAAGTTCTCGATCTATCCCAACAGAACGTGCCAGTGATTCAGAGCTTTCCGGTGGTACATTATCGTATTAATAAATCTCATCCATGAGTTCCATATATAGAGCTATGACTGGTGCAGCACCAGTGCGATTGTTACTATTAATGGCAGACTTATACGCATTTTTAAGCGTTTTTAATTTATTTCTTATTTCTTCGGCATTAAACGGTATTTCCTGTTAATATAATAGAAAAACAACTACAGCGTAAACTTATAAATTGATAAATATATTGTTACGTACTGAAACGAAGAAATTCTTCTTTTCTGTTGTTAAAGTGCAAACCATAATCAACAGTTCCTTTTAGATACTTCATTATTCTCTTGACTGCATTCCAATGCGATTTCGTTGGTTTTTCCATATATCGACTAACCATACTAACCGAAAAGGATATATCAGGTTTCGTACCTTTTGATAAATATAACAAGCTGACCACAGCTCCTCTATAGGGAGCAGTTGTTAACTCAGTCTTCTCATTATCATTTAAATTTACATTCAACTCTTGATGTGGATCGGCTGGTATTGCAAGAGCATTTGCTTGCTCTAAATTATATTTATTGAGAATTTTTCTTGTGTAGGCACTTTGACGTAAGAAAATAGAGCCATCGTTTTGTCTTTCTATCTGTAAACCAAGGTAAATATCAGCATCGCCAGAAGTCATATCAAATTCTTTCTCAAGTGCACACAAGAAATCATTCACAGTCTCTTCGTCGATTCAAGCTACTAGTCCATCATCTATGTAGATGCTCACTAAAATTATTATAAGATTATTTTTGATTAACATGTATATACAAGGATTGTTTGAGTCCATAGTTTGTTAGATAGTTTTTTTCTTTGGTCCAACATCTAGACGATTGACGTAAACCATATAAATTTTTTAGTAGCTTACATACTCTTGTTGAACCATCGTTGAATCCTGTTGGCTGCTTCATGTATATAACCTCCTCTATATCACCATTTAAAAAAAAACAGTCTTTACGTCAAACTGTTTGAGTACTAAATTTTCTTGAACGATCACTGTTAATAATATTCGGATGGAGTCGAACCATACTACAGGGCTAAAGGTTTCGTTGAAGTCTATTCCCTCACGCTGAGAGAAGCCTTTGGCTACTAATTGGCTCTAAATTTTTGTATATTTCCATTCGTATAAGTTTTTAATTTATAAACCCACTTATTTGCAACTATTGTCGAGTTCTTTGGTACTTCAACTTCAATTGTAAATCGGGTGGCGTCGTGGCTGGTGTCAATCGCAGACAAATTTATAAATTGGCCAAGAACTTCAGAGAGTTTACAAGAAGTGACCTCGGGGTTTGAACGCATCAAAGGCATCTCTGGAGTTCTTAGTGCTATCGACGGAACGCACATTGAAATTAAGACTCCAGCCGATAAAGCTCATTTGTACTCCAACAGAAAAAAATATTGCAGCATTATAATGCAAGCAGTAGTAAGTAGCAATAAGAAGTTTCTCGACGTACACTGTGGAGAGCCTGGATCGTTTCACGATAGTCGTGTTCTCCTTAGATCTTATCTTTATAAAAAAGCCACAGAGAATCATGATATTTCCAAATGGAACATTTTTACTTGGAGATTCGGCATATGGTCCAAAGCAGTAGCTAGTACCACCATATAAAGATACGGGCAATTTAACCCAACAGTACCACAAGTTTAATTACCTGCATTCAGCAACAAGAATGGTAGTAGAAAATACGTTCGGACTGTTGAAAACACGTTTTCGTCGAATTCTTCACTTTACGGAGCATTCAGATATAAACACGGTTATTAATATATATAACCATCGCATGTTGCCCTCTTCACAATTTGTGCGTGAATGAGCATGATGATTGTGTCCACGTCAAAGAGGACACTGAAGAAATCCTATTGCCAGAGCAGCCAGCTTCAGATATAACCATTGAATTAAATTTATTTCAAGATCGACGTCCGGAAATAATCTGTTACGAGAGGACTATTATAAACAATTAAAAAACAATCAAATAAATTATGTTAAAAAAATGCGTATATGTATTTAATTTAAATTTTTATGTATGTAGTATATCGATAAAGTTGAAAATGCCAACTTAGGTAGGAGTTGTTACAGGAAATTTGCCGAAGAAATAAGAAATAAATGAAAAGCGCTCAAGAATAAGCGTTAGCCTGTAATTGACAATAACAGCGATAGCCGGTAGATAACAAATCAATAAGGAATTATTGAATATCGACTGAGATAGGAGATTTTCCTTTTAAAATGAAAAAACTTTGCCTGTTTCCTCGCAGGTCTTCTTGAATTCTATTCCAATAAATCCTTCGTGGCGAGAGAGATGAAACCGGCAAATGATGCTTTGAATATTCTATTGTCTTTCCTATTGTCCCATTGACACCCTACTACTCAAACTGCTGTTTGTCGTGATAGCTTGGTATCTGTAATTATTAGTATTGCTATTAATAGCAGCTGATGAACAATCAGTAAAACTGAACTGAAAATCGAAGTGTAAATTCCGTTTGTTTGGTGCTGTGCTCAACAAGATGTTATCAGATTTTATATTGACAATGGACAGCCTTCAATAAGTTGGGGCCCTTCTCTTAAAATTGGGAAAATGTATTTTCTTCCACAGGTATGAGAAAGACAGATAAGGCAAATTCTTAAATACCTTTGTGGACTTTCCCCCAATAATTGAATGTGTTGTAAACCTCCTTGAATGTTGTATGGATAATACCTGCCAGCGGTACAGAAAAATATAATAGACAGTTTGAAATGTTTATATGAGTTGAAGCTGAAGTGGATGACCCCTGAGAAGGCGAAATCGGAACACCATCGGTACCGGGAATTGACACGTCAATTAAGGATTCAAACAATTCTTTGGAATTAATATTTTCTGGAAGTGCTTGTCGACATTTCTTATTGTTGTTTAGTTGAGATGAAGCTGAAGTGGATAACCCCTGAAATGGCGAAATCAGAACACAATCGGTACCGGAAATTGACACGTCAATTAAGGATTCAAACAATTCTTTGGAATTAACATTTTCTGGAAGTTCTCGATCTATCCCAACAGAACGTGCCAGTGATTCAGAGCTTTCCGGTGGTACATTATCGTATTAATAAATCTCATCCATGAGTTCCATATATAGAGCTATGACTGGTGCAGCACCAGTGCGATTGTTACTATTAATGGCAGACTTATACGCATTTTTAAGCGTTTTTAATTTATTTCTTATTTCTTCGGCATTAAACGGTATTTCCTGTTAATATAATAGAAAAACAACTACAGCGTAAACTTATAAATTGATAAATATATTGTTACGTACTGAAACGAAGAAATTCTTCTTTTCTGTTGTTAAAGTGCAAACCATAATCAACAGTTCCTTTTAGATACTTCATTATTCTCTTGACTGCATTCCAATGCGATTTCGTTGGTTTTTCCATATATCGACTAACCATACTAACCGAAAAGGATATATCAGGTTTCGTACCTTTTGATAAATATAACAAGCTGACCACAGCTCCTCTATAGGGAGCAGTTGTTAACTCAGTCTTCTCATTATCATTTAAATTTACATTCAACTCTTGATGTGGATCGGCTGGTATTGCAAGAGCATTTGCTTGCTCTAAATTATATTTATTGAGAATTTTTCTTGTGTAGGCACTTTGACGTAAGAAAATAGAGCCATCGTTTTGTCTTTCTATCTGTAAACCAAGGTAAATATCAGCATCGCCAGAAGTCATATCAAATTCTTTCTCAAGTGCACACAAGAAATCATTCACAGTCTCTTCGTCGATTCAAGCTACTAGTCCATCATCTATGTAGATGCTCACTAAAATTATTATAAGATTATTTTTGATTAACATGTATATACAAGGATTGTTTGAGTCCATAGTTTGTTAGATAGTTTTTTTCTTTGGTCCAACATCTAGACGATTGACGTAAACCATATAAATTTTTTAGTAGCTTACATACTCTTGTTGAACCATCGTTGAATCCTGTTGGCTGCTTCATGTATATAACCTCCTCTATATCACCATTTAAAAAAAAAACAGTCTTTACGTCAAACTGTTTGAGTACTAAATTTTCTTGAACGATCACTGTTAATAATATTCGGATGGAGTCGAACCATACTACAGGGCTAAAGGTTTCGTTGAAGTCTATTCCCTCACGCTGAGAGAAGCCTTTGGCTACTAATTGGCTCTAAATTTTTGTATATTTCCATTCGTATAAGTTTTTAATTTATAAACCCACTTATTTGCAACTATTGTCGAGTTCTTTGGTACTTCAACGAGCTCCCACACTTTGCTGTTTTTTAAGGAATTCATCTCCTTCTCCATAGCTTGTTTCTACTCTTGTGGAATGCCCATTTACTGCTTTTTGAAAAGTCAGCGGTTCTTCTGGGTTTACAATGCAATAATTACAGACATTATCTAAATCTACTTCGTAGCCTTCTAATTTCTTAGGTTTATTTAGTTTGGATCGATCTCTTAGTTGTATTCCTGTACTCCTTTCGGCTTCTGGCGTACAAAATTTCTCATTTTCTTCTTCTGAATCAGATAATTGGTTAGGTAACTCAAGATTTTCTTAATTTTCTTCAATTTGCTCGGCATCTTTTCTTTCAGACTGACTATTTTTTAATTGTATATTTTCTTCAATTTGCTCGTCATCTTTTCTTTCAGCCTGACTATTTTTGAATTGTATATTTTCTTCCTCAGGGAGATACAATAGTGCTTGATTTTGATTTTCTTTAGTAGATTCCATTAATTTTCCTGTATTGATAATATGTTTTCTGACAAAAATATCATTCCTTTGGAATCCAAACTCTGTTACCTTTTACAGTATCGCCGTAGCCTACAAAGTAACCTATTTCCCCTTTCAGGTCTAGCTTATTTATTTTATTTTCAGGCAATTTCACGTAAACTTTCTCTTCAAATATATGGAATTCCTGAATATCTGGTCGCTTGTTGTACCAAATTTCATATGGTGATTGATTCTTAATGCTACTGGTTCCTGTGCAGTTCAAAATAAAAACGGCAGTGTTTACTGCTTCTGCCCAGAATTTAAGTTCAAATTTTGCAGCATGTAACATTGTACGAGCAGCTTCTACAACAGTTCTGTTTTCGCGTTCTATATATTTTGCCATTTTGCTCAGGGCAATAGACTACTTAATTTTGGTGAGAAATTCCATATCCTTTCATCAATTTTGTGATTTCTTGATTGACAAATTCCAGGCCATTGTCAGAACTAAAAATTTCTATTCCTCTGGGGCAATGTTTTTCTGTTTTCTTTATATAGTCTTTTAGACACTGATTTTGCACCCAAGAAATATACGGTTCTGTAATGTGAGTAATCAACCTTCAATAGAAGGAAATACTTTGCACCTGTGAATGACCTTTCTGGTAGTGGTCCACACACATCTGCGTGGATTATTTGGCCAATGCGACTGGTTTTTGTACTGCTTTGCTGAGGAAAAGGTAGTCGGTGGATTTTACTCAATGCGCAAGGCTCACAGACTATTTTGTCATTTCCTTTTGGATTAATGTCATAATTTTTCAAAATCTTTTTAATTTGAGAGTAGTTTTGATGAGCCAATTTTTGATGCCATTCTTGAAAGGAACTTTTCTCAGCAATACAAGCTTCATATTCATCAGCACTTTCTTTGCCATTTTTGATTTGCATTATCTTAATTTTTCATTTCAAATAATTTGTCTTGTCTCTCACCTACAGCTATGGTTTTGCCTTCTTTAATGAATTTACAGACTCTTTTATTAGCTTCTAGAGTTATCCAAGGCCACACCGCCAGAAAAGAGATTGTATTTCAGCTTAGGCACGTACAGTACATTTGAAAGGTGACATTCTGTCCATTTTTCTCCATTAAATGCTAAAATGTTTATGCTACCTCGACCTTTGTCTGAAATGGTTTCTCCCTCTCCAATTTTTATTTTGATGTCATCTTTCATTGGTGTGTAGTTTATGAACCACTCTAGTTTATGAGTCATGTGATCGCTCGCTCCAGTGTCCATATGCCAGGCCTCAACTGTAGTTTTCGCTGTCTTTTGTACTACGGCAAATGATTCGCTTATAAGAGCTTCACCTCTCTCTTCTCCTGAAACTTTGGAATTTTTAAATTTATATTTTTTACCTTCTGGATTGTTCCAACATTCTGCTGCCCAATTTCCAGGTTTATGACAAAAATTACATTTTCCAGGTTTTCTTCTAGTATTGTTTCGGTCATCGTTTTTATTCTTAAAATATTGAGTATTTTTATTACCAATATTATTCTTAGAAAAGTGATTCTTACTGCTTACTCTTACATTAGAAGCAAGTGCATTAACTTCTACTTTTCTTTGACTTTGTCTCATCTCTTCAATTATTAATCTCGAGGTTAGGTTATTCCCAGGCGCTGATAAAATTATCAAAATTTGGTGGCAAAGTTAGGAGAATTTTGGTCATTACTCCCTTATCTTCAATTTTCTCTCCCATTGCCTGTAATCTATTAGATATATCTTCAATTTTTGAGATATGTGCTGCAATATCATGTGAAGGATCTTTAGCCAATTTAAACCACTTTTGCTGTAAAATGTGGATTGTAGATTCTGATTTTTGTTCATATATATTGGTTAACTTTTTCCACATTGCCTCTGAGTCGCCCGATGTCAAAATATGCATCATCGTTTGTTCAGATATTGTGGTAACGATTACCTTTTGCGCCAGCCCGTCGGTTTTATTCCATTTACGTATCGCTTCTGCATTTTCCTTTATCTCAGCAGCTGTCGCATCTGTGCCCACGGGTGAAGGTCGTTTGTCTGTGCCATTTACTATGTCCCATGCTTCAATTGATTTCAAAATTACCTGAATCTGGAATTTCCATAGATTCCAGTTTTCAATTCATTGTAATTTGCTTACTCTGGACAATTCTGAATCCATCTTCTCAACAATTTTGCTCGACGGTTACAATTTTCACTTCGCACACGGCTGGATATAACCTCACAAAGTTTGTCTTATTTTCACTTTTTTCTGAAAATATTACCCAAAACACAATTCTGGTCCCATAACCTGTCGTTTATGTGTGGAATTATGAGTAAATAATTTAGGATGGTTATTTAACAAACGATATATTATTAAAGACTTAGTATTTTTTATTTTTTTATATATAATTTACATGCCTTCAAAATAGCTGTCAACAACTTCCTGAAGGACGACCGTAGTGTTCATTAGAGGATACGATTATTTTATATAAAAAAATTATTATTGATTGTATTTTTTGTATTATTTATAATGTTTGTTGGGTGTTTTTTTGGGAGGTTTGTTTTTCCGATAGATGTCGTTTTATTTTATGACAGTTGTTTTGACAGCTCAAAGTGGCATTTCTACTCAGTATTGTTTGGCAAATCATTATGAAAAAAAAAAAAAATGACATTTGTGAAAAATAGTCGTGGTAGCCATATGCCAGAAATTGTGTTTAAATGTTAAATGCCAAAACACGTTATATCTAACGGGTGTTTTTTTAAGAGGTTGCCGATTTTTTTTTGAATAAAACACATATAAAATTATGAAATGACCAAAATTTTTTTTTATTTGGTAGATAATTTTTTGGCATTTAACATTTAAACACAATTTCTGGCATATGGCTACCACGACTATTTTTCACAAATGTCATTTTTTTTTTTTTTTTTTTTTTTTTTTTTTTTCATAATGATTTGCCAAACAATACTGAGTAGAAATGCCACTTTGAGCTGTCAAAACAACTGTCATAAAATAAAACGACATCTATCGGAAAAACAAACCTCCCAAAAAAACACCCGTTATTTGTTGTTTATTTTATACTATTTTCTTGGTCAAGGTTTTTTGTAGTTTTCCCTGACCATGATTCATTGATAAAAGTATTTGGACTCGCGTCGTTTTAGTTTCGTGTTCGTTTTTTCGTATTGCTTTTTTCAATGAATCAGAGATAATTCTGAGAAAATAAATTGAAACCGGCTACAAACGTGAGGAATGTGTTATATTGTAAATCACATTCCTTCGAATTTTTAATTTTAATAAAGAGCATAGCCCAACTTATTGCCGTGACGAAAGTCATTCAGGGACTTATCCCTTGGCAATGAGTCTTTAAAAAAAAATGAAAAACACAAGTCATTAGCTCTCTTTGTCAGATGGATTGATTTACTAGATGTCATGTGTACTAGAAAAAATTATGAACTGAATAGTGTTGCCATCTAGGTAATTAACAACAATTGATATCCATAAAACACAATTTAAAAACAATTCTGATAGCAATGTCAAAAACAGTCCTACCAACCTTTTAAATTCAATTCCAGTCGAGGAATAGTCATTTTATTTGATTTCCAATTCGAATTACTAATTCCTCGGCAATAAAATGCAGCTATAATAAGCAAACTATTTTTTTGTAGCATTATACATGTGGAAACAACGAGTTATTTTATTTAAGACGGAAACGACGAGTAATATCCGATTTATTTAATGATAAATTCTTCTACAGCACACTTCACTCTGAAGCACCAACCATCTTTCTTTTTCTTGTTCCGGCTTTAGAATTAGGAGGTGTGAAATGGTATGTTTTGGCGTTATTTGGGATTTGTATTAAAATTTGTTTCATAAAATAAATTTTTGGGATATTACGATCCGTTAAACATCAAAGTAAAATTTTCTCTGTGCATATTAAGTTTTATGTTTCGTAAAGTTGGTTTTTATTGGGGATGTACGTCTTTTCAGACAAAAAAACGGCGCAATGGAGGACGTTGTAAACATAATCGTGGACACGTTAAGCCTGTTCGGTGCACAAATTGTGCTAGATGCGTTCCAAAGGATAAGGCAATTAAGAAATTCGTTATAAGGAACATTGTTGAAGCCGCTGCTGTAAGAGACATCTCTGAAGCTTCAATATATGACAGTAAGCGAAGTGTAGTAATTATTATCACAATATACTATGAAATTACAAATTTACAGCTTACATTTTACCAAAATTGTATGCAAAATTGCATTACTGTGTGTCTTGTGCTATTCACTCCAAAGTCGTCCGTAACAGATCCAAAGAAGCTCGACGCATTCGTACGCCTCCAGTGAGAACATTCCCCAAGGATATGGCTCGCCAGAGTAACCAAACTAGAAAATAAATATCTAAGGAAACCTTTCGTACTGAACAAATTGATTAAAATATGGTTAATATATGAATTGTTTGCCTTTTTCAGGTTTGGCACATAAAATTGTCTTTTAAAAGAATATCCAATTTTTAAATTTTCTGTTTCGTTGGAATGGTTCTGTCGTTCATCGGTGGTGGAATTTTGCGATCAGCTTATCATGCCGTTAGCGGCATTAGATTAGCAAGACTAATGACTGCCCCTGTGTAGCGTTACTGTACGATTTGAACGTGAAAAGCTTTGCATGTTTTCATTTGGCTTAAAAGCATAAGGCTTTTTCACACGACAATAGACTAAAGTGACTGTTTCATACGCTACAACCTTCTCTCAAAAATATGCATTATTCACACTAGTGTGTTAACATGAGAATACAATTGGTTTTAACTGCAGTCTAAGCGAACACATACCCACAGTAGTTTTGCATTGTGCATGAGTGGTTTAGCAGAAAACCGATTTTGGTCGTGTGAAAAATAACTTACATTACTCAGAAAAAGAATATGTACTATACGTCCATTTTCTTTGCTCTATGTAATATTAATCGGTTAGGGCTTTCGGACACCCCTCTCCTTAAAGCCCTCATTGTCGTCGTTTTACAATTACAATCAACACGACAAGGTGTTGTCTCGTTTCTCATCTGGTATTATAGCCGTATTTTATTGCCGAGGAACAACAACAATTGCACAGTCGAATTCCTTCTTTGATATTGTGAAAACCTGTTGTTTGGCTGGTTTTGACATTCTAATTCCGAACTCGCTCGGCAAATAAAATGCAGCTTATGTATCAATAATGAAACGACATATTAGTACTGCCACATCAATATTTAAACAATGATTATGGTTTTGTGAATTTTTAAGCTAAATTAGAAATTGTGAACTTTATTTAGTGTAAATACGTATGAAACGTCAAAGTGTAAAAGATTTGTATACATTCAAAAAAACAAATTTAATTTAATAAAATTATTTATTTAATAGAATGATTTCGAGTGAGTTTTTTTTTGTGAGGAAGAAAAATATTGCGCGAAAGTTGAACTTTCAAGAAGCAGAAAAAGGTTGAGGGATCAGTCTAATCCATTGGAATTAGACAACACTCAGTATTTACATACCTTATATACCCTATAGTTTTAAGATAAAATTTCTATAAAAGCCAAAATGAAGGTCAAGCGTTTATCGTCGGTTCCAAACATCTTAAAATTGGCTGCAACTTTTAAGATTTTTGGCTAAACATTGGATTTGGGGTTCCAGACACCCCTTCCCTGAAAGCCCTCATTGTACACCCCCTGCAAGCAGCATTTTTTCTTGTCGATCACGCACACTTTTTATTCAGTTTTTTTTTTTTACAAAAATCAATTTTCCCAAGTGATTTGAAGGAGGTTTGGGGGTTAATTGGTACCATATAAAAGGTAAATACCTTCCATTTAAAAACTAGGCCAATCGAACCACCTTTGGCAGTGGTAGTCAAAAAACTGATTTTTGTATAAAAGGTTAAAAAGAGGCGTGCTTAAAAGCGTGAGGGCCTAAATATTGGTAAAAAAATGAAAGGTAAAAATTAGTTCTACATGGTCCTACTGTTTTTTTGGGCGTGGAATAGTTTAAACGGAAGGAGGATAAATTTATATTTCATTATATTACAAATATAGGCAGTATGTATGTGTATGTTTCCCAGTAACATAAAACTGATATTTTAAATTTATATTTCATTATATTAAAAGGCACACTGTAAAATACTATGCGCTCAATGAATTTATATTCAAGTAGGATTTCTTCCTTTTAAAAGGGGTTTTCGGAAAGTATGGACACACTGTAAAATACTATGCGCTCAATGAATTTATATTAAGGTATGAGTTCTTCCTTTTAAAAGGCCTTTTTGGAAAGTATGGGCGCACTCTAAAAAAAAGGTTGACATTACCTCTATACGACCCTACTATTTTTATGGGCATGGTCCAATTTTAGTGGAACGTGCATCAGTTTGTATTGCTTTTGTTTCCCCATAGGAAATTAGGTGTTATATGGCGACATCAGACACCACTTTAATGAAAGCCCCCATTAAGCAGACCATGAAAACTAAATGTAAATGTCCCGTTTTTGTGGTGGGAGGCCCATAAATTTGCTTTTTTCAGGAAAATTCATTTTTTAAGCCTTACAAACTTATCCACCTTCCGTTAATATTATGCCAAGCCCATAAAAACAGTTGGACCGTGCAAAACTAATTTTTAGCTTTAATTTTTTACCAATATTTAGGCCCGCCTCAATTAACCCCCAAACCACTTGAGAAATTTCTGAAAAAAAATTGACAGCCCGACCCACTAAAACGCGACGTGGCAGGGGGCGTAACATTGCATCTCCACCTGACATAATTTATATCATTGTAATAAAAATTTTCAATATGTCGTCGGGTGTGGTAAACTTACCATTGATATTCCAGAAACATTCATGCTCCTTGTAGTGGTTTATTAATTCAATGACCTGTTTATCATTAATTTTTGGTTAAAAAATTAAAAATTTATTAAAATTGAAACAATCGACAACTGTTGCACGAATCACATTAAAAAGAAAATTACGCCATTTTTATTTCGAGATGTCAACATTTTGTATACCATCAAGTTATGCCGAGATTGTATACCATGATGTTAGTAATTATAACAGTTTGATGGTATTGCGTGTCTCCACTAGCAAACTGTTCGCAGGTGGAGACCCTATGTAAATTCGCATGCGGGCTATACTGCAGATGCAGAAACGCCGAAAAAGTATTTCGGTAAATGGCTTGAGCGTGCGGAAAAGTATATAGATCATAAAGGCGAATATTTTAAAAAGCAATTTTTGATAAAACATTTTAATTTCTATTACTTTTTCTATAAACTTTTACGGCACCCCTCGTAGTAGATAAAAATTAGTTTTTACCACAAAGCATACATTGAATTTTTATTAGTTAAAGATTATAAAGTAATTTGTTTATATATCCCACATCAATGTCACGAAGGGTTGGAGTTAGTAAAACTTTCTTTATACGTTTATTCACAAGATATGAAGATACGTTTAAATCGTTCCACTGACCATTGTTGATGCTATTTATTTCATACGCCTTACCGTTAATACCGGCTTGCTTACATCTATAGGTATTAAAAATTTCTCTTATTGAAGAAACCTCATCTACTTTGGCGGTTAAAGAAAAGTTAATTGCTGGATAAACAATAAGCACAAAGAATGTGAACGCACATAAAAAAAATATTGGAATTAGAATAACAAAATATTTATCTGGTAAATAATGAATATAAAGCTGGTCATCCAAAAGCCTTGACGGTATTATCGCCCATAAAATGTAAATTATAAATAAGGAAAAAACCACTAAAAAGAAAACAAATCCATAAACTGCTCGATGTGGTGTTGGCGCTGGCGTATGTTTCTCCATTTTTTTATTAGCAGATTTTAGAATTAAATTACCGTGCCAAAGTGGATACTTCGGTAATGTTATAGAAAACTGTTTTTAATAACGTAAATAACTTTTTCTAGACGTTCATAAATACTTTGAACGTCGTTCTGCACAAAATCAAACCATCAAAGAATGATGTGATGCAAGTCCTTAAATGCCTACTCTCGTTGGCTGATAATTTTAGTTTCAAACTATTTTCTCTTACACAATATTCTCTTGTAACGCAAGGTAGTCTTTGTTCTTTATCGACAGCTAAAACAATGTTAACAATTTCGGCCTCCTTTGCGTTCTCGAAGGGGATAGTCAAAAGTCTAGAGGAAATATATACATAAATACTTATATATTAAACTTTTAATAAAATTTGAAAATTACGCTTCACATTGGCTTTGATACGACATTATCGAATATCGAAAAAATTTCAAGAATTTACAAAGACAGCTCAGGAGCACAGCTTAGCAAGTTAGTTTTTTATAAATCACTATTGCCGCGTTGCTTTGGCTAATCCAGCTTGGCTTACAACAAAATCGCATAAGCATAAAGCCGAAAATAAAACCAAAAGTTTTTAAAATTTATAACTAAAGCCATTTTTTAGTTATAGCCCTCACCGTAAGGCGGTGTTTTGTTTAACACACATAACAATTAAAATGCATCGAACATTTAAAGCCCATTTAAAACCAAAAGCTTTTGTAAAGCCAAGGATTTAAAGCAACGCAGCAATATGCTGCAACAACAATCGCATAAGCATAAAGCCGAAAATAAATCCAAAAAGATTTAGGATTTAAAACTAAAGCCATTTTATAGTTATAGCGCGGTGATAAAACGGCATGAAGCCGAAGTAAATAAAAATGATCAGGATTAAGGAAACTAAAGCCATTTTATAGTACTGGTGCTCACCGTTAGGCGGTAAAGCCAAAAGCCGGCTTTGCAAAGCAACGCAGCATATTTATGTTTTTATTGTTAACTATCCTATTTCTATTTTAGATAAAGTTCTGTTTGTCCTGAAAAACGTAAAAGTACAAAAAAGTGTACAATATTATATTAATTTTTATTTGATAACGAAACATTTTGCAACAGTAGGCGGTGTTTTTATTCTAAATCACTATTAATATGGAAAATTGGTTCTGCCGTTAGCCTTGAAACATTTAAATTTAATTATCATTTCTATCTCAATGTCAATGAAGTCAATTGAAGTTTTGGCAAATATGTGTTTTACGGAATTTAATTATTTTGAATTGGGGAACAACTGAATCATATGATATTTTACTCAATTATATGAAAAACCACATGAACCAGGTACAATTTGATCAAACTTCCGTTTTAGCTGGCGTACGCCCATAATAAAAGTACGACCGTGTAGAAGTAATTATCACCTTTCATTTGATACCAAGATTTAAGTCCGCCCACTTTTGAACACGCCCCTGCTGAACTTCAATGTGAAAGTCATTTTTTGGCTCTAACTCAGTCGAAGGGGGTTGGACTGGACAAAATTTATAGGACGGAAGGTATTTTTATTGCCTTTTATATGATACCAATTAACCCCCTAACATCCATCAAACCACTTAGAAAAATGCATTTTTCAAAAAAGTGCTCAAAACTTTAACACCCTCTCTCTCCTTGAGGGGGAATTTCCGAGAAGCAAGATTGCTGTGTTCGAGGTCTGCTCAATAAGGGCTTTCAGATTGTGGGGGGGGGGGTTTGAAAGCCGTAACTCTATGTTCCTAAGACGCACTTTAGCCGAAGTTTTAAATTATTTGTTTTGATATGTTGTAAATAGATGAACACATAAAATGTTTCATGTTGCATGCCCCTTTATGACATCCATAATTTGTATACTATGGCAAGTCACTTTTTGCGACAACTACGATTGTCAAATAACTTTCATGTCTCTAATACTAAGGTGATGTTCTATTCACACATATAGCTTGATCTAAATAAATAAAATGCCGGCATGTCCAGGTTTTGTGTTCTATTTACATAAAAAATCAAGAGATTCTTTGATCTTGATCAAGTTTCAGAAATCGCTTTTCTTTTTAAGATCTACCCCCCCCCCCTCCCCTCCCCACACACCATACCATGATTGGGTGATTAATCATTTTCAACCAAATTCACTAATACGTAGAAATATAAATTTTTTACTATTATGAATAGGCGCCGTGGTTCAGTGGAAGTGCACATGGCTGCTGAGCAGGAGGTTCAGGTTCGAATCCCAGCAACACCAAAAGTATTTTTCACGGTGTCCCCCCTCTCGCGAATGGGTGACAAACATTCCGAGAGTAATACCTTGTCACGGAAAGCTTCTCAATTCGCCGTTCGGATCCGGCCTTAAATTGTAGGTCCCTTCCATTTGTGTCCAAAAATTAACATGCGCAGCACAAATGGTCGCGAGAAGTTAGGCCTTGGACCGCAATGGTCTGTCGCGCCGAATATTATTATTAAAAATCTAAATTCACCATTTTGCTTGGCATCATTCATGAATTTAATGTGACTATTGTGAGGTTATAAAACTGTGTCTTAAAATTATAAACAAAATTTTATGTTTACCAACACAATTACAAAACGAGATCAAATGTTTTTGTTATCTATTATAACCACCAAAACTAGTTTTTTCAAAAAAGTGAATAGAAGTCGACATAAATAAACCCTCTTCCTTTTGTAACTACAGTCAGTCGTTTTTCTTCTTGTGCTCCGTTCAATTTCTTCAGGTTGGGCCCATAACCTGTAGCGCTTACGATAGAAAAAAGCACCAGACTGAAGAAGGAAGAAAAATTCTCTGATTTAAATTGCATAAGCAGATATTTTTCATCAAAATTTAGATTTCGGATTATCGGGAAACTGCCTGATAATTTTTGTGCTTATTTATATCTACAGGCAATTCTCCAGTCAACTCAATGGCATCTTCTCATTACTGGCCATGGCAGTCCGATATGATTTGGGGATAGATCAGATGAATGCAGTATCAACTTTTCTGCAGGCTGATCTTAATGAAGAGATTTACGTGCATATATTTCAAGTACTCAGATAAGAAATAGATGATATCCTGATCTTCTCTAATAATGGTTCATAAAAAACGACTTAAAGTCTATTTAACGAACAATTTTCAATAAAGGACCTTGGACCTGCCCGTTTTACATTGGGTTTGCAGATTCTGTACGATAAAGCCAAGGGTTGTTTATCGATTGACCAGGATAAGTACATCGACGAAATCTTGGAACGTTTTCAAATGAAAGACTGCAATCCCTCATCGACGCTGTTGGACACGAATCAAGTTATGTCCAAATAGTTTTCTTCACAAAGTCAAGAAGAACTTCAGGAGATGCAGCAAGTACCCTATCAAGAGGCAGCTGCGAGTCTGCTAATGAATGCGAAATTTAAATTCAGCAAAGACGGCAATTCAAGAATCCTTGGCTATAGTGATGCAGACTGGACATCAGATGTCAACGAAAGGCGTTCAATCACAGGATATGTATTCACACTTCATGGAGCGGCAATTTCCTGGAACTCTAAGAAGCAACGCAACGCAACGCAACGCAACATCAGAGGCCGATTATAAGGCTATATCGGGAGCGAAACAAGAAGCACTTTGGCTGAAACGTTTGGCTGAAAAGTTGATGGGTGACACACAATCTCCAATTATTTACTGTGACAACAAGAGAGCATTGGATATAGCTGCGATGCACGGGTATCGATCACGAAGTAAACACATGAGACATGAACTCAATGAAGGCAAAATTCAACTAAAGTACATCGAAACCTCCCAGATGGTAGCAGATTCACTTACCAAGGCTGCGACTAAGCAGAAGAACATTTTTTGTGCTAAAGTGATGAGTTTGGACTTTGCCAATAATTACTAATATATTATAGTTTTAGTGGGGATATTGTAAATAGATGAAAACATAAAAACATGTGGCATGTTCCTTTATGACAACTATAATTTGTATAATATGGCAATTCCCTTTTGCGACAACTATGATTGTCAAATAATTGTCATGTCTTTTATACTAATAAACTTTCTTTCTTTGGTAACTTCCTCCGAGTCAGTCTTCTTCTGCTCCGTTCATTTTCTACATGATTAATCCATTATACATTTGAGCGACTGTGTTTTGGTATGTTAAACTACTGACCCTTACCGAGGGTGGGGGAATCGTTAGTTGCTTGAAATGAAAACACTGCTTTTTGTGAAGTAAATTTTATTTCGTCATAAAATCACGTAGGAGTATGTCTGCGAGCGAGTGCTTCTTTATTTTATTATTTTTATCTATGGTGTCAAGTTGTTTCTTTTTGCGATGATTTGTGCCGTGGAATGTAAATCCTAGCGTCGACAGACAGAAATTAGGGAGAGGAAAAGATGTCTATTCTCATGTGTCTTAAATGACTGCAGATCATACAAAGGCGGAAACGCAGAATCGAGCAATTCATTCCACATAACTATATTGCGGCTAAAATAGGAATCTCTGAACTGTAGGTCTACTGCGTATTCCGATATGAAAATAAAACCGATCTGAAACTTAAATCAGATCCGGACATGAATCAGTACTGTGTAAAGTTTTCAGATCGAATCAGAATGTTGTCATATTTCGATCTGATTTGTAATGTCAAATTATTTTTGTGAATAAAGACAAAAATTTAGTTAAATTTCAAAATAAAGGTGTTTTACTTTTTAAGTGTAAGAAAATGGATTCTATCGCAATATATTTAAGTAGTAGTGATGATGATATGGAAAATGAGGTATCGATGGCCATTCAAAGAAAGATATTAAGAGAGATATTTCTTCAGAAATTCATTTCTGAAAGTCGGACTACTCGGTTTGTTATTCAACTTTCAAATCGGTTTTATTTTCAGATCGGAATACGCAGTAGACCTACTGATCCATTTCCAAAAGCTGTCGTACCATGCTATCCAAACTATCTGTTTCGATACAATTTGCTGCTGGCATAACGTCGTTAGTCGACGAATGAGCGCCGAACATAACTGTCCCAAAAGCTGTTTCAATTAATACCACGTCTCCTATCATGCGTGGAATGGAGCTGAGCATCATTCTCGCAAAAAACTTGACACCCAGTAAAATGTCAAATCGAGCTCTCTTCCATAGTCTGGATCAGCAAGTGGCAGATCAAAGTTATACGCTATCGGCTGTAAATCTATCTGAGGTGTAAAAACTGTCCATTTGGAATCTATTGGCAAAATCGAAAATTCATACTCTATACATACATCGGATTCAAACCAAGGTATTATTCGCAATATTGCTCGCTTTTGTAAACGAATGGGATTACCATCAATCCCAATGACTTTCCGAGACACAGAAATTGTATCAGCATGAAATGATTTGGCAGAGCGCCTGAATCGAGAAGAGCACGCAGAGGACCAAAGGTTCCAGAATTAGACTGCACTCTTACTATTGCTGTCGGCATCAAAGTAGCTGTAACTGTCGTGGAAGCAGAGAATGAGTTCAAAGAATTAGAATAGTTGGCAACTAATTTAATGTTTTTATTAAAATAATTATTAAAAAATCGAGGCTTTCTAATAGTTCTTTCCGCTTTCGTGATATATCTGCTTTCCTGAGATCATTCGCATTACTTTCCAATTTTATCACTTTCCGGGGTACTGGCTGTAGTCATGCTGGCCGAAATTGACATTACCTCTTGACTGCTCCTTCTGCTCGCATTACAGTAGCAGTTCCATCGCGATGAGTCGGACATAACACGCTGTTACGCATCTGTTTACCTGGGCAACGAGGGCATGGTTGTTGATAACAGCTGTCCATGAAGTGACCTTTCTTAAGACAATTTTCACAGAGTCCTCTCTTCTGGACGAGGCTTTTGCGTGAGCGTAAACTCAGCTCTCTGAATTGTTTGCATTCATGCAGCTGATGCTCCTCATTACATATTTCGCATCGACGAATCGATGGAATGCTGTACGCTCTAGACGGTGGTTTTGAAGGGCTGTCCTTGATACTAGCTGTCCACTTCGCATGAGACTTTGATGGATTTGCTCGCTGTCCAACTTGCTCCTTTCCGGTATTGCTAATCGCAGCAGCTTGCCTATCGATGAAATCTAAAATTTCTTTAGCTGTCGGAGTCTCAGAATGACGTTGCAATTCCCATTGTTTTGCTGTCTCAGGATCTATACGTTCGTGCAACATATGGACTATGTCCCAGTACTCCACTGGCAGACCCTGTGCCTTAAGCTGGCACATCGTTTCATGTGAAACATTGGACATCCTCTCAAGTTCATCGGATGTTGGCTGGCTGTGTAAAATTGGCAGACGAAAAAATTGGCGAAGAAGCTCTCGACAAGTCAAATACTTTTTGTTATACAGCTGATTGAGACGATCCCAGGCCTATTGATAATTCCCATCCGTGAGCTGCCATTCGCCCATCGTCTGTGCTGCCTTTCCAATAAGCGACTTCAGATATGCAAATTTGAAGCCTGGTGACACCAAATCGTTCTCATGTATTGCCGCTACAAAGTGATCATGGAACCCCTGCCACTTGGTGAGTGAAGCATCAAACTCTCCCCAGCTGTTCCGTATATCGTATTGCTGGAACGGCAACGCTAATGGCTGTCCTTGCTGGCTGGCTGTCGGTTGTTCCCATTGACTGTCCAACTTGGCTTGCTCGGCTATCTTAGCCGGCACAAGGTTCAAGCAGTTAGACCTGGGTCGGTGCCTCAACGAGCGAAGTCGCGAGGACGACGGGGGTCTGCTTCAACTGTCTGCATCCAGGACACAGCGCTGCCGGATGCCCATCCGAAAGTTCCTGCCGCCACTGCAATGGTAGACACCACTCGCTGATCTGCAGGAGGCAGGTGGCAGCCCGACAGCGTCGGCCAGCCCGCCGAGAAGCAGAACGTGCCCCAGTCCGACGAGAAGCACAACGCCAACCAGCCCCACAAGAAGCGGAACCTCAGCCAGACCAACAAGAAGCAGAACGCGCACAGACCCCGCCTGGTCGTTATGTGTTCACCAAGGGACGTTGGGAGTTTATTCCGGAGCAGTGTCCCCCCTCAACTATTGATTGACTCGCTCAAGCGAATACTACCGTACTGCTAGCTACGGCGCTCGGCTACGCGAAACAAACCGGATGAGCTCGTTCGGAACTTCTGGAAGTTGAGGAGGTACCCACAGACGACTCAAGAGAGGGCGAGTGCCACCGGCACTACTCACAGACGCACTCCCGCACATCGGAAGGCAGATACATGGTCCAAATCCCCTTCAGACACGACACTAGGTGCCTCCTACTGAGCTGCACTGCGACAATTCTACTGTCTGGAGCAGCGTCTCCAGAACAACCCAGATCTCAGAGAGAAGTACATGCGCGAATATGAAGAGCTTGGACACATGGAACAGGTTGCTCAACATGGCGACCATCCCCACTGTTACTACATTCCACATCATGCGGTAACTAGCAAATTCCGCATGGTCTTCAACGCATCTGCACAGACCACTACTGGAGTCTCACTCAATGACATCCAGCTGGTGGGTCCTACTATCCAAGATTCACTCACCAACATCATCCTGCGGTTCCGGCGCTACCTGGTTGCGCTGACCGCTGACGTGGAGAAGATGTTCCGCCAGGTCTTGGTGGCGCATAAACATCGAGACTACCAACGGATTCTCTATCGAGAATCACTGTCAGACGAGCTGACCGTCTTCCGGTTGACGACAGTTACCTACGGTATGGCATCGAGTCCATACACTTCTGTGCGATCCATGCTGCAGTGCGCACAGGACAATCAACATCTGATCCCAGATACAGCACGCGCCCGAGCGGCCCGAGAGACGATTGAGAAGACCTTTTACGTGGACGACCTCCTCACCGGCTGCAACAGCATTTCCGAAGCAGTCGGTCTGGCTGCCGATGTCAACACTGTCCTCATGGCGGGACACTTCAAATTGCGGAAATGGAACTCCAGCAGCGCACAGGTAATTTCCATGGTGACTTACGAGAATTCCTCTTCTCCCCTTTCCACAGAGCGGCACTTGGCTTACGTTGGCAGCTGCTAACGAGCTCTTCTTCTTGGTGGAAATGGAACCACTGGGGCCCTCCCCTACAAAGAGGTGGCGCATCTTTTTGATCCTACTGGGCTCATTGCGCCGGTCATTATTACAGGAAAGATATTTATCCAAACGCTGTGGTCCGCAGGCATCACTTGGGATGCCTCACTTCCCCCAGAGTTTCACCACCACATTGGAGAATGTTCGCACAGCTCTAGGCCTGCAGACTGCACCCTAATACCTCTGGTCGGACTCTAGCATTGTTTTGTGTTGGCTGCGAAAGAAACCGACCACTCTCAAGCCCTACGTCGCAAACCGAGTGCGACAGATCCAGGAGTTGACGTCCCCAGCACGTTGGCATCACGTCCGATCTGCGCAGAATCCAGCTTATTGCGCTAGCCGAGGCCTTGGTGCCTCAGGACTCCTTCAGCACTCACTGTGGTGTCAAGGGCCGAGTTGGCTGGCAAGCGGACCGCTTCCCGTCGGCCCACCCGGGCAGCTGCACGCCGAGGATCTGGCCCAAGTGTCAGAAAAACTTAAGCCTTGCTTCTTCTCTGGCAAGGTCATCACCAAGATGGAACTGACAACACGACACCGAGATGGGGTCATCATCCCGTTGACCGAGCGGTTCAGCAACCTACACCAGTTGCTCCGTACCGTTGCCTATATGCTTCGTTGGCGGAGCACTTATCGTCACCTACTGAAGCGGTCAGTCGTCGGAGCGGATGAGCTCGACCACGCCTTGGAGCGACTGATCATCATGGAGCAAGCAGCCACTTTCTCTCAAGAGGTGCACCAGTTGCGCAACCGTGCACCGCCGTCAAGTAACAGCCCGTTACTTTCCCTCAACCCATACTTGGACACTCGAGGAGTCCTACGAGTCGGAGGTCGACTCACCCATGCTTCCCTACCGGATCCTATTGTCTTGCCAAAATCTGGCGCCCTGGTTTGGCTATTGGTTCACCAGGCACATGACGTCACCCATCACAATCAACAGGCCCTGGCACATGCAGAGACGAGATGGCACTTCATCACCCCAGCGGCTCCTCATCAACGTGGATTATGGGAGGCCGCCGTAAAATCTGCCAAACATCATTGGTTCGTTTTGTGGGTGCCCAGTCTCTATGGTACCACCAGCTTCACACCCTGGCAACACGCATCGAGGCGTGTCTCAACTCACGTCCGCTGGTCCCACTCCACGACGACCCAGAGGACAAACTGGCGGTCACCCCGGGCGATTTCCTCATCGGTGCCCCCCTCATCGCGGTACCCAAACCTCACATTGGCGGCATCCCACTTAATCGACTGAAGCAGTATCAGTGGATACGTAAGCTCCACCAGGACTTCTGTCAGCGCTGGAGCGAGGAGTACTTGGTCACCCTCCAGACCCGGAGCAAATGGGAACGACGAGGACAGTGAGTGATTTCATTCGACATGGCCGATTTAAATCGACGCTCTTCCGCATGCACCGCCATCAAGCGGGTGCACGACCGCATCGTCAGCATGGACGTGACGGATTTGGATGAGGTCCAAATCCGCTTAGAACAGCGTGCGATAAAATCACATTACGCACGCTTCCTGGTGGCACACACGGCATTGGTGAGCAATGCAACACCGGAGGGCCTTCAGGCTCACGATGATCTGCTGGCAGTCGTGGACGAGCAGTTCAACAACACGTTGGTGGTCTTGGGCAGACGCCAAAACGCTCTTCAAGATATGGCGAAAGTTACGCCGGTTCCTCCACCACAGCATCACAGCAAAACCACGCCAAAGGTGGAGATGAAACTGGAGTCGGTGCAAAAACCGACATTCGATGGCCATCTACACAATTGGCTAGCATTCAAGGACGCAATTGAGAACCTAGTTCACCACACGGATCTGGCGCCAGCCTATAAACTACAGAAGCTTCGTGCCGCGGTTCTGCCTGGCAGCGTAGGCCTGGTTGGCAACATCTACTCCGGCGGCAACGAAGAGCTCTGCAGTGAGCTCAAGGAGAGGTTCGACAACCCACGCCTGTTGTGCCTACTTAATCTGCAGGCAGCCCAGGACGAATGCTCGAGAGCCCTGCTACGGATAGTGGACACCGTGCAAGAATCAATCCACCCAGACGACAAACTGGCGCTCACCCCGGGCGATTTCCTCATCGGTGCCCCCCTCATCGCGGTACCCGAACCTCACATTGGCGGCATCCACCTTAAAGGTCTAAATCCGCTTAGAACAGCGTGCGATAGAAGCACATTAAGCACGCTTCCTGGTGGCACACACGGCTTTATTTATTTTATTTATTTATTTATTTATTTATTTAACCATTCATTCTTTGTGCATTTAAGAGTCAATCTTTTTGTTATACACAAGTTATTTTACAATGTATCGTTTAACCATTTGAAAATTAATCATTACATTATACTTAAAGCTAAATTAAAAAACTAAAAAAATTAAAAAAAAAAGAAAATAAAAAATTAATAAAACCATGAAAGTGTGGAGAAATAAGAAATTACAAAAAAAAAAAAAATAAGATAACAATAAGAATTTAAGTTAAGATTAAATTATGAAAATAGGAAAAAAAAAAAATAAAAAGATAAAGAGAAGATTTAGGAGTTCAAAAGAAAACGTCAGTGACCCTCGGCATAAAACTGAAAAACTTTTAACTTAAAGGTGTTCGTGTTTCTTGTTTGTCTAATATTAGGGGGTAGAAGATTCCAAAGTTTAGATGAATAAACGAAGAACTGACGAGAGGTGACCAGATATTTATGTCTCGGTGTTATTAATTGCTGCGTTCTCTGACTTCTGGCAAAGTTGAATTTTTCAAATAGATATTTAGGCTCTTTAGTGGTAATTATTTTATTTAATGTTGCAATAGTTTTATACTTAAATAAACTCATTAAAGAAGAACCAGCAATCTGCTTGGAAAACTCTGAAATATGCACGTGTCGGCTAACATTGAAGATATATCTTGCACAACTGTTATAAGCAACAGTGATACGTCTCATTGAGCCACTATCAATGCATGAAAAAATCTCACATCCATATAGCATAATAGGTAAAATGAATGATTTCACAAGCTTCAGTTTAACGTGCTGCGGAAGATATTTTGCAGTGGGACTTAGGCCGCGAAGAGCACCGTAAACTTTTGACACTATTTTATTAATGTGGACATTCCAGCTGAAGGTTTCACTAAAGTAAATTCCTAGATTTTTAAAATTTGATACAGTTTCCACTGGTAAGCCATTAAGATACAGCATTGGATAATTTTCTTTGGTTTTACTTCTATTAATTATTAGCGCCTTAGTTTTTCTCGGATTGAGGCTAAGCTTATTTTCTTCCGACCAAAGAAGTACTTGACTTAGTACATGATTAATTTTGCTAAAGGCAAGAGTTTTGTGACTATTAGGAAAGAGAGTATATAGCTGCACATCATCCGCGTATATGTGATACTTAGACGTTATGTGGCCTCCTATGTCGTTTATGAAACATGTGAATAATAGCGGACCAAGTATAGAACCTTGTGGTACACCCAACGGAACTTTTAGTTTAGATGAACATTCATTATTGTTAATAACATATTGCGACCGATTAAAGAGATATGATGATAGAAGGTTACATAAAGAATTTCCAAAAATAAATTTTTCTTTAAGTTTCTTGACTAATAAGCAATGATTGACAGAGTCGAAAGCCTTGGAAAAGTCAAGAAAAACAATTAGTCCTGACATGTCACTATCCAAACCAGCACGTATATCGTCACAAACCTTTAGGAGAGCCGTAGTGCAACTGTGTTTCTCCCGAAAACCAGACTGGTATTCAGTAAGTAGCTTTTTACTATTAAGAAAATTTTTTATTTGGTTGCTTACAATCGCTTCAAAGACTTTGCTTAAAAATGGTAGTATTGCTATAGGACGATATTCTGTTCCATTGGATGTTGACACTTTAGGTAAAGGTATAACTTTTGCGGTCTTCCAGCCTTCGGGAAAAGTTGAGGTTGTAATAATGGTATTGAATATATGTGTGATATGATGTAGTATGGCGGGAAGAAGGACTTTGACGAAATCAGGATGGATATTGTCGGAACCAACCGCTTTTGATTTTATTTTTAATATTGATAGACCTACATATATTTCATCTAAGCCTGAAAGTGAAAGCGATCCTGTGAGGTCAGTTCTAATTTCCGATTCATTAAATGAACTTGTTGTTAATGAGGGAGGTTGAATAAACTTGGCATTCAATTCATTTAGGTTCACATCGATTGGCACAGACTGTTTACCTAGTCCAACTTGACGAACATTTTTCCAAAACTTGGAACTAGAATCGCAGGTCGAAAATTTATTCTGATAGAAAGTCTGCTTGTTTCTACGAATAAGAGATGTCACAGCATTGCGTGTTAATTTAAATTCATTGTGAATTGCAGAACACCTGTATCTTCTCCATCTTGCATATAAAATATCACGCTGTTTGATGAGATCGATTACTTCTTGTGTAAACCAAGGTAAAGTTCTCCTTTTAGATTGACTTATCCTAACAGGCACATGTTTATTGAAAAGATACAGAATATTTTCATTAAAGATTTCTATTTGCTTGCTGACATCACTTGTTGTATAAATAGGTAACCAATTTAAATTTTGACAATCATAAAATAAGTGATCCAAGCAGATATTTTTATAAATATATTGGATCTTACATTGTTCTTCCATATTTGGCAGATATACATGTAAGTTTAAGAACAGCATATCGTGATGAGAGAAAGCAGGCGCTAACAGCTGGTCGTAGTGCGTTATTAAATTATGATCTGATATGAAAATAAGGTCCAGCAGTGAAGGAATTTTATTAGGCATGAAGTGAGTTGGGCGACTATAGTTCGCAAAACATAACTTGAACGACTCAACCATATCTAAAAAGGGTTTGTTCCTGTTATCCAATATGTTTATGTTTAAATCTCCACAAATTACAATGTCCGTATGCAATAGAACTAAGTCCTCAAGTAGATCCCGTATTAAAGTATAGTTTACCACATTAGGAGCCATATATATAGAACCAACTAATAGCTTTTTATGACCAAAATTTACCTCTAGGAAAATGTACTCAATTAGATCTTCTGCAGAAGACATTTTGACAATATGAAAACTGTAGCGATTTTTTATATAGATGGCAACACCTCCACCTATTTTGTTTTGCCTATCTGCCCGAATAAGTCTAAAATTATGCAACCTGAACATATCTGTACATATTTCAGGTTTTAACCAAGTTTCCGAAAGACATAGAATATCCACCATGCTATCGTCAAAAATTTGCCGCAAATCATCAATTTTGTTTTTGATGCTTTGTGAATTTAGGTGACATAAGTTAATACCATCTTTATGTTTGCAGAGAATGTTAAGCAATGTTCTTGAATCATCCAAGTTACTTCCACCCCTTGAGCGAGAATTACCATTCATTTCTGTAAAAAAGTAATAAATTAAGAAACACACCTACGAAAATTATTACGTGCGAAACAAATGCCAAGAATAGTGACGTAAATCTTTTGAAATTAATATAATATGTTAGAGACTGATAGTAAAAGATAAGAGAAATAATAAAAGAAGAAAAGAGAAATAATGAGTAAACTGAGTGCATACTATTGTACGTTTGCTGCATAAAGTTAAACTTCTTCACTGTTATCATCAGCACTATTTAAATTTCTCGCCGTAATGAATTCGTCCAAAATTCCATAATCGTCAACATTGATGGCTTTGGTGAGCGATGCAACACCGGAGGGCCTTCAGGCTCACGATGATCTGCTGGCAGTCGTGGACGAGCAGTTCAACAACACGTTGGTGGTCTTGGGCAGACGCCAAAACGCCCTTCAAGATATGGCGAAAGTTGCGCCGGTTCCTCCACCACAGCATCACAGCACAACCACGCCAAAGGTGGAGATGAAACTGGAGTCGGTGCAAATACCGACATTCGATGGCCATCTACACAATTGGCTAGCATTCAAGGACGCATTTGAGAACTGTGACGATGGACGTTTTGAGTGATTGAGTCACTCATGCAAGTTGAGTCACTCATGCAAGTTGAGCTACCATGCAGTGTTGTTAGCGGGGTTTTTTTTTTTTTTTTTTTTTTTTTACACTAAAAAAACGTTGTAGAAAGGAAGGAATAGAGAAGTTGTCGGGGTTTTTCCTATTGAATTTTAAGGTACATAAAAATAAATAAAATAATTACTTAATCAATAAATATAAATAATTTATGATTAAAAAAAAAATGCGCAGCAGTATAAAATACGAGTATATGATTGTATGAACTATATGTTTTCTATATTACATATAAATATTCTGTACTTAGGTTTTCTCTCTGTGTATTTTAATAAAATTTTCTCTCTGAGTACTTAATATATTCTATAACTATTATGATTTGTTATATTAGTATTGAGATTATTGAGATTATATGGACATATAATATTGATATGCACAGATTGGAGTGAGAGGAGTGGGTACCAAGTCTTCAACGTGAGTGGTCGCAAAGTTTTTTTTTGGCTGTCGCCTGTGCTGGATTGCGTCGCGTCGTCGCTAGACTGTTGACGCATTTGGTGGATTGCATTGCCATACGCGGTTCTGTTAGTTCAATTTCGATTGTGGTGGTATTTCAAGTGCATATATTATATATACCAAGTTGTAACGTTGACAATCTGAATTATGTTAGACGTTAGGCCATCAAAAGGCAACGACTTGAAGAGTGTCTAATTACTATTAAGAACAAAAACAAATATCGTCCGTAGCTAATTAAATAATTTGCATTTATTAGAAAAATTCCACAGCCGGCCGCTGAGTGTTTGCTGTTTGAGAAGTACGCTGTCTCGTCTTCAGACCGATCATTTTATGCCCGTTATCATTTAAATTGGCAATATTCGTGAGTCTAGAAATAGACGTAAAAGAAATCGAAGTGGCCGAGTTTTCTCTGCGTGTGTTTGGGTAGTGATTGGTTGCTGTGATTATCGTCATCGTCGCCGCCGCTGGAACCGTCTTCTTTAAATTGTTCAATTTGTTGTTGTTGTTGTGGTGGGTAAACTATCACAGTGCTTAGTGCATCGCTCATCGTCGTCGTCGCGCAGGAAAAATTATCATTAAAAAAGTATATAAAGATACATAAGACATTGTTATGTATATAAATCCATAAGATTTTGCTTTCAACGCATCATCGAATTTCATCGAAGCCATCAGTATTCCAGCATATGTGGGCTAAACAGGTCTCTATAACCGAAATCTGCATGAAACCTTCGAAGCTAAACAAAAATAGTGTTATTCCTAGTGGAAGTGTTCGCATTGCCGTAATAATACTTCTCTGGCCTTAACAACGAGTAGCGGTGTGCGGGTCGTCGAATTCGGTGGCTATATTAGCGGTGGTGTTAGAGTGTACCAGTGGGTGTTCCCGATTGTTGGTTTGAGTGGTTGTGAGGAGAGATCTTTGGAGATCCGTTTAACAGAATTACAGTTGGCAAAACCACTGCGTAGTGAACGAAAGGCAGCTTTGAATAGCTGAACAGAAACTTCGATATTTCAAGTTGGTGAGAGTATGTACGGAGTATGCTCATTCAACTCGCTGTTTGTGTGTGTTAGCAGATAATGGAAACCTCATCGACCGACGCAGCATCACCATAAGAAAAAAAAAAACCCAACGCTTCAACGGCATCATTAGCGGCGCCGCATAAGGTTTTTTTTTATTTTATTATTTTTTTTTATTTATATATTTACAGATTATTTATACGTATATACTTATATTATATATATATATATAGGCAGTTTTTTTTAATACTCATAATATTAATACCTTTATTTTTATTAGAAATAATTCTATTTTTTTTCTGTTTTTTTTTCGCTTAATAAAGCATAACTTGTATGAAGTCACTTTGCATTATTTTCTTTTTCCTTCCTGCCCCTACAATGGGAGTCTAAAGGGTTTGATATTGTGGTGTTGGTGACCCAGTTCCCCGGATGACGAGTACATGTTCGCGTTAGTTGCTGCCCGTTAGTTGAACATCCCCTTTATCCCCGTCCTTTCCTCTTCCTGCGGTCTAAAACAGGCCTTGTGCAAGTTCTTAAACCCCGCCCGTATGCCTGAGTGCTTAGCCGGAGCATTTGACCGCCTGAACCTCTGCACATCGCAATCTGCTAACGCCACCATTTTAAATGGTGGTCGTTACAGTGGCGCCCAACCTGATTACGGTTTAGTATTCGAAGTATATCCAAATATATATGTCGATTTAGTTTCAATGCCAGTTGATTTCAAGTTGATTTCTATGCATATTCCTTGTTAACTTTTAATTGAGTCTCAGTTGTTTTCCGAATATTTTCGTTTGACTTACAAATGTGACTTGGTTGATTTTGAGATGATTTTCAGTTGATTCTTGGAGATTCTTCTTGGTGACTGTCGATTGAGTCTCGGTTGATATCCGGATATTTTCGTTTGATTTATAATCAAGTCTCAGTTGATTTCTTATGGACTTCTGAACAATTTTTGTTGGTTTCAGCTGAACATAAATTGTCTGTTTATTTTTTTTGCTATATTTCCCCATTCATATCTCCCTTTGGTAATGTTAACGATCGGCTTAAGCAGGACTTGACCAACATTCGGACTCTTGGCTAAATGTAAGCGCGGTGGTTCCTTTGAATTACTAATTCGGGTTTTGCTTTCTGTTGATCGTTAGCATTTTGCATTACTGGTTTGT
The DNA here is from genome assembly GCA_947095585.1 of Nephrocerus scutellatus. Taxonomy (NCBI): domain Eukaryota; kingdom Metazoa; phylum Arthropoda; class Insecta; order Diptera; family Pipunculidae; genus Nephrocerus; species Nephrocerus scutellatus. The sequence continues at coordinate 53,514,804 of OX352762.1, read as the reverse complement.
TTACGTATCTTATCCCCTCCATTATGGGTTTGAATAGATATCGTCATTGATTATCAGCTAAATGTAGTTTTATTGAGTATTGTTCCTAATCGTTCAACATAATTAACGTCGGCACAGGCATGTCTTCTAAATCTGGGGTCCCGCCTCATCCGCACCACATACCAAATTATCTACAATATTAGTTTTTTTTAACTTTTGCTCGTTATAGAGTGCTAATCGTAACCGGAAAATTTGTTATTGGAAACAGTTTTGACACCTTTAGGTGTGGAACTAAGAAGTATAATTTACAAAACAACAAGTTTATATTTAACGAATTTTTTTTTTGTTGAAAAGAAAAATTTTCATCAGGTTCTTGTAATTGAACAATTGCATGGGTGTCTTAGTCTCTCAGGTGTGACACGCGTTACCAATCATAGCTGACTTAATTTTTTTTTAATCTTTCGGGAGTAGTCCTTTACAAAATACCAAGATGAATCCGGACCATTTGTCTAACGATGAGTTTGAATTGGAATGTCTGGTCCGCAACATTTCTGGTGATCCATTAACTAAACTTAATGAGCTCATAAAGCGATTAGAAAACGAGAAGGAGCATCCGGTGTTAGCACCAAATAGACCTCCACATCCTGCCCAGAAAAACCCTAGGGGTGAAGTCAGTAAGATTTCGTGGAAATTTCGTTCCATCTACGCTGAAATTCAAAATTTATTAGTCTTGCGTAGCGATAAGGCAAATATACAGTTTGATATATTTCATTCACGCTTGTTACATATTCACGGGCGGTTGCAAAGGATTAGGTATTCAAAGGCAGTGGAAACTGTGGTCGCTGAACTCAACGACAAATGTGATCAAATGATTGAATTTATCACTAATGTCAATCAGGAAAACAAGGATTTAAATGAGTCTATCACTCAGTTTAAGTCTTTGGATATTGGTACTGAAGGGCATACTCATTCTGGTGACGGCATTGAACAGGACGACAGGGAAGGGTCCGACATTTCTGATACAGATCAGACAGACCAGTCACAAGTACGACAATTAGAGCATCACACTAGCTCTCCTAATTATAGCAATGAGCCTATAATGCCTAATAACTTGAATGGTGCAGTTCAGGGAGCCTCTTCAGAGATAGTAGATCCTGTTGTAACGAGTTCAAAGACTGTTCCGGCAATGGTAAAACAACAAAGCGTAAACCAGACCCAATATAATTTGTTGTTCCCACCGGTGGGGAGGTCGTTGTCAAATAATAAACAGTCTGGCAACTGTTCAGTGCTGAATCCAGATCAGTTGTACCATCCACCAATCTTTAATCCTCTTCAGCGTGACCCAACAAAATGGCCCATATCATTTGACGGTTCATTGACGGGCACGCCGGTAAAAAAATGTATTCGCATGTTGGAGCACCAAGCGTTGACTAACCGAATTCATTTGCAGCAAATTGCTAATGACATGAGTTACTTCCTCCGTGGCATCGCAGCAGACTGGTATTGGGATTTCATCCAACGGTATGGTAACGTTGAATGGGCATTTTTGAAAAATGAGCTGACAAAAAGGTTTGCTGATAGACGAACCGATTTGGAAATACGACGTGTTATAGAATCGAAGAAACAGCGACCGAATGAAAAGTTTATCGAGTTCTATAATTCAGTTCTATCAACGTCCCTGCAAATGGAAACTCCTATGCCAGACTCGGAACTCATTTTCATTCTTACCCAAAATACTTGGATACTTGGGCTCGTAATCGAATTTTACCAGAAATGGCCGTTGAGTCTCGAAAATATGCGCATGAACTCCAAGTTTTATCGGATCCGAAGTTTACTGACGTTAACTACAATACTAATTATCCTAGGTTTCAACCAGTTAACACAACAGCGAGTTACGTTTCAGACCAGGGTCATTCTAATGTTAATCCAATAGAGTCTCATGATCACTCGGGTTTCTATCTCAACTCTAATAGAATAAATTATCAGGACCCATATGGTTCAGGAAAAGATATGCCGCTGCATCACAGCCAGGCAGTTCGATCAGCATCACCCTTTTCGAGTACTTCCCAATCGAAGGTGAACCATTGTTGGATTTGTCTCCAATCAGGTCACTACTTTAAAGACTGCAACCATCGTATACTACATACGTTTTGTTTCGGTTGTGGTGCTCCTGAAGTTCTAAAGAAATCGTGTACCCATTGCTGCCTAGTTAAGGGAAACTTGAAGGAGGGGGTAAGCGCAAGCAATGCAATGCGGAAGCTTATCTCCAACCATCAAGCACAACGAACAGACAACAGACATCGTTCGAACCAAAACAGGAACGGAAGGTTTCCTTCAAACCCGAAATAAATATTACTAAAAGTAATAGCTCCTTAAAATATACGATATCCAAAACTATCTATCCAAAAGTTACTAACAGGGGAGAACGTAATTTACGTTCCATTCGTTATTTCCAACGCAGGAAAGAGCTTAAATCTCAAATTTCTGAATCATTGTTAACTGATTCATCCGATGATCGTCCCTATGCTGAAGTGGAAATTTTAGGCAAAAGAGTTTTTGGGTTATTAGTGGTGCCAACGTTTCTATTTTGGGTAAAAATTGCGAAGAGTTTTTAAAGAATCTGACCGTTAATTTCCGGCATTTTCCGTGCACGATTAGAACAGCAAACGGCCACTCTGAACAAATCATAGGCCACATACAAGTACCTGTGATGTTCGCGGGCCAAACTACTTTTGTTACCTTGCATTTAGCGCCGAATCTTAAACAGTCATTGTACCTTGGTATTGACTTTTGATTCTTGATTCGGCTAATTTCGTCTTGTCTACTCCCTCCCGAATTTGTTCTTCCCTTACTATATCAAATACCACCAACATCGACGTTGATTCTCATTTACATAAGCTAACTCCGTCTCAGCAGGAACAGTTAGAGATAGTCAAGCAACGTTTTCCGTCGTCAGTTATCCTTGGATTAGGGCGAACACAATTATTAAAACACGTTATTGACGTGGGCGATGCTAAACCTATCAAACAACGGTTTTATGCTGTGTCCCCGGCTGTTGAAGTTGAGATTTGGAAGGAGCTTGATCGAATGCTCTCACTAGGGGTCATTGAGGAAAGTGCAAGTTCATGGAGTTCACCAATCACAAAGGTACGCAAATCGGATGGTAGAGTTCGACTGTGCTTGGATGCAAGGGAGGTGAATGCGGTTACGGTGAAGGATGCTTACCCTTTGCCTCTCATAGACGGTTTGCTAGGACGTCTTAATAAGACCCGATTTATATCAGATCTGGATTTGAAGGACGCCTTTTGGCAGATTCCGTTGGATGAGGGGTCAAGGGATAAGACAGCTTTCACAGTTCCGGGACGCCCATTATACCAATTCACCGTTATGCCTTTCGGTCTTAGCAACGCGCCACAGACAATGTGTCGGTTAATACATCGAGTGATTCCTCACGAGTTGCACACACAAGTTTTCGTTTATCTCGATGATCTCCTGATAGCCGCTGAGACATTCGAAGAACACCTCGAGTTGTTGAGTAAGGTGGCTGACTTATTGAAGAGAGCGGGTCTTACCATAAATATAGAGAAGAGCAAATTTCTCCTTAAAGAGATTCGTTATTTGGGTTACATCGTCGGAGATGGTGTACTAAAATTGGATGATTCCAAAATATCCGCAATAACCTCTTACCCTGTCCCTAAGTCCGTTCGTCAATTACGAAGGTTTCTGGGCATGGCTGGTTGGTACAGACGTTTTATCCGAAGTTACGCAGATTTGACAACGCCTCTTACCAATCTTCTAAAGAAGAACCGTAAGTTTGAATGGAATGACAAGGCCCAGGAATCATTCGAGAAGTTGAAGTTATCCCTTACCTCAGCCCCCGTCCTGTGTAATCCCGATTGGACCCAGCCATTTTTCATTCAGTGCGACGCCTCCATGACTGGTATAGGTGCTGTGTTGTTTCAACGATCTGTCAGTGGCGATGAACGCCCCATCGCTTTTGTCTCCCAGGAAACTTAACGCAGCGCAGCGAAATTATAGCGTTACAGAGCTGGAGTGTTATGCGGCTGTACTAAGTGTCGTGAAATTTCGGCAATACGTGGAGGGTTATTCTTTTACAATCATTACCGACCACGCGAGCTTGAAATGGTTAATGGGACAGAAGGCGCTTTCTGGACGGCTCGCGCGGTGGAGTCTCAAACTTCAGGGTTTCAACTTCTCGATTGAATACCGCAAGGGAAAAGACAATGTCGTAGCAGATGCCCTCTCAAGGCGAGTTGAGGTATTGTCCTTGAATGTTGGCGAGGAGGTTATATTCAAGACCCTGAATACCTCACCCAAAAGGAACTTATTCAGTCAAAAGGCGAGATTAAGTCAAATCTTAAAATAGTTAACGATAAGATCTTGATTCGGAAGACACCGGAATCCGATCTATTTTCCGATATCCCTTCTTGGAAAGTTTATGTCCCAAGACCACTTATCCCAATTCTACTTGAAAGAATTCACTCTCCGCCCAAAGCTTCACATTTGGGAATCCGTAAAAATTTAGAAGTTTTACGCCGGTACTATCATTGGCCTAAAATGGCTGTACACGTCCATAAATTCATAATGAATTGTTCGATATGCAAGGCTAGCAAACCAGCAAATATCATAACTCGCCCACCGATGGGAAAATACATTGAAGTCAGTAGAGCTTTTCAACACTTATACATAGACTTTATGGGTCCTTATCCACGTTCAAAACAAGGTAATACCTATCTTTTTGTTGTTTTAGACCAATTTAGTCGCTTTGTTCTGCTCGAACCGATGCGGGATGCTACTACTATATATAAATGTAATTAAATTTTTAGAAAATCGAGTTATTAACGTTTATTCGGTCCCTGAGCGAATCTTGAGTGACAATGGTAAACAATTTACTTCCAAATTATTTCGTGATTTTCTGAGCAAACATGGCATCAAGCACATGTTGACTCCGAAGTACTCGCCGCAAGCGAACGCCTCGGAACGCGTGCACAGAAGCATCTTGCCCGCCATCAGATCATACATTCAGGAAGATCACACAACATGGGATGCGCATGTTCACGCCATTGCATCTGCGTTGCGGAATGTTACCCATGCAAGTACCGATCGTTCGCCTTACTTTATGGTTTTTGGTCAGCATTACATTTCGGATGGATCTCATTATGGGTTACTGCGCGAGTTAAATAGTTTAGACGATAGAGAGATTCACCTTTGTAATTCCGATAAGCTGACTTTAGCGCAAAAGACAGTACTTGAAAATCTTCGAAAAGCTAATAAAAACCATTCAGATAGGTACAACTTACGCAGTCGTCCCCGTAAGTTTTACACAGGGCAGCAGGTGTTTATGAAAAACTTTTGTCAGAGTTCAGCCATCCAGAGGTTTTCTGCAAAACTTGCACCAAAATTTAAAATGGCATTCATTAAAGAACCAGTAGGAAATGTTGCGTTCAAACTGGTAGACAAGGACGGCACTCATATTGGTACATATCATATAAAGGATATTAAAACTTAATTAGCATGGTCTACGCTATATCGGCAGTTTCTTTGGGGCAACCTCAGTACTCATCTGAAAATAAACGAATTTTAAACACTCTTCATATATTAATAATGCCCGGCGTAGAGACATTTCTCATGGGATCGTAGGACAGCCCCACGATTTGTGACGATGGACGTTCTGAGTGATTGAGTCACTCATGCAAGTTGAGCTACCACGCAGTGTTGTTAGCGGGGTTTTTTTTTTTTTTTTTACAATAAGATCGTTGTGGAAAGGAAGGAATAGAGAAGTTGTCGGGGTTTGTCCTATTGAATTTTAAGGTAAATAAAAATAAATAAAATAATTACTTAATCAATAAATATAAATAATTTATGATTAAAAAAAAAATTCGCAGCAGTATAAAATACGAGTATATGATTGTATGAACTATATGTTTTCTATATTACATATAAATATTCTGTACTTAGGTTTTCTCTCTGTGTATATATATTCTATAACTATTATGATTTGTTATATTAGTATTGAGATTATTGAGATTATATGGACATATAATATTGATATGCACAGATTGGAGTGAGAGGAGTGGGTACCAAGTCTTCAACGTGAGTGGTCGCATGTTATGTTAGACGTTAGGCCATCAAAAGGCACCGACTTGAAGAGTGTCATATTTCTATTAAGAACAAAAACAAATATCGTCCGTGGCTAATTAAATAATTTGCATTTATTAGAAAAATTCCACAGCCGGCCGCTGAGTGTTTGCTGTTTGAGAAGTACGCTGTCTCGTCTTCAGACCGATCATTTTATGCCCGTTATAATTTAAATTGGCAATATTCGTGAGTCTAGAAATAGACGTAAAAGAAATCGAAGTGGCCGAGTTTTCTCTGCGTGTGTTTGGGTAGTGATTGGTTGCTGTGATTATCGTCATCGTCGCCGCCGCTGGAACCGTCTTCTTTAAATTGTTCAATTTGTTGTTGTTGTTGTGGTGGGTAAACTATCACAGTGCTTAGTGCATCGCTCATCGTCGTCGTCGCGCAGGAAAAATTATCATTAAAAAAATGTGGGCTAAACAGGTCTCTATAACCGAAATCTGCATGAAACCTTCGAAGCTAAACAAAAATAGTGTTATTCCTAGTGGAAGTGTTCGCATTGCCGTAATAATACTTCTCTGGCCTTAACAACGAGTAGCGGTGTGCGGGTCGTCGAATTCGGTGGCTATATTAGCGGTGGTGTTAGACTGTACCAGTGGGTGTTCCCGATTGTTGGTTTGAGTGGTTGTGAGGAGAGATCTTTGGAGATCCGTTTAACAGAATTACAGTTGGCAAAACCACTGCGTAGTGAACAAAAGGCAGCTTTGAATAGCTGAACAGAAACTTCGATATTTCAAGTTGGTGAGAGTATGTACGGAGTATGCTCATTCAACTCGCTGTTTGTGTGTGTTAGCAGATAATGGAAACCTCATCGACCGACGCAGCATCACCATAAGAAAAAAAAACCCAACGCTTCAACGGCATCATTAGCGGCGCCGCATAAGGTTTTTTTTTACTGAATTATTTTTTTTTATTTTTATATTTACAGATTATTTATACGTATATACTTATATTATATATATATATAGGCAGTTTTTTTTAATACTCATAATATTAATACATTTTTTTGTATTAGAAATAATTCTATTTTTTTTTCTGTTTTTTTTTTCGCTAAATAAAGCATAACTTGTATGAAGTCCCTTTGCATTATTTTCTTTTTCCTTCCTGCCCCTACAATTGGAGTCTAAAGGGTTTGATATTTTGGTGTGGGTGACCCAGTTCCCCGAATGACGAGTACATGTTCGCGTTAGTTGCTGCCCGTTAGTTGAACATCCCCTTTATCACCGTCCTTTCCTCATCCTGCGGTCTAAAACAGGCCTTGTGCAAGTTCTTAAACCCCGCCCGTATCCCTGAGTGCTTAGCCGGAGCATTTGACCGCCTGAACCTCTGCACATCGCAATCTGCTAACGCCACCATTTTAAATGGTGGTCGTTACAGTGGCGCCCAACCTGATTACGGTTTAGTATTCGAAGTATATCCAAATATATATGTCGATTTAGTTTCAATGCCAGTTGATTTCAAGTTGATTTCTAGGCATATTCCTTGTTAACTTTTAATTGAGTCTCAGTTGTTTTCCGAATATTTTCGTTTGACTTACAAATGTGACTTGGTTGATTTTGAGATGATTTTCAGTTGATTCTTGGAGATTCTTCTTGGTGACTGTCGATTGAGTCTCGGTTGATATCCGGATATTTTCGTTTGATTTATAATCAAGTCTCAGTTGATTTCTTATGGACTTCTGAACAATTTTTGTTGGTTTCAGCTGAACATAAATTGTCTGTTTATTTTTTTTTGCTATATTTCCCCATTCATATCTCCCTTTGGTAATGTTAACGATCGGCTTAAGCAGGACTTGACCAACATTCGGACTCTTGGCTAAATGTTAGCGCGGTGGTTCCTTTGAATTACTAATTCGGGTTTTGCTTTCTGTTGATCGTTAGCATTTTGCATTACTGGTTTGTTTACGTATCTTATCCCCTCCATTATGGGTTTGAATAGATATCGTCATTGATTATCAGCTAAATGTAGTTTTATTGAGTATTGTTCCTAATCGTTCAACATAATTAACGTCGGCACAGGCATGTCTTCTAAATCTGGGGTCCCGCCTCATCCGCACCACATACCAAATTATCTACAATATTAGTTTTTTTTAACTTTTGCTCGTTATAGAGTGCTAATCGTAACCGGAAAATTTGTTATTGGAAACAGTTTTGACACCTTTAGGTGTGGAACTAAGAAGTATAATTTACAAAACAACAAGTTTATATTTAACGAATTTTTTTTTTGTTGAAAAGAAAAATTTTCATCAGGTTCTTGTAATTGAACAATTGCATGGGTGTCTTAGTCTCTCAGGTGTGACACGCGTTACCAATCATAGCTGACTTAATTTTTTTTTAATCTTTCGGGAGTAGTCCTTTACAAAATACCAAGATGAATCCGGACCATTTGTCTAACGATGAGTTTGAATTGGAATGTCTGGTCCGCAACATTTCTGGTGATCCATTAACTAAACTTAATGAGCTCATAAAGCGATTAGAAAACGAGAAGGAGCATCCGGTGTTAGCACCAAATAGACCTCCACATCCTGCCCAGAAAAACCCTAGGGGTGAAGTCAGTAAGATTTCGTGGAAATTTCGTTCCATCTACGCTGAAATTCAAAATTTATTAGTCTTGCGTAGCGATAAGGCAAATATACAGTTTGATATATTTCATTCACGCTTGTTACATATTCACGGGCGGTTGCAAAGGATTAGGTATTCAAAGGCAGTGGAAACTGTGGTCGCTGAACTCAACGACAAATGTGATCAAATGATTGAATTTATCACTAATGTCAATCAGGAAAACAAGGATTTAAATGAGTCTATCACTCAGTTTAAGTCTTTGGATATTGGTACTGAAAGGCATACTCATTCTGGTGACGGCATTGAACAGGACGACAGGGAAGGGTCCGACATTTCTGATACAGATCAGACAGACCAGTCACAAGTACGACAATTAGAGCATCACACTAGCTCTCCTAATTATAGCAATGAGCCTATAATGCCTAATAACTTGAATGGTGCAGTTCAGGGAGCCTCTTCAGAGAGAGTAGATCCTGTTGTAACGAGTTCAAAGACTGTTCCGGCAATGGTAAAACAACCAAGCGTAAACCAGACCCAATATAATTTGTTGTTCCCACCGGTGGGGAGGTCGTTGTCAAATAATAAACAGTCTGGCAACTGTTCAGTGCTGAATCCAGATCAGTTGTACCATCCACCAATCTTTAATCCTCTTCAGCGTGACCCAACAAAATGGCCCATATCATTTGACGGTTCATTGACGGGCACGCCGGTAAAAAAATGTATTCGCATGTTGGAGCACAAAGCGTTGACTAACCGAATTCATTTGCAGCAAATTGCTAATGACATGAGTTACTTCCTCCGTGGCATCGCAGCAGACTGGTATTGGGATTTCATCCAACGGTATGGTAACGTTGAATGGGCATTTTTGAAAAATGAGCTGACAAAAAGGTTTGCTGATAGACGAACCGATTTGGAAATACGACGTGTTATAGAATCGAAGAAACAGCGACCGAATGAAAAGTTTATCGAGTTCTATAATTCAGTTCTATCAACGTCCCTGCAAATGGAAACTCCTATGCCAGACTCGGAACTCATTTTCATTCTTACCCAAAATATGCGACCAGGTCTACAGGACCGACTTGCAGTTACACAGTTCGTAACACTACACGAATTGCTGCGACAATGCATGGCATACGAGGATACTTGGGCTCGTAATCGAATTTTACCAGAAATGGCCGTTGAGTCTCGAAAATATGCGCATGAACTCCAAGTTTTATCGGATCCGAAGTTTACTGACGTTAACTACAATACTAATTATCCTAGGTTTCAACCAGTTAACACAACAGCGAGTTACGTTTCAGACCAGGGTCATTCTAATGTTAATCCAATAGAGTCTCATGATCACTCGGGTTTCTATCCCAACTCTAATAGAATAAATTATCAGGACCCATATGGTTCAGGAAAAGATATGCCGCTGCATCACAGCCAGGCAGTTCGATCAGCATCACCCTTTTCGAGTACTTCCCAGTCGAAGATGAACCATTGTTGGAATTGTCTCCAATCAGGTCACTACTTTAAAGACTGCAACCATCGTATACTACATACGTTTTGTTTCGGTTGTGGTGCTCCTGAAGTTCTAAAGAAATCGTGTACCCATTGCTGCCTAGTTAAGGGAAACTTGAAGGAGGGGGTAAGCGCAAGCAATCCAATGCGGAAGCTTATCTCCAACCATCAAGCACAACGAACAGACAACAGACATCGATCGAACCAAAACAGGAACGGAAGGTTTCCTTCAAACCCGAAATAAATATTACTAAAAGTAATAGCTCCTTAAAATATACGATATCCAAAACTATCTATCCAAAAGTTACTAACAGATGAGAACGTAATTTACGTTCCATTCGTTATTTCCAACGCAGGAAAGAGCTTAAATCTCAAATTTCTGAATCATTGTTAACTGATTCATCCGATGATCGTCCCTATGCTGAAGTGGAAATTTTAGGCAAAAGAGTTTTTGGGTTATTAGACAGTGGTGCCAACGTTTCTATTTTGGGTAAAAATTGCGAAGAGTTTTTAAAGAATCTGACCGTTAATTTCCGGCATTTTCCGTGCACGATTAGAACAGCAAACGGCCACTCTGAACAAATCATAGGCCACATTCAAGTACCTGTGATGTTCGCGGGCCAAACTACTTTTGTTACCTTGCATTTAGCGCCGAATCTTAAACAGTCATTGTACCTTGGTATTGACTTTTGGAAATTATTCCACTTGAAAATTGTTCGTGATTCGGCTAATTTCGTCTTGTCTACTCCCTCCCGAATTTGTTCTTCCCTTACTATATCAAATACCACCAACATCGAAGTTGATTCTCATTTACATAAGCTAACTCCGTCTCAGCAGGAACAGTTAGAGATAGTCAAGCAACGTTTTCCGTCGTCAGTTATCCTTGGATTAGGGCGAACACAATTATTAAAACACGTTATTGACGTGGGCGATGCTAAACCTATCAAACAACGGTTTTATGCTGTGTCCCCGGCTGTTGAAGTTGAGATTTGGAAGGAGCTTGATCGAATGCTCTCACTAGGGGTCATTGAGGAAAGTGCAAGTTCATGGAGTTCACCAATCACAAAGGTACGCAAATCGGATGGTAGAGTTCGACTGTGCTTGGATGCAAGGGAGGTGAATGCGGTTACGGTGAAGGATGCTTACCCTTTGCCTCTCATAGACGGTTTGCTAGGACGTCTTAATAAGACCCGATTTATATCAGGTCTGGATTTGAAGGACGCCTTTTGGCAGATTTCGTTGGGTGAGGGGTCAAGGGATAAGACAGCTTTCACAGTTCCGGGACGCCCATTATACCAATTCACCGTTATGCCTTTCGGTCTTTGCAATGCGCCACAGACAATGTGTCGGTTAATACATCGAGTGATTCCTCACGAGTTGCACACACAAGTTTTCGTTTATCTCGATGATCTCCTGATAGCCGCTGAGACATTCGAAGAACACCTCGAGTTGTTGAGTAAGGTGGCTGACTTATTGAAGAGAGCGGGTCTTACCATAAATATAGAGAAGAGCAAATTTCTCCTTAAAGAGATTCGTTATTTGGGTTACATCGTCGGAGATGGTGTACTAAAATTGGATGATTCCAAAATATCCGCAATAACCTCTTACCCTGTCCCTAAGTCCGTTCGTCAATTACGAAGGTTTCTGGGCATGGCTGGTTGGTACAGACGTTTTATCCGAAGTTACGCAGATTTGACAACGCCTCTTACCAATCTTCTAAAGAACCGTAAGTTTGAATGGAATGACAAGGCCCAGGAATCATTCGAGAAGTTGAAGTTATCCCTTACCTCAGCCCCCGTCCTGTGTAATCCCGATTGGACCCAGCCATTTTTCATTCAGTGCGACGCCTCCATGACTGGTATAGGTGCTGTGTTGTTTCAACGATCTGTCAGTGGCGATGAACGCCCCATCGCTTTTGTCTCCCAGGAAACTTAACGCAGCGCAGCGAAATTATAGCGTTACAGAGCTGGAGTGTTATGCGGCTGTACTAAGTGTCGTGAAATTTCGGCAATACGTGGAGGGTTATTCTTTTACAATCATTACCGACCACGCGAGCTTGAAATGGTTAATGGGACAGAAGGCGCTTTCTGGACGGCTCGCGCGGTGGAGTCTCAAACTTCAGGGTTTCAACTTCTCGATTGAATACCGCAAGGGAAAAAACAATGTCGTAGCAGATGCCCTCTCAAGGCGAGTTGAGGTATTGTCCTTGAATGTTGGCGAGGAGGTTATATTCAAGACCCTGAATACCTCACCCAAAAGGAACTTATTCAGTCAAAAGGCGAGATTAAGTCAAATCTTAAAATAGTTAACGATAAGATCTTGATTCGGACGACACCGGAATCCGATCTATTTTCCGATATCCCTTCTTGGAAAGTTTATGTCCCAAAACCACTTATCCCAATTCTACTTGAAAGAATTCACTCTCCGCCCAAAGCTTCACATTTGGGAATCCGTAAAAATTTAGAAGTTTTACGCCGGTACTATCATTGGCCTAAAATGGCTGTACACGTCCATAAATTCATAATGAATTGTTCGATATGCAAGGCTAGCAAACCAGCAAATATTATAACTCGCCCACCGATGGGAAAATACATTGAAGTCAGTAGAGCTTTTCAACACTTATACATAGACTTTATGGGTCCTTATCCACGTTCAAAACAAGGTAATACCTATCTTTTTGTTGTTTTAGACCAATTTAGTCGCTTTGTTCTGCTCGAACCGATGCGGGATGCTACTACTATAAATGTAATTAAATTTTTAGAAAATCGAGTTATTAACGTTTATTCGGTCCCTGAGCGAATCTTGAGTGACAATGGTAAACAATTTACTTCCAAATTATTTCGTGATTTTCTGAGCAAACATGGCATCAAGCACATGTTGACTCCGAAGTACTCGCCGCAAGCGAACGCCTCGGAACGCGTGAACAGAAGCATCTTGCCCGCCATCAGATCATACATTCAGGAAGATCACACAACATGGGATGCGCATGTTCACGCCATTGCATCTGCGTTGCGGAATGTTACCCATGCAAGTACCGATCGTTCGCCTTACTTTATGGTTTTTGGTCAGCATTACATTTCGGATGGATCTCATTATGGGTTACTGCGCGAGTTAAATAGTTTAGACGATAGAGAGATTCACCTTTGTAATTCCGATAAGCTGACAAGGACAAGGACGGCACTCATATTGGTACATATCATATAAAGGATATTAAAACTTAATTAGCATGGTCTACGCTATATCGGCAGTTTCTTTGGGGCAACCTCAGTACTCTTCTGAAAATAAACGAATTTTAAACACTCTTCATATATTAATACTGCCCGGCGTAGAGACATTTCTCATGGGATCGTAGGACAGCCCCACGATTTGTGACGATGGACGTTCTGAGTGATTGAGTCACTCATGCAAGTTGAGCTACCACGCAGTGTTGTTAGCGGGGGTTTTTTTTTTTTTTTTTTTTTTTACAATAAGATCGTTGTGGAAAGTAAGGAATAGAGAAGTTGTCGGGGTTTGCCCTATTGAATTTTAAGGTAAATAAAAATAAATAAAATAATTACTTAATCAATAAATATAAATAATTTATGATTAAAAAAAAAATTCGCAGCAGTATAAAATACGAGTATATGATTGTATGAACTATATGTTTTCTATATTACATATAAATATTCTGTACTTAGGTTTTCTCTCTGTGTATATATATTCTATAACTATTATGATTTGTTATATTAGTATTGAGATTATTGAGATTATATGGACATATAATATTGATATGCACAGATTGGAGTGAGAGGAGTGGGTACCAAGTCTTCAACGTGAGTGGTCGCATGTTATGTTAGACGTTAGGCCATCAAAAGGCAACGACTTGAAGAGTGTCTAATTACTATTAAGAACAAAAACAAATATCGTCCGTAGCTAATTAAATAATTTGCATTTATTAGAAAAATTCCACAGCCGGCCGCTGAGTGTTTGCTGTTTGAGAAGTACGCTGTCTCGTCTTCAGACCGATCATTTTATGCCCGTTATCATTCAAATTGGCAATATTCGTGAGTCTAGAAATAGACGTAAAAGAAATCGAAGTGGCCGAGTTTTCTCTGCGTGTGTTTGGGTAGTGATTGGTTGCTGTGATTATCGTCATCGTCGCCGCCGCTGGAACCGTCTTCTTTAAATTGTTCAATTTGTTGTTGTTGTTGTGGTGGGTAAACGATCACAGTGCTTAGTGCATCGCTCATCGTCGTCGTCGCGCAGGAAAAATTATCATTAAAAAAGTATATAAAGATACATAAGACATTGTTATGTATATAAATCCATAAGATTTTGCTTTTAACGCATCATCGAATTTCATCGAAGCCATCAGCATTCCAGCATATGTGGGCTAAACAGGTCTCTATAACCGAAATCTGCATGAAACCTTCGAAGCTAAACAAAAATAGTGTTATTCCTAGTGTGTTCGCATTGCCGTAATAATACTTCTCTGGCCTTAACAACGAGTAGCGGTGTGCGGATCGTCGAATTCGGTGGCTATATTAGCGGTGGTGTTAGACTGTACCAGTGGGTGTTCCCGATTGTTGGTTTGAGTGGTTGTGAGAAGAGATCTTTGGAGATCCGTTTAACAGAATTACAGTTGGCAAAACCACTGCGTAGTGAACAAAAGGCAGCTTTGAATAGCTGAACAGAAACTTCGATATTTCAAGTTGGTGAGAGTATGTACGGAGTATGCTCATTCAACTCGCTGTTTGTGTGTGTTAGCAGATATGGAAACCTCATCGACCGACGCAGCATCACCATAAGAAAAAAAAACCCAACGCTTCAACGGCATCATTAGCGGCGCCGCATAAGGTTTTTTTTTACTTAATTATTTCTTTTTATTTTTATATTTACAGATTATTTATACGTATATACTTATATTATATATATATATAGGCATTTTTTTTTAATACTCATAATATTAATACATTTTTTTTTATTAGAAATAATTCTATTTTTTTTCTGTTTTTTTTTCGCTAAATAAAGCATAACTTGTATGAAGTCACTTTGCATTATTTTCTTTTTCCTTCCTGCCCCTACAATTGGAGTCTAAAGGGTTTGATATTGTGGTGTGGGTGACCCAGTTCCCC
Source organism: Nephrocerus scutellatus (assembly GCA_947095585.1). Lineage (NCBI taxonomy): Eukaryota > Metazoa > Arthropoda > Insecta > Diptera > Pipunculidae > Nephrocerus > Nephrocerus scutellatus. The sequence goes on along the minus strand of OX352762.1, from coordinate 53,499,488 downwards.
GAATGACGAGTACATGTTCGCGTTAACTGCTGCCCGTTAGTTGAACATCCCCTTTATCACCGTCCTTTCCTCATCCTGCAGTCTAAAACAGGCCTTGTGCAAGTTCTTAAACCCCGCCCGTATCCCTGAGTGCTTAGCCGGAGCATTTGACCGCCTGAACCTCTGCACATCGCAATCCTGGATCGCAGGTAAGTTTAATAACAACCAAACTAACCAAGCAACTTCGTCTTCCCAGAAGCCGATTGGATGTAGCCGTGCAAGGCATCGGAATTTCCCGACCCACTATGGCTCAAGGACAAGTGACGCTGTCACTTCAGTCGACGCGATCAGAGTTCGTGCTCACCATGAAGGCCGTCGTGATACCCATGATCACTTCGACGCTCCCCGCAGCACCTGTGGATGCAACACAGTGGCCTCACCTGGTTGGCCTACCGCTGGCAGACAGCCACCTGGGCACTCCTGGGCCCATCGACATATTGCTGGGTGCTGTGTCTGGCGTCTCTTGGTGCAGGACGAGGTCATTCATGGACGACCACACGAGCCCCTCGCCCAACGCACACACCTTGGTTGGGTTGTCTTCGGTCCAGCTGCTCTGTTGTAAGCTGCACCACCCATCCGATCGCTCCACATCCAGTTGACGGAAGAGTCGCTTATGGAGTCCACTCTGGAACACACTGGATGAGCTCATTCGGAACTTCTGGAAGTTGGAGGAGGTACCCACGACGACTCAAGAGAGGACGAGTGCAGACGGCACTACTCCCAGACGCACTCCCGCACATCGGAAGGCAGATACATGGTCCAAATCCCCTTCAGACACGACGCACCAGCATTAGGTGCCTCCTACCGAGCTGCACTGCGACAATTCTACTGTCTGGAGTGGCGTCTCCAGAACAACCCAGATCTCAGAGAGAAGTACATCGCCTTCATGCGCGAATATGAAGAGCTGGGACACATGGAACGGGTTGGTCAACATGGCGACCATCCCCACTGTTACTACATTCCACACCATGCGGTAACTCATCAACATCATCCTGCAGGTCCGGTGCTACCTGGTTGCGCTGACCGCTGACGTGGAGAAGATGTTCCGCCAGGTCTTGGTGGCGCATAAACATCGAGACTACCAACGGATTTTCTGGCGAGAATCACCGTCAGACGAGCTGACCGTCTTCCGGTTGACGACGGTTACCTACGGTATGGCATCCAGTCCATACACTTCTGTGCGATCCATGCTGCAGTGCGCACAGACCGTCTTCCGGTTGACGACGGTTACCTACGGTATGGCATCCAGTCCATACACTTTTGTGCGATCCATGCTGCAGTGCGCACAGGACAATCAACATCTGATCCCAGATACAGCACGCGCCCGAGCGGCCCGAGAGACGATTGAGAAGGCCTTTTACGTGGACGACCTCCTTACCAGCTGCAACAGCATTTCCGAAGCAGTCGGTCTGGCTGCCGATGTCAACACTGTCCTCATGGCGGGACACTTCAAATTGCGCAAATGGAACTCCAGCAGCGCACAGGTAATTTCCATGGTGACTAACGAGAATTCCTCTTCTCCCCTTTCCACAGAGCGGCACTTGGCTTACGTTGGCAGCTGCTGACGAGCTCTTCTTTTTGGTGGAAATGGAACCGCTGGGGCCCTCCCCTACAAAGAGGTGGCGCAACTTTTTGATCCTACTGGACTCCTTGCGCCGGTCATTATCACAGGAAAGATATTTATCCAAACGCTGTGGTCCGCAGGCATCACTTGGGATGCCTCACTTCCCCCAGAGTTTCACCACCACATTGGAGAATGTTCGCACAGCTCTAGGCCTGCAGACTGCACCCTACTACCTCTGGTCGGACTCTAGCATTGTTTTGTGTTGGCTGCGAAAGAAACCGACCACTCTCAAGCCCTACGTCGCAAACCGAGTGCGACAGATCCAGGAGTTGACGTCCCCAGCACGTTGGCATCACGTCCGATCTGCGCAGAATCCAGCTTATTGCGCTAGCCGAGGCCTTGGTGCCTCAGGACTCCTTCAGCACTCACTGTGGTGTCAAGGGCCGAGTTGGCTGGCAAGCGGACCGCTTCCCGTCGGCCCACCCGGGCAGCTGCACGCCGAGGATCTGGCCCAAGTGGCAGAAAAACTTAAGCCTTTCTTCTTCTCTGGCAAGGTCATCACCAAGATGGAACTGACAACACGACACCGAGATGGGGTCATCATCCCGTTGACCGAGCGGTTCAGCAACCTACACCAGTTGCTCCGTACCGTTGCCTATATGCTCCGTTGGCGGAGCACTTATCGTCACCTACTGAAGCGGTCAGTCGTCGGAGCGGATGAGCTCGACCACGAAGGCTGTACACATCGAGGTAATCGAGGACCTCTTATCACAGGCTTTCATGGATGCTTTTACCCGATTCACCTGCAGGCGTGGACTTTGTCCCGATCTCTACAGCGACAATGGTACCGCCTTCGTTGGAGCGAACTGGTACCTCAAAGAGGACTTAGCAGCATTCGAGTCCCATCACAATCAACAGGCCCTGGCACATGCAGGGACGAGATGGCACTTCATCACCCCAGCGGCTCCTCATCAAGGTGGATTATGGGAGGCCGCCGTAAAATCTGCCAAACATTATTTGGTTCGTTTGGTGGGTGCCCAGTCTCTATGGTACCACATGCTTCACACCCTGGCAACACGCATCGAGGCGTGTCTCAACTCACGTCCGCTGGTCCCACTCCACGACGACCCAGAGGACAAACTGGCGCTCACCCCGGGAGATTTCCTCATCGGTGCCCCCCTCAACGCGGTACCCGAACCACAAATTGGCGGCGTCCCACTTAACCGACTCAAGCAGTATCAGTGGATACGTAAGCTCCACCAGGAATTCTGGCAGCGCTGGAGTGAGGAGTACTTGGTCGCCCTCCAGACCCGGAGCAAATGGGAACGACGAGAACTGGACATTCAAGTTATCGACGTGGTTCTCGTGAAACAGGAAAACCTGCCCCCAACTCATTGGAGGCTCGGTCGAGTCATTGCCGTTCACCCGGGCAGTGACGGATTAGCCCGCAACGCTACTCTACGCACCAGTTATGGCGAGTGCCGCCGGCCCGTCTAGAAACTTTGCCGCCTCTTGGAGACATCATGAACAGATCATGAGTTGTTGATATGATCTTGACCTTCCTGGGAGCATCTCATGCACACATTTCGAATCAGATGGTTCGACCGGGCAAGATGTTCGGTCAACAACCGTTGACCTTGATTCATGGCAATAAAAGTATTGCCACTAGCAATACACATACTAAATGCGGATTGCTGATGCGCCGCATTCCACACCACCAGTCGTACAAAGTCGCAGTACATTCCGTCTGCATAAAATTCGTATTGCAATTACTTTGTGCCTGCCTAATGATAACCACGATACATATTATCATTTCGCTGACGACGCACATTGCGACGTTCATTGCTTGTGCGGCTCATCGTCGTCCACTCATCGACTGGGCACTGTGTGCGGACACCCGATACCTCACCATGAAGGCCGTCGTGATACCCATGATCACTTCGACGCTCCCCGCAGCACCTGTGGATGCAACACAGTGGCCTCAACTGGTTGGCCTACCGCTGGCAGACAGCCACCTGGGCACTCCTGGGTCCATCGACATATTGCTGGGTGCTGTGTCTGGCATCTCTTGGTGCAGGACGAGGTCATTCATGGACGACCACACGAGCCCCTCGCCCAACGCACACACCTTGGTTGGGTTGTCTTCGGTTCAGCTGCTCTGTTGCAAGCTGCACCACCCATCCGATCGCTCCACATCCAGGTGAAGGAAGAGTCGCTTTTGGAGCCCACTCTGAAACACACTGGATGAGCTCGTTCGGAACTTCTGGAAGTTGGAGGAGGTACCCACAGACGACTCAAGAGAGGACGAGTGCAGTTGGCACTACTCCCAGACGCACTCCCGCACATCGGAAGGCAGATACATGGTCCAAATCCCCTTCAGACACGACGCACCAGCACTAGGTGCCTCCTACCGAGCTGCACTGCGACAATTGTACTGTCTGGAGCGGCGTCTCCAGAACAACCCAGATCTCAGAGAGAATTACATCGCCTTCATGTGCGAATATGAAGAGCTTGGACACATGGAACGGGTTGGTCAACATGGCGACCATCCCCACTGTTACTACAGTAACTAGTAACTACTGTTACTAGCAAATTCCGCGTGGTCTTCAACGCATCTGCACAGACCACTACTGGAGTCTCACTCAACCCATACTTGGATACTCGAGGAATCCTACGAGTCGGAGGTCGACTCACCCATGCTTCCCTACCGGATGAGCAAAGGCATCCTATTGTCTTGCCAAAATCTGGCGTCCTGGTTTTGCTATTGGTTCGCCAGGCACATGACGTCACCCTACACGGTGACGTTGCGGCAGAAGTATTGGATACTCCATGGTCGACAAGCTGTGCGGACTTTGCTGCCCAAATGCGTGATCTGCAGACGGCACCGCGGAGCGGTCATCAAGCAACAAATGGCTTCGCTACCCAGCCCACGAGTTCTCATTTCGTCCGTTCCTGGCCTCAGGAGTCGACTACTGTGGTCCCTTTTCCGTACGAGTTTGAACCAAACGATCACGCACCACTATTAAAAGCTACTTGGCTATCTTCGTTTGCATGGCCACGAAGGCCCACAGGCCCTGGCACATGCAGGGACGAGATGGCACTTCATCACCCCAGCGGCTCCTCATCAAGGTGGATTATGGGAGGCCGCCGTAAAATCTGCCAAACATCATTTGGTTCGTTTGGTGGGTGCCCAGTCTCTATGGTACCACCAGCTTCACACCCTGGCAACACGCATCGAGGCGTGTCTCAACTCACGTCCGCTGGTCCTACTCCACGACGACCCAGAGGACAAACTGGCGCTCACCCCGGGAGATTTCCTCATCGGTGCCCCCCTCAACGCGGTACCCGAACCTCAAATTGGCGGCGTCCCACTTAATCGACTCAAGCAGTATCAGTGGATACGTAAGCTCCACCAGGACTTCTGGCAGCGCTGGAGTGAGGAGTACTTGGTCGCCCTCCAGACCCGGAGCAAATGGGAACGACGAGAACTGGACATTCAAGTTATCGACGTGGTTCTCGTGAAACAGGAAAACCTGCCCCCAACTCATTGGAGGCTCGGTCGAGTCATTGCCGTTCACCCGGGCAGTGACGGATTAGCCCGCAACGCTACTCTACGCACCAGTTATGGCGAGTGCCGCCGGCCCGTCTAGAAACTTTGTCGCCTCTTGGAGACATCATTAACAGATCATGAGAAGTTGATATGATCTTGACCTTCCTGGGAGCATCTCATGCACACATTTCGAATCAGAGGGTTCGACCGGGCAAGATGTTCGGTCAATAACCGTTGACCTTGATTCATGGCAATAAAAGTATTGCCACTAGCAATACACATACTAAATGCGGACTGCTGACGCGCCGCATTCCACGCCACCAGTCGTACAAAGTCGCAGTACATTCCGTCTGCATAAAATTCGTATTGCAATTACTTTGTGCCTGCCTAATGATAACCACGATACATATTATCATTTCGCTGACAACGCACATTGCGACGTTCATTGCTTGTGCGGCTCATCGTCGTCCACTCATCGACTGGGCACTGTGTGCGGACACCCGATACCTCGCTCCGTTGCGATGTAGTCTGATTGCCTATTTGCTAAGGCAAATAAATACAGCAACGACGAGCAGCAGCAACATTGTCAATCTGTGAATACATCAGAATGTATCTACAGCGGATAATTATCGCAGTTGCCGGCGTAGGCACTTTTATCTTCGTATACAGCTGGATAGCCAAGGCATTGGCATGGTATCAGCTATTCGACGCTCTACACGTCTGGAATGTGTGATGACGCAGCAGCTTGGCGTCACAGGCGATGGTGGTTGTGGACGGACTCGCATGGCGAGGCGAGCTTTCATGCAGCAGTCTGCACAACAAACTTACTTGTTCTTCAGAATTCGTGCGATGGAGTGCCCTCAGAGCAGCGCGGACACACTTAGTGTAGTTTTTGGAACTTTAAATAATACAATTGTTAGTCTTAATATGTAATTGCATAAATAATTAATAGAGTAAATTTAGAAAATAAAAATAGAACTAAAAGCAAATTAAACCGTATCGTGTTCTTATTTCCGACCACCCCCCTGACTTTCGGAAGACAAATCCCCGACACATGTGTGGCACTTTCTTACTGTTGTATGCATGCAAGAAAGTACCTTGGGTCGACGTATCATGATGGATTTCAATTTGAACCCGGAGGTCCAACTTCTATATACGAAAACAATCAAAGTTGTTGAAGGCTCAATAAGGAGGATAAATTTCCAAACAGATCGAAACATATCAATGTGCGTTGCCATTTTGTCAAGGATTAAGTTGAGAAAAATGTCGTCGTTTGTGTCTACTGCCCTGCTGAGACAATGCACGCTAATTCGTTGCCAAAGGCATTTTACGCAAACATATTAACACAACTACGCGAGATGCTGTTTTGTTGGGTAAGGTACGTAATCCTGCACCCCACCACCGCACCAGTAATAGAAAATCTGTTATCCCGCATTAATATTTTTCGAAAAACGCTTTTTAAAAGGAAAAACTATTATATCACATTGTTTGGTGTTGACGGGATTTTGTATTTGCGGGATTTAGTACTTAAAGGATTATACGGATTACGGGAATAAGGAATCCGCGATATTAAGTCACTACCGGTTTGGTTGTTATTTGAATGAGGAGTATTGAAGTTAGAACACTTGCACTTCACAATTAAACACGTTTTCAGTTTACACATCTAGTAAAAATAGATAAATTATTATTATATACAAGTTTATTGTTTTCTTATTTTTATTCATCCTTTTTTTCGCATCAAAAATGAAGAACGATTTACTTAATTGTTTCGCTGCGATTTTTTTTAATTCTAAGGTATAGCGGAAAAAACTTTCTTTGTTGGTGCTATAAAGTATTTTACAACCGCCGTTCGCTGCACGAACATGACCACTAATGTACGACAATTAAAATATAAAATATCAATCTTCTGAGCTTGATTTACATTTGTGGCGTACGAGAAAAAATGAGCAGGACGGCTGTTAAATTGAAATTGTAGCTAGCCAGACGAGAGGAGTTGTATATTTTTCAATGATACTATAATGCTATAGATAACATTTCCCATGTACCTTTAAAATAACTATTACAAAAACAAAAAAATAAAATAACTATTACAATCGCGTAGTTTCAATCTCTTCTGGCAAATTACTCCTTCAATTTAACTATAGTCGGCCAGCTTATTTTTTCTCGCACGGCAATAGCCTAAAAAATCTTTTATTAATGTCGTATTTTTTTTTTGTTTTAGAAATCTGCGAACGAGCTCAGATTTTTTGTCGAAAAAACGAACACGAAAGCCGAGAATCTTTTGTTTAAATTGTTTTGTTGCAATTGTTGTTGTTGTAGGTAATGAAAAGAGTGTTAAATCCTTCAAAATATCAAGATCTGTTAGAGGGGAAAAAACCAACAACTTGACAGCCGAAAAACCAATCCGCTGAAAAATCATTTTGCGAGAAATATTAAAAAAAAAAAAAAAACTTAAGCATTTGTACTTACGAGAACAGACCTTTACAAGTTTAGTAGACTTTTCATCAAGCTAAAATCCGGAAAAGTCTTTAACCAGCGATTAACTTTTGTAATTTTTATTTAAGTTAACTTTTAGAATATAAAATATTTCCAAATTGCCAGGTTAAATTACGAATATAAATGTAAGTACTTTTCATAGTTCTGTTTTAATTTATATGTGATGAAAAAACTAAAATTAATTTGATTTTAAAGCAAATAGTCGCTACAAAATATTAAAAATGATGGAACAGAATCGAGGAGTAGCCGCTTTGTCAAATGAATTAGCACAAGCAATAGAAATTATCATGAATCCATCAACGCAACAACAGGCTCGAGTTGAAGCATATAGCGCATGTGAACGTTTTAAGGAAGCGTCACCGCTTTGTGCTCAGGCTGGACTTTTTCTTGCCAGTGGTCAATTTAGCAACAACGTTAAACATTTTGGACTTCATCTAATGGAGCATACGATTAAGTTTAAATGGAATAGTATCTCACAGCAGGAAAAGCTGTTCATAAAGGTCTAAACTTATTGAAAAATGGATAAATTACAAATCATCAATTTAAACTATTTCTGCACAGGAAAATTCAATGAATTTACTTTTATTGGGTGTTGGTCCTGCAGAAGATAAAAGTCTTTCACATATGAAAGATGCACTTTCGCGAATAATTGTTGAAATGATTAAACGTGAGTGGCCCCAACAATGGACGAGTCTGTTGTCAGAACTATCGGATGCATGTTCCAAGGGAGAGGCTCAAACAGAGCTAGTTCTTTTAATATTTCTACGGTTGATTGAAGATGTAGCATTGTTACAGGTAATATAATTTTTAAAAAACTTGGTTTCCATTCTAATTAAAGCGAAACTATTTTTAGACCGTTGAATCGAACCAGCGAAGAAAGGATATTTATCAAGCTCTTACAATCAAAATGACGGAAATTTTTGATTTTTTTCTTCGTTTAATTGAACATAATGTTACATCATTTAGAGAAGCAGCTTCCGCTGAAAATTTACAGAAAAGAAATGCACACAGTCGAGTTGTTGAAATCGTATTACTTACTCTGACAGGATTCGTAGAGTGGGTCTCAATTAATCATATTTTGTGTGGGAATGGTAAACTTCTGCACATTTTGTGTATTTTACTCAATGATTCGGCGTTTCAAATTAATGCTGCAGAATGCTTATCGCAAGTAGTTAATAGAAAAGGACAAGTAAAAGAGCGCAAGCCACTACTTTTACTTTTTAGTGAAGAGGCCCTTACCTGTATATATCGGTCAAGTCAGATTTTTTCCACAGAAACAACAATTGAACAGAATTATACATTTTTAAAGAAGTTAATTGTAGTGTTAAGTGGCCTAGCGCAGCAGCTGGTAGCTCTTTGGGGCAAAGAAGATGGAAATATCCAGCGTCCAATTCACTTTGCAACTTATTTAGAAACCCTTTATGTTTTGACGAGACATTCTAGTTTAACAATCTCACATGGTGCAACGCTTATTTGGAATGTTCTGCTTAAACACGACCAAATTTCAAAAGATGAAATTTTAATTAAATACATACCTAAAGTAATTGAGGTGATTGGACCAAAAATTATAAAGGTGAATAGTTTGTATAACGTTAAAAAATTTGCTTCATAAATAAACCCATACTTTGAACTTAGATTTTATATCCAACAGATAGACCAACTTCCATTGCAATGTCCACAGAGTCGTACATCTGTATGGATTATGATAGTGAGGATGAATTTGCTATTTTCTTTCATCGTTGCCGAACTGACTACTTGGAAGTTTTTCGTCAATCGACCTTAATTACACCTTTAGTTACGTTTTCATACTGCGAGCATTGGCTGAATCAAAGACTGTCTAAAATTCATTCCGAACAAAACTTAGCGTAAGAAGGCTTATCACGTGTAAATAGTTACCTCTTTTTTACTTAATAGTTTCGTTTAATTTAGAAATTGCAACCTTCAAGATTCCGTTTTCATGGAGTGGGAAGCTCTGGTAGCAGTTCTAGATGGCGTGCTAAACAGAGTACTTTTGGTATCTGAAAGACCGTCTGTTCAAGCTGGTTTACATTTGCTAGAACAGTGTCTAAAAGTAGAAACAAACGACCCACTAATATTCTCTGTGCTTCTTTCATGTATATCAGCTTTATTTGTGTTTCTTAGCATGTCTTCATGTCAAATTACAAGTGGAAATTGTGTTGCAATGGGTGGCGTTTCACTTTTGCCCCGCGTTCTCGATAAAATATTTACCGCCCTTGTTTTTAGAGATACGGCATCGCTGCCTTCTAAAACTCCTCGAGCTCAAGCATGTAAAAATTTAAGACGTCATTCTGCTTCATTGATGGTAAAATTGAGTCACAAATATCCGCTTTTATTATTACCTGTATTTGATCAAATAAATTTGTATTTGAAAAATCTAATGAGACAACCACATCAGCTAAGCAAATTGGAACAAATAACATTACAGGAAGCGTTACTTTTGTTATCAAACCATTTTTGTGATTATGAACGTCAAACTAATTTTATTACGGAAGTAACATACAACTTGCAAAAACAATGGGTTGAATTAGCACATATTTTTAAATCGCCAATAGATTTTATGCATTTTGTGGGATTGGATAAACCAGGCAATCTTGTTGTAAATATCGATCCATGTAGACTCAATAGATGCCAAATAATAGACGCATTATATCTAGTTCTGGGCGTTATTAAAAGGTGCACATGGCCTGACGACCCTGATAGAGCTTCACGTGGCGGCTTCGTAGTAGGATTTACAGAATCAGGAAACCCAATTTGCCGGAATCCAGCGACACCACAAGTTGTGCCATTATTGCCTCACATATTGTCTCTTTTGCGTGTACTAAACGAGCTTTATAAACCAGAAGCAATGGAAGCTCTTTCTGATAATTTTAAATATATACATACCATGTCGGATCATGAAAAGAAGACTTTAATGGGAGTTTCATCGTTGCTTACGGACTCAATGGACACAGCAGTAAAACAAAATACAATTTTTGATAAAATGCAACAGTTTTTGACTTTATTATATGAAGGATCGTATCACATGGTAGGATCTGCCGGACCCTCTTTGGGCCGAGACCTTTACCAGTTGCCTGGCATCTCCGATGCAATAATTAATAGCATATTTGCTTGCTTAGAAAATGTTCCTGACTATCGATTAAGGCCGATAATTCGAGTGTTCTTAAAGCCATTTGTTTACTCTTGCCCACCGGCTTACTATAACAATGTTTTGTTGCCAATATTTACGCATCTAACTCCATTCAGTAAGTGAAGCCAACCTGAGTAATATTTATATAAAATATTGTTTTCATCCAGTGTTTTATCGTTTGACTACTCGATGGCTTTACATATCAGAACTCTACAAATCGGGTGAACTGAACGATGAAGTAAACGATACACAGGAAGTACTTGAGGACATGCTTAACAGGACACTAACTCGAGAATACTTAGATGTTTTAAAAATCGCTCTTGTCGGAGGACAAATTTTCGGCGAATCAGCAGTTGGAAGCGGTGACATTACAATGGATCAAGAAGAACACTCCATGGACGCTGCCATACACTCAACAAGTCGAGCAACACAGTCTGCCCTAACCTCTGAAGTAATAAGCGATTTAGGGGCAAAACTTCTACATTGCTCCATAACATGTTCTCACATTGTAATGACAATTTTAAGGTAATATTTGATTAATGTTAAATTCCCTTGGCAGTTGCTTTTATGTGTATTTTTTTTATTAAGAGCTTTATCGTGGAATGACGGGACATGCAGTCTTAAAGCCGTAAATTTACTCGCACCTGTGATGCGATATTTGTCTGCGGAAGATTTAATTAATACAAATTTGGCAACAAGTTCTTTAATAGCAGTTCTCCAAGGCTTACAAATGCACGGGCAACACGAAGCAAATCAGGCAAGCTTAGCAATACATGATTTTAAAAAAGAATTTAAGTAATAATTGGGTAACGTATTAGTCCAGCCTAATTACTTTGGGAGTACAAGTGTTTGAAATTCTACGCCCTAAATATCCATGTGTTTTAGAGGTAATGAAACAAATACCACACGTAAATACTGCAGATCTACAAAAATTCGACGAGAAAATCTCGATGGTACAGACAAAAGGCAATAAGGTTGACAGGGCAAAGAAAGATCTATTCAAAAAGATAACGGCTCAGGTACAAGTAATTTTAAAATGCATTTTAAATCAAATATTCTATATTTTTCTTTAGTTGATCGGGCGCAGTATCAATGAGCTGTTTAAACATGATGTTCAATTTACCAATTTACCACAAATTCATTTTTCACAAAGCAGCCATTTACATAATTTTGATACAACCAACGAGAGTAAAGATTTAAACATATCAAAATTATTTCACATCACTTAAAACCAGTACATAAAACATGTTTGAATAAATATGAATTCACAAGGAAAAAAAGAAAACCATGTACATATATAATAATAATACTTATATTACATTGAAAAAAAAATCATATACTATTTAATTATTACAAATTATTAATATTTCTAGTCTGAATTTTGATTCTCACAAACTTCATTTTACTTTTGGGTATAATGTACTTGGTCTTAAGAGATTGTATGCCCATTATTTTCAGATGTCAGATATTTACGGACGGAGCCAGAATCTTCAGTAAATGCATTTTAATTAATTTTTTTTTGTTAAATTTCTTTTGCACTTAACAGATTTCTCATGTCCTATACTTTTTGAGATATTTGCAATCGAAAAGCTGCCTCATCCGGTTCACCTCCAAATTGATGTTAAAAGCTTAAATATTAATTTGCATCCTCATCAATTCAGCCGTCTGGGCTATAGAGACAGACTCACAGACAGATTTATTTTTCGCTTTTTCTGACTCGTGAGATACGGAAATGGGTAAACCTGCAAAACCTGCAATTTTCAAGATTACTATACTTTCTTTTACCATAGCTGCATTTTATTTGCCGAGGAATAAGAAATATCATTTGAAAATCACCAAACAGCAGGTTTTCTTATTCCAAAGAGGAAATAAGATAGTGCAACTGGTAATGTAATTCCTTATTCTTCGGCAAATAAAATACAGCTTATGTAAAAGAAAGTAAAATTTGTCTTATACTTTATAAACCATATACGTATATGTTCTAAACTCTCGATTTTCGAACAAAATCGTGCATTATTTTACTTAAATTTAGTAGATTGCCGACTTGGAATTAGCCAGGCTACACAGAATTGTATTTTAATTGTTTTTATTATTTGATTTTAATCTTAGTAATGTTGAAAGAAGTAAATCTATCGAAAATTATTATGTGTTCACTCAATATGAACCATACTTATTTTGAATATAACAACTTAATCTAAGATAAAGAAATAAAAGCAATAGAAAGAGATGCAAATGGTAACAGGCGAGATAGAAACGACGTAGCCGATTCTTCTCTGAGACACCAGTGGTTATGTGTGCAAGTGCATGATTAGTATATACAATTAATTTCGTTTTAATGTGTACAAGAATTTTTGTGAAATTGTTCATCACTTATACAACCTTATTTGTTAACATTTGCAACAAATTAAAGTTAATAATATATAGATACTTAGATTAGGATAATTGCACATCTAGTTTGTAAGCACAGATTATATTTTGTTATAAAAGTTTAATGATAATGAGATAGCATAAATAGTGTGACTTCAAATCTAATTTTGATTCACAGCCAGTTATCAGGCCTATATTAAATTTAATATAGTTTATTTACATTACATTACATTATTTATACAGTCTTGTTTATTTGTATTATTAGTCTCTTTTTGTAACACTTAGATCTATGAGATTTAAGAACTTTAGTCATAATAATGTTCACAATCACCTTGGTTTGGGAACAAATATTGAAGATGAGAACTACTTAGCCCCTATAATTATTTAATGAACTCCTTTGGTAAAAGGGCGAGAGAAGGAAGTCCGGATCGGAGCCCCACAGAGGATACAACAGGTAGATAGTACCGGTCATTGATTGAATAGTTGGTGTTTTCAGAGAAAATGTCTTAGAGGATAGGGTCATGATCCTGCAATGCAGCGATTCTGTTTTTTTTTTGTAGAGTAAAATCAGGTAGTTTAGAAGCTGATGATTCCAGAATCCTCATATAACATTTTGTCTTTTTTTCAACGTCTCTTGAGTTAATGAGAACTTTAAGTTTGGCCGCAGCGGCTTTGCTTTGCTGATAGATTGCTTGAGAGGGATGGTGTTACCTTCAATTATGAGTTTGAGATAGCGGCTTTCTCGTACCGCAAGATGGCGTTCCTTACCGAAGGCATTTCTAAAACAGTTCAGACTGCATTTATTATAATTGGGTTTAATTCTCCATCTCTCATAGTATAGTATAACCTCATTTAAGTTGTTTTTAACGCTCTCATGAGCGCTAAAAAGAATTGTGTCAACTGCGAAAACAATTGTTTTGGAGTAGTTAATTCTGATAAGGAAGTCGTATAGGTAGATGTTAAAGAGAAACGGGCCTAGGATGAAGCCGTGTGGGACACCAGCAAAGATTGGGATTAGGCCTGAGTTAGTGTTTTCAAAAGATAATTGGGTACTGCGATTAGCGAAAAATGAATGTATGATTTTTATGAATTTAGGGGGAAAGTTCATTAAGGGGACCAAAGTCATCTATTTTTAAGGTTGCATTACATACCTCGAAGGCGCTATTAAACTATTCACTTAACTGTCGATGTGTTTTGTGCGTCACTTTGTGGTACTTTTACGGAGAACAAGTTGGTAAAGAAGGATTCCAACTCATTTCTTTTTTTTTCGATGAAGAAGAAAAGACTGTCACCAAGCGCTAAAGTCATTTAAGAAGCTGAAGCTGTACTTTTCCGACCCGTTATCTGATCGATTACTCTATAAACATTCGCAGAGAGTTTCAGACTATTAAGTGTTGAATTGAATTGAGAATTAATTTCTATTCTGACTTTTCCTTTTATTATTTTACTCAAGCAACTAATGCGCGATGACAATTCTATATATTCTCGATTTATATGATCTCCCAACCGAAGGTAGATCCTTTATAGGTTTTTTCCATATTTTTCTAATTTTAAAAAGCCCAAGCGTAGCCTAGGAAACCCTTACGCTTTGGGCGGAGTGATTTTTCTTTGCTGTGGGAATTAATGCAACTCGTTAAAGAGTTGCTGTCAAAGCATTTGTGTGTAAATCAATTTCTTAATTGGATAAGTTTCCATTTGTAGGAGGTTTTTGGTTGTTTAGAATTGAGTAAAGTGAATGATTAAAATTCAACCAGTTTGTGTCTTTAAAACATGAAGTTCCTCGGTGAGGTTGGAAGTGCAGCAGTAGATTGGAGATGCATGCATCATAATTACTGAAAAATGGTCAGAGATGGGATCAAGGGTGATACATGCAACATTATCCTCTGAATGGTTGGCAGATCGGAGGTTAGCGGATGTTATAAAAAAGTCTATGAGAACCGGAGCTCGGTCGAGTTGGGCCCTCAGCAGATGTCGAACTGAAGGAAACGACTGCCCAAATACTACTAAGACAAGTGCTCGCCGTTAATATTTCTTACATCGTCACCCCAGAGATGGTGTCACGCATTAAAATCGCCCCCAATGATTATGAAATCAAATCAGGCATGATACAAGATCATTTAGGGCTTGATGTAGAGCAGGGCCTATATTACAAGTAATGAAATCCAACGCTAAAGTTTTCGTTGAATCGAAAACCCTAAGTGGAATGGAAGCTATTGTGGTTGAAATGATTTGTTTTTGAAAGTATATTTGGGAAAATTTTATTGAGTTTTTAACGAGGATACCTGTAACTCGGCCCGCGTTATTTCTGATGAGATCATACTCTCGATTAAAGCCGCATTTAGATTTGTTTTTTTCAAGCAAGTTTCCTGCTAAAGGAGCGCAGTAGGAAGACTTTCATTCAGTATTAAATATAAGGTTTTTCGAAGCTACCTTATTTTTTGGAAGTCTAGGAGCTACTTCCTCACTCTTTTTTTTTTGTTTTTTTTTTTTTTTAGATGCAACGATCTTATAGGGCATCCTTTGTAGTTGACTGAGTGACCCGACACTCCACATAATACCACAGATGTACCATCTTTTTGACCCAAGTTACACGTTCCGATTTTATGACTTTGAAGACACTACGCATCTTGCGAGGAACGCACAATATTCAGCCACATGGCCAAACTTTTGAAATCTGTAACACTGTTGTTAGAGATTGAGAGAAATTGTTCCACCGTGCCGGAGCCTGTATTCATCCCACGGTGCACGCGCAAAAGGAGCAAAGAAGAAAACATAATAAATTGCAAGGCGCAAAAACAGAGCAATGGAAATTTCCACCGAGCGACCAAGATAGCGGCGAAATATAATGCCATAATACGGTTATACGTTGTCGTAACGGAGTTTTCCCAGCCAGGGTAAACTCAGCATGGCCAGGGTTCTGAGGCAAGGGGTCGTTACAATAAAATTTATCTTTTTGGGACTTTTCGAAGTATTTTCTTTATTTTCTACTTTTCTTATAACCTATAATTTAACGTAAATCCTGAGCGATGCGTTAGCCTTTGACAAACGTAAATCCTGGGCGATGCATTAGCGTGAGACCATCGAGACTTCTGAGCGGTGTGTGGGCGTGAGACAGTCGAGACTCCTGGGCGGTGTGTAGGCGTGAAACAGTCGAGACTTCTGAGCGTTGTGTAGGTGTGAGACAGTCGAGACTACTGAGCGGTGTGTGAGCGTGAGGCAGTCGAGACTCCTGAACGGTGTGTAGGCGTGAGACAGTCGGGACTCCTGAGTGACGTGCGAGCTTCGATGAAGTGACGTGAGTGACGTGAATGGTGACGAGCCTTGACGTTAGTAACGTGAGTGACGTGAATGGTGACGAGCCTTGACGTTAGTTACGTGAGTGACGTGAATGGTGACGAGCCTTGACGTTAGTAACGACGAGTGACGTGAGTGGTGACGAGCCTTGACGTTAGTAGCGTGAGTGACGTGAATGGTGACGAGCCTTGACGTTAGTAACGACGAGTGACGTGAGTGGTGACGAGCCTTGACGTTAGTAACGACGAGTGACATGAGTGGTGACGAGCCTTGACGTTAGTAACGTGAGTGACGTAAATGGTGACGAGCCTTGACGTTAGTAACGACGAGTGACGTGAGTGGTGACGAGCCTTGGCGTTAGTAACGTGAGTGACGTGAATGGTGACGAGCCTTGACGTTAGTAACGTGAGTGACGTGAATGGTGACGAGCCTTGGCGTTAGTAACGTGAGTGACGTGAAAAATGCGAGACGTGAGGACAGTAGCCAATGCAGAGAAAGTCGTCAGCAGCGATAATGCTGGAGATACCAAGGTAACAACCCGTAGAGAATCCACACAGCGAAGTTACATCGTACGAATGACGAAAGCAGAGAAAGACGTCGGCAGCGATATGCTGGATATACCGGCGCAACAACCCGTAGGGAATCCACACAGCGAAGTTGCGTCGTACGAATGACGGAAGCAGAGAAAGACGTCGGCAGCGATATGCTGGATGTACCGGCGCAACAACCCGTAGGGAATCCACACAGCGAAGTTGCGTCGCACGAATGACGGAAGCAGAGAAAGACGTCGGCAGCGATATGCTGGATGTACCGGCGCAACAACCCGTAGGGAATCCACACAGCGAAGTTGCGTCGTACGAATGACGGAAGCAGAGAAAGACGTCGGCAGAGATATGCTGGATGTACCGGCGTAACAACCCGTAGGGAATCCACACAGCGAAGTTGCGTCGTACGAATGACGGAAGCAGAGAAAGACGTCGGCAGCGATATGCTGGATGTACCGGCGTAACAACCCGTAGGGAATCTACACAGCGAAGTTACGTCGTACGAATGACGGAAGCAGATAAAGACGTCGGCAGCGATATGCTGAGCTGTACCAGCGTAAAACCTGAAGGGACACCACACAGTGAATTACGTTGTACGACGGCAGAGTTACGGCGAATGCAAATGGATGACGGCAGCGATATGCTGGATGTACCGGAATCCACACAGCGAAGTTGCGTCGTACGAATGACGGAAGCAGAGAAAGACGTCGGCAGCGATATGCTGGATGTACCGGCGCAACAACCCGTAGGGAATCCACACAGCGAAGTTGCGTCGTACGAATGACGGAAGCAGAGAAAGACGTCGGCAGCGATATGCTGGATGTACCGGCGCAACAACCCGTAGAGAATCCACACAGCGAAGTTGCGTCGCACGAATGACGGAAGCAGAGAAAGACGTCGGCAGCGATATGCTGGATGTACCGGCGCAACAACCCGTAGGGAATCCACACAGCGAAGTTGCGTCGTACGAATGACGGAAGCAGAGAAAGACGTCGGCGGCGATATGCTGGATGTACCGGCGCAACAACCCGTAGGGAATCCACACAGCGAAGTTGCGTCGCACGAATGACGGAAGCAGAGAAAGACGTCGGCAGCGATATGCTGGATGTACCGGCGCAACAACCCGTAGGGAATCCACACAGCGAAGTTGCGTCGTACGAATGACGGAAGCAGAGAAAGACGTCGGCAGCGATATGCTGCATGTACCGGCGTAACAACCGGTAGGGAATCTATACAGCGAAGTTACGTCGTACGAATGACGGAAGCAGATAAAACGTCGGCAGCGATATGCTGAGCTGTACCAGCGTAAAACCTGAAGGGACACTACACAGTGAATTACGTTGTACGACGGCAGAGTTACGGCGAATGCAAATGGACGACGTTGGCAGCGATATGCAGGGCGACGTCGACAGCGATATGCTGAGCTGTACTAGCGTAAAGCCTGAGGGGACACCACACAGTCAATTACGTTGTACGACTCATCCGTACAACTAAAGAAAGCGACTAAGCGTAAGAGAGCGATGACTGCATGCTCGCCTTTTTATACCTTTTTGTGTGGCAAAAATTGTAAATAGCGTGCTGCGCTGTGATTGGTCAGTCCGGTGGCGTGATGTTGTTTTGACTGTTTTTATATTCATATCCGATTGTTGGCTGCACTGTGTGGGTACAGGGTGCACCCGAATTTGGTAAAAAGTATTGTTTGGACTCCTCCAGCAACGCATTTTATCATTTTGTACATTTTTATCAGTAAGGCATTTCTTAATATATTTGGTATATTCTTATCTATACTGCATTTGTCATGTATTTTTGTGTCTTCTTATCTCTTATGCATTTCTTCATATTTTGTGTATTCTTATCTATAATACATTTTTTTTCACGTATTTCGTTTTCTTTAATGCATTTGGTATGTTCTTATCTCGAATGTATTTTGATAACATAAGAGTATCTATTATGTTGCAATAACATTTTTTTATTTTTTCTCACGATTATTTAGTATTTAAGCAACTGCATTTGTTTAATAAAGTTAGTTGTAATATAGCATTCAAGACAAAATGTCTTTTATTTCTTCGCGGATTGAACTCGGTAAAAGTGCCGTTGTTCAACATAAAACTTACAACTCATTGCTTCAACACATTGAACTCGGTTAAAGTGCCGTTTGCTCAACTAAAACAATTTGTAACGCTACAAACTAACTCGGTTTATGTGCCGTTGTTAGGACACAACAAATTTTAAATTCTTCGAAGATCTTCTGGTTTATGTGCCAGAAGATTCAGTTTAGCAACTATCGAAAGGATTCGGTGACTCGGAAAGATGCACCGTATTATACTGAAAGGAGTCGTCGTCTTCAAAACGCTTGGGCTAAATTCGAGGAGTTAGACTCGAAGATACGAGAACTTCCTGGAGTGGATTTAGCGCATGCGTACTTCACGGAAGACTATTATCATAAGATAAAGACAGCATACGAACAGCATGTAACTTATTTTCTGTCAAAGGCACAAGAGTTGCATGCCACAAGAGATGAACAAGACGCCACTAGCGGAGCAGGCACATCTGCCAACTCACAAACACGCAATCAAGGTGGGAGACAACCCAAGGACAAGAAGTTTACTCCAGATAATCCTACCGACGACGCCATCCATAAGGCAATTAGAGGCCAACGACGAGGAGTTGCAAGCCTTCGAAGATTACTAAACAGCATCTCCGACGAACCAGGCTCCAAATCGGTGTATCAGTTCCACTTAACTGCCATTTCGAAACAATGGAACGAAATACAAGAGTATGGTCGGTCAATATGGGAATTGTCGGATGATCCAGTTACTGCAGGATACGACAGTCATGGTTACAACAACCTTGAGGCTGAAGTTCAACACCGCCTTATTTTATTATCGACAAGGTTGGAGAACCCACCAATCCTGAACCAGAATACTACATATGATCAACAAAGCTTCAACAAGGCATTACCAATGCCATCACTACCGAAGCTCACCCTCCCCAAATTTGACGGGGACTATCTAAAGTGGCGCCAATTTCACGATCTCTTTTTGGAGTTGGTCCACAACCAACAAATACCAAATTGTCAAAAGATGTGGTATTTGAAAGCCAACTTGACCGGTGAAGCAGAACGGCTTGTGAGGCACTTCTCATCATCACAAGAAAACTACAACGCTGCTTGGCAAACACTGCAAGAACGCTACAACAACAAAAGAGTTCTTGTTGCTACGTGGATCAACAGGCTTATGTCGCAGCCAAGTCATGCCAACGGCAACTCATCCGCAGCCAACCTTAAGACATTGCATGACATCACCAAGGAGTGCCTATTAAGATTACAAAACCTAGGAGTTAGTACAGATGGATGGGACCCATTGTTAATCCACTTACTAATCAAAAAACTAGATCGTTCAACACATATTCTTTTTGAACAGTCTTTATCAAATCCAAGGGAGCCTCCTGTCATCGATCAATTCTTAAGGTTCATTGAAAAACGTTTCCAGTCATTAGAGGCATTGGGAACAAACACTGCAGGCCTTAGGTCAGCAACATCAGTTGTTTCAATAAGTAAGCAAGATACCTGCATCGCATGCAAACAAAGGCATCGACCTTACTACTGCAATGCCTTCAAGAAGTTGAGTCAACTTAAGCATCTCAATTTTGTGAAAAGAAACAACCTCTGCATCAATTGCCTGCAATCTGGGCCTGGGTCGGCAACCAAAAGCATCACACCATGTTACACCTACAGTCAGATTATAAACATAAAGGAGAAACTGCCACAGCTGTGAACTCAACTACTGATGTATCAACACCTAAAGATAATTCAGTGACATTAGCAGCTTGTGATGACCAAAAGAACCGCAGTTATACACTCTTGGGCACCGCAATAGTAAAACTGGTAACCAATGAAGGGAGCGAACTTGAATGCCGTGCTCTCTTAGACTCTGGATCTCAAGTGAACATAATAACGGAGCGAACTATCAAACGTCTTAACTTCTCGGGAAGAGTCAAGAAGAATAGGATAGATGGAAAAGCTTACGCAATGGTAATACCAGCTTGGAAGAACACCTCTTCAGAACTAATGGAGAAATACCATCTGGCCCAGCGGATTTGTGTGTGTTGAGATCATTTAAAACTTTAGCAACTGCACGAGTACGAATAAATATCTGTCCCATAGAGTGTTCAATACTCTGAGGTGCAGGAGGCGGCAATGCACAATCTGGAAGCGTAGAGCTAGCTGCGAAATGCGCAGCAAACAGATTGGCTTTCTCTATAGAGCTGACAACTGGAATGTCATTATAAATGAGCGTTGGAATCGGCGACGAGGCTGTATTTTTGATTCTTTTCACGAAGGACCAAAAATTTTTCATTTCTTGCTCGTTCAAATTTTTTTCGGTTTTCCTCGGTAGGGTTTGCTTTGTAAAACCGAAAGCACACCTCTCTAATCCTAGAAGCCTCTTTACAGCTCAAGTCATACCATCCATCTTCCTTTGATTTGATAGATTTATTCCTGAAAGGAATAAATTTTCTCATACCAATAAGAATGATGTTTGTGATTGCATCAGTGGCGGCATCCACGTTGCTATCACGAAAAAATAGCGACCAGTTAGTTCTCCCAAAGAAGTTGTTAAAGCCGTCCCAATCGGCTTTCTCGTATTATACTATTTTTTTGGGAGTTTTTTCTCTAACTACGTGGTTAATTAACGAGAAATTAGCTGATACTACACAATGGTCTGACGAGCCTAGAGGCGATAATACATTGTAGTGTATACCTACCATAGCACACACCACGCCAAGAAAACGATAAGAAAACTATTTCCATGTACACTAAATATAGAAATACACACATGCGCCAGCATTAGCGATAAGCCACAATATTTATGACCCATAAAATCACACTTTTTTATGATAGGCACCCAATGCATTTGAATACTCAGAATAAGGGTCAAATGCATTTATAGAATAAGTAAAGTAAAACATCCCTTTATGTAAAAACTCTATTTTCCTATTATGTAGATTCATATAGTATGTAAGTATTAGTATAACAAATTTTGTATAAAAAGGAACGAAATCTAAATAAAATCAATCAGTATTCTTTAAACAACATATAGGAGTTCTACTCAATTTAATTTGGTTAAAGCGCTGCTTGTTATTTCCATAACACCCGCAGCACTGGATAGGTTGCAGTCCCTGCCAGATCCACTGTATAGGTTGTTATTCCACTCCTGTGACCATACAAAAATAGTAATGGATTATTAGCAACTGACGTTGACTCTGACTTTACGTTACCAACAATACTAATTTTTTTTCTCACAAAAGATCCTGCGAAAAGATCCTAATATGACAACATTAAAGGAAACGCTAATCCTAAAATTAATTTTCAATACTGAAAACTAAAAGTCCTGCAAAGCTACACACTAGGAAAATTTTACACTTTTCACAAATGTTCATCACAAATCAAAAATGTTCATCCTCATATCACATGACGAAAATTCGGACCAAAACCTGCATTTATTATACCTAGTCTGATCTAGTATACATAATTATTTTTCAAACTCAAAGAACAGATCAACAAATACAAACGCGACAAGATGAGGCAGACTAAATTTCAAAAGAACTGGACAACAACCTCTTCAAATAAGAAAAAATTCAAGACTAGATACAAATTTCAAAAACCCTGGCTTTTGATATATTTTATATAGTAGAAAATTAATCAATACAAAAACTATACACTTGTACATAAAATATTTCTTAAAAAAAAGAAAAAAAAAATTTTAATTCTTAATCAATAAAATTTTTTACATACTCTTTTAAAATTTAATAAAAATATTACATATATTACATTTATTTACATCATATCATATTATATTACATGCGTGACCAAATTAGAATTAACGAATTAACAGTACAAATTACACAGAAAATATGGCTACATTTAATTTATACACGGCAATGGAAGCCATCCCTATATTCACAGGAAACTACAAAGAGTTAGATAGTTTCTTGAAAATTATAGAATTAATAAATAAAACTCTCACAGAAACCGCGAAGGCAGACTTGTTAGAATTCGTTTTTCACGTAAAACTTTTTTTTGTTTTTTTTGTTTTTTTTGTTTTGGGGAAGGAGGAAAATCTTGAAAGAGACCCAATGTGGGTACTGTGGGACTTACACCCACTAAAAACCTCCTCCCTTGTTAGTATTAAAACTAGACTTGATAGGCTAACTATTAATTTTCGTGTCAGTTCTTTGGGATTGTACTAAATAATTTTAAACAGTTGGAAAACTAATTAGTTTTCCAGCGCTACTAAAAATTTTTTTAAATTTAACCCAACTCTAACGGGTTGGTCCGTTTAAGTCGCCTCACAACATTTTGATTGTGAAGCAAACTTGAGGCTTCCACATTAACGTGTTGGTTTAGCCGAACTTTATGCTTTGCAGCAAATTTCTTTATTTCCTCCACCACTGATGGGATTTTGATGTCTCTATGAATATCAGTATTGCGAACATACCAAGGTGCATTCAGTATATTGCGTAGTACTTTGTTTTGAAAAGTTTGGATACTTTGAAGATTAGACCGCTTAGCACAGCCCCATAGTTGAATACCCTATGTCCACACCGGTTTTAAAATTTGGTTGTAAATCAAAATTTTGTTGTATATCGATAATTTTGAGCGCCGTCCAATCAGCCAATACATATTTTTGTATCTGCAATCGAGCTCTTTCCTTTTTATCTTGATGTGTTCTTTCCATCTAAGTTTTGCATCTAGTGTCATTCCTAGATATTTTGCTTTGTTATCATGTGGAATTACAACGTCATTTATTTTAACAGGAAGGGTTTCGATTTTCCTATTTGTGAAGTTTACGTGGGTAGATTTCACTTCATTTAGTTTAATTTTCCATTTATTGCACCAATTAGAGATCACATTAACAGCTGTTTGTAGTTTATCCGTAGCTTCATTGATGTTTGAGCCAACAGCCATTACTGAAGTGTCATCTGCAAATGTTGCAAGCATTACATTATCTGTTTGTGGAATATCACTTGTGTAAATCAAGTATAGAACTGGGCCCAATATACTGCCTTGGGGTACTCCTGCATTAATTTCTTTTAATGGAGAGTATTCATTTCCTTGTTTCACTCTAAACGATCTTTCAGATAAATATGACTCTAGGATTTCTACATAACCTTTAGGCAAAAAGCAATTAAGTTTATGAATGAGACCTGGATGCCAAACTTTGTCGAAGGCTTGCGCCACATCGAGAAAAACTGTGGAGCAGATTTTCTTTTCTTCGAGTGTTTTTTCTATAACATTAGTAATTCGGTGAACCTGTTCTATGGTAGAATGTGTTGCACGGAACCCAAATTGATGGTTCGGAATAATATTACAACTTTCTATTAAAGGCTGTATTCGATTAAACAATAGTTTTTCAAAAAGTTTAGACATCATGGGAAGCAGCGATATCGGTCTGTACGATTTAGCTTCATACGCAGGTTTTCCAGGTTTATTTATCATGATAATTTTAGCAACTTTCCATGTGCCTGGGACGCACCGGAACTTTAGGGCCGCATTCATTATATAACTTAACCATGTTAAAGCTTTGGATGGGAGATTCTTTAATATGTCTGCTGTTATTAGATCAAAGCCTGGAGCTTTGTTCAGTTTCAGATTTTTAATTTCTTTCTTAAGCTCCTTTACTCGAATTTGACGGATGTTACTTTCACGACTGTTTTCTACTTGCTCCAGCACAAAATCAGAGTCTATATTATTAGGCGTAAAGATTTCAGCAAGATGATTCCCGAATTCTTCAGCTTTTTCTAAATCACTCCTCGCCCATGAGCCATCAGCTTTTCTGATAGGTGCCATGTGAGAAACCGGTCTTTTCACATTACTTGTAGCTTTCCATAACGAGTAGTTTGATTCTTTAGTTGTAGACAAGTTTTCCATGTAGCTAACAAAAGAATTCTCTTTTAGCCTTTTTATTTCTCTGCTCAAAATCTGTGTTTTATTATTTAGGGTTCTCTTATCATCAGGGAGACGTGACTGCTGCCATTTTCTTCTAGCCCTGCGTTTCAGTCTTAACATCTCAATGACATGAGCTGGGTACTTATTACTAACGTTTTTATGCTCTACCACTTTTGAGTTGCTCCATGCTGCGTTCTGAATATTCAGCATAAAGACTTCGGCCGCATGCTCTAACTGTTCAATATTATTTAGTGGGACTAAAAAGTCTATTTTTCCAACTAAGTCTCTCACAAAGCCCAACCAATTTGTGGATGAATTGCAAAGAGTCGGCTTACTTGCTTTTTTGACAATTTTTTCACTTAACGTTAGCATAACTGCAGAATGGTCAGAGTTGAGGTCATAATTTTCATCAATGCTAATGAAATTTTCAGCTATCCTCTTTGTTATAAAAAAATCCAGCAAATCAGGAATTTTGTTTGTATCAGTTGGCCAATACGTAGGCTTTCCTGTTGAATGATAACGACATCCTAGATCTCTAATTGCTTCTCGTAGTTGTCTACCACTTGTGAGTGTTAATCTGGAGCCCCAGTCGGTATGTTTAGCGTTGTAGTCACCTCCTAGAGTAAACCTATCTCCGAACTGGGCAATTACATCTTTGTATATTTCTTTTGTAATTTTTGGTCCGGGCGGACAATATAATGCACACACATTAAACTTTTGTTTGGCGGAATTGATTGTGACTATTGCAAGTTGCATGTCTGGGTTCTCCACTTTTCCAAACTCGTAATGATCTATATCATTCTTCACAATTACAGCACTGCCTCCCATACCGTAATTACTTGGGTACGCTGCGTTATATACTTTATAACCTCAAAGACTTATTTTATGTTGATTGTTTAAGTGCGATTCAGATACGAGACATATACACGTAAAACTAAGTCCAATCAACCTTACACACACAACAACCAAATCTAGAAACTCTGAACACTGAACTCAGAACTAGATACAAATCAGTAACAACAATACCACACATTCACACATCCCTTACACAAACCACACAAAGAAATTTTTCTGTCACAGCATACAAGGACAGAATTACAAACCTGATAACCGACCTAAATAGATTGCAAATCGACAACCTCGGTACAACAACCGAAAACGAAAAGTCAATCATAACAAAGATGAATGATACTTTCGCACTAAACATATTTAAAAATGGACTAAAGGATGAGCTCAAATCTACAATATTTGCAGCTCAACCAAAAACATTCACTGAAGCAACTAACCTTGCTTTAGAAATAGAGAAAGAGCATTCAAAAAGCATAATGCATTTCAATAAAAATCGACCAACAAATTACAACCAACAGTGTTGTGACGTGCAACACATATATTTATTTACATTTGACATGTACATAATAGGCTGCATGTTTGTGGACCTGTGGCATGGCTGCTAGATGGTCTGGCAGTCGAAGTGCGCAACCCAAAGAGAGCAGACGTAGACGAATTGACCTTTCATCAAATAAAGAAAACATTTAAGAAACGAGACAAGTGAATTGTATTTGTGACGAACACAACAGTGGCGACGAGGATTAATTAGAATTCACGCGTTAAAATCTTTAAAAATTCTTACGGCAGTATCGTTTTATTTTTGTGTGTGAAAAAATGGATTCAGAATTGAAAGAAATTTTGAAAATGATGGCTGAAAGGCAGAGAAAGTCTGACGATATGATTGCGTTGTTGATGAAGCAGTTAACACTACAGGCAGAAGGGCAGCAGCAAACAGCAAAAACGGAAAGTGCGCAGATAGCATCAATGCATAAGAAGTTGTCGGAACGCATGGAGAAATTTGTGTATTGCGCTGAAGACAATTTGACATTCGAATTGTGGTACCAGCGATACGAAATTATTTTTACGTCTCAGGCGGCTACAATGACAGCAGTACAAAAGGTGGATTTGCTGACAGAGAAACTCTCTACAGCCGATTACCAAAGGTTTGCCAATACGATTTGTCACTAACAAAAGACACTTTTCTTTTCGATGATGCAGTGAGGGAGCTCAGGCGCATTTTTGGCCGAAAGGAATCACAATTTTCGTTGCGTTACAAGTGTTTGAAAATGGAGAAGGAAGCTAGTGAAGGGTTTTCAGAGTATGCGGCACGTGTAAACGTAATATGTGAAAAATTCGATATGGCAAATTGTACACCTGACGATTTTAAAGTTTTGATGTTTGTTCAAGGACTCAACAAATCCCAAGATGCGCAGACTCTGGAGAAGCTGCTTATGAAGTTAGACGGCCAAGAGATACAACACGATGAAGCTAGTGCAGGCGGTGATGTGAGACCTAAGCTGACATTAAGAGATGTTGTCAATATTGCAACACGGTTAAGCAGCCTCAAAGTCGAGAAATCGGTGGTTTTGTGCCCAGATGTTTCTAATGGTGAAGTGTTAGCAATGCGCCGAAACTAATGGAGAAATACCAGTAATCAAAAGGCGGAACTGAACGCTAAATGTCCCAATTATAATTATATAAAATTACACCCAAGTAACAATTTAGAGCAAACTATTCTCTGAATTTGCGAAAAGTAGTTGCCTAATAGCAAAATTTGCGAAATTCTGAGAGCTGTTATTTAGCAAAACAGTAGGTATTCCGAAGAAAGTGGAGGTCGAAAACCTTCTGATCAGCTTCTTAGGAGCAATAAATTTGCAACTAAGCAAATTAGTTTGCTAACGCTGTATTTTGCGTAATTGCTGAATCAGAGAAAAATTTGCTAAGCTTTTTCAAAAAATCAAAGAAAAGTTTGCTAAATTTTTTTTCGAAAAATCAGAGAAAACTCTGCTTCAATTTTTTCGAAAAACCAGAGAAAATTTTGCTAATTTTTTTTTGAGAAATCATTAAGACTATTTTTTAGCAAAACAGTAGGTATTCAGAAGAAAGTGGAGGTCGAAAACCTTCTGATCAGCTTCTTAGGAGCAATAAATTTGCAACTAAGCAAATTAGTTTGCTAACGCTGTATTTTGCGTAATTGCTGAATCAGAGAAATATTTGCTAAGATTTTTCAAAAAATCAAAGAAAAGTTTGCTAAATTTTTTTCGAAAAATCAGAGAAAACTCTGCTTCAATTTTTTCGAAAAACCAGAGAAAATTTTGCTAATTTTTTTTTGAGAAATCATTAAGACTATTTTTTAGCAAAACAGTAGGTATTCAGAAGAAAGTGGAGGTCGAAAACCTTCTGATCAGCTTCTTAGGAGCAATAAATTTGCAACTAAGCAAATTAGTTTGCTAACGCTGTATTTTGAATAATTGCTGGATCAGAGAAAAATTTGCTTAAATTTTTCAAAAATCATGAGTACTCTTTTTTTAGCAAAACAGAAGAAATTCAGAAGATAGTTGAGATAGAAACCATTCTAATCAGTTTCTTAAATACAATAAATTAGCAATTAAGCAAATTAGTTTGCTAACACCGTATTTTGCTTAATCACTGTGTCAGAGAAAAATCAGAGAAAACTTTGCTTTCATATTTCGAAAAATCAGAGGAAAATTCGCTTAAATTTCTCGAAAAGTCAGCGCAAAATTTGCTAAAATAATCAGAAAAAGGTTTGCTTACTTTTCAAAAAATCATCTCTTTTTTTTTAGCAAAACAGTAGGTATTCAGAAGAAAGTGGAGGTCGAAAACCTTCTGATCAGCTTCTTAGGAGCAATAAATTTGCAACTAAGCAAATTAGTTTGCTAACGCTGTATTTTGAATAATTGCTGAATCAGAGAAAAATTTGCTTAAATTTTTCAAAAATCATGAGTACTCTTTTTTTAGCAAAACAGAAGAAATTCAGAAGATAGTTGAGATAGAAAACATTCTAATCAGTTTCTTAAATACAATAAATTAGCAATTAAGCAAATTAGTTTGCTAACACCGTATTTTGCTTAATCACTGTGTCAGAGAAAAATCAGAGAAAACTTTGCTTTCATATTTCGAAAAATCAGAGGAAAATTCGCTTAAATTTCTCGAAAAGTCAGCGCAAAATTTGCTAAAATAATCAGAAAAAGGTTTGCTTACTTTTCGAAAAATCATCTCTTTTTTTTGCAAAACAGAAGAAATTCAGAACATATTGGAGATATAAACTTCTGATCAGCTCCGTAGAAGCAGCAAATTTGCAACTAAGCAAATTAGTTTGCTATCGCTATATTTTTCGTAATCGCTGAATCATGGAAAAGTCAGAGAAAAGTTTTCTTACATTTTTCGAGAAATCAGAGAAAATTTTGCTAAATAATTTCTAATAATCAGAGAAAATTTTGCTAAATTTTTCGAAAAATAAGAACAACAAAAAAAAATTTAAATTTTTTAATTTATTTAATTTTTGTATTTTTTTCTGGTTATTTTTGTTGTTGTTGTAGTTTGTTGTTGATTGATGTTTGTTATTATTTTATTGTTTATGTTTTATGTTCCTCCTCTTCACCATTTACATTACAATTTTTTCTATCTCCCGCACAAATTCATTCGGTTTTCTGGAATTTAAATTCTCATTGCTACTTTTTTATTTATGAATAATTCAATAGTATTTGAAAAGTTACCTGATACGGGATTTGAACCATCATCTTCTGCATATGAAGCGACTCCTTAACCATCTGACCTAAGTACTGTGTATACAACCAATGCTAAAATCGGTCTATATTAATTATTAGGAATTCTTGCTGCCCAAAACAGTTTTGCTCTGAAGCAGAGCTGAAATTAAGCAAAACGTTCAGACTAATTTAAAATTTTCAAACATTCTGAATTTTAGCAAAAGCTAGTTGCAACATCAGAGCATTTTTTGCCAATATTTTTGCTATTTTTCAGCGTTTTTTAAGCAACCTCTTTTGCTCTGATTCAGAGCTGAAATTAGGCAACACGTTCAGACTAAATAAAAATTTTCAAACACTCTGAATTTTAGCAAAAGCTAGTTGCAAAATCGAAGCATTTTTTGCCAATATTTTTGCTATTTTCAGCGTTTTTTAATCAAACTCTTTTGCTCTGATTCAGAGCTGAAATTAGGCAACACGTTCAGACTAAATAAAAATTTTCAAACACTCTGAATTTTAGCAAAAGCTAGTTGCAAAATCAGAGCATTTTTTGCCAATATTTTTGCTATTTTTCAGCGTTTTTTAAGCAAACTCTTTTGCTCTGATTCAGAGCTGAAATTAGGCAACACGTTCAGACTAAATAAAAATTTTCAAACATTCTGAATTTTAGCAAAAGCTAGTTGCAAAATCAGAGCATTTTTTGCCAATATTTTTGCTATTTTTCAGCGTTTTTTAAGCAAACTCTTTTGCTCTGATTCAGAGCTGAAATTAGGCAACACGTTCAGACTAAATAAAAATTTTCAAACATTCTGAAATTTAGCCAAATCGATTTGCAAAATCAAAGTTGATTTTGCTGTTTTTTTTGCTATTTCTACGCAACGTTTTTGAGTACATTATTTTGCTCTGATTCAGAGCTGAAATTAAGAAAAACGTTCAGACTAATTTAAAAATTTCAAACATTCTGAATTTCAGTAGAGCGAGTTGCAAAAACAGAGCTGATTTGCTAATTTTTTTGCTATTTAAATGCAGCGTTTTTGAGGAAACTACTTTGCTCTGAATCAGAGCTGAAATAAAGCAAAAATAGGTTAAATTAAGTTTTCAGACATTCTGAGTTTTTGCATAGCGAGTTGCAAGAACAGAACTAATTTTCCCCATATTTTCGCTATTTCTATGTGGTATTTTGGACCAAACTACTTCGTTTTGCAATTTTCAAGATTCCAATTTTTTATAATCCAAAAATCTACAAATTTCAAGTTTTTATGAATTTTTCAGAATTTTGTTCAGGGGGCTTCCATACAAATATGGATAATGAGATACTGATTTGATTATTTCAATTTCAAGATGGCTGCTACTTAACAAAAGTAAA
The DNA here is from genome assembly GCA_947095585.1 of Nephrocerus scutellatus. NCBI lineage: Eukaryota > Metazoa > Arthropoda > Insecta > Diptera > Pipunculidae > Nephrocerus > Nephrocerus scutellatus. The sequence goes on along the minus strand of OX352762.1, from coordinate 53,468,618 downwards.
GAATAAGAAACAATGAGATAGCTAGTTGTAAATTAAACTAGTTATACTATTTGGACACATGCGAAAAAAATTTCAATGTTGTTTTATGTTCCACGTAAAAATAGCGTAAATGCTAATAATAATAATAATTAATAATTTCTTGATTACTATGGGTTAATATTATAATTTCATCATTATATGTGAATATCGTGAAATCCTTAGTGACCAGCAGTATGGTTTTCGTAGGCAGCGTTCTACAGGTGACCTGATGGCTTATCTAACTGAAAGGTGGAACCAGTCTATTCATAAATTTGGTGAAAGTAAAGTTGTAAAGTTTTGTCGAAAATGAATGCTTATGAAATTAATAACACCCTGCTCAAAGGGACTAGTAACTACCTTTCTGAATGTTTGAATGACCACATATTTGCAATCGCCAAAAAAGCTGCGAGATGCTAGCAAGATGTACTTCACTCCTTCAGATCTGGCTACTATTTACAAATTCGCACTAAACTTGAATACAACTGTATTGTCTGGAACAATGGAATGTTTCCTGCCTCTCACTGTTGTATCGCTTTTTTCCACAAGCGGTACTCAAAAGAAATATCCAAATGCATCCCGCCCATTCTCCAACCCATCCGTAATACCCGTGCCTCAACTCTAGCTCACAGTTCCACCATTAAGCCTATTTTCGGGCGTACTAACCAACTCAGAGATTCCTTATATAGCCGCACGATAGTTATGTGGAATGAATTGCCTGATTCTGTGTTTCCGTTTTTGTATGATCTGCAGTCGTTTAAGACACGCGTGCATAGACATCTCATCCTTTCCTCTCCCTAATTTCCTAACGCCCACGCTGTGCTAAGCATTATAAGCTGCAAACCCCTTTAGCGTGTGTACATTATAAAAAAAAAATATATATGAACATTGTAATAGAGAAATAATTTTAGTACCGTCATTTCAGCTTGTTGCGTTTTATGACAGATTTTATAAAAATTTCATGTATACATTTTTCTTTAAAATATCGGTTATAAAAATCCTACTTGTAAACTCACACCTTTCCTTTGACGTAAATAAAAGTGATTTACCAAATTATAATATAAACTGGATAGTAAATAATAAATAAAAAAATCTTAAATTTCTTATCATATAATTTGCTAATCATCAAAATTTCAAATGGTCTGTTATTAGCGATGGGTCTATTCCAAAGTTCAATCTTTTTTAAATTCTCTTTATTAACTTCACTTGCCCGTGTGTTTGTTTGTTTTTCGTTTGTTGGTTTGTTTGTTTGTCGTGGAATCTTGCGATCAATTTTTAACCCACTTCCCAAAGACCAATTTCATTGAAACTTTGCATACACGCATATCTCCGATGACAACACTTTCTATTAAAATTTTGGCGCATCGGGCCCCGGGGTTGGGGGGCTCCCATACAAATATTTATTACAATAGGGATAGAATATTTGACAAGCAATCGGGCTTCGGATTCGGGATTTTGACGCATGTGGCACGAGTGATATGTGAAAAAGAGATTTTCTCAACTTTTTAAGGACTTTTTTAACAAACTTCCACAAATGCCAGAGAGTTGAAATTTTGTGAGTAGCTAGTTAGGTTCCGCGTGTGAGCACATGTTATCAGTCTCCTCTGGCACGTGTGATTCGTGCAATAGTAGTTTTTTCGACTTCTCTGAAGTCATTTTTATCCAACTATAGAGTTAAAGTTTTGTGCGCGTCTGAAACGTGTGGCGCGAGTGTCGGTGTATACATAGACATTTGTACCAGAAAAACGATTTGTTTTTACATTTACCTGTTTTGTTTTTTATTTGACATGAAAATCTGTCACCAATTGCCCGTTTGGCTGTTCCATTTCCCAAAAAAAAGATCTATATATTTCGGCAGATTTATACCTTTTTTATTACCACCAACAACCGGGTTTTTGCTTGGCACGGCTTGATATTTTTTATGTTGCGAAAATTAACATATTTTGTAAATATATTTTAAAACAAACCTGTAAAAAAATGCCAACAAACCCAAATCAATTTTTGTGTTCTATTTGCTATTTGCAAAGATATTGGCAAAAAATGCTCTGAATTTGCAACTAGCTTTTGCTAAAATTCAGAGTGTTTGAAAATTTTTATTTAGTCTGAACGTGTTGCCTAATTTCAGCTCTGAATCAGAGAAAAAGGGTTTGCTTAAAAAACGCTGAAAAATAGCAAAAATATTGGCAAAAAATGCTCCGATTTTGCAACTAGCTTTTGCTAAAATTCAGAGTGTTTGAAAATTTTTATTTAGTCTGAACGTGTTGCCTAATTTCAGCTCTGAATCAGAGCAAAAGAGTTTGCTTAAAAAACGCTGAAAAATAGCAAAAATATTGACAAAAAATGCTCCGATTTTGCAACTAGCTTTTGCTAAAATTCAGAGTGTGTGAAAATTTTTATTTAGTCTGAACGTGTTGCCTAATTTCAGCTCTGAATCAGAGCAAAAGAGTTTGCTTAAAAAACGCTGAAAAATAGCAAAAATATTGACAAAAAATGCTCCGATTTTGCAACTAGCTTTTGCTAAAATTCAGAGTGTTTGAAAATTTTTATTTAGTCTGAACGTGTTGCCTAATTTCAGCTCTGAATCAGAGCAAAAGAGTTTGCTTAAAAAACGCTGAAAAATAGCAAAAAATTTGACAAAAAATGCTCCGATTTTGCAACTAGCTTTTGCTAAAATTCAGAGTGTGTGAAAATTTTTATTTAGTCTGAACGTGTTGCCTAATTTCAGCTCTGAATCAGAGCAAAAGAGTTTGCTTAAAAAACGCTGAAAAATAGCAAAAATATTGACAAAAAATGCTCCGATTTTGCAACTAGCTTTTGCTAAAATTCAGAGTGTGTGAAAATTTTTATTTAGTCTGAACGTGTTGCCTAATTTCAGCTCTGAATCAGAGCAAAAGAGTTTGCTTAAAAAACGCTGAAAAATAGCAAAAATATTGGCAAAAAATGCTCTGATTTTGCAACTAGCTTTTGCTAAAATTCAGAGTGTTTGAAAATTTTTATTTAGTCTGAACGTGTTGCCTAATTTCAGCTCTGAATCAGAGCAAAAGAGTTTGCTTAAAAAACGCTAAAAAATAGCAAAAATATTGGCAAAAAATGCTCCGATTTTGCAACTAGCTTTTGCTAAAATTCAGAGTGTTTGAAAATTTTTATTTAGTCTGAACGTGTTGCCTAATTTCAGCTCTGAATCAGAGCAAAAGAGTTTGCTTAAAAAACGCTGAAAAATAGCAAAAATATTGGCAAAAAATGCTCTGATTTTGCAACTAGCTTTTGCTAAAATTCAGAGTGTTTGAAAATTTTTATTTAGTCTGAACGTGTTGCCTAATTTCAGCTCTGAATCAGAGCAAAAGAGTTTGCTTAAAAAACGCTGAAAAATAGCAAAAATATTGGCAAAAAATGCTCCGATTTTGCAACTAGCTTTTGCTAAAATTCAGAGTGTGTGAAAATTTTTATTTAGTCTGAACGTGTTGCCTAATTTCAGCTCTGAATAGAGCAAAAGAGTTTGCTTAAAAAACGCTGAAAAATAGCAAAAATATTGACAAAAAATGCTCCGATTTTGCAACTAGCTTTTGCTAAAATTCAGAGTGTGTGAAAATTTTTATTTAGTCTGAACGTGTTGCCTAATTTCAGCTCTGAATCAGAGCAAAAGAGTTTGCTTAAAAAACGCTGAAAAATAGCAAAAATATTGGCAAAAAATGCTCTGATTTTGCAACTAGCTTTTGCTAAAATTCAGAGTGTGTGAAAATTTTTATTTAGTCTGAACGTGTTGCCTAATTTCAGCTCTGAATCAGAGCAAAAGAGTTTGCTTAAAAAACGCTGAAAAATAGCAAAAATATTGGCAAAAAATGCTCTGATTTTGCAACTAGCTTTTGCTAAAATTCAGAGTGTTTGAAAATTTTTATTAAGTCTGAACGTGTTGCCTAATTTCAGCTCTGAATCAGAGCAAAAGAGTTTGCTTAAAAAACGCTGAAAAATAGCAAAAATATTGGCAAAAAATGCTCTGATTTTGCAACTAGCTTTTGCTAAAATTCAGAGTGTTTGAAAATTTTTATTTAGTCTGAACGTGTTGCCTAATTTCAGCTCTGAATCAGAGCAAAAGAGTTTGCTTAAAAAACGCTGAAAAATAGCAAAAATATTGACAAAAAATGCTCCGATTTTGCAACTAGCTTTTGCTAAAATTCAGAGTGTGTGAAAATTTTTATTTAGTCTGAACGTGTTGCCTAATTTCAGCTCTGAATCAGAGCAAAAGAGTTTGCTTAAAAAACGCTGAAAAATAGCAAAAATATTGGCAAAAAATGCTCTGATTTTGCAACTAGCTTTTGCTAAAATTCAGAGTGTTTGAAAATTTTTATTTAGTCTGAACGTGTTGCTTAATTTCAGCTCTGAATCAGAGCAAAAGAGTTTGCTTAAAAAACGCTGAAAAATAGCAAAAATATTGGCAAAAAATGCTCCGATTTTGCAACTAGCTTTTGCTAAAATTCAGAGTGTTTGAAAATTTTTATTTAGTCTGAACGTGTTGCCTAATTTCAGCTCTGAATCAGAGCAAAAGAGTTTGCTTAAAAAACGCTGAAAAATAGCAAAAATATTGGCAAAAAATGCTCCGATTTTGCAACTAGCTTTTGCTAAAATTCAGAATGTTTGAAAATTTTTATTTAGTCTGAATCAGAGCAAAATAGTTTGCTTAAAAAACGATGAAAATAGCAAAAATATTGACAAAAAATGCTCTGATTTTGCAACTAGCTTTTGCTAAAATTCAGAGTGTGTGAAAATGTTTATTTAGTCTGAACGTGTTGCCTAATTTCAGCTCTGAATCAGAGCAAAAGAGTTTGCTTAAAAAACGCTGAAAAATAGCAAAAATATTGGCAAAAAATGCTCTGATTTTGCAACTAGCTTTTGCTAAAATTCAGAGTGTTTGAAAATTTTTATTTAGTCTGAACGTGTTGCCTAATTTCAGCTCTGAATCAGAGCAAAAGAGTTTGCTTAAAAAACGCTGAAAAATAGCAAAAATATTGGCAAAAAATGCTCCGATTTTGCAACTAGCTTTTGTTAAAATTCAGAATGTTTGAAAATTTTTATTTAGTCTGTATCAGAGCAAAAGAGTTTGCTTAAAAAACGCTGAAAATAGCAAAAATATTGACAAAAAATGCTCTGATTTTGCAACTAGCTTTTGCTAAAATTCAGAGTGTGTGAAAATTTTTATTTAGTCTGAACGTGTTGCCTAATTTCAGCTCTGAATCAGAGCAAAAGAGTTTGCTTAAAAAACGCTGAAAAATAGCAAAAATATTGGCAAAAAATGCTCCGATTTTGCAACTAGCTTTTGCTAAAATTCAGAGTGTGTGAAAATTTTTATTTAGTCTGAACGTGTTGCCTAATTTCAGCTCTGAATCAGAGCAAAAGAGTTTGCTTAAAAAACGCTGAAAAATAGCAAAAATATTGGCAAAAAATGCTCTGATTTTGCAACTAGCTTTTGCTAAAATTCAGAGTGTTTGAAAATTTTTATTAAGTCTGAACGTGTTGCCTAATTTCAGCTCTGAATCAGAGCAAAAGAGTTTGCTTAAAAAACGCTGAAAAATAGCAAAAATATTGACAAAAAATGCTCCGATTTTGCAACTAGCTTTTGCTAAAATTCAGAGTGTGTGAAAATTTTTATTTAGTCTGAACGTGTTGCCTAATTTCAGCTCTGAATCAGTGCAAAAGAGTTTGCTTAAAAAACGCTGAAAAATAGCAAAAATATTGGCAAAAAATGCTCAGATTTTGCAACTAGCTTTTGCTAAAATTCAGAGTGTTTGAAAATTTTTATTTAGTCTGAACGTGTTGTCTAATTTCAGCTCTGAATCAGAGCAAAAGAGTTTGCTTAAAAAACGCTGAAAAATAGCAAAAATATTGGCAAAAAATGCTCCGATTTTGCAACTAGCTTTTGCTAAAATTCAGAGTGTTTGAAAATTTTTATTTAGTCTGAACGTGTTGCCTAATTTCAGCTCTGAATCAGAGCAAAAGAGTTTGCTTAAAAAACGCTGAAAATAGCAAAAATATTGGCAAAAAATGCTCCGATTTTGCAACTAGCTTTTGCTAAAATTCAGAGTGTTTGAAAATTTTTATTTAGTCTGAACGTGTTGCCTAATTTCAGCTCTGAATCAGAGCAAAAGAGTTTGCTTAAAAAACGCTGAAAAATAGCAAAAATATTGGCAAAAAATGCTCCGATTTTGCAACTAGCTTTTGCTAAAATTCAGAGTGTTTGAAAATTTTTATTTTGTCTGAACGTGTTGCCTAATTTCAGCTCTGAATCAGAGCAAAAGAGTTTGCTTAAAAAACGCTGAAAATAGCAAAAATATTGGCAAAAAATGCTCTGATTTTGCAACTAGCTTTTGCTAAAATTCAGAGTGTTTGAAAATTTTTATTTAGTCGGAACGTGTTGCCTAATTTCAGCTCTGAATCAGAGCAAAAGAGTTTGCTTAAAAAACGCTGAAAAATAGCAAAAATATTGGCAAAAAATGCTCCGATTTTGCAACTAGCTTTTGCTAAAATTCAGAGTGTTTGAAAATTTTTATTTAGTCGGAACGTGTTGCCTAATTTCAGCTCTGAATCAGAGCAAAAGAGTTTGCTTAAAAAACGCTGAAAAATAGCAAAAATATTGGCAAAAAATGCTCCGATTTTGCAACTAGCTTTTGCTAAAATTCAGAATGTTTGAAAATTTTTATTTAGTCGGAACGTGTTGCCTAATTTCAGCTCTGAATCAGAGCAAAAGAGTTTGCTTAAAAAACGCTGAAAAATAGCAAAAATATTGGCAAAAAATGCTCCGATTTTGCAACTAGCTTTTGCTAAAATTCAGAGTGTTTGAAAATTTTTATTTAGTCTGAACGTGTTGCCTAATTTCAGCTCTGAATCAGAGCAAAAGAGTTTGCTTAAAAAACGCTGAAAAATAGCAAAAATATTGGCAAAAAATGCTCCGATTTTGCAACTAGCTTTTGCTAAAATTCAGAGTGTTTGAAAATTTTTATTTAGTCGGAACGTGTTGCCTAATTTCAGCTCTGAATCAGAGCAAAAGAGTTTGCTTAAAAAACGCTGAAAAATAGCAAAAATATTGGCAAAAAATGCTCCGATTTTGCAACTAGCTTTTGCTAAAATTCAGAATGTTTGAAAATTTTTATTTAGTCGGAACGTGTTGCCTAATTTCAGCTCTGAATCAGAGCAAAAGAGTTTGCTTAAAAAACGCTGAAAAATAGCAAAAATATTGGCAAAAAATGCTCCGATTTTGCAACTAGCTTTTGCTAAAATTCAGAATGTTTGAAAATTTTTATTTAGTCGGAACGTGTTGCCTAATTTCAGCTCTGAATCAGAGCAAAAGAGTTTGCTTAAAAAACGCTGAAAAATAGCAAAAATATTGGCAAAAAATGCTCCGATTTTGCAACTAGCTTTTGCTAAAATTCAGAGTGTTTGAAAATTTTTATTTAGTCTGAACGTGTTGCCTAATTTCAGCTCTGAATCAGAGCAAAAGAGTTTGCTTAAAAAACGCTGAAAAATAGCAAAAATATTGGCAAAAAATGCTCCGATTTTGCAACTAGCTTTTGCTAAAATTCAGAGTGTTTGAAAATTTTTATTTAGTCGGAACGTGTTGCCTAATTTCAGCTCTGAATCAGAGCAAAAGAGTTTGCTTAAAAAACGCTGAAAAATAGCAAAAATATTGGCAAAAAATGCTCCGATTTTGCAACTAGCTTTTGCTAAAATTCAGAATGTTTGAAAATTTTTATTTAGTCGGAACGTGTTGCCTAATTTCAGCTCTGAATCAGAGCAAAAGAGTTTGCTTAAAAAACGCTGAAAAATAGCAAAAATATTGGCAAAAAATGCTCCGATTTTGCAACTAGCTTTTGCTAAAATTCAGAGTGTTTGAAAATTTTTATTTAGTCTGAACGTGTTGCCTAATTTCAGCTCTGAATCAGAGCAAAAGAGTTTGCTTAAAAAACGCTGAAAAATAGCAAAAATATTGGCAAAAAATGCTCCGATTTTGCAACTAGCTTTTGCTAAAATTCAGAGTGTTTGAAAATTTTTATTTAGTCGGAACGTGTTGCCTAATTTCAGCTCTGAATCAGAGCAAAAGAGTTTGCTTAAAAAACGCTGAAAAATAGCAAAAATATTGGCAAAAAATGCTCCGATTTTGCAACTAGCTTTTGCTAAAATTCAGAGTGTTTGAAAATTTTTATTTAGTCGGAACGTGTTGCCTAATTTCAGCTCTGAATCAGAGCAAAAGAGTTTGCTTAAAAAACGCTGAAAAATAGCAAAAATATTGGCAAAAAATGCTCCGATTTTGCAACTAGCTTTTGCTAAAATTCAAAGTGTTTGAACATTTTTATTTAGTCTGAACGTGTTGCCTAATTTCAGCTCTGAATCAGAGCAAAAGAGTTTGCTTAAAAAACGCTGAAAAATAGCAAAAATATTGGCAAAAAATGCTCCGATTTTGCAACTAGCTTTTGCTAAAATTCAGAATGTTTGAAAATTTTTATTTAGTCTGAATCAGAGCAAAAGAGTTTGCTTAAAAAACGCTGAAAATAGCAAAAATATTGGCAAAAAATGCTCTGATTTTGCAACTAGCTTTTGCTAAAATTCAGAGTGTTTGAAAATTTTTATTTTGTCTGAACGTGTTGCCTAATTTCAGCTCTGAATCAGAGCAAAAGAGTTTGCTTAAAAAACGCTGAAAATAGCAAAAATATTGGCAAAAAATGCTCTGATTTTGCAACTAGCTTTTGCTAAAATTCAGAGTGTTTGAAAATTTTTATTTAGTCGGAACGTGTTGCCTAATTTCAGCTCTGAATCAGAGCAAAATAGTTTGCTTAAAAAACGCTGAAAAATAGCAAAAATATTGGCAAAAAATGCTCTGATTTTGCAACTAGCTTTTGCTAAAATTCAGAGTGTTTGAAAATTTTTATTTAGTCTGAACGTGTTGTCTAATTTCAGCTCTGAATCAGAGCAAAAGAGTTTGCTTAAAAAACGCTGAAAAATAGCAAAAATATTGGCAAAAATGCTCCGATTTTGCAACTAGCTTTTGCTAAAATTCAGAGTGTTTGAAAATTTTTATTTAGTCTGAACGTGTTGCCTAATTTCAGCTCTGAATCAGAGCAAAAGAGTTTGCTTAAAAAACGCTGAAAGTAGCAAAAATATTGGCAAAAAATGCTCCGATTTTGCAACTAGCTTTTGCTAAAATTCAGAGTGTTTGAAAATTTTTATTTAGTCTGAACGTGTTGCCTAATTTCAGCTCTGAATCAGAGCAAAAGAGTTTGCTTAAAAAACGCTGAAAAATAGCAAAAATATTGGCAAAAAATGCTCCGATTTTGCAACTAGCTCCTGCTAAAATTCAGAGTGTTTGAAAATTTTTATTTTGTCTGAACGTGTTGCCTAATTTCAGCTCTGAATCAGAGCAAAAGAGTTTGCTTAAAAAACGCTGAAAATAGCAAAAATATTGGCAAAAAATGCTCTGATTTTGCAACTAGCTTTTGCTAAAATTCAGAGTGTTTAAAAATTTTTATTTAGTCGGAACGTGTTGCCTAATTTCAGCTCTGAATCAGAGCAAAAGAGTTTGCTTAAAAAACGCTGAAAAATAGCAAAAATATTGGCAAAAAATGCTCCGATTTTGCAACTAGCTTTTGCTAAAATTCAGAGTGTTTGAAAATTTTTATTTAGTCGGAACGTGTTGCCTAATTTCAGCTCTGAATCAGAGCAAAAGAGTTTGCTTAAAAAACGCTGAAAAATAGCAAAAATATTGGCAAAAAATGCTCCGATTTTGCAACTAGCTTTTGCTAAAATTCAAAGTGTTTGAAAATTTTTATTTAGTCTGAACGTGTTGCCTAATTTCAGCTCTGAATCAGAGCAAAAGAGTTTGCTTAAAAAACGCTGAAAAATAGCAAAAATATTGGCAAAAAATGCTCCGATTTTGCAACTAGCTTTTGCTAAAATTCAGAATGTTTGAAAATTTTTATTTAGTCTGAATCAGAGCAAAAGAGTTTTCTTAAAAAACGCTGAAAATAGCAAAAATATTGGCAAAAAATGCTCTGATTTTGCAACTAGCTTTTGCTAAAATTCAGAGTGTTTGAAAATTTTTATTTAGTCTGAACGTGTTGCCTAATTTCAGCTCTGAATCAGAGCAAAAGAGTTTGCTTAAAAAACGCTGAAAATAGCAAAAATATTGGCAAAAAATGCTCTGATTTTGCAACTAGCTTTTGCTAAAATTCAGAGTGTTTGAAAATTTTTATTTAGTCGGAACGTGTTGCCTAATTTCAGCTCTGAATCAGAGCAAAATAGTTTGCTTAAAAACGCTGCATATAAATAGCAAAAATATTGGCAAAATTATCTCTAGTTTTGCAACTCGATTTGCTAAATTTCAGAATTTTTGAAAATTTCAAATAAGTCTGAACGTTTTGCTTAATTTCAGCTTTGATTCAGAGCAAAATAATTTGCTTAGAAACGCCATGTATTTAAGAAAACTATTTTGCTTTGAATCAGAGCTGAAATTAAGCAAAACCTTCAGAATAAATGAATATTTTTAAACATTCTGTATTTTAACAAAAATTTAAGCAAAATCAGAACTTATATTTTCAATATAGGCAAAGTATTCAGACATAACTAAAATTTTGCTTAACACTTTCTGAATAACTTCTGATTTTGCCTGATATAAGAAAATCTTTCTTAATAGCAAACAAATTGCTACTTGGGCAACCAACAGTGTTGTGACGTGCAACACATATATTTATTTACATTTGACATGTACATAATAGGCTGCATGTTTGTGGACCTGTGGCATGGCTGCTAGATGGTCTGGCAGTCGAAGTGCGCAACCCAAAGAGAGCAGACGTAGACGAATTGACCTTTCATCAAATAAAGAAAACATTTAAGAAACGAGACAAGTGAATTGTATTTGTGACGAACACAACAGTGGCGACGAGGATTAATTAGAATTCACGCGTTAAAATCTTTAAAAATTCTTACGGCAGTATCGTTTTATTTTTGTGTGTGAAAAAATGGATTCAGAATTGAAAGAAATTTTGAAAATGATGGCTGAAAGGCAGAGAAAGTCTGACGATATGATTGCGTTGTTGATGAAGCAGTTAACACTACAGGCAGAAGGGCAGCAGCAAACAGCAAAAACGGAAAGTGCGCAGATAGCATCAATGCATAAGAAGTTGTCGGAACGCATGGAGAAATTTGTGTATTGCGCTGAAGACAATTTGACATTCGAATTGTGGTACCAGCGATACGAAATTATTTTTACGTCTCAGGCGGCTACAATGACAGCAGTACAAAAGGTGGATTTGCTGACAGAGAAACTCTCTACAGCCGATTACCAAAGGTTTGCCAATACGATTTGTCACTAACAAAAGACACTATTCCTTTCGATGATGCAGTGAGGGAGCTCAGGCGCATTTTTGGCCGAAAGGAATCACAATTTTCGTTGCGTTACAAGTGTTTGAAAATGAGCTTAAGCGATTGCAATTGTTGGGAGTAATCAGTCCGGTCAATTACTCGGATTTCGCCGCACCATTAGTAGCTGTAAAAAGAAAGGACGGGCGCATACGCATTTGTGCCGATTATTCAACAGGCTTGAATGAAGCACTGGAGCCGAACAAGCATCCGTTGCCTACGCCTGAAGAAATTTTTGCAAAGCTGAGTCAGTACCGGGTGTTCAGTAAAATTGACCTGTCCGACGCTTTCTTGCAGGTGGAGATGGATGACGAATCGAAGCGTTTCATGACGATCAACACGCATTGTAGACTATTTCGAGTAAACCGCCTGCAGCCTGGTGTGAAGACAGCTCCGGGCATTTTCCAGCAATTAATCGACACGATGATGAGCGGAGCTAACGGCACTTTTCCCTTCATTGACGATTTTATTGTTGGAGGTAGAGACGAGAAAGATCATCGAGACAATATCTTCGAAGCATTGAAGCGCATCCAAGAATACTGTTTTCGGCTTAAGCTCGATAAGTGTTTGTTTGGCCAGAACGAGTTAGAGTTTTTGGGCCACATCGTTGACGCAAATGGCTTACGACCAAATCCCCAGAAAATCGAGATGCTGAAGCTAATTCCCGCACCAAGAGACGTCAAACAATTGCAATCATTCCTAGGGGCCGTTACATGGTACGGCAAATTCGTAAAACAGCTAAAAGACCTTCGCGGGCCGTTGGACGAATTGTTGTGCAGCGATGTGCCTTTTGAGTGGCGAGCAGCGCACCAAGAGGCTTTCGAGAAGCTAAAGAGAGTACTTGCATCGGATTTGGCGTTAATCCACTATGACCCGAAGAAGAAAATCATCGTAGCAGCGGACGCATCCAGCTATGGCATGGGGGCAGTGTTGATGCACGAACTGCCCGATGGTACTACGCGGCCTATCATGCACGCCGCGTCGGCATTTACGAAGACCGAGAAAAACTATCCGCAGATCCAACGAGAGGCCTTGGCGTTGATGTTCGCCCTAAAAAAGTTTCATCGATACATCTACGGTCGCAAATTTGAGCTTCAGACTGATCACAAGCCATTGTTAGCAATTTTTGGATCGAAGAAGGGCATTCCGGTTTACACGGCTAGCTGGGTACAGCGTTACGCACTCATCATGCTCACTTACGAGTTCACCATCAAATACGTGGACACGCATAATTTTGTGTATGCAGACTTCATTTCGAGATTGATTGCCGGTCACAAGAAACCAGATGAAGAAGTTGTCATTGGAAGTTTGGAAAAATTAAGCTACGTTGACGGATGTTTCGCGATCGATACAGCAAAACAGCTCCCAGTAACGTTTGAAGCTATGCAATATGAAACCAGCACATGTGAAACATTGATAAAAGTCTCCGACCTCATCAAAAACGAGTGGCCGCGATCACCGAAGCAGATAAGGGAACCAGAGGTTGCAAAATTCTTTCTTCGACGAGAAGGACTAACGACCATTCAGGGGTGCGTATTTTATGGCGATCGCATTATCGTTCCGAGTCGCTACCGTAATCGTATCCTTGCCGAGCTCCACCAAGGCCATCCAGGAGTGGCTCGCATGAAAATGTTGGCACGGAGCAAGGTGTACTGGCCATCAATTGACGAGGACGTCGAAAAACTGGTGAAGCTGTGTGGAAATTGTGCAATTAACGCTAGAACACCAACCAAGTCCACGTTGCAGTCGTGGCAATGGCAAGTCTCAGACAATGGTCCCCAATTTGTGTCAGAAAGATTCGAGTCGTTCTGCAGGGAAAACGGCATCGAACACATCAGAACGGCACCGTTTCATCCTCAATCAAATGGTCAGGCTGAAAAATTTGTTGGCTCGTTGAAGATCGGATTAAAAAAGTTAGAAGGAGAAGGTAATGCCGATCAAATTTTGCGCAAATTCTTGATGTGCTATCGTTACACACCTTCGTTTGCTCTCGGCATGAAGTCACCCTTTCAAGTGATGATGGGACGACCGATGAAAATTAAGTTAGACTTGTGTAATATAAGAACCAATCGTCCGATTGAGCGCAATACAAAAATGGAACAACAGTTCAACCGGCACCACGGCGCAAGGTGGAAGGAGTTCGAAGCTGGTGATGAAGTGCTAGTCAAAACGTTCTGTAACAACAAGTGGAAATGGTCCCCCGGAGTAGTTGTCAAGAGACGCGGATTGGTAAACTACTTAGTTTTAAAAGAAACAGCGATGGGCAAGAGGGAAGTTAAAAGCCATGCAAACCAAATGAAAAAATGATTTACCTTCCTCGATGACCACGACAACATTTTGCTGGAAGATTTTGGGTTAGCAGCACCAACAAAATGAGTAATAGAGCCGTAGGTCTTACCTGAACAGGAAGTAGTATCCGAGTACGAGCTTTTCGAGGACGCCAGGGAAGATTCTGATGCAGAAATGCCGCAGCCACGTCGCACGACTCGAGCTGGGCCGGAAGATTCCCACAGCGTTTTGAGGACTACGACATGACAAGATGAATTCGCCAATCATTGCGATAACGCCCTTATGAATACGCGTTATGTATTTGTTTATTTAAATGATTGTTTTTCATTATTGTTTTTTAATAATTCAGTGTGATCTTTGTTTTTTTTAGGGGGGGGAAGTGTTGTGACGTGCAACACATATATTTATTTACATTTGACATGTACATAATAGGCTGCATGTTTGTGGACTTGTGGCATGGCTGCTTGATGGTCTGGAAGTCGAAGTGCGCAACCCAAACAGAGCAGACGTAGACGAATTGACCGTTCATCGAATAAAGAAAACATTTAAGAAACGAGACAAGTGAATTGTATTTGTGACGAACACAACAAACAGAGCAATAATGGAACCTAAAACTATAGATGGCAACAAAATAACTATAGCTCGCCACAGAATAGATACAACAACAGCTATAGACAACCAAACATACCACACGGCTATAGCCAGAGAGATAGACAATCAAACCATTTTCAAATTTCAACAATAATACACACAGGCAAAACCATAGACAAAACCCAAGTCATTACAATAATAATCAACAAAACAGAAGGTCGAATTTCAACCAACGACCAAATTATCACATAAGAACAATATACAACGAAGTAAATGACAACCAGGGAAACGAGCAAGCCACGGAGCACGTGTTTTCTCCACAAGGCCTGCATTTAAAGTTTTTAAAACATCGGCTAATACAAATTATATAATACTAAAAGCAAAAACAAACAAATGACATTCTTAATAGACACTGGCGCTGACATCTCAATTTTTAAAATTTCTCACAAAGTTGAAAATGAACCGTATTACCCGGAAGAAAAATGTAAACTAATGGGAATAACACAAGAGGAAACATTTTCTTTAGGCATATCAGAACTAGATCTGCTAATAGGTAACACATACTGTAACCATGATTTACAATTGGTTAAAAATAATTTTCCAATTGATACTGACGGTATACTCGGTAGAGATTTTCTGAAAAGATTTTTCTGTAAAATCGACTATGAAACATTTACTATCTCTATAATAGTAAACGAAACAAACATAACACTACCAATGCACTCAAAACCACTACAGACTTTAAAAATAACAGTACCACCACGAACATAAATAATACACCCAATAAAACTAGAAGTTGACGAAGACAAGGTAATACTGAACAAAGAATTAATCGATGGTGTCTTTCTAAGCAACTCAATTGCACCTAAACAAGGTATGACTCACATCAGAATTCTTAACTCAGCCAACTCTGAAGTAATATTAAAAAACATTAAACTAGAGACCAAACCTTTAAAAGATTACGACATACTAAACTACAACAAACACGAACTTCACGACGAAACACGTTTTTGAAACGTCACACAAACTGTTTAAACATAGACTGTAACGACGAAAATTCGAAAAACACACTTCTAAATATCCTAAAACGATATCAAGAAGTATTCCATCTAGAAAACGACCATCTGACAGCAGACAATTTTTACACACCAAAAATATCCACAAATGACAATACACCGGTCTACATGCAAACATGGAAGTCATAACAGACCAAGTGAACAAAATGTTCAATGACGACATAATAGAACATTCAGTTAGCCCATACAACGCCTCACTACTTCTCGTACCAAAAAAGAACACAGATGATAAAAACAAATGGAGAGTAGTTGTCGATTATAGGAAACTAAACGATAAAATCATTAACGACAAATTTCCCCTAACACGTTTAGACGACATACTAGACAAACTAGGGAGAGCTAAATGGTTCTCAACACTAGACATGACAAGTTCTTTTCACCAGATAAAATTAGAAAAAAACTCAAGACCGCTGACAGCCTTCTCAACACCCACCGGACATTTCCAATTCAAACGTCTACCCTTTGGACTCAAAATCTCCTCAAACAGTTTTCAAAGAATGCTAACTATAGCACTAGCTGGACTAGAAACAGAAGCTTTTCTATACGTAGATGACATTATAATTTATGGCTGTAGTTTAAACCACCACAACCAAAATTTAATTAAAGTTCTTGATAGATTAAAACGATATAACCTTAAATTAAATGCTGAAAAATGTTATTTCTTACGTCCAGAAGTGGTATATTTAGGACATCTAATAACTAAAGACGGAGTCAAGACCGACCCAGCTAAGTTTAACGCAATCAAAGAAGACAAAGATTTAAACTCCCTATTAAAGAAAAACATAAAATTTTCATGGACAGCGAACTGCAAAAATGCGTTTGAAACTTTAAAAGAGAAATTAGTCAGCCCACCAGTATTGCAATACCCCGATTTCACGAAACCGTTCATATTAACGACTGATGCTTCAAACTTTGCTTTAGGAGCAGTACTCTCGCAAGGTGAGATTGGTAAAAATTTACCAATATCATACGCAAGTAAATCACTCAAAATCGCTCAAAAATAATGATGAAATAATGAAAGTATATACAAAAGAAGAATTTAAAGAAGCATATGCAAAAGTAAGAATTAATAGCAAGTATCCCAATTTAAAAATTTTAATATATGCCGCCCCAAGAAGAATAGAAGATGAAATAACTAAATACAAATTAATAGACGAGTATCATAATTCAACATATGGAGGACACCAAGGTGTAAGAAAAACAATAATAAAGCTAAAGCAAAAATATATATGGAAAAACATGAGTAAGATGGTCAAGAATTTCATTACAAACTGCGACCTATGTGCCAGAAACAAACAGACCAGACATATAAAAGAACCACTAACGACAACAGACACTCCATCCGACAGTTTTCAGACAATAACAATAGACACTGTAGGACCCCTACGAATATCTAATGACTATAGATACATTCTAACCATGCAATGCGAATTAACAAAATACGTAATTGCACATCCTATAACATCAAAAGACGCACAGACAATAGCCAAGACACTAGTCGTACAAGTCATATTAAAATACGGACTTTTAAAAATTTTAAAATCAGACAATGGTACAGAATTTACCAACGAACTACTAAAGAACATATGCGAACTTCTCAAAATTAAACAAAATTTTTCAACACCTTATCACCATCAGACACTAGGCACCGTCGAACGAAACCACAGGGTACTGAACGAATATCTTTTAGCATTTACAGAAAATAACGAATGGGACAAATGGATCCCATATTACACATTCGCTTACAATACAACACCACACATTGACACAGGTTATTAACCTTTTGAGTTAGTTTTTGGAAAACTAGCAACTCTACCTAGCGACATAGAAAATAACAACAAGAAAATATACGATCTCGACAATTACGTAAATGAATTACGAATCAGATTGAATCAGCTCTTAAGAGAGCCAAAGAAATAACAAATAAGGTTAAAATGAAAAGAACTCTAGAACATAAAAATAACTATACAAATAAACTTAAAGCTGAAATAGGCGGTTTAGTATTAATAAAAGTAGAAAATAGGAACAAAAACCAAAAAAAGGACCATATGAAATTGTAAGAAAAAATGGTGTGAACACCATAGTAAACATAAATGGTATTCACAAAGAATTACACAACAACCAACTGAAATTGTACAAACCTAGTATAAGCTAACTATTCATATAAAAACTATAAATTAATATTCTTTTACATTATATTATATTTTTTTTTCTCTTTCACTTTTTTTTATTATATAAAATTTAAATTTTTATTAAAATAAATTTTTTTTTTCACACTTTTTTATGATAGGCACCCAATGCATTTGAATACTCAGAATAAGGGTCAAATGCATTGATAGAATAAGTAAAGTAATACATCCCTTTATGTAAAAACTCTTATTTTCCTATTATGTAGATTCATATAGTATGTAAGTATTAGTATAACAAATTTTGTATAAAAGGAACGAAATCTAAATAAAATCAATCAGTATTCTTTAAACCACATATAGGAGTTCTACTCAATTTAATTTGGTTAAAGCGCTGCTTGTTATTTCCATAACACCCGCAGCACTGGATAGGTTGCAGTCCCTGCCAGATTATTAGCAACTGACGTTGACTCTGACTTTACGTTTCCAACAATACTAATAAATCATTACTTGGCAACCAAACGAAATACATGGTAAAACGATATCATTACAACATTGACGGAGTATTTGTCAGGACGAGAGGTAAGGAACAAGTCAAGGGTGTTAGCGCCCGCAATACGCGATTTCATGTTTTTTATCAATTCTTAAGATTGAATCAGACAGTGCATCAAACTCACTCTGAGTTGAAACACTGTCTAAGTTGAGGCTACTGTAAAGGAAACAGTAGTAGATGTTGCGCTCTTGGACCTTAACTTTTAGCCAAATGAAATTGAATTCCGGTTTGGAACTTTGGCTAAATTGAGACAAAAGCTGAAACGCAACATCTCTCCGGACATAGATTTCGAGTCCGCGTCGAGAGAAAAATAATGGCACCAAGCTATACCCAGGCATATTAAATTCCGATACATCAGAATTATCAAACACCTGAGTTTCACTCAATGCCAAAATTGCTGGCCTGTGGACATGCACATGGTTATACACAGAAAAAGAATTCGTTCTCAGCCCACGTATGTTGCTGAGATCTACTCTGAAAACACACAAAACACACAAAACACAACTTACCGCTTCTTTAAACCGTATTGAGAAGAGTATGTCTCAAATTGGATTATTAACACAATTTGTCGGCAGTGTTATGCCTTCACGACAAAATGAGTTAAATCACCAAAAGAAATAAACACTCACAATCCGTTATTCTTATAGCTAAAAATTTAGATCATCACACTGCCGCATGCAAGCATAAAACAGTTGTAATTCACTGAATACTTTAGCTGAGGTGTTGGGGACGGGAAGCATGGACACCACACACTGCACTTTGCACTAACAAAATATGCACACGCGAGCCGGCGAGCTTGGGCAATTTGCGTTTTTGTTGTTGTTTATTTTGTGCAATGCACAGCACATCCGCGTACGATGACGTATCAGAGACAACTGTTTTGAATTATCATTCAACGCATTTTATCATTTTGTACATTTTTATCAGTAAGGCATTTCTTAATATATTTGGTATATTCTTATCTATACTGCATTTGTCATGTATTTTTGTGTCTTCTTATCTCTAATGCATTTCTTCATATTTTGTGTATTCTTATCTATAATACATTTTTGTCAAGTATTTCGTATGTTTTCTTTTATGCATTTGGTATGTTCTTATCTCGAATGTATTTTGATAACATAAGAGTATCTCTTATGTTGCAATAACATTTTTTTATTTTTTCTCACGATTATTTAGTATTTAAGCAACTGCATTTGTTTAATAAAGTTAGTTGTAGCATTCAAGACAAAACGTCTTTTATTTCTTCGCGGATTGAACTCGGTAAAAGTGCCGTTGTTCAACATAAAACTTACAACTCATTGCTTCAACACATTGAACTCGGTTAAAGTGCCGTTTGTTCCACTAAAACCATTTGTAACGCTACAAACTAGCTCGGTTTATGTGCCGTTGTTAGGACACAACAAATTTTAAATTCTTCGAAGATCTTCTGGTTTATGTGCCAGAAGATTCAGTAATATCAAACGAGATATTTTACAAGTATACTGCATGTTTTTTGTGAACAAAATTCGGCCACAAGAATTTTGTTCCTCACACTCCCCCGTTACTAGTTTAATAGCGTGGAGTCTACTTTCATAGTCCCAGTTTACATTGTTGCGTCTGCTGCTGGTACTACCTCTGTTGCCAATGCTTATGCTGACTTCGCTACTTCTGTTGAATTCGGTGCTGCTGTCGACTTCATTGTTGCTGTGCCTGTTGCTATTGTTGTTCAGTTGATGCGGTGAGTTCTGATGCTGTGCTCGTTGTTGTATAGTTCTTCTGTGTACTCTGTTGTTCTCCGGATTAACTGGCATTGCCTTTGCTGTATCTGTGGTTGTTGTTGAAGAATTTTTGCTGCTGCGATCGTTTTTGTTGCACCTTTTACATGGTGGCTTTTGTTGTTGCGAACGCTGTTGTGATCGTTTCGCTGCCGTTGTTGGTTTTGTGGTTGGGTTACTGCTGTCGACTTCCTCCAGTGTTGGCTCTTGGGGCGTCTGTGGCAATTTCTGAGGGGAGTCTTCACTGGAGTTGTTTCAATCGGAGCTGGTAACACTTGTATCCCGCCAACTGTAGTACAGGATCGCTTTGGAAAGAGGTGACTTTCATCAACTCTTGCGCTCGTGATAACTTTAGACGACGTTGTCGGCTGCTGCGGCTTTGGAAGTTGTGGCTGCATTGCTTTTCGGAGTTTGTTGCAAGTCGGACATTTAATCGGTCTTTCTGGTCCAGTTTGGAGTGATAAGTACTCAACTCCGAAGCTTAAAGTGGTTCGCGACCTTGCAAGGAAGTCCATCCCCAGTGTGAGGTCATCAACGGCGGTTGGTAGCACCAGCAGGCGCAGTGCATACGATGACACCCCAAAACGAACGTTGACATTCAACCCTTCGCGGACTGTTGTCCGACTCCCGTTGGCCATTTGAATTGGGATGTTCACGGGAATAGGGTTACCTTAATTTCGAAGACTATCGGCCAAACGTTCGCTCACAAAACTACGGGATACGCCGGTGTCAATGGTGGCTTGGACGGGTTCACTGCCGATCTTGATGCGGGTATGAATTCGCGGTCGGTCTTGGATCAGAGCTGTCTTTTGGTTGAGCTGGAGCAAATGACGCTGCTCAATGTGCGAAGAATCTTGACGGCAGCAGTCTATTGTTCTGGTCCCTCATTGGCCGCAATCGCAACAGAACAACAATTGTGGTCTTCCACAATTTCTCCAGGTGTGTCCGTCCTGGCCGCAGCGTCTGCATGCCGTTCGAACTTTGATGCGCTCCTCCTGACTCTCTGTGACCAGAAGGTTCCTCTTGATCGGTCGGGACTGGGGCCTGGGTGCTTGTCGGATTGGTTCTGGGCTGGCAAAGATGTTCTTCAGGTCTTCTGCTAACCCAATTAGCTCCTGCAGATCTTGGAAATCTCTCCTCCGTATGTACAGTTGATATTCCTGGCGGCAGTTTCGGAATATATGCTCCAACTGTTGTGCCCTTGAATATCTGGCATGCCACGTGAGGTTTTGCATGGCGATGACGAAATCCTTGAAGTTTTCTTCGGGTCTTTGTCGTCGTCGACAGATTTCGTCATCTAATTGTTCCTTGCTGGGAGGAAGAAGCGCAGGAAGTCTTCCTTGAATGAATGCCAGTGTGACCACCACTGGTTATTGTTCCGAAACCAAACCAGGGCTCGGTCACGCAGCACTTCTGGCATTGTTCTGGCTAGGAGGTCTTTGTTTAAGGAAGAGGCGTCGGCCAATTCCTCTTACCGCTCAACGAAGGATATAGGGTCTTTCCCGCCATCATAACGTTTGGACTATTTCCTCACCGTGTCGATAACCATCGGGTAAGACGCCACAGATGTCTCCTTTGGGATTCGAGTGGTGGTTGTCTCATGGGGTGCTGGAGGCGCCGTTAAACTTATAGTTATTGGTGGCACTGGTGACAGTCTGCGTCTGTGCTGCGATTTCAGCTCTCTCAGACTGGTTTCGTTCTCTGATGTAACGTCCGGTCCGGTGATGAAAGCCCAATAACGTTCCATGAGCTCCTCTATGCTACCTGTGTTATCCAGTCCGAACTCATCCAGATAATTTTGCAGCTCCTTCTTCGAGAGGGTATATACCCAGCCAGTCTTGACCATCTTGTCTTTCTTGCTTTCTCAAAAGCCAAAGGTAAGTTTTATTATTATTATTTTTTTTACGTTATCGAAGTGTACCTGCTCGGGCGCCAATTGTAACGGAGTTTTCCCAGCCAGGGTAAACTCAGCATGACCAGGGTTCTGAGGCAAGGGGTCGTTACAATAAAATTTCTATTTTTGGGACTTTTCGAAGTATTTTCTTTATTTTCTACTTTTCTTATAACCTATAATTTAACGTGAGTCCTGAGCGATGCGTTAGCCTTTGACAAGCGTAAATCCTGGGCAATGCGTTAGCGTGAGACCGTCGAGACTTCTGAGCGGTGTGTGGGCGTGAGACAGTCGAGACTCCTGGGCGGTGTGTAGGCGTGAGACAGTCGAGACTTCTGAGCGGTGTGTAGGCGTGAGACAGTCGAGACTACTGAGCGGTGTGTGAGCGTGAGGCAGTCGAGACTCCTGAGCGGTGTGTAGGCGTGAGACAGTCGGGACTCCTGAGTAACGTGCGAGCTTCGATGAAGTGGCGTGCGAGCTTCGATGAAGTGACGTGAATGGTGACGAGCCTTGACGTTAGTAACGTGAGTGACGTGAATGGTGACGAGCCTTGACGTTAGTTACGTGAGTGGCGTGAATGGTGACGAGCCTTGACGTTAGTAACGACGAGTGACGTGAGTGGTGACGAGCCTTGACGTTAGTAACGACGAGTGACGTGAGTGGTGACGAGCCTTGACGTTAGTAACGTGAGTGACGTGAATGGTGACGAGCCTTGACGGTAGTAACGACGAGTGACGTGAGTGGTGACGAGCCTTGACGTTAGTAACGTGAGTGACGTGAATAGTGACGAGCCTTGACGATAGTAACGACGAGTGACGTGAGTGGTGAAGAGAATTGGCGTTAGTAACGTCAGTGACGTGAATGGTGACGAGCCTTGACGTTAGTAACGTGAGTGACGTGAATGGTGACGAGCCTTGACGTTAGTAACGTGAGTGACGTGAATAATGCGAGACGTGAGGACAGTAGCCAATGCAGAGAAAGTCGTCAGCAGCGATAATGCTGGAGATACCAAGCTAACAACCCGTAGGGAATCCACACAGCGAAGTTACATCGTACGAATGACGAAAGCAGAGAAAGACGTCGGCAGCGATATGCTGGATATACCGGCGCAACAACCCGTAGGGAATCCACACAGCGAAGTTGCGTCGTACGTATGACGGAAGCAGAGAAAGACGTCGGCAGCGATATGCTGAATGTACCGGCGCAACAACCCGTAGGGAACCCACACAGCGAAGTTGCGTCGTACGAATGACAGAAGCAGAGAAAGACGTCGGCAGCGATATGCTGGATGTACCGGAGTAACAACCCGTGGGGAATCCACACAGCGAAGTTACGTCGTACGAATGACGGAAGCAGAGAAAGACGTCGGCAGCGATATGCTGGATGTACCGGCGCAACAACCCGTAGGGAATCCACACAGCGAAGTTGCGTCGTATGAATGACGGAAGCAGAGAAAGACATCGGCAGCGATATGCTGGATGTACCGGCGCAACAACCCGTAGGGAATCCACACAGCGAAGTTGCGTCGCACGAATGACGGAAGCAGAGAAAAACGTCGGCAGCGATATGCTGGATGTACCGGCGCAACAACCCGTAGGGAATCCACACAGCGAAGTTGCGTCGTACGAATGACGGAAGCAGAGAAAGGCGTCGGCAGCGATATGCTGGATGTACCAAAGCAACAACCCGTAGGGAATCCACACAGCGAAGTTGCGTCGTACGAATGACCGAAGCAGAGAAAGACGTCGACAGAGATATGCTGGATGTACCGGCGTAACAAGCCGTAGGGAATCCACACAGCGAAGTTGCGTCGTACGAATGACAGAAGCAGAGAAAGACGTCGGCAGCGATATGCTGGATGTACCGGAGTACAACCCGTGGGGAATCCACACAGCGAAGTTACGTCGTACGAATGACGGAAGCAGTCGGCAGCGATATGCTGGATGTACCGACGCAACAACCCGTAGGAAATCCACACAGCGAAGTTGCGTCGTACGAATGAAGGAAGCAGAGAAAGACGTCGGCAGCGATATGCTAGATGTACCGACGCAACAACCCGTAGGGAATCCACACATCGAAGCTACATCGTACGAATGACGGAAGCAGATACAGACGTCGGCAGCGATATGCTGAGCTGTACCAGCGTAAAACCTAAAGGGACACCACACAGTGAATTACGTTGTACGACGGCAGAGTTACGGCGAATGCAAATGGATGACGTTGGCAGCGATATGCAGGGCGACGTCGACAGCGATATGCTGAGCTGTACTAGCGTAAAACCTGAAGGGATACCAAACAGTGAATTACCTTGTACGACTGATCCGTACAACTAAAGAAAGCGACTAAGCGTAAGAGAGCGACTGACTGCATGCTCGCCTTTTTATACCTTTTTGTGTGGCAAAAATTGGTCAGTCCGGTGGCGTGATGTTGTTTTGACTGTTTTTATATTCATATCCGATTGTTGGCTGCACTGTGTGGGTACAGGGTGCACCCGAATTTGGTAAAAAGTATATTGCATGATTTGTGTGGACAAAATTCGGCCACAAGAATTTTGTTCCTCACATTGTGCGATACATAGTGCCATGCTACAACGTACAGTACATATATGCGCTAGGCACTTTGTACGCTCGCTGATCACGCCATACGAATATGGCTGTGTGCTCTACTTGTGCATGCTGCGCTGCTCTCACCACTCACTGCATACAAGAGGTGGTGGTTTTGGTGCCACAGACAGAACGAGCATGGCCGACTGCGCAATACATTGGGCAAGTGTATATCATCAAGTACCATTTGAGCAATCGACCAGGGCGGTCGATATACATTCTTTTGGGCAGTCGACCTATTATAAGGAGCAATTTCATCACCGAGCAGAGCATTCAATTTGTTTTATTTCACATTAAATACAGTCCACTAAATCTTATTTAACATTAACTCAGTGCGTTTTACTTTATCATTTAACTGAGCTTCGAACAACTGTCTTGTTCCAGAACTTTCAACTGATTATGTCTGAGAAGGGACTTGGGTCTAATTTATAATAGACTATACCTATCCTCCAACACTCAAAGAAACTTGTCTGGAGGAATTCCATTTTCTTTGGACCATTCAGTCACAAAGTTTTAACAGTTACATTTAATGAGGGCAACAATCTTACAAATTCGGACTGAATCTCCAAGGGAGAGAAACCCCCTGAAATTCCTTTTAATACAGCATTGTATTTTTTTCTTTTCTTTTCTTTCTTTTTCTAAATTCTTTCTTTAGGAGCAAACGAAAAGGCCTCGCCTAGCCTAAAAGCATACATCTCTTACAACAATTTTTATTCTACCGAAACCTCTAGTGTCAAATTTAATAAAATCAGAGTTGTTATTTGACTTACTTAAAAAATCTAGTATAACCTTAGAAGATATTCCCTTCGCAAAAATCACCATCGCACCAGCTCTTCTGCTCCGTAGTATCCTATATGTTCGTGGGTTGTGGGATATTGGTGACAGGGGCTTTTTGTCCTCTGAATGATGAGTTGCTCGTAGGAGTATTCACTTCGTCTGGTTCTTGGTCCAATAAGTAGAAGCGGTTATTATTATTAGTTGGATCAATCGCAACTTTCTTTGTGCTCCTGTGAGTTATAAATTGCCGTCTTTTGCGAGCCATAATATTGGTAAAAGTGTCCTTGCTATTTGCGAGAATTTTGCTGAACGCAGAAACAGTATTATTTAAGTTCGATGTCGCCGACGTAGCGAGGGCTGCTCTCTAATTATTAACAACGGAACTTCCAATTACTACGCTGTTTTCAAGATGAAACATGTTGGCGTCGTTATCTTTCTTCCTTACAATTTTATGGGAAGCACCGGTGGCACATATATCCATTTCGTTTTCACTCATTGGTACTGTCTCTGTGAGTGTATTTGGTAACGCACACGAGTCTAAATTTAAAAAAAATGTATTTTATCTTCATTGTTTTTCAAAGAAGAAGGCAAATTAAATGGTTTTTGCTTTTCAATGATTTTGAAAAAGCTTTGTCCGGGGAGACCCTTGGAGGTGGTTTATCACCGTCCAGTTCTAGGAATGTTTTTCTACATACGCACTTTAACATTTTTTTTAGTGCTAATAAGAACTTATGTTAGTGCAGCAAATACGGCAGTTTCACAGTTTAACAACTGTCCGATTACTTTTGTTTGATTTAGTTTAATAATTGATTGAAATTTATAAGCAAATTCTATTTGAACAATTGTTTTAATTAATTAATATAAATAAATTAAATTAAATTGAAGCTTTTTTCCACTAAAATTGGCTGCAAATGTAATTATTTTCCAAAAATACGCCCCTTTACTTTTACTTTATCATCACCTCTTTAGACAAAAAGATTAAACATTAAACGATCCTAAACAGAGGTGAAAATATCGAAATAATAAAAAATAGCTACGAGCTTTGACAGAAGAAAATGCCTTGTAGCAAATGGAATTTTACTTTTTGTGCAGTCTCGTAGCCTTGTTTAGTTTTTGACGGATCCCCTGCATTCAATCCTTACTTTTCGACTCGTAGTTCTCAGAAGTTATTATTTAGCTTTATAACCATACACACCCCCAGACAGGTGTGTTAGAGATTTAGAGAAATTGCTTCACCTAGCTGGAACCTGTGTTTATCCTACGGTGCACGCGCAGAAAGAAGGAGCAAGCAAACAATAATAAATTGCAGGGTGAAAAAACAGAGCGATGGAAATTTCCAAGAAAGAAAATTAGTTAGTAGCTCATATAAAAGAATTCGAAACCTAAGATAAATCGCAATGTAAATACGGCGTACTAAAAAAAACACTTTTATGCAGCATAATTTGAAATTTGAAATGTAACCACTGCAAGTTTTAATCATTATGTACTGTTCAAAAATGTAGTCAAACCGGTTGGGCGGTTCGCCCGGTTTTTGTAAAAGAACGTGATTGAACATGTAGTTTATTTTTAGAAGATGACTCATCGCATATAAGTATCGTTAGTTTTAATAAAAGAATAAGGCTACAATTTTATGGTATTTTCTCGATATTTCTGTCTGTAATATTGGAAGTTTCTGGAAGCTTTTCAATTTCGTATAAAACGTGGCGTTCACTGCAGAGAATTCATTAGTGAATTGGAATTTAACCAGTGAATTTGTAAAAGTTCTTGCAAAGCGATTAAGCTACCTAAAAGAATTATTGTAAAGTACAAGTATTATAAATGTTCCTGTGTACATTTAAAGTGATCACCAGTATAAATTGTGAACTTATATTATTTTTACTGTCTATTTATTAAAGTTGTTATTTGTAAATTAATAAACTTGTGTTGTCTTTTATTTGTAAAATCCTTTACGAACTCGAAAGCCTGAATTTCGTAATAATTGGTGTCAGAAGTGGGATTTAACAAATCGTGATACATTAAAATTATGCAAATCGTGTAAGTGAGAGACAATAGAACTTTGCAAATTGAAAGACAATAAAATTTTGCAAATTGTAAGACAGTAAAATTTTGCAAATCGTTGGACAATAAATAAATTAATTGGTGATTTCAGTAAATAAATAAATAAAAATAAATAAAGTGAAATTTTTACAAATCGATATAAAGTAAATAAAAAAATGGAAAACATTAAATTCTGTAGTTCCCAGGAGCTTAAGGAAGAGCTTGGAAGGTGAGGTCTAAGCACTGCCGGAAATAAATAGGAGTTATTTCTCCGATTGCAACAAGTCGTTAAAGGGGAAAAGCAGCAAGCTGGTGAAGTGTTTTCAATTGAGACGGAGTTCGTGGAGGTGGTGTGTCAAACATGGAGGTGATGTTGCAAGTTCTAATGCAATAAATGAATAGCAAGTTTGACCAGCAGAGAGAAAAAATGCAGCGGCAAAGTGAACAAAGTGAAGAGATAAGAAAAGACTTGAAGCAGCAAAGTGATCAATCGCAGCAACAGAATCAAGAGATTAAAAAAGAACTAATTCAACAGAGTGAACAATCTCAGCAACAGAGTCAAGAGAATAAACAGATAAATCTAGAATTAAGTTCCAAATTAAATGAAAAGTTAGAACAGCAAAGTCAAGATCTGAAGAAAGATTTGGATCGGCAAAATCAACAATCGCAGCGTCAAAGCCAAGAACTTAAACAAGAATCAAATTCCAAATTCGATCAACAAAACCAGAAATTAAATTCCGAATTCGACCAGCAAAATGAAAAGCTTGATGTCATTCAAGAAAGGCTAAGAGGTGAAATGAGCGGAATTCACTCACGCTCATAGGGGAAATAAAGAAATCCAAGAAGAAGTGAAATCTCTCGAGACAAACATGGCAGGAAAAGTCAGTGGTTTGGAAGGTAAAATTAAAGAATTTGAGACCCGGCTGGACAATCGTACCCAATTCGTCAGAGAGAACACTCAACAAAGCAGTACCAGAGTAATTCCAGAATCATCTAGTAACCAGAAGGGAATTTTGAAGCCACCTGCGTTCGATGGCGACACAGCTCTTGAAAATTTCAAAGTCCAGTTTGCAGCTGCTGCACAACACAATCGATGGAGTGCTGAAGAACAAGTAAATTCTCTTATCCTGGCATTGAGGGGCAAGGCGGCTGATGTATTGCAAATGATTCCAAATGCTGAGATGAGTTCCGGAAGAATCTTGAAAGAGTTGAACTTGCGTTATGGACAGTCTCACACCCAGGAGTTAAGCAAAATACAGCTCCAGGTGAAGAAACAACAGCGAGGAGAACGACTTCAAGAGTTCGAACGGGAAATTACTAAGCTAGCACGACAAGCCTATTGTGGGGTTACGGCTGGTATCTTGGACGGACTGGCAGTAGATGCGTTCATCAATGCTATCCGAGATGAGCAATTAAAACTTCATTTGAGGACAACAGCTAGAGGAAAGTCAATGGATGAAGTATTGGCATCGGCCTTGGAATAAGAAGCAGCTAAAGCCAGTACACACTGGTGTACTCGAATTTTGTTGTTTTACGCAAGTTTGAAACAGAGGACGTCGCACAAATAAAAGCTTTGATTGGAGAGGAGATCCAAAAATTAACCACTGGTCACTTTCAAAACGAGAGAAGTAGCAGATTCGATTCTACATTAAGGTGTGTTAGATGTCAGAAACCTAGACATTTCATTCGGGATTGCAAGGAGCTGAGCACTGGAAACATGATGAGACAGCCTGTGAATGGTGTCAATAAACTGGAAAGATTACGGCGAATAGATGCACAACATTTAAAGAAGGTGGATCGATCGTCTTGTACCAGCTTTGCAGGGCAAAGGGTGAAGAAGACAAGGGAATATCCCAGGGTCATAAAACGCAGTACTAATCTTGGCAGCGATTGCAACAGTCTGGTTGTTAATAGCGTGTTGGAGAGAAGACCTTTAATTCTAGACACAGGAGCTTCCAAATCAATTGTGAGTCCTGAAGTGTGGTCTGGAGAGCAAGTAAACAGAACGGATGAACGTTTTCTTACCGTCGAGTTTGGAGGATTAAGGTTTCGACATCGGTTTATTGTTGCCCGAGTGGAAGATGAATGCATATTGGGTCTGGACTATATTATGGCGCACCAGATGTCACTTGATTTGAGAAAGAAAGTATTGACATGGTGTAATGTGGAAGTTCCGCTCAGCATGAACGGCAATCACAATGGTGGATCATTCAGGAAGTGTTGTGTCCCCAAGTACAAACAAAGTAGTAGACCGGAAATTCAAAAATGTTCAGTTGTTTCACGAATTATGGTCCAGCAGTGAAAGATCATTTGACAAGAGAGCAGCTTAGGGAAAAACAAGAGCAGGACGATTCAATTGGTCCAGTAGTTCGATTGATGGAGCAAGGTGAAAGACCGCAGTGGCACGAAATTGCAACAGCAAGTCCGATAGTAAATAGTTACTGGGCTCAATGGCAGTCATTGAGATTCAAAAATGGACTACTAATAAGGCAATGGGAATCTGCCGATGGTCGGTATTACAAATCAAAGGTAGTGTTACCAAGGAATTTGGTGAACACAGTGGAACATCTGGCGAACATTTGGAAATTAAGAGGACACTAGATGAAGTAAGAAGTCGATTCTTTTGGGTCAATTGTCGCAGATATGTTGAAAACTGGCGCCGAACGTGTGCGAAATGAACTGCAAGAAGAGAACTGCAACAAAGAGCTTGAGGGAAAATGCATCGATACAAAGTTCTAGCGCCAATAGTTGGGCAAGATGCAAACGATTCCGATCGAAGACCAATGGTGATCACTGTCCATAGATCAGTAAAGAACAACATCGTGAATGGTAACGAAGGAATGAAAACACAGAATCACCTGCGTGCGAACTATGAAAAATTGGGGGAAGACTTCTTTGGCTATACAATTCCAAGACAAGACAAGGGAAATTATAGAAACCACAGCAAAGTTGGGAGGTACAACGACGCAGTATATCAGATTTAACAAAACCCCAAATATCAAAAGGAAGATTGACAAGGTACAACATTAGAGGGAGTGCTGAATCGGTTCGGTACGAACAGAATTAAGGTGGGGGTGATGTTACGAAAAGTAGTTAGTAGCTCATATTAAAGAATTCGAATCCTAAGATAAATCGCAATGTAAATACTGCATACTAAAAATAAGAACTTTTATGTAGCATACTTTTAGGCTGTAAGACTTTAAAATATTTGAAATTTGAAATGTAACCGGCTGCAAGTTTTAATCATTATGTACTGTTCAAAAATGTAGACAAACCGGTTTGGGCGGTTTGCCCGGTTTTTGTAAAAGACAAAAACATGATTGAACATGTAGTTTATTTTTAGAAGATGACTCATCGCATATAAGTATCGTTAGTTTTAATAAAAGAATAAGGCTACAATTTTATGGTATTTTCTCGATATTTATGTCTGTACTATTGGAAGTTTCTGGAAGCTTTTCAAGTTAGTATCAAAGGTGGCGTTCACTGCAGAGAATTCTAGTGAGCAGTAGTAGAATAGTAGTGAATTGGAATTGAACCAGTGAAGTTGTAAAAGTTCATGCGAAGCGATTAAGATACTACCTAAGAGAATTATTGTAAAGTACAAGTATTATATTATATATATATATATATATTATATATATAATAGTTTCCCCGAGTTATCACGCATTTTGGTGCTTTCGAGCCAAATAAAATTGTGCCAGAGACCTATGGATAAATTTATTTTATTGTGCAAAATCTTCAGAAAACACTAAATAGTGCAAAATCTACGAAGCAATTTTTTGACAGAATACTTTCCGTGCGAAAATTAAATTATGCGAAAATTTAGTGCAAAAAACACATTTAACTGTAAAAAATTGTGCAAAGCTATCAGTGCAAAGGAAACATTAAAACATTTCACAATTCGTGCAAATTGCATTTAAAAGAACAACCCAATAAAATTAAAATTTTTCATGTAAATTCTCTAATAGGTTATACATATGTGTATAAATTTTGAACCGGGTTAATTTGGAAAAAAATAATATTGGAGCACATGTGTATAAAAAATATTAGTATGACAAAAAAATTTAAATCAAAAACGTTAAAATTTTAAAAAAAGTTCGGTCTATCGGAGATATACATATTTTTAAAATATAAGGTAAATCGGGCAAATTTAAAAAAAAAATGTATGGTCCCGCCCCTGGGTTTTGGCCAATTCGCTCCAAAAATTTTACAAAAATTTTTGCCATCGGGATAAACATATGTTTAAAATTTGAAGAAAATCGAAAAAAAAAATTTTTACAAAAAGTGTTGTCCATCGGAGATACATAAGTGTATAAAATTTAAAGAAAATCGGGTTAATTCTTAAAAATTTTATATGGGCGTCCCTTGGGCCTCAGGTTTTGTTTCCGGAAATTCACATGTCTGCAAAATTTCGATAAGATCGGACTTTGAAAAGTGGGTTAAAAAGTAATCGCAAGATTTCATGACATACAGACCGAACGACCGACAGACAGCCGTGGCACGGGCAAGCGAATTTAAAAATTTAAATTTTGCTTGTAAATTCTCTGATTTTGTGGTGATTTGGTAGGGAAAACATAGCAGCCACAGCGCACGGTTGGTACGACGTATATACAACGACGTACGAAGTACCACTAAAATTATTTCTTTTGAGTTGAGTAAAGTTGTAAACAGTTCTTCATATACTCGTATGCTATAACTTGAATTGTTGGTGTTTATTCTATAATTGAAAAGCGCGTGTTCTTATTTCAAGTATTTTATTAAAAGTAAAAGTTTATCACAAGTGTCGTACAACAACATGACATTTTCATTAGTGTTGCCATACTACATGTAAATATGATGGAACATAACATCGTAATATTGTACAAAGCACAAATTCTTTATACTCTCTGCTCTCTGCTGCAACACAACAACAAAACAACACCAATCGTAAATTCAAGCAGCGCTGCCTACACGCGTCACTCATCAGCGTATAGTATAATATGATCTGAAAAAAATGGAAAATTTGTATAGGAGCCCGCCGATCCCGCAGCCCGATCTTTCTAACAGAAAGTATTGTCACCAGAAATATACATGCAGAAATAGTGCAAAGTGGTAAAATATTGTGCAGCGCGCATTTTCGCATTTAAGGCGTTCAGACTGCAAGTTTGGGCAACTGTACATTAAAAGTATAGTTACTTTATAAACAGTGCAAAGCATTTTGGCGCAATTATAAGGGGTGCAAGTTGTAAGTGTGCGGCAACTGTACATTAAGATTACATTTGTTTTTAAAAAGAAACATTCAGTGCAAAGAAAGTTTTTGGGGAAAATCGCAAGTGCTATTAGGCTACCTCCTCTATTAATTGCGCCTACTGCTTGTAGTAGTCTCCGAAAGGTCGACCTGGATTGCTGCAAGCCGTATACGGTCCTACGGGCTAAAGAATATAAGTGAACAGACAATTTTTTAGCTAGCTGGTGCATCATATTTCTTGAGCGAGCATAATGGGCGACCAATAAGGAATGTTTACCGCTCATCCTTGGTCAGATTAGCAGCGTTCGTGCGCTTAGATGCATTTGTAGCTGCATACGCTGCCCTGTTGAAAACAAAAGTGGCAATTGCGGAAACCGAAACGCTTTATTGGCAAAAATGCTGGATAGAATAGTGGAACTTGAGCAAGAGCCCACGAATAGCGCAGCAGGAGCAGCCTCTTCACCGAACATAATTCAGGTGTGCCAAGAGGGCCTCTCTTGTTTTCAAAATCGTTACGTTAATCTTTACTGAGGTGCACAACAACGAAGCGATGGCATACGTAAATGCCTGAGCTTAATCTCGCATTAGAAGGAGCCTCCGCAAGATTTATCAGCCGATGGCAGGTTACCGACGCAAACTATTCGGAAGCCTACGCCAAACTCAACGACGTCTACGACAACGTACAAAACATCGTAGACGCGCATTTGCATGCGCTCCATGCGATGCCAAAGCTCTCGGCTCTACGCAGGCACACGTGGCATCCGAGACCTGATCAATGAGACGAATGTGCACTTGAGTTCCTTGCTCGTTTTGGGCCTAGATATCAGTTCTTGGGACCCGATTATTGTAAATATGCTCAGAGCGAAACTTGATCCTGAAACCAACCATGCATGGCAGATGACCAGGGCCGATGTGCGCCGGCTCACAACGCTAGAGGAATTTTTCCTGTTCCTGGAGCAACGCGCAAGTGCTTTGGAGTCATCTCTTTTCGCAGTCAAGCAGCAGAGAAAGAGCTTCCCAAGAGCAAATGATGCACCCAACATAAGAGGACGTACCAACCAGAGCGAGGTCTATCCCCCAAAAGGCTATGCCACCAATCAACTGCCCAGCTTGCAGTGGCAGTTAACCAGTTACCAACCAGATTTCATCATGTCTTTCCGATAACTATCTCCAAGCAGCGCCTAACATGAGCAGCCAATGCATAATATTGGCAGACCCGAAATACTCGAACCCTGGGAAATAAACAGAAACAGCACTGCACGAGCTGACAGACGAAATCGAAGACACACTTCGGAACAAAGAAATGTTAATATGTGCCTTCATAGACATTTAAGGCCCTTTTGACAACACTAACTTCGAAATGATTCAATCACAAGCCAGAAACAAGGGTGTAAAATCCTCAATAATAGGATGGGTTATAAGCATGCTATAGGGTAGGAGAATTCGGGCCTCATTCGGCGACGAAGCCATTATAGTAGCGACAACTAGAGGCTGCCCACAAGGCGGAGTCTTGTCACCTCTTTTGTGGCTGCTGTTAATGGACCAGTTACTCTCTAGGCTTATGAATAATCCGTGGCAAATTCGAGAGTAAGATAGCAGAACGAATGCAATGAGTTATGTTCGATCAAAAACATGGAACTCCCATATAACATACATTATTAACAAAGCTAATAAAGCTTACTTCACATGCCAACGCATGTTCAACAAAATGTGGTAAAGCCCGCAAATGACTCTTTGGCTATACCAGAGTATTATCAGACCTATGGTATTGTCCTACAATCAGACTCAATGTTGAAAACAACTGATTTCCAAAGGAACTTCTTGTATAGAATTCCAGAACTCCATCAAGTTGCAAATATCATCAATAACCTCCCCCATCATGCATCCATCTAGTACAAAGACGGATCTTAAACAGACACAGGAACAGGAGCAGGAGTATTCGACCCCGAACTACACTGCGAATACCCCTAGGTAACTCCCCGACCGTTTTCCAGACAGAAACAATTGCACTTGAAGCTTGCATCTTGGAATGTAGAAGAACTGAGATTTACATGATCTCAGATAGCCAGGCCGCACTACTTGCACTAAAAGGCCCTACTTTCAACAGAAGAACAACGTGGAGCTGCTACAGCCACTTAAAACAATTGGCCAAAACAAATAAAATCACCCTTATGTGGTCCCCAGGGCACTCAGGCATTGTAGGGAATGAGGCAGCAGATCTTAGCGCAAGAGAAGGCGCAGAAGGTACTTTTACTTGGCCGGAACCAAGCATTGCCTACTCCCTTCGCCACCTCAAAAACAAAAATAAAGAGTGGGCTAACAATGCCATCGAAGCTGAATGGGTATCGTCGACAGGGATGAAACATACCAAAAGGCTTCTCAAGTACAACATTATACACATAGATAAGGCAATCAAACTGAACCGCCATGCACTCAGATCCCTAGTCTGGTACATAACGGGACACGGCATACTCAGTCACCTATCGAAAAAGGACAAATCCCAGACGGACAGCTGCCGTTTCCGTAACAAGGCAAAAGAATCGCCAGAACACATACATTTCATGTGTGATGCTCTCACACGGAAAATACTTAAGCAATGCTCACACAGTCCCAGGACAGAATGCCATTTCGATCGAACTGGCAGACGTAATGCCATTCATGAAGGAACTAAGCCACCACATAAAGTGGTAATCATCTGGTATGCACAATAGATCTAGGTCGCAGTGCACTAGGCTTTTCAGCCCACCAAACAATAATAATAATAATACTACGAACCCGGTCGAGTTGAGATGCTATTTGGAGCACATATATGGGCGGAAATCATCAAGGGCAACGTCCTAAGGCTGGAATATGGATTGAAGACGCAACACACTCATTTAGGATGGACAGTTTTCGGACAATCCAAGTTTAATCCACGAGGAACAACACGTGCAATGCTGGACATAGAAGATTCTGGTGAAGATCCTAACAACATTTTTGGAACTTGAGGAGCTGCGCAACCAAACTTCAGAGCCAGAATTTTACCAATGGGTGGAAGTAAATTTCGAAAAGACTTGCTACCGTGACAGAACAGAGCGTTATGTAGTCACCATTCCTATACACCCTCGTGCAGAAGCTTTAGGGAACTCAAGAGCAATAGCTGTGCGAAAATTTTTCCAGCTTGAAAAGAGATTGTGTGCAGATAAGGAGCTGAAGGGAAAATACGTCGAATTCATGCGGGAATACGTACATCTAGGTCACATGCGACTGGCATCGAGATCTTTCATAGATCAGGAAAAGACCTACCATATTCCTCATCATTGCGTAAGCAAGAAGTTCCACGTGGTATTCGATGCATCATACAAAACGGCGAGTGAAATCTCCCCTAACGACGTGCCAAAGCTTAAAGCTTATCTACCAGCCATCATTTCACGCTTTCGTCGTTTCAAGATTGGAATCACAGCTGGCATAAAGCAAAGGTTTCGACAAGTTAAAGTAAATCCTGAGCAATGGGACTTAAATTGGATAGCGGATGGAGAGAAGACCCAAGTGAGCCACTTCGTGAATATTGGCTTACTGTCGTGACATATGGAATGGCGTTTAGTATTTTCAACGCAGTGCGAGCGACGTGCGAATGTGCCCCCAACCATAAATACGAATATCCGATGGCACATAACGCCATCACAACAAACTTCTACATGGACGACATGTTGACTAGAGCTGACAGTGAAGAAGAAGCGACACAGTTGTGCAGAGAGATTATTTTATCTTTAAGAGCTGGAGGATTGGAGCTTGATAAATGTATGTCATCGAGCAGACAAGTGCTGGCACAGCTTTGCCAAACTACGAGCGACGACACAGAGCTAAGATTACAGGAAGATCAATGAACATCCTTTTTGGAATTAGCTTGGAATCCCTCGAGCGACGAGATCCAGTTCAAGGTGAACTTGGAGAAGCCGAATCCATCACTTACCAAACGAGCGATGGTCAGTGCAATCGCGAAGCTTTACGACCCAAATGACTACATCGCACCAGTGGTGATCAGGGCGAAGATCAACATTCAAGATCTCTGGCGATAGGGCATAAAGTGGAACGAGCAGATACCCAAGGAGATAGAGCAAAAATGGAAAAAAACTATGAGGAGCTGCCACGTTTAGCAGATGTGCGAGTTCCAGGATGGTTGGGGATTCAACGCGCGAATAAAAAAGGCATCCATGGTTTTGCAGACGCGTCTACAAGAGCCTATGCAGCCGTCATCTATGTAAGGACCATTTTCGTCACAGGTTGATCAAGGTGCGCGCTATTAACTTCAAAGGCCAAAATGACGCCGCTGAAGACCATGTCCATTTCGAGGTTTGAGCTATGCGCAGCACACATCTTGAACAGATTGATGAGCACCACAATTGAGGCATGCGGAATATAGAACGTGCCAATAACCTTCTGGACAGACTCAACAATAGTGCTACATTGGCTGGGCAAGATGCCATATGATTAGTCGCCAATCGGATGAGCTCCATCCACAAACTGGAAGGAGGGCATCGCTGGAAATTTTTCCCAGCAGCAGACAATCCAGCAGATTTGGGTTCTAGAGGAATCTAATGGAAGGAGCTAATCAATAAGAGCTTATGGTGGAGCTGGCCTTCCTGGTTCGAGCTCCAGGCATCGAGGCATCTTCAGGCGATAAAAATCGTTGTCCACGCATCTTATCTTTGATTGTTGGGAACAGGAAGAAGTCATTGGGTGCCAAGTCGGGGCTGTAATGCGGATGACCCATCAATTTAAGTGCTCAAATACTCGCTTGTTTGATGTGATATGTGTGAGCTCGCATTATAGCGATGCAAAATGATTCGCCGTTTTGGGTGATTTTCTCTCAATTTGTTGAAAACCTCAGACAAACAAATGGTCGTATACCAAGCTGAATTAACTGTGATTTGATTTTCAAGAGCCGCAGTAGCCACATGCCGGTTTTTGTGAAGAAACACGCCCATTTGCTTGCCAACGCTTTGGGCTCGCACAACTTTTGTTAGATTTTCTTCGAATTGGAAGACCCAAACAGTCGATTGCCCTTTTCTTGTCGTCTAATACGCAAATATCTATGACTCGTCACCTGTCACGATCTTGTAGACGTTTTTGGAAGAACTTTCAACGAATTTTACAAGCATTAGGCGGCACCAATCGACACAAACTTTTTTTTGTGCGTCTGTCAAAAAATGTGGAATTTAACGTGCACATAGCTTCCACACCTTTAAATGTTCATTTAAGATGGTATATACGCTGGTGTTACTAATGCCTAGGCATGCCTCGATTTCCCGATAGTCACATAACGATCCTCTTTAATCAGTTTTCTTACAGCATCGATGTTTTCTGGCACAACAGCTGTTTTTGGACGACCTTCACGAGGATCGTCTTTGAGTGAACGTCATTCGCGTTTAAATTCATTGTACCAATTATAAACACTAGCCAAGGATGGTGCTTCGTTGCCAAAAGTCGGATGAATTGATTCGAAGCACTGTTGTTGAGTTAGCCCCTTTCGAAAATCGTAAAAAATCATCACACGAAAATAATCACGCGATAATTTAATTTTTTCACTGAATTCAATTTTTCAAGTAAATAAAAAACAATGTTGCGATACGAACTGACTTTTTGAACTGGCATACAGATTTTCATCGGAAAACACTTTTTGTCGACAATGAAAATATTTATTAAATTCACTTTTATTATTATATTTGTCGACAATGAAAATATTTATTAAATTCACTTTTATTAAAATTAACTTTAAACTTAATTGCAATTTGACAAAAAAATCGTAAGAAAATACAAAATGATTACTGTTTGACAAGAATTATAAAGGCGAATAATAATTCTACAATTCTACATATAGTGTGCAGTGAAGCTGGTTACAATTCAAAGTTTTTAAACAAAATGAGTACAATGCGATCAGAAAGTTTGATCTGTAAATTATTATAATTGACATTTTATATTTTACCAACATGCTCCCACACGTTAAGTAATTTCATGACTTAACAAGTAACCTTACCAGTTTAGTAACTGGTCGTTTAATTTCCCCCCTTGACGTTTTTAGCGTTACTACTCGTATGATACCATCGGTTCCAGGAAGAACAGTTAATACCTTGCCTAGTGACCACTTACTTGGATGTGAATAATCTTCCTTGATCAACACGACGTCATCGATTTGTAACTGATCGGTTTTTATCTTCCATTTAAAAGGTTTTGTAACGACGTTAAATAATCTTGATGCCATCGTTTCCAAAATCACTGAATACGTTGTTGAATATTTTGAAATCTCGAAAGCTTATTTTGTGGTATGTCTTCTAAGCTGGGTTCAGGAATAATTGTCATGGATGCTCCAATCAGGAAATGCGCAGGTGTTAAAATTTGCAAATCGGTTGGATCATCAGAAAGTCTACATAGAGGTCGTGAGTTCAGCAATGCTTCAATCTGGACTGTCAATGTTGTCATTTCTTCAAACGTAAGATTAATGTTTTTCACTCGCTTCAAATGATATTTAAAGGATTTGACCGTGGACTCCCAAAGTCCGCCAAAATGTGGTGCATGTGGTGGATTAAACTGAAAGGTAATGCTGTTCTGCAAGAGAAAGTCAGATATTAAAGAATTGTTTGACTGGTTAATTATCTGTTGCTTTAGAGTTTGCAATTCTCTATTGCCCCCAACAAAATTGGACCCATTGTCGCACCAAATTTGTTCAGGGATTCCTCGCCTTGAAAGGAATCGCCTGAGTGCAGCCAAGAAAGAATCTGAGTCAAGACTGCTAACTACCTCCAAGTGAACAGCCTTAACCGCTAAACACAGGAACACTGCCACATACGCCTTTTCTGCCGGTGAAGAATTGCGTTTACTTCGTTTAATATACAATGGCCCGGCATAATCTAGGCCAGTCTTCAGAAATGGATGACTTGGGTTGCATCGTTCCGCTGACAAATCGGCCATTTTCTGTGTATTATTATTATATTGATGTCGAATACACATTGTACAGGATTTTATAAAACGTTTGACTAAGTATCGTGCTCCAATCATCCAATACTTATTTCTTACGATACTTAGCGTAAGCGAATTGCCAGCGTGCATATTGTTGACGTGGATGTCTCTAACTATTCTTTCACAAACTAAGTGGTCCTTCGGCAAAATTATCGGATGTTTAGCCGAATAATTTAATGATGATTTTCTGAGTCGACCGCCTACTCGCAGTATTCCATTTGAGTCTACAAATGGGTCAATAATGCCAACGGATGTCTTGATGATACTGATAAGTTTTTTTTAGAGTTACGACTTCTGTCTTATAATTGGTTTTCTGGACGTTACGAATAATTATATTTTCAGCATCGTGTAGGTCAGCAGGGGTGATAGATATTGTTGGCGATTTCCTTTGTAATGGTCTCACGAATATCAAAATATATACCATCACCTTGCGGATTTTGAACCAGGATGAAAATTTGGTTATTAAATTGAGTACCACGTCATCTTCGATTTTCACCTCTGTGAGGACGTTAACATATTTGGATCTTTCTTCGACAGAAGCACCATCGAATTCAGTTGCTGTTACCTTTGATTGCGGCCAATGTTGTTCTGGTTCGCTCAACCAATGAGGTCCATGCCAACAAAGTTTTAATTTTCTTAGAACTTGCGGTTTGACTCCTCTCGTTATAGCATCAGCCGTGCGGTTGCCAATGAAACTTTTCCAACGACGTGAAACATCAGATAGCCAATGTAGTACTATCATAGAATACGTCCATGCATACACCTCTACATTCGGGTAACATAAGGAATCAGTGCAAAATTTTATTAACTTACTCAGGAGTACTGCTCCACATAGCTCAAGTCGCGGAAGTGAGATTTGTTTTATCGGTGCTACTTTACTTTTTGCACAGATAATATTTACGGTAATATCGCCGGACTCGTTCATGGCTCGTGAATATATAACACTTCCATATGCAGCTTCAGACGCATCACAGAATGCGTGCAACTGGAGATGACATGTACTTATTAATGTCGTCATACGTTGCGGAATTTGAATTTCCTCTAACTCCGGTAATGATTTGTACAAAGTATTCCATAAATTAGTGATGTGGTGGGGTAGATCGGCATCCCAATTTAAGTTAAGTAGTCATATCTTCTACAATATCATTTTGAAGATTATTATCTTTGGTGAGAGCCAACCTAATGGATCGTCGCCTTGGATGCCGTTGATAATAATTTTCGCTTAGTCCATTTTAATTGCTTTTCACTGGTTTGTACCTTGAACGCAAATGTATCTGATACGGAGTTCCATATAATTCCCAACGTTTTGATCGATAAATCGTCTTCTATTAATTTTGGTATATTCTTCGTGAGGGGAAAATGAATCCAAGAATTCTTGTGAATTGGATTTCCATTTCCTCAAGTTGAACCATCTTTGCTGTAAGATGTTGATCAATTGTTCCTTAAGTGCTACCGCTTTCCACATAAAAATCATTGTTGATTACGCGTGTAGCTGTTGGATATTGTTGATGGGCATTCTCGGTTGATTTCTTAAGGGTTTTTACTGCTAAATATGGAGCACAAGCCATTCCATAGGTTACAGTGTTTAACTTAAATGTTTTTAGTGGTTCACTTGGATTTTCACGCCACAGGATAAGATAAGACGATCCTGAGTTTAGTGGTACTACTACTGGGCTTCGCAACTGCATGGTGCGGTAAATAGTACCTTTTGTCATTTTGAGCTGGCACTGTATTTAGTGGGAGGTACTTCATGTGTCCTAGTTCTATGTACTCCTTCATAAATGATTTGTACGATTCAAAAATGCAGGTGCCTTCAAAAAACGTCTCTCCATTGTCAATAGACGTTGGTGTGCCGCTTCATAAGAACTTCCTAAGGAAGGTGTTGGTATTTTGAACGGCAGCCTAACGACAAATTGTCCATTTTTGTTTCTTACCGTTGTTTTTTCGTAAAACACCTCACACTCATGAGAAGAACCAACTGGAGCTATTTGAGGCGTAATTTCTTCAACTTCCCAGAATTTTCTTATTTCATCATGTAAATCTTCATTTGATACTTGGTTTCGATTTGACGTGATATGTAAATTTGTTGAATTTGGCGATGGATTGTGGGACGATCCGGCTACTAACCAGCCTAACTTTGAATATTGTAATATGGGTAAATCATCTACTAAGTGTGTTCTCGGTTCTAGTATTTCAAAAAATACGTTGGCTCCGAGAAGCACATCAATTTTACTGGGCTTAAAGAATTGCGGATCTGCAAGCTCTAAATTCAATTTTGTATTATTTAATTTTATTGGATTAGTTGGTAATGAATTTGTTATATTCTTAATAATATGAGCCGTAACTTCTAAGTTGTAATTTTTGTTGATACGCGAATATATTGTCATATTGATTTTTCCTCGAGATCTTCCAGCTGGTGTGGATGCTAGACCGTATAGAGACAAAGTTGAAGAGCTTCGTTTGAGGCCTAGGCCTTGACGTTTGTGAGCCAGAATCCAATAATGCTCGATATGGCTGGAGCTGACCAGAATGCGATTTGATGTAAATAATTGCAGTTGGTAGCACTGCATTTGTGGATTAATAGTGTGTGTGCATGACGTTTGTATTAATCGGGCCTTCTATGGATTGTGTTGGCACGCTAGCGTACTTTGTAGTGTGCCTTGATGGCGCCGTTATGCAATGTATGCGTGTTGGCTGATCACTTGATGTTAAATTTGTGGATATATGGTGATTTGTCGCTGCTTCGCAGGAGTGTGGAACTTCATGCTGATATTGGTGAATTAGCGTGTGGTGTTGGTTGTTACAAATAAGACACAAAAATTTCGAAAAACATTTTGACCGACCTTCAGGCAATTGCGACACAAATTATTTTCATTAATAAATTGTATTCTGGAATCGATATTTTTATTTTTGAATACCGGACATTTAAATAGCGGGTGTGGCTGATTACAGGCTAAGCACTCCGATGTGATAATGTTGTTAGCAATGACAAATGGTTTCGCAGTGGATCTAGTAATGACCCTTTTAGTTGAATCACAAATTTCCAAGGCGTCACATCTTTTATTTAAAAATTTCAATAAACCTTCCAACTTGGGAAAA
This sequence comes from Nephrocerus scutellatus, assembly GCA_947095585.1. Classification (NCBI taxonomy): domain Eukaryota; kingdom Metazoa; phylum Arthropoda; class Insecta; order Diptera; family Pipunculidae; genus Nephrocerus; species Nephrocerus scutellatus. The sequence continues at coordinate 53,426,184 of OX352762.1, read as the reverse complement.
TTTGTACCAACAGATTCATGTGCCCATAGTTGTCTTGATTCATTGTCAATCTTATTTAATTCTATTTGTATAAGCCATGGATCACGTGTTTCAGCGTCCGGTCCCAGCGCACGAAGGTCACGAATTATTTCGTCCGATGCCTCAGCAACTCGTCGTAGCTCCTTCCCAATATTTTGTGTGCATGGTTTTTGATCAAAAAAAGTCTAAATCGGTGAGTTCACAATTAGAGTCATTTTCTCATAGCGATTGCAAACCTTGTCCCATGCTTCGACGTAGTTATTGTCAGTAATAGGCATATGCCTTATACGTGCTGCTGCTTCTCCCGAAAGTAAACTTCTTAATATTTGCAATTTGTGAACGTAAGAAAGATTGTGATTATTATGCACTGTCGATCTATATAGATCACGAAAAGATGACCAACATTTATAATCACCAGCAAATTGTTCGATATGGATTTTCGGGAGGCGAAATTGTTGCAATGTATTAACGCCTTCATAGAAGCTCTTCTGCTGATCGAGAAATTGTTCTAGTGTGGCGTTCAATTCATGACTGTCTTTAACTGTTTCTCGCCAATCAGCAGAACTTGCCCTGATTAGCAGCGCACGTGTCGAAACACATATGTCATCTGCTGCGTCTGTATTTGATGCATGCTGGGGGTCTTCACAGAGCTGTGCTTCAAAGTTGCTGAAGGATTGATATCTAATATCAAGAGCTTCTAGCCGCACCTTTATGCTCTCAATAGAAGTGTCTTCGGTAATGGTTTCACTAAACCGTTTTATATGAAGCATTTGGTTATACGCTCGGTCACGTAGCATTACTAACCTATCACTCATGATAATTTAACCTTGTCTGTCTTTCACCTTATAATTATGTAGTGGTTTTACTACAAGTGAACTTCTTGCGCACGCGGTCTTAAGTGAGCAGACAGTCCTCGGGCATGGAAATCTTCCCGCAGACCGTGTGTAGCCAGCAAGAGCATTTAAGCATAGCGGTGTAGATTATGAAGGACCAGTGCAAATCAAGGCCAGATCAGGCCATTGTAAAATCATAGAGAAGGGATACATCGCGCTATTCGTGTGAATGGCAACGAAAGCGGTACATTTAGATTAGTAAGCGACCAGATACCAGGAGCTTTCTTAGCCGCCTTCCAGAGATTCACAGGACGACGTGGGAGATAAACAGTACTATGGAGCGACAACGTGACGACGTTCATGGGTGCCAACAACGAGCTAAGGAAGGCAGCTGATTTATGGAGAAATAATATTGTGCAGGAGTAAATCTGTGCAATGGGAACCGAGTGGAAATTCATCGTGCCAGGAACCCCAGAGGTATTTGGGAAGCCGGAGTGAAGTTCATGAAGCATCACTTGAGGAGGATTTTGGGCAATCACATTTTTACATTCGAAACATTAGCGACGGTCCTGGTGCAGATCGAAGAATGGCTTAAACCAGGCCATTATGTGCATTGTCTGATGACCGCATGGATTTAAACCCGCTTACTCCCGGTCATTTTCTAATCGGTGAGCAACTAATGAAGCCACTGACAGCTGATGTAAGCTAAGCTAACGAAGACTGGAGCATACGAGCTTAAGACGTCCGGTGCAGAAACTGTGCGTGCTACCCCTGGACAATCCACCTTTAGAGCAGTGTTGAAGCCGAGGCTGCCAAGCAGTAAATATTTCTCCGGTCTAATAATGGTTTTCGAGATATACTATGAAGACAGTTTTGAAAGACAGAAGAATGAACCAAAGAAACTATAGAAACATTTAAAAACCTTGTATAAAGCAGAAAAAAACAATGAAATGTGTTGCATTTGGGGAGGAATACATGTAAATGGGTATAAAATCAAGAGGAGAAATCAGGATGTTTACCTAAATGAGTTTAATAAAGTAATAGAAAGGAAATTGAAAGAATTGAAATGTAAAAACCTTAAAAGATACAAATGAACCTAACCTAAGTGGACAGTGATTAAAGATAGAATAACTAGTATTGTAAAAGGGTCACTTGCTCAAAGGATGATGCCAAAAACATTTAAACCATCAGTGATTGTTCCTATTGCTAAAACTAAAGGTAATGCAAAGTGTTACTCTTCAAGTGATTGAAAAAATTACATAACCAATAGTATTTTAAGCATTAATAGGGCATATTAAGAAATATGGATTGTTAACAGAACACCAATCGGAATTTCGAGAACAGCATAGCACAGAGTCAGCCTTGCAATTAGTGATAGAAAATTGGTTAAGGGCAATTGACAGAGGAGAGGGAGTGGTAGCAGTGTTATTAGAGCTTTTGAAACAATAAACAAAAATTTTCTGTTAAAAAAACTAAAAGACGTGTACAGTGTCACTGGTCAAGTTTATGAATGGATAAAATAATATCTAAATTTAATACTAATATGTATGTCTAAAGAGGAAAAAGTGAAACATGGTGTTCCACAAGGAAATAAATTCGGACTGCTACTTTTTATTGCAAGCCCGAATGGCGAATCTTTTACTCAGACGACATTAACATTTTTTCAGCGAGCGCGTGTACGTTTGTCTGTTTGTACCGTTTGTTTGCCGTGTCGTATATCTCGGCTTCTACCAGTCAAAATTTGATGGGACTTGTTTTAAAACAATTGGTTAGCGCTCTGCTTGCGTTGGCGTAATTTTTTCAGTTATGGGAATAACTACACCTTAGGAAACTGAAAAAAAATACTCAATCTATGCATCGATTATCGAGGTTTGTAAAGTAGTTTTTTCAGTCTATTTCAGAAATCGCTTATGCCAGAAAGACCTATCGCTTATAAACGAAAGACCTATATTTAACGTTGCATACTGTTAGGCTTTTAAGATAAATTAGTTTTTAGACTGAATTACAACTAAATATACATACATGGGTCTGTGTAGTCACTCGCATAGCAGAATACATAGTAGTGGAAAGTTTATGGTAGGAGCTCGAATATCTTGGAATATCCAGTCAGAATTTAGTGCGACTAGTTTTAAAACAATTATAACGCATGTGGAACGTGTAAAGTGTAAAAGTTTTTTTGCTAAAAAAAAGTTATTAAAAAAAAATCCCAAAAAAAAAATAAAGAAAAAATTGTTTTTTCCCCAAATAAAATTATTACAAATTTTGTGAATTAAATGGTTACTTTTGGGCTTTTAACAGCATAACAGCAATTCAGGAGATGCGATGGACGGGGAATGGTGTCTTAAAAAAATAAGAATATGACATATATTACAGCTGTCATGCAAGACTTCATGTGCTCGGGGTGGGGTTTCTAGCCAGCAAAAGAATAAAACCCACCGTTATCGGCTTTAAAGCAGTAAATGGACGGCTATGAACCTTTCGCGTGCGGGGCAGATTTAAAAACATAAGCCTCATAAGCGTTCACGCACCTTCAGAGGATTCCTCAGATGATGAAAAAGAAGAATTCTTTGAATCAGTCGAACGGGAACTCCATGCTTGTCCTCAGTATGACGTAAAAATCATTCTGGTGGATATGAATGCAAAAATAGGTAGGGATCCAGTATTCATGTAGTACATTGGCACCCATAGCTTACACGAGAACACTAATGGCAACGGACAACGAGTCATAGAGATGGAAGCAAGCAATAAATTTGTCGTTGCGAGTACAAGGCTTGCGCGTATCCACAAAACCACCTGGGTATCTCCTGATGGAGTCACTCGCAACCAGATAGACCGCGTGTCGATAGACCGCCGCCACAACCCGAACCTGGGTCACTATTTTGTTGGTATGGTGCTCTGAGCGTGGGTTGCATAATCAAGAAATACAGCATCCGCGAATCAGATTCGAGTCAACATGGCTGCCCTTGGAAACGAAGAGACCAGAAACAAACAGTCAAGCGATAGGACTCGCTCTGAATGCAGGGAAAGTACGTCCTGGGGCTGAGATGCCGGGCGTAGAAGAGAAATGGACACGTCTTAAGCATACTGTCATTAGTACTGCTGACTTCATCTTAGGCAGTAGTCGTAGAGATCGGACCGACTTGTTCGATGACGAATGTAAGCTAGCAACTAAACGTAAGAACGTTGCGTACCGAGCAATCTCATAGAACACCGCCACGCGAAGATGAATATAAATAGCTCAGAAGACATGAAAAAACAGTTACACTCCAGTTGTCAACTCTTAAGACAAAGTCAATATGTTTTCTGCACATTTTGCAGCTAGTTCCACGCTTCCAGATTGTTCATTGTTGCCGCCTGCACCTCCTAGAATTGAACACTCTATGGGACATATCTTAATTCGTGCTCGTGCAGTTGCTAGAGTTTTAAATGATCTCAACATCCACAAATCCGCTGGGCCAGATGGTATTTCCCCACAAGTTCTGAAGAGGTGTTCTTTCAAGCTGGCATTACCATTGCGTAAGCTTTTCCATCTCTCCTATTCTCCTGGAATTTTCCCGAGAGGTTGGAAAACAGCCTTTGTCCAGTCCATAACCAAAAAGGCGAGCCGTCGTCTCCTTCTTCGTACCGACCCATAGCACTTACATCCATTCTCTCCAAGGAAACGCTGATCAATTTTCAGCTCATGAAATAACCAACGAAATCCTTCGTGACCGGCAGTACGGATTTTGTGTGCAACGTTCTACTGGAAATTTGATGGTATATCTTACCGAACAGTGGAACCGATCTTTGCATCAATTTGGAGAAAGCAAAGCTGTTGCACTCGATATTTCTAAGGTATTTGACAGAGTTTGTCATCAAGCTCTTTTGTCCAAATGCGTGCTATAGAGTCGATGATTAACTGCTTCACTGGACTAGAAGCTATCTTTTGGACCGCTCAATTCAAGTTGTATTGGACGGTTTTAAGTCTAAAGTACATTACTTAAATGCTGGCGTTCCCCAGGGCTCTGTTTTGTCCCCGACTCTCTTCCTCATTTCTATTAATGATCTTTTATCTGTAGCTTCTAATCCAATTCACTCTTTTGCTGACGACAGCACTCTCAGCTTCTCATATAAGTATGAGGAACGTCCTTCCACTTCTCATGTAGAACTCAAACAATAAGGTATGTTAAGCACGTTAAATTCTGAACTTTACAGCATATTACAATGGGAAGAAATTAATCTAGTAGAATTTAACGCTTCCAAAACCCAATGCTGTCTTCTGTTGTCTAAGCGACTCCTAAATCCCATGCCATAATCCATAAATGGCACTTGCATCGAGGAAACTGAAAATCTCGTAATTCTCGGTTTGTGTGTTAACGACAAGCTTCGTTGGTATGACCACATATTTACCGTCGACAAAAACGCTGCGAAATGTTTTAGTTTTCTAGCCCGGTGCAAGAAATATTTCACTCCCTCTGAAATGGCTACTATATACAAGCCTTTTATTCGCCCTAAACTTTGTAATGATGTATTTATCAATCTTTAGTTCCTTCATTCATTTTGAGTTTTGTCTGATGTTCAACAATTTTCGTTTCTTGGAACTTCTCGGTAACAACACGTCGGAATACACGAACCGTGACAGAATTAACAGGGGAGTGAGAAAAGAAATCGAACCTGCAGGCCTCCTATTTTCAGGCCTTCAGTAGGACTGCCGTCCAAGTATCTTTTTTCAATTATCTGTCAAAGTTATGGTATTGTCTGCCGTTCTTTGTGTGTCCGTACATGCGTTAACCGAGGGTTTGGTGCGACTTACGGCCAGGTGCACGCCTAGCGGTACTTTGACTTAGCTCGTCGGATTATGGGAAGGTTCTTTGGCCAGCCACACCAACCAGTTTACCACTACATAAAAAAAATTATAATGCGTGCACTTATCAATCACCAATCTTAAAGAAAGTCAAGAAACAGAGAGAAAAATTAACGTGCTTACCTAATGGACCGATCTTTGGCGAGGCCACCCGGGATTTGAGGCCAGCCGTCCCGCACTGCCGGGACACGGGAGAATACAACAACCTTCCACATCATCACCCAAAGCAACCCCAAATTTCATCCAAGCAGATGGTATCGAGTCGGAGAGTGAGAGAGAATCGATGCCGGATAGTGGGAGAGACCATTACGCCCCTAGTAAGAACTGATTGGTTTAGTTATTTTTTGCCAAATAAATTTATTGGTTTGCGTTACTAATGTGTTATAATTTCTTATGTGTTATAGCTATAATCTAAATATATATTCAGATAATGCCAAAAAAACTAATGACGATTTTCTGTTTGGCTGAATTTAATTTTCTTTAGCCCAGTTATTATTTACAAGTTAACTAATTTTGGCAGTGAAGGGACTGTCTGCGATTTGGCCCCGGACCTGTTATGCCAAGTTGCCATATTCAACTCTGAAGAACAAAATTTTTATATATGAAGCTCTTACCTTGACCACGATAAAGTCTGAAACGTCCTCTTTGCCAGCGCCGTCGAGTCCGAGGTTCCTAGCTGTAGAGGCAAGATTAAGATTAAAGTAAAAAAGACATTTATCAGAAACCGGGAAAAAATTTTCGGGCATGGCTACCCTGCTAGGTCTGTTCACCGTTACACTAAATAATACTTTAAGAACCGTACTAAACTCTTCGGTTACTTAATTAAAATTATATTACCCTACTTAATTAAATTAATCTCGAAAATCTTAATTATGCAAGTATATTTTTTAGGTTCCCCGGAATAAGAGGAGAAACTATCCTTTGTTATATATATATATATATATATATATATATATATTTACAATTATTCATCTTAAGTCGCAACGCCAATCTCATCACTTGCTGCCGATCTCAGTCTTCCGCTTTCCCGTCGTGCTATATCCAGCGTTGGAATTTTCTATAATCAACGATAGGTACAACAAACAATTATGCTGCGCACTTATGATTTGGTCATGGGCAATACGACTAACAGGGTGAACGAAAGGATAGTCCAAATGACCATCGCAATATGTTCTTACTACTGGTTACAGGGTCATTCGCATATTCGCATACGCACGTTGCCGTGTGCTAGAGCTCGACTGTCGCCCCCACAACTTGAGTACAATTGCCATATCTGGTCTGGTGCGCCTAAAACTACCTTGCATCAGCTAGATAGAATACAAAACCGCGCGATAAAACTTATCAGTGACGCAAAAATAGCGAATTCAATAGATTCGCTTGAACATCGCAGGAACGTTTCCAGCTTGTGACTGTTTTATCGTTTCTTCCACCAGCGGTGTTCAAGAGAAATAGCCAGCTGCATGCCACCACTCCTTGAATTCAAACACAATACTCGTGGCGCTCTTAATGCTCATCAGTTTACCCTCAAGTCCATCTTCGGACGTACAGTTAAATTCAGGGATTTGTTCTTCAGCCGTACAACACGTATGTGGAACGCTCTGCCATGCTCTGTCTTCCCACATCACTATGATCCACACGCATTCAAAAAACACATGCTCGTAGACATCTCCTCATTTCTCCTCCTTTTCCTTAACGCCCACGCTGTGCCAAGCATATAGCCGAGCAATATATGGGTGCGAACCCCTTTAAGCGTGCGTGAATTATAAAAAAAAGAGAAAGTAAATTTGTTATACAAACTATAACGGAGTTTTCCTAGCCTGGTTAAAAATTAAGTTTTTATATTAACGAAATATGTTTTTAAAAAATTAAAATATATTTCTATAAAAATGTTTCACAAAAGTATTTTCTTACAACAACTTACTTTACAACTTATTTTATTACAACTCAATTAACACTTTACTTTGATTAACTGAATTACTTGAAATACATTTATAACTTGACTGTAACTGAACAACTGAACTTGAACTGGAATATTGAATACCGGACTGAACTGCTATTGATGACTTCTTAAGTGAACTAAAAGTGATGACTTCTTAAATGAACTGAACTTGACTGAAAATAATTCGTGTATTTGCATACGGCTTATATACTATTTGTGTGCTGTACAACTTCTTTGTTAGGTTTTGGACTTTGATCTTGTCCTTGAAATTATGAAGTAAACTTGTTGATCTCTTAGATCGCAAAATATGATAATGGTTATTCATGTTAGATCCTTGAATTTGGATCAAAATGGTAAACAAGATAAGAATGTGTAAACGGTAAACAAGATAAGAATGTGTAAACGGTAAACAAGATAAGATGTGTTCATGTTAGAATATGCGCAATTGGACATCTGGTTGAATGATTATGATATGATTAAAACGTAAACATGTTTACTTCTTAGATCTGAATTAGAGATAAGGATTTAAAATGCGTCAATCTTATATTTTCCATTAGGACTGCGCGTATGAATAATATTATGAATATGTTTTATGAATAACATTATGATTACATAGTTATTCATATTATTTGGAATGTATGTGGTGTGGTATCCACTGCTATAAACCCCCACAATTTAAAAGGTGTTTTTACTCTTATTAATTTTATATATTGATAGTGTGATAATTATAATGATTAGATTATTATTAAAATATAAGGTATATGATAAAATATTTTATGTGTATTGTTCAGATTTATTTCTTCAATTTGTCTTCTATTTGTTTCAATTTTTTGGATATGAAAATCATCATTTTTATCATTTCTATAGTTTTATTTTCTTTTATCTCTGATACAAAATATGGGAGAATAATACTATCATTTATTTTAAAGTATGTATTAATAAATGTGTTATTTACTATGATTATATTACAATTTTCAAATTTAATTAATTTGCTTCCGGATATTTTTAATTTTAATTAATTACAATTATGTTCAATATTTATATTTGTAATATTTTTTGTCACAATAATTCCGGGTATTATTTATTTTATTCTATCTCCCGTAAAGTTTTTCATTGGACAGTATGCTTCTTTAAATTTAACAATGTTTGAAGTAAAATTATCATTTCTTTTATGTAAGTTTTTCTTTAATTTATCCTTTACTTTTCTATTATACACATTACTATTTTCATCTACAATAAAAATGCTTTCATCAAGTAGTAGCTTTATTATTTTTGTTTGGCATTGGTTCGATAATAAAAGTGGAATAAGAAATATTAGAGTACTATGGTATTAATAGGATTATTATGATAAGTTTATTTTCGAAAATTACGGCTATTTTAGTGTCTTTAAAACCTTGTATACCTTCTGTTAGCCTAAGTTCTTCTTTTGTCAAAATGTTTCTAGTCAATATGCCAAGTTTGCTTGTTAAAATGATTTATTCTTTGTCGTCTATATGGAGTCGAAAAGGATTTATATCGTAATTAATTTGATAAATATTTTGAACGTAGTCTATTTCGTCTTGTAATTTATTGAAATTGTTTTGACGTGACAACGTCTCACTACAAGGCTTAATGGGGTACATTTTCAAAAAGTCAAATGTTAAATGTCCACTGTTGTGATCAACAGAATGTCCCACTCTTGTGATCAACAGAATGTCCCACTGTTGTGATCAACAGAATGTCCCACTGTTGTAATCAACAGAATGTCCCACTGTTGTGATCAACAGAATGTCCCACAGTTGTGATCAACAGCGTCACACTGTTAAATGTCCGACTGTTGTGATCACTGTTAAATATCACACTTTTAAATGTCAGTACATTGGGAACTAAGCCATTTCCCAAGCGATTCGCATGAAATTCGGAATGTAGGACTAAGATGCGACTATAAGACTTATTCCTATGGAACTTTTGGAATATGATTAATTTGGTCTGGAATTTCTGGAACAAAGCAATTTCTCAAGCTAATCGCATGAAATTCGGAATGTAGGACTAAGATGCGACTATAAGACTTCTTGCTATGGAAATTCTGGAATATGATCATTATTGTCTGGAATTTCTAGAACAAAGCAATTTCTCAAGCGATTCGCATGCAATTCGAAATGTAGGTCTAAGATGAAACTATAAGATTTCTTCCTATGGAAATTCTGGAATATGATCATTATTGTCCGGAATTTCTGGAATAAAGCAATTTCTCAAGCGATTCGCATGAAATTCGGAATGTAGGACTAAGATGTGACTATAAGATTTCTTCCTATGGAAATTCTAGAATATGATCATTATTGTCTGGAATTTCTGGAACAAAGCAATTTCTCAAGCGATTCGCATGAAATTCGGAATGTAGGACTAAGATGTGACTATAAGATTTCTTCCTATGGAAATTCTGGAATATGATCATTATTGTCTGGAATTTCTGGAACAAAGCAATTTCTCAAGCGATTCGCATGAAATTCGGAATGTAGGACTAAGATGTGACTATAAGATTTCTTCCTATGGAAATTCTGGAATATGATCATTATGGTCTGGAATTTCTGGAGCAAATCAATTTTTCAAGCGATTCGCATGAAATTCGGAATGTAGGACTAAGATGTGACTATAAGATTTCTTCCTATGGAAATTATAGAATATGATCATTATTGTCTGGAATTTCTGGAACAAAGCAATTTTTAAAGCGATTCGCATGAAATTCGGAATGTAGGACTAAGATGTGACCATAAGATTTCTTCCTATGGAAATTCTGGAATATTATCATTATTGTCTGGAATTTCTGGAACAAAGCAATTTCTCAAGCGATTCGCATGAAATTCGGAATGTAGGACTAAGATGTGACTATCAGATTTCTTCCTGTGGAAATTCTGGAATATGATCATTATTGTCTGGAATTTCTGGAACCAAGCAACTTCTCAAGCGATTCGCATGAAATTCGGAATGTAGGACTAAGATGTGACTATAAGATTTCTTCCTATGGAAATTCTGGAATATGATCATTATTATCTGGAATTTCTGGAATAAAGCAATTTCTCAAGCGATTCGCATGAAATTCGGAATGTAGCACTAAGATGTGACTATAAGATTTCTTCCTATGGAAATTCTGGAATATGATCATTATTGTCTGGAATTTCTGAAACAAAGCAATTTCTCAAGCGATTCGCATGGAATCGAAATGTAGGACTAAGATGTGACTATAAGATTTCTTCTATGGAAATTCTAGAACATGATCATTATTGTCTGGAATTTCTGGAACAAAGCAACTTTTCAAGCGATTCGCATGAAATGCGGAATGCAGGACTAATATGCGGCTATAAGACTTCTTCCTATGGGAATTCTGGAATACGATTATTATGGCCTGGAATTTCGGGAACTAAGCAATTTCTCAAGCGACTCGTGCCTTTTAATTTAAGTGTAATATTGGCCACAACGTCAAAGAATTTCACTCGGACTTTCTTAAATTTTTTTTTTTGTAGTTTCATACAAATTTTTAAAAAAAATTAACCTAATTTTCTTAAAATTTTATGCACGTGTGTATTTCCGATGGACAAAACTTATTGTAAAAAACTTACAAATGCCGAGCCGTGGGGTTATGGGGTTTCATACAAATTTAAAATAAAAATTATCCCAATTTTCTTAAAATTTTATACACATGTGTATCTCCGATGGACAAAACTTTTTGAAATTTTTTTTAAGCGAATGGGACCTGAGGCTAGAGGGGTGCCTATATAATTTTTTAAAAATGATCCCTATTTTCTTCAAATTTGTGTATCATATGTAGCATATGTGTATAATGAGTTAAAAATCCCACAAAATACAAATTTTTGTAACGACTTATATAATTTTGAACCCTGGTCGCCCTGAGTTTATCAGGGCAACAACAACACGCACAGAAACGAAAATCGAAATTTCGGAGTTTTACGACAATACCTGTAACAACAGTTACAAGTACTACGAGCACAACAGGCCGCAAGCGAACAACAATAGAGCACAGTAGTAAAAATGAGACAACAATATCTACGGGATGCGGCAGAAGCAGAATAAGAAAGTATTCGATCGTCCGATCCAAAAAATAACGGGTAAAGATCGAAGCGGCCAAAGCTCTCCTAGCCAAAAACACGTGGATACGGAAGGTGCGATACTTCCACCAATAAGGAGACACACGTTTCCACTTTGGGGGATCTGCATTGCGATCGTTTGGGAAACTACTGACTGCTCAACACTTGGTTTGAGCTAGTAGCGCAACAATGAAGTTCGTGATGTAGTGCTACTGAAACCGACACAACGCCTCGGATAAGTAATGATCGAATAATGACGACTTTTGGCTATTGTACCCGGACTAAGATTGGTTTCTGGAATGTGATTTTTTCACATCTGGAGCGGAAAGTATTGTTGGTAGAAGCCATGCAAGGCACAACACGTGGCTTACCGAATATACCTGGAGGCGGATTGAAGAACGTAAGCTACTTAAAGCTCGTATTATAGATACCCCAGCAGCAGCGAGAATTGAGCTAGAGTCCCTGTATCGAAGAAAAATGAGAGAAGTGCAGCTTAGTTTAAGATGTGACAAAAGTAATTATATTAACAACCTGACCTCCGAAGCAGAGGAAGCAGCGAGCAGGTGCGATACCAGAACCGTTTACAGAATCACCAAAGAGCTGACAGGTGGTCACCGCTCTAGCCAACATCCGATGAAAGGCCTAGATGGTGCCGTACTCGCTTCATATAGGATCAGCTCAAGCGATGCTGATGCATTTCCCTTCGGACCTTAACCGTGTATTCGCCAACGATATGCACCCAAATCAAAGGGAGCTGCCAGAAGTAACAATTTCCCGAATTCGCACCTCAACTCCCAGTAAAGATGAGATCGCATCCGCGATCAACGCGCTACAGAATAACAAGTCTGTAGGGCTAGATGGTATACACGCAGATCTTCTGCGCGCCGCTCCAACGACATCAGCAGAGCTTTTATATCCTCTTGTAGAGAGAGCTTGGGAGGCAGAAAGTTTCCCCGACAAGTGGAAGAAGGGAATGATTGTCAAGCTCCCTAAAAAAGTTAGTCTTATGAAGTGCGAAATCTGGAGAGCCATTTGCGTTCTTCCTGCAGTTGCAAATGTAATAGCCAAAGTAGTACTTGAGCGAATTAAAGAACATCTGGAAGATACACTCGATGGCGAACAAGCAGGATTTCGCACTGGATCCTCCTGTGAAGACCACATAAGCACCCTGTCAACAGACAGTTTATTTGGCTCGCCTTGTGCAGATGAGGTATACCCGATATACTAATAGCTATTATTAAAGAAACCTATGATGGCTCTAAATTTCATGTGCTGCATAGAGGAAAGCTGTTAGAGGCATTCGAGATCCTAAGTGGGGTACGACAAGGTTGCATTCTATCGCCGATACTTTTTTTGTTGTTGATTAGCGATGTACTTCGCGCAGCTTTATCTACTGGAAACGGAGGAATTTTTTGGACTCTTACATCTGGACTACGCTTACGACGTTTGTTTACTCTCAGACAGGATTATGGAGCTGCACCAAATGACAACAAATGTGGGAAGGAAGGCAAATGTTGCGGGTTTGAAGATTAATACTGCCAAAACCAAAATCATCAACCTCGGCATTAACACAGTAACCCAAGTTAACATTGCTGGACAGCCGGTAGAGAGAGTAGAGTGTTTCCAATATCTTGGGAGTATTGTCTCGATTGGTCATACACTCCGAAAAGGCGACAGTTCCATAGCAAACTACGCAATGCAATGGAATCCGTTATCTAGGATGGTAGAAGAACGGGTCGTCCGAGAAATACATGGCGCAGAACAGTTGAGGAGTAGTCACGGCAATTGGGGAAGAGTTGGAGAGAGCTGAAGCTCATTGCCAGGAACCGCACGCAATGGCGCGTAGGCGTAGTAGAGACCCACAAGGGGATATAGGACATAAGAAAAAACGTTTCCACTGTACGGTGACCAGGGCAGAAACAGTATCTGTTCGGATAACTAAGGGGAGAGTGTGAGACATTTTTTTTTTTTTTTTCAAAAAATAAAACATTGGAGGCACCCTGTACCAACGCAGTGCGGCCAACAAATAGGTACAAAATCAAAAATAGCCAGAACAACATCACGCCACCGGATTGGCCAATCACAGCCATGCAAAATATTATAAAAGGGCGAAAACGCAGGCAGACGCTCTCTTAGTTTCTTCTAGTCGTCTGAAAGGATCACGCCTTGGTAAGTGATATTGTCGTTATCTCTGTGTTTCTCTGCCGACGTCGCTGTATTCATCCTCATCCTCGACGTAACTTCGCTGTGAGATTGCCCCACGGGTTGTTACGCAGGTACATCTCAGCTTACTGCTGCCAACGTTTTTCTCTGCTTTTCTCTGCCGACGTTGTTGCATTCATCGTCGTACAACGTAATTTTGCTGTGAGATTGCCCCACGGGTTGTTACGCTGGTACATCTCAGCTTACTGCTGCCAACGTTTTTCGCTGCCGACGACGCTGTATTCCTCGTCGTACGACGTAACTTCGCTGTGAGATTGCCCACGGGTTGTTACGCTGGTACATCTCAGCTTAGCGCTGCCAACGTTTTTCACTGCTTTCCCTGCCAAAGTCGCTGTATTCATCGTCGTACGACGTAACTTCGCTGTGAGATTGCCCCACGGGTTTTTACGCTGGTACATCTCAGCTTACTGCTGCCAACATTTTTCTTTGCCGACGTTGTTGTATTCATCTTCGTACGACGTAACTTTGCTGTGAGATTGCCCCACGGGATGTTACGCTTGTACATCTCAGCTTACTGCTGCCAACGTTTTTCTCTGCCGACGTCGCTGTATTTCTCGTCGTACGACGTACTTAGCTGTGAGATTGCCCCACGGGTTGTTATGCTAGTACATCTCAGCTTACCGCTGCCAACGTTTTTCTCTGTTTTTTTCTGCCGATGTCGCTGTACTCATCGTCGTACGACGTTACCTCGCTGTGAGATTGCCCCACGGGTTGTTATGTTAGAAGTGCAGTAGATAATTTAATAAAATGCAGATAAATACGCAGATGGTTCAAGATATTCCGGAATATACTTTTATTCAATCGTAGCAAATAGCACAAGTCTGCTTCGTATAAAGGTCTTGCCGACAAACCGAGAACAAAGAAAAATACATTAGAAAGAATAGTATTCAAAGTCAAAGTCGACTAAGTTAGCTTGGTGTTTATACTCCTCCCCAATGTACTTCTAGGCCAAAGGCTTTGGTTGTGTTCCAAAATAAGTGTTGGGTCATCCATCTTTACGTTGAAGTCCGCCAGAAGTCGTCTCATCCATATGGCTTTATTGCAAGATTCAGAAATTGAGATGAATTCAGCCTCAGTTGATGACAATGCAACGCATTTCTGTTTCTTACACCTCCAGCTGATGGTTCCTCCAAACACAAGAAAATATAGCCTGAATTGGATTTTCTGTCCTTCCGATTTTCTGACCAATTGGCATCAGCATAGCCTAGCAGCGGCTCATCTGTGTTTCCTCCTAGTCTGAGTTTAACATCGATTGTGCCATTGAGATATTTTAAAACTATTTTTACCTCCATCCAGTCAGTTTGTGTTGGTGTTTGCACCTTTTGTGCTAAAATAGCAACACTTGCCGAAATATCTGGGCGGCTTTTAACTGAAATATATAGCAAGCTTCCGATGAGTTTTCTGTACCTGTGGTTAGTCAGAAGAACTTCCGATGTATCTACTTCTTTGAAGTATCCCACTCCAAGTGGAATATTGGAGATCTTGGCATCGGTCATGCCAAATTCAGCTTTTGATATAGGTAGCTTGGCTAAGTAAATAGTTTCCAGCTGCTGATTTATTTATTTCCAAACTAAGATACTTTTTAATTGGTCCCAAGTTCTGAATTTTGAACTTTGACTTGATTAAATTTTCTGCTTGTTTAATCATTGAAGTGTTGTTACTGACGATTACAAGATCGTAAACATAAACAAGAATGTAACATTCTCCATTCTCGTCTCTTTTTATGTACAAACATGGATCGGACTTACTTTGAATAAATCCAAATGTTATAAGTCATGTAAAACTTGGTTCCAGCAGCAGCAGCAGATGGCACACAAGATGTTCTTCGTTTTCGTTTACAAAACCGGATGGTTGTTTCATAAATTAAGTTTCTTCAACTATTCCGTTTGAAAATGTAGTCTTTGCATCAAAATGAAATACAGCCATTTTTCTTTCACTGCAATCGATAAAAGAATTCGAAATGTTGTTTGCTTTACCACAGGGGCAAACACCTCATCATAATCTTCCCCGTAACGGTGTGAAAATCCTTGTGCCACTAGCCTAGCTTTGAATCGACAAACGGAACCGTCCGTTCCGTACTTTACTTTAAATATCCATTTACATCCAATAGATTTTCGTCCTTTAGGTATTTCAGCCAAAACCCAAATTTGGTTTTCGGTCAGCGAGTCTATCTCCTCCTGTATGGCACTCTTCCATTTGTCTTTATGTTCACATTTAACTGCTTCTTTTAAACTTTTGGGTTCCTTAATAGCATAGATGACATTCATTTCGTTTATTAGTCGTTTTGGAGAAACTCCCTTGTTTATTCGTGTCGAACATCGTATCCGTTCTTGTCAATTAATGTAACGTCGCCGTTTACCGATCCAGAATGTCACTTAAATAAACTTCGCTGTCATTTTTAGATGATGAAGGATCTGCTGGTTCGACCAGATTGTCTAGAACAGTAGCCACAGTTGATTTATCCGAAAAGACAAACTTCACATCTCGGCTGATGTAATTGTAGTGATGTATTGACGAAATGTAACATCTGTACACTTTCGTTGCACTATCATTCCAACCAGGACAGCTTCCATTGCTGTCGAGTCCAATTTACGCAGCTTTTCGTCGGATACGTGCACAAAACATTGTGATCCGAATTTATGAAAATATTTAACACTTGGTCGCTTGCCGAACCAATGATCAAATGGCGCCTTTTCTCCTCATTTTGTCGGCAATCGGTTTTGTATGACATTTGCCATGGTCACGGCTTCTCCCCAGAACGTATACCCCAGACCAGCATCTAATATCATGAATCTTGCCATTTCAACAAGCGTACGATTCTTGCGTTCTGCGACGCCATTTTGCTGGGGGGTTGTAACGGAGTTTTCCTAGCCGGGGTAAACTCAGCGTGACCAGGGTTCAAAGAAAGGGGCTGTTACAATAAAATTTATATTTGGTGACTTTTCGAATTATATTTTCTTTATTTCTCTATTCTTATAACTTATAATTTAAGCCTGAGAAAAGCATAAATCCTGAGCGATGCGCTAGCCTTAGATTAGCGTAAGCCTGAGCGATGCGCTACCTTAGACGAGCGTAAGTCCTGAGCGATGCGCTAGCCTTAGACGAGCGTAAGTCCTGAGCGATGCGCTAGCCTTAGACCAGCGTTAGTCCTGAGTGATGCGTAGCCTTAGACGAGCGTAGATCCTGGGCGATGTGTTGGCGTGCGCCTGAGGCACTTAAATCCTGAGCGATGAGCTAGCCTTAGACGAGCGTAAGTCCTGAGCGATGCGCCAGCCTTAGACGGGTGTAAGTCCTGAGAGACCTGTTGGCGTGTGCCTGAGACAAGTAAGAATCCTGAGCGATGCGTGAACGTGAGTCAGAGACGAGCGTCAATCCCGAGCGACTGGTGAGCGTGAACCTGGGACAAGTGAGAATCCTGAGCGATGCGTGAGCGTAGTTCGAGACGAACGTCAATCCTGAGCGACTTGTGGGCGTGCGCCTGAGACAAGTGAAAATCCTGAGCGATGCGTGAGCGTAGTTCAAGGCGAACGTCAATCCTGCGTAAGCGTAAGCCTTAGACGAGCTTAACTCCTGAGCGATGTACTAGCCTTAGACGAGCGTAAGTCCTGAGAGAAGTAAGAATGCTGAGCGATGCGTGAGCGTAGTTCGAGACGAACGTCAATCCTGAGCGACTTGTGGGCGTGAGCCTGAGACAAGGGAGAATGCTGAGCGATGCGTGAGCGTAGTTCGAGACGAACGTCAATCCTGAGCGACTTGTGGGCGTGCGCCTGAGACAACTGAGAATCCTGAGCGATGCGTGAGCGTAGTTCGAGACGAACGGCAATCCTGAGCGACTTGTGGGCGTGAGCCTGAGACAAGTGAGAATGCTGAGCGATGCGTGAGCGTAGTTCGAGACGAACGTCAATCCTGAGCGACTTGTGGGCGTGAGCCTGAGACAAGGGAGAATGCTGAGCGATGCGTGAGCGTAGTTCGAGATGAACGTCAATCCTGAGCGACTTGTGGGCGTGCGCCTGAGACAAGTGAGAATCCTGAGCGATGCGTGAGCGTAGTTCGAGACGAACGTCAATCCTGAGCGACTTGTGGGCGTGAGCCTGAGACAAGTGAGAATGCTGAGTGATGCGTGAGCGTAGTTCGAGACGAACGTCAATCCAGAGCGATATGTGGGCGTGCGCCTGAGACAAGTGAGAATGCTGAGCGATGCGTGAGCGTAGTTCGAGACGAACGTCAATCCTGAGCGATTTGTGGGCGTGCGCCTGAGACAAGTGAGAATCCAGAGCGATGCGTGAGCGTGGCGAGCGTTAGACGGACCGTGTGGTCAACGATGACAACGAGGAGAGTGAAAGAAGTCGACAGCGGTAAGCTGATACAGGAACGCAGCGACGTCGGCAGAGAAAAGGCAAAACGACGTTGGCAGCGGTAAGCTTAGATGTACCAGCGTAACCACCCGAGGGGCAATCTCCCGGTGAAGTTACGTTGTACGACGATGAACACAGCGACGTCGGCAGAGAAAAAGCAAGACGACGTTGGCAGAGAAATGTTGGCAACAAATAAATAAAACCAGTAAAAATGTTATCGCTTACCGAGGTGTGATCCTGTCCAAAGACTAAGAGAACTAAGAGAGCGAGCGCCTGCATGCTGCACAAAAAAATGGCACGAAATTGCGGCTATATTTTGAACCGACTTATATTATATCACTGCACAAACATAGTAATGCAGTTGCGTCGATAGTAGTAGGAGAAGTAAGAGCTGTTAAAAAAATATGTGCGTGTAATCTTTACGCGTGGTTGGAGTGAAATTCTTTAACTTTGTGGCCAATATTACGATTAAATTAAAAGGCACGAGTTGCTTGAGAAATTGCTTAGTTCCCGAAATTCCAGACCCTATTGGCCAGATCCCAGAATTTCCATAGGAACAAGTCTTATAGTCACATATTAGTCCAACATTCCGAGTTTCATACGAATCCCTTGAGAACTGGCTTGGTTCCAAAAATCCCAGACCCTATTGGCCAGATCCCAGAATTTCCATAGGAACAAGTCTTATAGTCACATATTAGTCCTACATTCCGAGTTTCATACGAATTCCTTGAGAAATGGCTTGGTTCCAAAAATCCCAGACCCTATTGGCCAAGTCCCAGAATTTCCATAGGAACAAGTCTTATAGTCACATATTATTGCTACATTCCGAGTTTCATACGAATCCCTTGAGAAATGGCTTGGTTCCAAAAATCCCAGACCCTATTGGCCAGATCCCAGAATTTCCATAGGAACAAGTCTTATAGTCACATATTAGTCCTACATTCCGATTTTCATACGAATCCCTTGAGAAATGGCTTGGTTCCAAAAATCCCAGGCCCTGTTGGCCAGATCCCAGAATTTCCATAGGAACAAGTCTTATAGTCACATATTAGTCCTACATTCCTAGTTTCATACGAATCCCTTGAGAAATGGCTTGGTTCCAAAAATCTCAGACCCTATTGGCCAGATCCCAGAATTTCGATAGGAACAAGTCTTATAGTCACATATTAGTCCCACATTCCGAGTTTCATACGAATCCCTTGAGAAATGGCTTGGTTCCAAAAATCCCAGACCCTATTGGCCAGATCCCAGAATTTCCAGAGGAACAAGTCTTATAGTCACATATTAGTCCCACATTCCGAGTTTCATACGAATCCCTTGAGAAATGGCTTGGTTCCAAAAATCCCAGACCCTATTGGCCAGATCCCAGAATTTCCATAGGAACAAGTCTTATAGTCACATATTAGTCCTACATTCCGAGTTTCATACAAATCCCTTGAGAAAGGGCTTGGTTCCAAAAATCCCAGACCCTATTGGCCTGATCCCAGAATTTCCATAGGAACAAGTCTTATAGTCACATATTAGTCCCACATTGAATCGCTTGAAAAATTACTTTGCTCCAGATATTCCAGACAATAATGTACATATTCCAGAATTTCCGTAGGGAGTCACACACGTGTCACACTTAACAGTGTCTCACTTAACAGTGTCTCACAACAGTGGGATATTTAACATTTTACTTTTTGAACATGCACCCCCTTTTACCTTGTAGTGAGACGTTGTCACGTCAAAAGTATGTGGCATGTTTCGTTGCTGCTGTGCCTATTGCTAATGTTGTTCGGTAGATGCGTTAAGTTCTGTTGTTGTGTGGTTCTTCTAGTGATCTCTGTTGTTCTCCAGATTAACTGACGCTGCCTTCGCTATGTCTGTGGTTGTTGTTGAACAATTTTTGCTGCTGCGATCGTTTTTGTTGCACCTTTTAGATGGTGGCTTTTGTTGTTGCGCACGCAGTTGTGATCGTTTCGCTGCCGTTGTTGGTTATGTGGTTGGGTTACTGCTGTCGACTTCTTTCGCTTGATGGGGTGGCATTGCGACCTGCGGTTCCCAGAACTTTGTGTTACTTGCTACGACAGTTATTTCCTTCGTGTCATGTGCCGATGTTGCCCCATGCGGCGTCCAAGTAGTTGCATTGGTTCTCGTGGTCTTTGCTTCTCTGAGATGGCGGGCTGGCGTTGGGTCTGGTGGTACTGGGGACACTGCGCGAGCCATTGCGGTATTCGCTTCCTTCTGGTGTTGTTTCAGCTATTTTGCTTTTATATGCATTTGTTGGCTGCACTGCGTAGGTTCAGGGTGCACCCGAATTTGGGAAAAAAAGAGCAGGGTAGGCTGTGTCAAGGACACGGCCGTGGGTTTTAAGCGTGACAACGTCTGTCCGGGACGAAAGAAAAGAAAACAAAGATCTTGTTGTCTGTGGGACATAAACACGGACGTATATATTAAAAAAATTTCTATACTAAATACAAGTCCTACAACTTGCACCGTAGCTCATCACATACATCATCATCACTTACATTATATATAAATTATTTATAAGCGAATTGTAATGTTCATAACCACTAACTGTGAAGTGGCTGCATATTGCATATAGCTGCCCAAACAGAGTAATCAGCTTTTGGTTTCAACTCATAAAAAAATTTGAGTTGTTTTAAATTAAATTTGAAGAGAAGAGAAGTGAGCAGCACTAACCAATGGATCGAAATGGTATGCTAAGAATGTCGCTTTGAAACATGCAGGCGTGATTAAATTTCTTTTGCATGGTTCTCTCCCTTCTGTAATAGATCAAAGAGTTATTCAATTTATAAAAAAATGAGTAATTTTAAAATAAATTTTAAGAGAAATGTAATTGAAGAGAGAAGAATTTTGCTTTGATACATGCAGGCCAAATATTCATCATTAAATTTCTTTTGCATGGTTCTCTCTCTTCTGTAATTGATCGAAGAGTTATTTACTCTAGTTACTGTAAACATGACTAAGGATAAGATAAGCGAAAAGAAAAGGTAATAGTTGCAAGGAAGCTTGCAGCACTGTATCTAGCAGAACAGAGGACCGATAGAAAATGAACAGAGACTATACTATCACTACGGCTGCGGTAAAGAATTAAGTAGCTTCGCAGCTTGTGCTGCACAAAAAAATGGCAGGCAGTCGGTATGCACGAAATTGCGGCTATATTTTGAACCGACTTACAGTCTGCTTGTAGGGCGACAATTTCACATATACATTTTGCTATTTGCATCCAATTTTAAGTAGCTGCGTAAACTGCGCAGTCGATTTTTCTTTAATGCATTGGCTCAAAAGAGAATTTTTGACCAACATGCAGCATAAACTGCGCATATGTTTGTTTCGTTCTGCTCAAGCTATGAGCTTGATTGTATGTTATTGAAACCACATACATGATCATCAATCACATCACATACAACGAATAATAATTTATAAGCTGATTTAAATGTTCATAACAATTTATTGTGAGGTGGTTACATATTAAATATATCATATCACTGCACAAACATAGTAATGCAGTTGCGTCGAAAGTAGTAAGAGAAGTAAGAGCTGTAAAATAATATGTACGTGTAATCTTTACGCGCAGTTGGAGTGAAATTCTTTGACGTTGTGGCCAATATTACGATTAAATTAAAAGGCACGAGTCGCTTGAGAAATTGCTTAGTTCCCGAAATTCAAGACCCTATTGGCCAGATCCCAGAATTTCCATAGGAACAGGTCTTATAGTCACATATTAGTCCTACATTCCGAGTTTCATACGAATCCCTTGAGAAATGGCTTGGTTCCAAAAATCCCAGACCCTATTGGCCAGATCCCAGAATTTCCATAGGAACAAATGTTATAGTCACATATTAGTCCTACATTCCGAGTTTCATACGAATCCCTTGAGAAATGGCTTGGTTCCAAAAATCCCAGACCCTATTGGCCAGATCCCAGAATTTCGATATGAACAAGTCTTATAGTCACATATTAGTCCCACATTCCGAGTTTCATACGAATCCCTTGAGAAATGGCTTGGTTCCAAAAATCCCAGACCCTATTGACCAGACCCCAGAATTTCCATAGGAACAAGTCTTATAGTCACATATTAGTCCTACATTCCGAGTTTCATACGAATCCCTTGAGAAATTGCTTGGTTCCAAAAATCCCAGACCCTATTGGCCAGATCCCAGAATTTCGATAGGAACAAGTCTTATAGTCACATATTAGTCCCACATTCCGAGTTTCATACGAATCCCTTGAGAAATGGCTTGGTTCCAAAAATCCCTGACCCTATTGGCCAGATCCCAGAATTTCCATAAGAACAATTCTTATAGTCACATATTAGTCCCACATTGAATCGCTTGAAAAATTGCTTTGCTCCAGATATTCCAGACAATAATGATCATATTCCAGAATTTCCATGGGAAGAAATCTTATAGTCACATCTTAGTCCTACATTCCGAATTTCATGCGAATCGCTTGAGAAATTGCTTTGTTCCAGAAAGTCCAGACAATAATGATCATATTCCAGAATTTCCATGGGAAGAAATCTTTTAGTCACATCTTAGTCCTACATTCCGAATTTCATGCGAATCGCTCGGGAAATGGCTTAGTTCCCAAAGTACTGACATTTAAAAGTGTCTCACTTAACAGTGTTTCACAACAATGGGATACCGTACTTCACTTTAAATATCCATTTACATCCAATAGATTTTCGTCCTTTAGGTATTTCAGCCAAAACCCAAATTTGGTTTTCCGTCAGCGAGTCTATCTCCTCCTGCATGGCACTCTTCCATTTGTCTTTATGTTCACATTTAACTGCTTCTTTTAAACTTTTGGGTTCCTTAATAGCTTTATTAGTCGTTTTGGAGAAACTCCCTTGTTTATTCGTGTCGAACATCGTATCCGTTCTTGTCAATTAATGTAACGTCGCCGTTTACCGATCCAGAATGTCACTTAAATAAACTTCGCTGTCATTTTTAGATGATGAAGGATCTGCTGGTTCGACCAGATTGTCTAGAACAGTAGCCACAGTTGATTTATCCGAAAAGACAAACTTCACATCTCGGCTGATGTAATTGTAGTGATGTATTGACGAAATGTAACATCTGTACACTTTCGTTGCACTATCATTCCAACCAGGACAGCTTCCATTGCTGTCGAGTCCAATTTACGCCGCTTTTCGTCGGATACGTGCACAAAACATTGTGATCCGAATTTATGAAAATATTTAACACTTGGTCGCTTGCCGAACCAATGTTCAAATGGCGCCGTTTCTCCTCATTTTGTCGGCAATCGGTTTTGTATGACATTTTCCATGGTCACGGCTTCTCCCCAGAACGTATACCCCAGACCAGCATCTAATATCATGAATCTTGCCATTTCAACAAGCGTACGATTCTTGCGTTCTGCGACGCCATTTTGCTGGGGGGTGTAACGGAGTTTTCCTAGCCGGGGTAAACTCAGCGTGACCAGGGTTCAAAGAAAGGGGTCGTTACAATAAAATTTATATTTGGTGACTTTTCGAATTATATTTTCTTTATTTCTCTATTCTTATAACTTATAATTTAAGCTTGAGAAAAGCATAAATCCTGAGCGATGCGCTAGCCTTAGATTAGCGTAAGCCTGAGCGATGCGCTACATTAGACGAGCGTAAGTCCTGAGCGATGCGCTAGCCTTAGACGAGCGTAAGTCCTGAGCGATGCGCTAGCCTTAGACCAGCGTTAGTCCTGAGTGATGCGTAGCCTTAGACGAGCGTAGATCCTGGGCGATGTGTTGGCGTGCGCCTGAGGCACTTAAATCCTGAGCGATGAGCTAGCCTTAGACGAGCGTAAGTCCTGAGCGATGCGCCAGCCTTAGACGGGCGTAAGTCCTGAGAGACCTGTTGGCGTGTGCCTGAGACAAGTAAGAATCCTCAGCGATGCGTGAACGTGAGTCAGAGACGAGCGTCAATCCCGAGCGACTGGTGAGCGTGAACCTGGGACAAGTGAGAATCCTGAGCGATGCGTGAGCGTAGTTCGAGACGAACGTCAATCCTGAGCGACTTGTGGGCGTGCGCCTGAGACAAGTGAAAATCCTGAGCGATGCGTGAGCGAAGTTCAAGGCGAACGTCAATCTTGCGTAAGCGTAAGCCTTAGACGAGCTTAACTCCTGAGCGATGTACCAGCCTTAGACGAGCGTAAGTCCTGAGAGAAGTAAGAATGCTGAGCGATGCGTGAGCGTAGTTCGAGACGAACGTCAATCCTGAGCGACTTGTGGGCGTGAGTCTGAGATAAGTGAGAATGCTGAGCGACTTGTGGGCGTGAGCCTGAGACAAGGGAGAATGCTGAGCGATGCGTGAGCGTAGTTCGAGACGAACGTCAATCCTGAGCAACTTGTGGGCGTGCGCCTGAGACAACTGAGAATCCTGAGCGATGCGTGAGCGTAGTTCGAGACGAACGGCAATCCTGAGCGACTTGTGGGCGTGAGCCTGAGACAAGTGAGAATGCTGAGCGATGCGTGAGCGTAGTTCGAGACGAACGCCAATCCTGAGCGACTTGTGGGCGTGAGCCTGAGACAAGGGAGAATGCTGAGCGATGCGTGAGCGTAGTTCGAGACGAACGTCAATCCTGAGCGACTTGTGGGCGTGCGCCTGAGACAAGTGAGAATCCTGAGCGATGCGTGAGCGTAGTTCGAGACGAACGTCAATCCTGAGCGACTTGTGGGCGTGAGCCTGAGACAAGTGAGAATGCTGAGTGATGCGTGAGCGTAGTTCGAGACGAACGTCAATCCAGAGCGATATGTGGGCGTGCGCCTGAGACAAGTGAGAATGCTGAGCGATGCGTGAGCGTAGTTCGAGACGAACGTCAATCCTGAGCGATTTGTGGGCGTGCGCCTGAGACAAGTGAGAATCCTGAGCGATGCGTGAGCGTGGCGAGCGTTAGACGGACCGTGTGGTCAACGATGACAACGAGGAGAGTGAAAGAAGTCGACAGCGGTAAGCTGATATGTATCAGCGTAACCACCCCAGGGGCAATCTCCCGGTGAAGTTACGTCGTACGACGATGAATACAGCGACGTCGGCAGAGAAAAGGCACAGACGACGTTGGCAGCAGTAGCTGAGATGTACCAGCGTAACCACCCGAGGGGCGATCTCCCGGTGAAGTTACGTCGTACGACGATGAACGCAGCGACGTCAGCAGAGAAAAGGCAAAACGACGTTGGCAGCGGTAAGCTTAGATGTACCAGCGTAACCACCCGAGGGGCAATCTCCCGGTGAAGTTACGTTGTACGACGATGAACACAGCGACGTCGGCAGAGAAAAAGCAAGACGACGTTGGCAGAGAAATGTTGGCAACAAATAAATAAAACCAGTAAAAATGTTATCGCTTACCGAGGTGTGATCCTGTCCGAAGACTAAGAGAACTAAGAGAGCGAGCGCCTGCATGCTGCACAAAAAAATGGCAGGCAGTCGGTATGCACGAAATTGCGGCTATATTTTGAACCGACTTACAGTCTGCTTGTAGGGCGACAATTTCACATTTACATTTTGCTATTTGCATCCAATTTTAAGTAGCTGCGTAAACTGCGCATTCGATTTTTCTTTAATGCATTGGCTGAAAAGTGAATTTTTGACCAACATGCAGCATAAACTGCGCAAAAGTTTGTTTCGTTCTGCTCAAGCTATGAACTTGATTGTATGTTATTGAAACCACATACATGATCATCAATCACATCACATACAACGAATAATAATTTATAAGCTGATTTAAATGTTCATAACAATTTATTGTGAGGTGGGTACATATTAAATATATCATATCACTGCACAAACATAGTAATGCAGTTGCGTCGATAGTAGTAGGAGAAGTAAGAGCTGTTAAAAAAATATGTGCGTGTAATCTTTACGCGTGGTTGGAGTGAAATTCTTTAACTTTGTGGCCAATATTACGATTAAATTAAAAGGCACGAGTCGCTTGAGAAATTGCTAAGTTCCCGAAATTCCAGACCCTATTGGCCAGATCCCAGAATTTCCATAGGAACAAGTCTTATAGTCACATATTAGTCCAACATTCCGAGTTTCATACGAATCCCTTGAGAACTGGCTTGGTTCCAAAAATCCCAGACCCTATTGGCCAGATCCCAGAATTTCCATAGGAACAAGTCTTATAGTCACATATTAGTCCTACATTCCGAGTTTCATACGAATTCCTTGAGAAATGGCTTGGTTCCAAAAATCCCAGACCCTATTGGCCAGATCCCAGAATTTCCATAGGAACAAGTCTTATAGTCACATATTAGTCCTACATTCCGATTTTCATACGAATCCCTTGAGAAATGGCTTGGTTCCAAAAATCCCAGGCCCTGTTGGCCAGATCCCAGAATTTCCATAGGAACAAGTCTTATAGTCACATATTAGTCCTACATTCCTAGTTTCATACGAATCCCTTGAGAAATGGCTTGGTTCCAAAAATCTCAGACCCTATTGGCCAGATCCCAGAATTTCGATAGGAACAAGTCTTATAGTCACATATTAGTCCAACATTCCGAGTTTCATACGAATCCCTTGAGAACTGGCTTGGTTCCAAAAATCCCAGACCCTATTGGCCAGATCCCAGAATTTCCATAGGAACAAGTCTTATAGTCACATATTAGTCCTACATTCCGAGTTTCATACGAATTCCTTGAGAAATGGCTTGGTTCCAAAAATCCCAGACCCTATTGGCCAGATCCCAGAATTTCCATAGGAACAAGTCTTATAGTCACATATTAGTGCTACATTCCGAGTTTCATACGAATCCCTTGAGAAATGGCTTGGTTCCAAAAATCCCAGACCCTATTGGCCAGATCCCAGAATTTCCATAGGAACAAGTCTTATAGTCACATATTAGTCCTACATTCCGATTTTCATACGAATCCCTTGAGAAATGGCTTGGTTCCAAAAATCCCAGGCCCTGTTGGCCAGATCCCAGAATTTCCATAGGAACAAGTCTTATAGTCACATATTAGTCCTACATTCCTAGTTTCATACGAATCCCTTGAGAAATGGCTTGGTTCCAAAAATCTCAGACCCTATTGGCCAGATCCCAGAATTTCGATAGGAACAAGTCTTATAGTCACATATTAGTCCCACATTCCGAGTTTCATACGAATCCCTTGAGAAATGGCTTGGTTCCAAAAATCCCAGACCCTATTGGCCAGATCCCAGAATTTCCAGAGGAACAAGTCTTATAGTCACATATTAGTCCCACATTCCGAGTTTCATACGAATCCCTTGAGAAATGGCTTGGTTCCAAAAATCCCAGACCCTATTGGCCAGATCCCAGAATTTCCATAGGAACAAGTCTTATAGTCACATATTAGTCCTACATTGAATCGCTTGAAAAATTGCTTTGCTCCAGATATTCCAGACAATAATGTACATATTCCAGAATTTCCGTAGGGAGAAATCTTATAGTCTCATCTTAGTCCTACATTTCGAATTTCATGCGAATCGCTTGAGAAATTGCTTTGTTCCAGAAAGTCCAGACAATAATGATCATATTCCAGAATTTCCATGGGAAGAAATCTTATAGTCACATCTTAGTCCTACATTCCGAATTTCATGCGAATCGCTTGGGAAATGGCTTAGTTCCCAAAGTACTGACATTTAAAAGTGTCTCACTTAACAGTGTCACACTTAACAGTGTCTCACTTAACAGTGTCTCACAACAGTGGGATATTTAACATTTTACTTTTTGAACATGCACCCCCTTTTACCTTGTAGTGAGACGTTGTCACGTCAGAAGTATGTGGCATGTTTCGTTGCTGCTGTGCCTATTGCTTTTGTTGTTCGGTAGATGCATTAAGTTCTGTTGTTGTGTGGTTCTTCTAGTGATCTCTGTTGTTCTCCAGATTAACTGACGCTGCCTTCGCTATGTCTGTGGTTGTTGTTGAACAATTTTTGCTGCTGCGATCGTTTTTGTTGCACCTTTTAGATGGTGGCTTTTGTTGTTGCGCACGCAGTTGTGATCGTTTCGCTGCCGTTGTTGGTTATGTGGTTGGGTTACTGCTGTCGACTTCTTTCGCTTGATGGGGTGGCATTGCGACCTGCGGTTCCCAGAACTTTGTGTTACTTGCTACGACAGTTATTTCCTTCGTGTCATGTGCCGATGTTGCCCCATGCGGTGTCCAAGTAGTTGCATTGGTTCTCGTGGTCTTTGCTTCTCTGAGATGGCGGGCTGGCGTTGGGTCTGGTGGTACTGGGGACACTGCGCGAGCCATTGCTGTATTCGCTTCCTTCTGCGAGTCCTCTGGTGTCAGGAACACTGGTGGTGACGGCGATGTGACGCGTCTGTGTTTCGCTTCGAGCTCGCAAAGACGGACCTCGTTGTCCGATATGACGTCTCGACCCGCGATATAGGTTGAGAAGCGCTTCCTCAATTCATCCAATCCACCAGTAGCGTCCAGTCTGAACTCGGCCATATATGTTTGCAACTCTTCTTTCGAAAGCGTATACACCCAGCTAGTCTTGACCATTATGTCTTTTGTGATTTTCTTTTGCTAAAAAGTTATATATTATTGTGTTTTTTTTTCTTTAGACGAAGTGTCCCTGCAAGGGCGCCAATTGCAACGGAGTTTTCCCAGCCGGGGTAAACTCAGCGTGATCAGGGTTCAAAGAAAGGGGTCGTTACAATAAAATTTATATTTAGTGACTCTTCGAATTATATTTTCTTTATTTCTCTATTCTTATAACTTATAATTTAAGCCTGAGACGCTACCTTAGACGAGCGTAAGTCCTGAGCGATGCGCTAGCCTTAGACGAGCGTAAGTCCTGAGCGATGCGCTAGTCTTAGACGAGCGTAAATCCTGAGTGATGCGCTAGCCTTAGACGAGCGTAGATCCTGGGCGATGTGTTGGCGTGCGCCTGAGGCACTTAAATCCTGAGCGATGAGCTAGCCTTAGACAAGCGTAAGTCCTGAGCGATGCGCTAGCCTTAGACGAGCGTAAGTCCTGAGAGACCTGTTGGCTTGTGCCTGAGACAAGTAAGAATCCTGAGCGATGCGTGAGCGTATTTCGAGACGAACGTCAATCCTGAGCGACTTGTGGGCGTGAGCCTGAGACAAGTGAGAATGCTGAGCGATGCGTGAGCGTAGTTCGAGACGAACGTCAATCCTGAGCGACTTGTGGGCGTGAGCCTGAGACAAGTGATAATGCTGAGCGATGCGTGAGAGTAGTTCGAGACGAACGTCAATCCTGAGCGACTTGTGGGCGTGCGGCTGAGACAAGTGAGAATTCTGAGCGATGCGTGAGCGTAGTTCGAGACGAACGTCAATCCCGAGCGACTGGTGGGCGTGAACCTGGGACAAGTGAGAATCCTGAGCGATGCGTGAGCGTAGTTTGAGACGAACGTCAATCCTGAGCGACTTGTGGGCGTGCGCCTGAGACAAGTGAAAATCCTGAGCGAAGCGTGAGCGTAGTTCAAGGCGAACGTCAATCCTGAGCGACTTGTGGGCGTGGGCCTGATACAAGTAAGAATCCTGATGCGATGCGTAAGCGTAAGCCTTAGACGAGCTTAACTCCTGAGCGATGTACTAGCCTTAGACGAACGTAAGTCCTGAGAGACTTATGGGCGTGTGCCTGAGACAAGTAAGAATCCTGAGCGATGCGTGAGCGTAGTTCGAGACGAACGTCAATCCTGAGCGACTTGTGGGCGTGAGCCTGAGACAAGTGAGAATGCTGAGCGAAGCGTGAGCGTAGTTCGAGACGAACGTCAAACCTGAGCGAATTGTGGGCGTGAGCCTGAGACAAGTGAGAATGCTGAGCGATGCGTGAGCGTAGTTCGAGACGTACATCAATCCTAAGTGACTTGTGGGCGTGCGCCTGAGACAAGTGAGAATCCTGAGCGATGCGAGAGCGTAGTTCGAGACGAACGTCAATCCTGAGCGACTTGTGGGCGTGAGCCTGAGACAAGTGAGAATGCTGAGCGATGCGTGAGCGTAGTTCGAGACGAACGTCAATCCTGAGCGACTTGTGGGCGTGCGCCTGAGACAAGTGAGAAGCCTGAGCGATGCGTGAGCGTGGCGAGCGTTAGACGGACCGAGTAGTCAACGATGACAACGAGGAGAGCGAAAGAAGTCGACAGCGGTAAGCTGAGATGTATCAGCGTAACCACCCAAGGGACAATCTCCCGGTGAAGTTACGTCGTACGACGATGAATACAGCGACGTCGGCAAATAAAAGGCACAGACGACGTTGGCAGCAACGATGAACACAGCGACGTCGGCAGAGAAAAAGCAAGACGACGTTGGCAGCGGTAAGCTTAGATGTAACAGCGTAACCACCCGAGGGCAATCTCCCGGTGAAGTTACGTCGTACGACGATGAACACAGCGACGTCGGCAGAGAAAAAGCAAGACGACGTTGACAGAGAAATGTTGGCAGCAAATAAATAAAACCAGTAAAAATGTTATCGCTTACCGAGGTGTGATCCTGTCCGAAGACTAGGAGAACTAAGAGAAGCAATCTCCCGGTGAAGTTACGTTGTACGACGATGAACACAGCGACGTCGGCAGAGAAAAAGCAAGACGACGTTGACAGAGAAATGTTGGCAGCAAATAAATAAAACCAGTAAAAATGTTATCGCTTACCGAGGTGTGATCCTGTCCGAAGACTAAGAGAGCGAGCGCCTGCATGCCCGCCCTTTTATACCATTTTGCATGACAAAATTTTAAAGTGTGCTACGCTCTCATTGGTCAATCCGGTGGCGTGATGTTGTTTCAGCTATTTTGCTTTTATATGCATTTGTTGGCTGCACTGCGTAGGTACAGGGTGCACCCGAATTTAGGAAACAAATATGTGGCATGTTTTGTGTGAACAAAATTCGGCCACAAGAATTTTGTTCTTCACAGGGGTGAAGGGAGAAGTTTTTTGGTACTGAATGCCTTCTCGTGCCATGTAGTCTTCAAATTTCTTACTTAAGTATTCTCCTCCTCGATCCGACCGCAAGAACTTTATTTTCTTTTCAAACATTGTTTTGGTCATTTGATCATACACATATAAATTCAGGATTCACGATCGTATCAGGCTCTCATGCACGCATCGCTCAGGAGTCACGATCGTCAGGCTCACGATCACGAAACGCTCAGGATTCACGCACACAGGCTCTTCAGACTCACGGCAAAGTCTCTCGCACTCAGGCTCGTCGAACTCACATTAAAGACGTGCAGAGTCGCGCATTCAGGCACAGGATTACAGGATTATACATTGCATTATCTACACATCTGGCATATAATTTAAATTGTAAACACCTATACAAATTACGTAGAGAAATAAAGACTAAATTTAATTGAATGTCCCACAAATATAAAATTTATTGTAACGATCATATTTAAATTTAACACTAGTCAACCTGACTTTACCCCGGCTGGGAAGACTTCGTTACACTAAAGATTTAAATTCTCTATTAAAGAACGTAAAATTTTCATGGACGCCAGAATGCCAGAACGCTTCCAAATTATTAATAGAAAAACTAACAAAACCACAGTCAGCGACTAGTCTTCGTGACAATCAGACGTGCTCTTTACCACTCTGCGTTACTCGCGACTACTCGATTTTCGGCCAAACTCCCGTTTGATTTGTATCATCTGATACACTACTGTGTCTCTCTCCATAGTTATTTTGCAGTGCACGTTGTTTCATCTATTTTCACAAGTGTTTGTTTTCTTCCCGAATCCGAGATGGCCCCCGGGCCACCCAGCACAACTGGCAACCGATTTAAAGGTCTTTCTGAAGTTACGCTATCTGATCCACCTTTAAACATCAAACGACCACGCTACACAGCTTTGGAAAATTTCCCACCTTTACCAGCAAAAGAGATCACCGGTAGTAATCCCAGGCTTGTACTCATCTCTTCAAGATACGAGAATAGACCATTGACCAACTTCGGTCCATTCGCATTAAAAAAGGGTATAGATTGCATTAGTACCGAAGTGGAATCTATCTCCCAAATTCGCGACGGTAGTCTACTTAATCTGACAAAAAATCAAAAGATTGCCGACAAATTCCTTCGTGCTAAAGATCTCAGCAATGTGTGTCCCATAACCTGCAAACTCCACACAAGCCTAAATTCCTGCAAAGGTATTATATATGCACCATGCCTTATAACCACACCTGAAAAGCACAAAGTAGCAAACAAACGGTAATGCATAATACACAAAACAATAACCCAAACAAAAAACCGCAAACAACAACAACCTTACCCACAAAAACAACTACAACAGCCACCATCACAAACATATCTCCCACAATTCTCCCCACTACACACAATCAATTTCTTCCTCTATCAGAATCAACACTCCAACGATCTACACATAGCGATAACTCGCAAAAAAATACCACTCGGCCCAATTCCATACCAAACAACTAAACTCTATACCTCATTTAATCCTCTAAGCGCATCGACATCATACCTTAATTCTCCACAGTCTCAACTAAAAAACTATCATGAACAAACTCAAGCCATGGACATCGGCAATCAAACAACAAAAACTGACTGACTCTCAAACATATTCCGACGATGATCATCCCATTTCGTAATTTTAACAAACTCTATAGTCTTTCCTCCTCCCTCACGACTATGTTCATTAAATATAATATTACATCTTCATATTCAAAGTCAAACTCATGCAACAACTACTCTCGAATACAACTTACACCATCCACAAATTATACATACAACAATTATTACAATTTCTCCAAAATTTATACGTAAATTACATTAAAAAAACAAACCTACACCTTTGTTAGTATCGTGATAGAGAGAGAATTTTATATCTTCCCACTGACAAATGGCATTTCGTATTGCAGACATCCCCCCTCCGTAATAAATTATGGTTTTAAAAATTCTACAGTGGAATATGAAGGGATACATAAATAATTACCACGAACTACATCTTTTGATTAATGACTTTAATCCAGACATAATATGTGTGTAAAACAAATAAATTTATTACAAATTGTGTTTGTCACAATAAAGTGTAAAACAAATAAATCTGTTACAAATTGTGTTTATCACTTTGTTCAGGAGTGGCAATTATTAGAGAGAAAAAATAAAAGAATCTCACTTCCGTTTTTTGTAAGCAAGAAGAGGCACCTGTTTTTGTTAATCGTAAAATACAGTCCACGTTAATTCAACAATTTAATAAAAAAAAAATTTCATATATTTTGTTACTCGTAAAATACAGTCCACGTTCATTCAACAATTTAATAACATTTTGGTTTTCATTAAACAATTGATTAACATTTTGGTCCATCGAGTCCGGATTTTATGTGTTTTTGGTTTAATTGCATGAAAATTCAAAAATTAGTGAGATTCACAAAGAAGTTGCGGTCTGCTCTGTCCCTTGCAATAGTTTAATGTAAGGGGGAAGAATTGAAGGAGACGGAAGGAGCACTTGAATATTGAAAACATCTGAATGTATGACATGCATCCATTGTTGTTTTGTTGCTGCTGTTGAATACCTGAGTACAAGGGAAAAAGTGCATCAAGTCACATTTTAGACGGAAAGAGTTTGTTGTTTTGTTGCTGCTGAGAGTAAAGGCGATGATTGTCGTATTGTCGTTTGACATATTAAGTGAGAATGCGTTTAGTTTGGATCATCGAAGAAGAACACAGAAGCCGTATTCGTTGCCTCTTCGTGGGATTCAATCGTATAAACGATAAGTTATTTTTATAATTCTTTTTAAGTAGTTATCAGTAGAATTTAAAATAAATTAAATTTCAGTTTAATTATAAATTGAGTAAATGTACTTAGTTATTATAAGTTGTTAAATGTCATTTGTGAATTAGGTCAAAATGTCTGACAGCGAGGCAGAAAAAACCGAGGTAGAATCGGTGGAAGACCCGATTGAAAAGAGTGAGATCAGGTCACAAATCTCGAGTTACATATTTCAAAAATGAACTTTTAAATGGTGAGTGTTCCTCACTTGGCGAATTGGAGTCGGCATTGATCCGTCTGCGGGTAACCTACTCGAAATTTGACGAAACTCAGACTAGTCTCAGGAGTCGTTAGATCATGATCAGTGTAATGAGAGAGATAGCTTCGAGGACAGCTTCGGCCACGTTGAGTCCACAATTTTGAACAAAATTAGTGAGTTACATAACAAGACAGAATTTATTAATAACGAGAGTAAATTAATAGATAGCATTAATACCTCGGTATCCCTCAAATTACCGGAAATTGAACTTCCAAAGTTTGACGGATTCGAGTTGAATTGGCAAGATTTTAGGAGTATTTTCATCGATCTCATCTATTTGAATTCAAGTCTTAGCAACGTAGCGAAGTTTCATTATTTGAACTCTTGTGTACGTGAAGGCAAGGTATTTAAGTTAATTCAATATCTCTCGCTTTCTGGCGAAAATTATCCGATCGCTTGGAAAAAAACTGACAGATCATTTTGACAATAAAATTATAATTCAGAAAACGCACGTCAAACGGTTGTACGAAATTAAAAACCCCATTGAGAATTCCTCATCTTCATTGCAGTCATTTATCGATGTTGCAGTTAAGCATTATGAAGCGCTTAAATCGTTAAATGTTCCGATCAATAGTTGGGATCTTCTTCTTGTACATCTTCTGAATGACCGTCTTGATGATTCTTCACGCATTGAGATTATTAATAAGTCTTCACTTAATACCAAAATGACATTCGAGCAAATGATTACAATACTTCAACATCGATGTAAAATTCTGGATGCAAAATGATCCGCTTCATTAAATAATAATTCTTCTTCCGATCAATATCAAACTAAATCGCAATATTCTAATGACCGAGGTAGTAAATATTCGTTTTCAACCGATAGGTATAATAAATCGTCAAAGATAATGGTTGCACATAACCTTAGTTGCCTTTATTGCAAAGGTAATCATTCGCTTAATTATTGCTCAAAGTTCAAAGATCATAAGTTAACTCCGCAACAACGATATAATTTTGTAAAACAGCACCGATTATGCACAAATTGCCTTATTGCAGTCCATCTTACATTAATGTGTCAGAAACCAACTTGCTCTCTGTGCCCGTTAAAGCATCATTCGCTACTACATTTTGGCCGTACAACCAACTATAGTTCATTAGATTCAGTTTTTTCTCTACCTAAACATTCGAATTCATGCAATCAGCAGTCATCAATTAAAGAATCATCAAATGATTCGGAATCAAACTCAAAAAATTATACATCATTAATAGTCGCAATGAGACCTTCGTGTAAATCTAAAACATTGTAAGCAACGGCAATTATATGCAAAAGATGGTCCAATTTCTTAAATTTAAAACGAAATCAACCCATGTAAATATTTCTGGAATCAATGGTTCAATTTCTACTATAACAAAAAGGGTCAACATTGTTCTTGGATCTTGAACAACTAAATTTCAAATTATTCTTGATTGTGACGTCAAACCCAAAATTACAGATTTATTACCATCTCAAACAGTATATGTTAATAAAAATAGCATACCAGAGGGTATCGTTCTTGCGGATCCATATTTTTACAAACCAAACACTGTCGATTTATTAATCGGTGCTGAATATTTCGCAGAAATAATCAAAGCCGACGAGACGAGGAAACACCATTACAAAATTCAGTTTTTGGATACATTGTGGTCGGAAAGGTGTTGTCGAATGAACAGTCTTCAAATACGTTAACTTCCACTGAAGCCTAGCATTGTCCAACTAGGTGAATCTTCAAAAAATGCCTTAAGTCAATTCAAATACATGGAAAATCGTCTAATTCGTAACTCAGAACTTCGCCTACAATATAATGCCGTCATGAAGGAGTATCTTGAACTTAATCACATGGAGGAAGTAACGAACAAAGATATAACAAACTCGTCAATTAATAAATTGTTTTTTCTTCCCCATCATTCAGTTGCACGAGAAACTAGTTCAACAACTAAGGTTAGGGTCGTTTTTAATGGGTCATTAAAAACTTCAACTGGGTTTTACTCAATGATTGCCTGATGGTGTTTGTTACGTTATGTTATGTTATGTGTTATGGAATGAATTCTATCAATGACGTTACATGTTACAATGACATTTAACTTAATTTCAAAAATATGTCGTTACTAAAACTAGCACAAAGAGATCAATATTATCGGAGAGTTCCCAATTATTCGACTCTTTGGGATTATGTACACCAATTGTTTTCATCGCAAAAACATTTATGCAAACTTTATGGTCGTCGAATTATCAGTGGGACGATTACTTCCAGATTCTCTTCACAACTGTTGGAATGAGTTTAAGCGACAACTAATTAATATAGATAAAATTACGATTCCAATATGTATTATTGCTCCTTCACCAAAATTAATCGAACTCCATGGATTTGGAGATGCATCCGAGAAGGGTTATGGATGCGTGGTCTACGTTCGATCAATTGATGGCCATGGTAATTATTTGGTGTCGTTTGTTTCATCGAAAAGCCGAGTAGCTCCCATTAAATCACAAACAAACAACATACGTCACAAATAGAATATCGCAAATCCAGGATTTGACTTTGCCCGATAACTGGTATTATATATATACCTTCTTCAGAAAACCCATCAGATATGGCTTCACGAGGATTAATGCCTTTAGACTTTGTTAAATCCCAGAAGTGGTGGATAGGTCCAACATTTTTGAACTCTTCAAAATTGATTTTACCAGATCAACCCAACTTAATGGCCTGTTCTGACCAGTTGGAGTTGCGAAATATAATAATTGAAGTCCATTCATCTACAGACCAGCCATCGATATTAATCTTTGAAAAATGTGTTAGTTATAAATTAATTCTACATTCTTTCGGCTATATACTTCGATTTATTGAATGTTTAAAAAGGAAAATTGCTCTTCGAAAATTAGGAGCTGAAGCAGTTATTAGACATCAGCATACATTAACCCCACCTATAATTAAACCAATTATTCAGCTGTCTGCCGCTAATTTAGATAACGCTCTCAAGGCAATAATCAAACATATCCAATTGAATGAATACTCAGATGACATTTGCAATCTTCATAAAAATAAAATAGTTTCTAAGAATAGCAATTTGCGATCTTTAAGTCCATTCTTTGATCAAAGTGGTTTAATTCGCGTCGGCGGAAGATTAAGTCATGCAAATATCCCATATGATTACAAACTCAGTTTTTGTTGCCTGGGTCGCACAGATTCACAAAATTGTTAGTTCGGAATGAACACCACCGTTTACTTTATGTCGGTCCTCAATCGCTTTTATACAGTCTTCGACAACGGTTTTGGATAATCAGAGGAAAAAACGTATGTCGTCAAATTGTTAACCAATGCACCATATGTGCACGTATACGTCCTCGGAGTATAACACAACTTATGGGTCAATTGCCGGAACACAGGGTTAATCCATCGAGACCATTTCAGAATGTGGGTATTGACTTCTGTGGTCCCTTTTTTACTTCGACCAAGATACGCTCCAAAATACTAATGAAAACTTATTTAGCTATTTTAATTTGTTTTGCTTCTAAGGCAATCCACATTGAGATTGTGTCAGACCTGTCGACT
This sequence comes from Nephrocerus scutellatus, assembly GCA_947095585.1. Classification (NCBI taxonomy): domain Eukaryota; kingdom Metazoa; phylum Arthropoda; class Insecta; order Diptera; family Pipunculidae; genus Nephrocerus; species Nephrocerus scutellatus. The sequence goes on along the minus strand of OX352762.1, from coordinate 53,388,387 downwards.
TGTGCTTTCATAGCTGCCCTCCGAAGATTCGTCTCTCGTCACAGACTTTGTTCCAATATCTACTCAGATAACGCGACGAACTTTTTTGGGGCAAAGGCAGAGTTACAAGATCTCAGAAAGTTATTTCTATCTGAATATCATAAAGGTGAGATTTTAAAGTATTGTACTGATCACGGAATTCAGCGACATACAATTCCTCCGCGATCGACACACTTCGAAGGTTTATTGGAGGCTGCGGTAAAGAGCGCAAAATTTTATTTAAAAAGAGTCTTAGGAACAACATCATAAACTATGGAATTGCTCTCGAGCCTCGTTGTCCAGGTAGAATCATGTTTAAACCCACGTCCGATTGGTTATATGTCGGATAACCTAAACGACTATGAAAGTCTCTCGCCAGGACATTTCTTAATCGGTCAACCGATTACATGTGTTCCCGATCCCTCTCTGTCGCACCTCGATTTTAATAGACTAAGCCTTTACCAGCGCATACAGGCTAACTTTCAGTTATTCTGGAAGAGATGGTCGTTAGAATATCTCTTCCACTTCCACTATGGTAGGGGCCTTGACGTTGGCGTGGGGGCTTAAGTTGCAAAGAGTCATCCTGCTAGCTGGGGAATTCCCTTGCGAAGAGGTTGGATGAGTAACGAACTATCAACTACCGAACCCCTAATCCAGTGGTGTATTGCGACCCGTGCCCAGTGGATTGGTTGGTAGCCAGGGGTAACCGTGCTATCTCAAACGGAGCCCGTGGATACCTGCCACCCACCATGTGTAAACAGTCCCGCCAACTCGAGATGAGGCCCTCAACCAGTAGGCAGCATGCGCTGTCTCTGCCAAAGGGGAAACCCTTGGTGGAAAAAGCGGGGACTTCCCCTATTGGAGAAGCGATCCCATTCCAGCAGGAAAGCCGGCTCACGCCAAAAAGACTGTCCAGCCAAGTAAAAAGCGAAGAAAGATCCTCCCCCTCCTCCAAAGGGACAGCCGGATGGTGTCGATGATCCCCTACGGAAAGGTCTCAGCGGTTCTACCTCCGCCTCCTTGAGCAGGGCAAAGAGCACACTCAAGCAAGAAGAGAGCTGGACGCAAGGAAGAAGGCAGCAGAAGGGAAAGGACCTCCTGCAGCCAACTCCCAAGGGGTTAAGAGAGGACCCTCAGTTCTCACTCCACCTCAAAGGGAGGATAAGAGAATAAGGGAGGGCACTGGGCAAACGACCGATGCACTCCCTACGAGCACCAAAGCAACTCCTGCAAACTATGCAGATGCGGCCAAGCGAGCTAAAGTAGCTATCTTTGCGGAGCATGATCCCGAAGAGACCCTTACCCAGGAGCAGCTGTCGACCCTAGAGGAGGCTATCCTGGACGAAGTGGCGCTGGGCTGGAAGGTCAAAATTGGCTTTGACGGCGTCCACTTCAGACCGGGAATGATTCTGATCGTATGTTGCGACGAGGAAACAGCCGCTTGGCTAAAAGCACACACTCCGACGCTTTCCACATGGAAGGGACCTGGCAAGGGATGGGGAAGATATTCCCAAACCAAAAATTATATCGGTGTTCCTCCCACGAAGCAATCGGCAAGGAATGGAGAGATCCATTTCCTTGATCGGAGCGCAAAATGAGGGGCTCCACACGAAATCGTGGAAAGTGATCGGTTGCCGGGAGGAAGGAGATGGCACAATCGCTACCATCTCCATCGACTTCCGCAGCCGAGAGTCGATAAAATCCGCGGCCACTCACTGAGATACCGTTACGGCAAAATATCGGTGAGTGGCCTCAGGAGGAAAGAGGGCCCGAGGGCGGAGAAGGGGCAGAAAGACCCTCCCGCGTCAATCTCAGAGGGCTCTCAGGGAGGGATGATAGGTGCGGAAGGAGAAGAGGGAGCAAATGAAGTCTCCACTATGGAGGACCTCGCTGCCCTTCCCCAACAGAGTATTTCACTTGAGGAGTTGGAGGAGGCCCGACTTCAAAGGGGCAGTGGCAATGAGAATGTTCACTCGTCAACACCTAGGGCTTGTACTGGTCCAAGAACCCTGGTGCTACAGGGGACAGATCCGCGGTCTGTCTAGCAGAGATGCAAAGGTGATTAACGATTTGGGGCATGAGGCCCCCGCGATATAGGTTGAGAAGCGCTTCCTCAATTCATCCAATCCACCAGTAGCGTCCAGTCTGAACTCGGCCATATATGTTTGCAACTCTTCTTTCGAAAGCGTATACACCCAGCTAGTCTTGACCATTATGTCTTTTGTGATTTTCTTTTGCTAAAAAGTTATATATTATTGTGTTTTTTTTTTCTTTAGACGAAGTGTCCCTGCAAGGGCGCCAATTGCAACGGAGTTTTCCCAGCCGGGGTAAACTCAGCGTGATCAGGGTTCAAAGAAAGGGGTCGTTACAATAAAATTTATATTTGGTGACTCTTCGAATTATATTTTCTTTAGTTCTCTATTCTTATAACTTATAATTTAAGCCTGAGACGCTACCTTAGACGAGCGTAAGTCCTGAGCGATGCGCTAGCCTTAGACGAGCGTAAGTCCTGAGCGATGCGCTAGTCTTAGACGAGCGTAAATCCTGAGTGATGCGCTAGCCTTAGACGAGCGTAGATCCTGGGCGATGTGTTGGCGTGCGCCTGAGGCACTTAAATCCTGAGCGATGAGCTAGCCTTAGACAAGCGTAAGTCCTGAGCGATGCGCTAGCCTTAGACGAGCGTAAGTCCTGAGAGACCTGTTGGCTTGTGCCTGAGACAAGTAAGAATCCTGAGCGATGCGTGAGCGTATTTCGAGACGAACGTCAATCCTGAGCGACTTGTGGGCGTGAGCCTGAGACAAGTGAGAATGCTGAGCGATGCGTGAGCGTAGTTCGAGACGAACGTCAATCCTGAGCGACTTGTGGGCGTGAGCCTGAGACAAGTGATAATGCTGAGCGATGCGTGAGCGTAGTTCGAGACGAACGTCAATCCTGAGCGACTTGTGGGCGTGCGGCTGAGACAAGTGAGAATCCTGAGCGATGCGTGAGCGTAGTTCGAGTCGAACGTCAATCCCGAGCGACTGGTGGGCGTGAACCTGGGACAAGTGAGAATCCTGAGCGATGCGTGAGCGTAGTTCGAGACGAACGTCAATCCTGAGCGACTTGTGGGCGTGCGCTTGAGACAAGTGAAAATCCTGAGCGAAGCGTGAGCGTAGTTCAAGGCGAACGTCAAGAAAGAATCCTGATGCGAAGCGTGAGCGTAGTTCAAGGCGAACGTCAAGAAAGAATCCTGATGCGATGCGTAAGCGTAAGCCTTAGACGAGCTTAACTCCTGAGCGATGTACTAGCCTTAGACGAGCGTAAGTCCTGAGAGACTTATGGGCGTGTGCCTGAGACAAGTAAGAATCCTGAGCGATGCGTGAGCGTAGTTCGAGACGAATGTCAATCCTGAGCGACTTGTGGGCGTGAGCCTGAGACAAGTGAGAATGCTGAGCGATGCGTGAGCGTAGTTCGAGACGAACGTCAAACCTGAGCGAATTGTGGGCGTGAGCCTGAGACAAGTGAGAATGCTGAGCGATGCGTGAGCGTAGTTCGAGACGTACATCAATCCTAAGTGACTTGTGGGCGTGCGCCTGAGACAAGTGAGAATCCTGAGCGATGCGAGAGCGTAGTTCGAGACGAACGTCAATCCTGAGCGACTTGTGGGCGTGAGCCTGAGACAAGTGAGAATGCTGAGCGATGCGTGAGCGTAGTTCGAGACGAACGTCAATCCTGAGCGACTTGTGGGCGTGCGCCTGAGACAAGTGAGAAGCCTGAGCGATGCGTGAGCGTGGCGAGCGTTAGACGGACCGAGTAGTCAACGATGACAACGAGGAGAGCGAAAGAAGTCGACAGCGGTAAGCTGAGATGTATCAGCGTAACCACCCAAGGGACAATCTCCCGGTGAAGTTACGTCGTACGACGATGAATACAGCGACGTCGGCAAATAAAAGGCACAGACGACGTTGGCAGCAACGATGAACACAGCGACGTCGGCAGAGAAAAAGCAAGACGACGTTGGCAGCGGTAAGCTTAGATGTAACAGCGTAACCACCCGAGGGCAATCTCCCGGTGAAGTTACGTCGTACGACGATGAACACAGCGACGTCGGCAGAGAAAAGGCAAGACGACGTTGGCAGCGGTAAGCTTAGATGTACCAGCGTAACCACCCGAGGGGCAATCTCCCGGTGAAGTTATGTTGTACGACGATGAACACAGCGACGTCAGCAGAGAAAAAGCAAGACGACGTTGACAGAGAAATGTTGGCAGCAAATAAATAAAACGAGTAAAAATGTTATCGCTTACCGAGGTGTGATCCTGTCCGAAGACTAGGAGAACTAAGAGAAGCAATCTCCCGGTGAAGTTACGTTGTACGACGATGAACACAGCGACGTCGGCAGAGAAAAAGCAAGACGACGTTGACAGAGAAATGTTGGCAGCAAATAAATAAAACCAGTAAAAATGTTATCGCTTACCGAGGTGTGATCCTGTCCGAAGACTAAGAGAGCGAGCGCCTGCATGCCCGCCCTTTTATACCATTTTGCATGACAAAATTTTAAAGTGTGCTACGCTCTCATTGGTCAATCCGGTGGCGTGATGTTGTTTCAGCTATTTTGCTTTTATATGCATTTGTTGGCTGCACTGCGTAGGTACAGGGTGCACCCGAATTTAGGAAACAAATATGTGGCATGTTTTGTGTGAACAAAATTCGGCCACAAGAATTTTGTTCTTCACAGGGGTGAAGGGAGAAGTTTTTTGGTACTGAATGCCTTCTCGTGCCATGTAGTCTTCAAATTTCTTACTTAAGTATTCTCCTCCTCGATCCGACCGCAAGAACTTTATTTTCTTTTCAAACATTGTTTTGGTCATTTGATCATACACATATAAATTCAGGATTCACGATCGTATCAGGCTCTCATGCACGCATCGCTCAGGAGTCACGATCGTCAGGCTCACGATCACGAAACGCTCAGGATTCACGCACACAGGCTCTTCAGACTCACGGCAAAGTCTCTCGCACTCAGGCTCGTCGAACTCACATTAAAGACGTGCAGAGTCGCGCATTCAGGCACAGGATTACAGGATTATACATTGCATTATCTACACATCTGGCATATAATTTAAATTGTAAACACCTATACAAATTACGTAGAGAAATAAAGACTAAATTTAATTGAATGTCCCACAAATATAAAATTTATTGTAACGATCATATTTAAATTTAACACTAGTCAACCTGACTTTACCCCGGCTGGGAAGACTTCGTTACACTAAAGATTTAAATTCTCTATTAAAGAACGTAAAATTTTCATGGACGCCAGAATGCCAGAACGCTTCCAAATTATTAATAGAAAAACTAACAAAACCACAGTCAGCGACTAGTCTTCGTGACAATCAGACGTGCTCTTTACCACTCTGCGTTACTCGCGACTACTCGATTTTCGGCCAAACTCCCGTTTGATTTGTATCATCTGATACACTACTGTGTCTCTCTCCATAGTTATTTTGCAGTGCACGTTGTTTCATCTATTTTCACAAGTGTTTGTTTTCTTCCCGAATCCGAGATGGCCCCCGGGCCACCCAGCACAACTGGCAACCGATTTAAAGGTCTTTCTGAAGTTACGCTATCTGATCCACCTTTAAACATCAAACGACCACGCTACACAGCTTTGGAAAATTTCCCACCTTTACCAGCAAAAGAGATCACCGGTAGTAATCCCAGGCTTGTACTCATCTCTTCAAGATACGAGAATAGACCATTGACCAACTTCGGTCCATTCGCATTAAAAAAGGGCATAGATTGCATTAGTACCGAAGTGGAATCTATCTCCCAAATTCGCGACGGTAGTCTACTTAATCTGACAAAAAATCAAAAGATTGCCGACAAATTCCTTCGTGCTAAAGATCTCAGCAATGTGTGTCCCATAACCTGCAAACTCCACACAAGCCTAAATTCCTGCAAAGGTATTATATATGCACCATGCCTTATAACCACACCTGAAAAGCACAAAGTAGCAAACAAACGGTAATGCATAATACACAAAACAATAACCCAAACAAAAAACCGCAAACAACAACAACCTTACCCACAAAAACAACTACAACAGCCACCATCACAAACATATCTCCCACAATTCTCCCCACTACACACAATCAATTTCTTCCTCTATCAGAATCAACACTCCAACGATCTACACATAGCGATAACTCGCAAAAAAATACCACTCGGCCCAATTCCATACCAAACAACTAAACTCTATACCTCATTTAATCCTCTAAGCGCATCGACATCATACCTTAATTCTCCACAGTCTCAACTAAAAAACTATCATGAACAAACTCAAGCCATGGACATCGGCAATCAAACAACAAAAACTGACTGACTCTCAAACATATTCCGACGATGATCATCCCATTTCGTAATTTTAACAAACTCTATAGTCTTTCCTCCTCACTCACGACTATGTTCATTAAATATAATATTACATCTTCATATTCAAAGTCAAACTCATGCAACAACTACTCTCGAATACAACTTACACCATCCACAAATTATACATACAACAATTATTACAATTTCTCCAAAATTTACACGTAAATTACATTAAAAAAACAAACCTACACCTTTGTTAGTATCGTGATAGAGAGAGAATTTTATATCTTCCCACTGACAAATGGCAATTTCGTATTGCAGACATCCCCCCTCCGTAATAAATTATGGTTTTAAAAATTCTACAGTGGAATATGAAGGGATACATAAATAATTACCACGAACTACATCTTTTGATTAATGACTTTAATCCAGACATAATATGTGTGTAAAACAAATAAATTTATTACAAATTGTGTTTGTCACAATAAAGTGTAAAACAAATAAATCTGTTACAAATTGTGTTTGTTACTTTGTTCAGGAGTGGCAATTATTAGAGAGAAAAAATAAAAGAATCTCACTTCCGTTTTTTGTAAGCAAGAAGAGGCACCTGTTTTTGTTAATCGTAAAATACAGTCCACGTTAATTCAACAATTTAATAAAAAAAAAAATTTCATATATTTTGTTACTCGTAAAATACAGTCCACGTTCATTCAACAATTTAATAACATTTTGGTTTTCATTAAACAATTGATTAACATTTTGGTCCATCGAGTCCGGATTTTATGTGTTTTTGATTTAATTGCATGAAAATTCAAAAATTAGTGAGATTCACAAAGAAGTTGCGGTCTGCTCTGTCCCTTGCAATAGTTTAATGTAAGGGGGAAGAATTGAAGGAGACGGAAGTAGCACTTGAATATTGAAAACATCTGAATGTATGACATGCATCCATTGTTGTTTTGTTGCTGCTGTTGAATACCTGAGTACAAGGGAAAAAGTGCATCAAGTCACATTTTAGACGGAAAGGGTTTGTTGTTTTGTTGCTGCTGAGAGTAAAGGCGATGATTGTCGTATTGTCGTTTGACATATTAAGTGAGAATGCGTTTAGTTTGGATCATCGAAGAAGAACACAGAAGCCGTATTCGTTGCCTCTTCGTGGGATTCAATCGTATAAACGATAAGTTATTTTTATAATTCTTTTTAAGTAGTTATCAGTAGAATTTAAAATAAATTAAATTTCAGTTTAATTATAAATTGAGTAAATGTACTTAGTTATTATAAGTTGTTAAATGTCATTTGTGAATTAGGTCAAAATGTCTGACAGCGAGGCAGAAAAAACCGAGGTAGAATCGGTGGAAGACCCGATTGAAAAGAGTGAGATCAGGTCACAAATCTCGAGTTACATATTTCAAAAATGAACTTTTAAATGGTGAGTGTTCCTCACTTGGCGAATTGGAGTCGGCATTGATCCGTCTGCGGGTAACCTACTCGAAATTTGACGAAACTCAGACTAGTCTCAGGAGTCGTTAGATCATGATCAGTGTAATGAGAGAGATAGCTTCGAGGACAGCTTCGGCCACGTTGAGTCCACAATTTTGAACAAAATTAGTGAGTTACATAACAAGACAGAATTTATTAATAACGAGAGTAAATTAATAGATAGCATTAATACCTCGGTATCCCTCAAATTACCGGAAATTGAACTTCCAAAGTTTGACGGATTCGAGTTGAATTGGCAAGATTTTAGGAGTATTTTCGTCGATCTCATCTATTTGAATTCAAGTCTTAGCAACGTAGCGAAGTTTCATTATTTGAACTCTTGTGTACGTGAAGGCAAGGTATTTAAGTTAATTCAATATCTCTCGCTTTCTGGCGAAAATTATCCGATCGCTTGGAAAAAAACTGACAGATCATTTTGACAATAAAATTATAATTCAGAAAACGCACGTCAAACGGTTGTACGAAATTAAAAAACCCATTGAGAATTCCTCATCTTCATTGCAGTCATTTATCGATGTTGCAGTTAAGCATTATGAAGCGCTTAAATCGTTAAATGTTCCGATCAATAGTTGGGATCTTCTTCTTGTACATCTTCTGAATGACCGTCTTGATGATTCTTCACGCATTGAGATTATTAATAAGTCTTCACTTAATACCAAAATGACATTCGAGCAAATGATTACAATACTTCAACATCGGTGTATACACTACTGTGTCTCTCTCCATAGTTATTTTGCAGTGCACGTTGTTTCATCTATTTTCACAAGTGTTTGTTTTCTTCCCGAATCCGAGATGGCCCCCGGGCCACCCAGCACAACTGGCAACCGATTTAAAGGTCTTTCTGAAGTTACGCTATCTGATCCACCTTTAAACATCAAACGACCACGCTACACAGCTTTGGAAAATTTCCCACCTTTACCAGCAAAAGAGATCACCGGTAGTAATCCCAGGCTTGTACTCATCTCTTCAAGATACGAGAATAGACCATTGACCAACTTCGGTCCATTCGCATTAAAAAAGGGCATAGATTGCATTAGTACCGAAGTGGAATCTATCTCCCAAATTCGCGACGGTAGTCTACTTAATCTGACAAAAAATCAAAAGATTGCCGACAAATTCCTTCGTGCTAAAGATCTCAGCAATGTGTGTCCCATAACCTGCAAACTCCACACAAGCCTAAATTCCTGCAAAGGTATTATATATGCACCATGCCTTATAACCACACCTGAAAAGCACAAAGTAGCAAACAAACGGTAATGCATAATACACAAAACAATAACCCAAACAAAAAACCGCAAACAACAACAACCTTACCCACAAAAACAACTACAACAGCCACCATCACAAACATATCTCCCACAATTCTCCCCACTACACACAATCAATTTCTTCCTCTATCAGAATCAACACTCCAACGATCTACACATAGCGATAACTCGCAAAAAAATACCACTCGGCCCAATTCCATACCAAACAACTAAACTCTATACCTCATTTAATCCTCTAAGCGCATCGACATCATACCTTAATTCTCCACAGTCTCAACTAAAAAACTATCATGAACAAACTCAAGCCATGGACATCGGCAATCAAACAACAAAAACTGACTGACTCTCAAACATATTCCGACGATGATCATCCCATTTCGTAATTTTAACAAACTCTATAGTCTTTCCTCCTCACTCACGACTATGTTCATTAAATATAATATTACATCTTCATATTCAAAGTCAAACTCATGCAACAACTACTCTCGAATACAACTTACACCATCCACAAATTATACATACAACAATTATTACAATTTCTCCAAAATTTACACGTAAATTACATTAAAAAAACAAACCTACACCTTTGTTAGTATCGTGATAGAGAGAGAATTTTATATCTTCCCACTGACAAATGGCAATTTCGTATTGCAGACATCCCCCCTCCGTAATAAATTATGGTTTTAAAAATTCTACAGTGGAATATGAAGGGATACATAAATAATTACCACGAACTACATCTTTTGATTAATGACTTTAATCCAGACATAATATGTGTGTAAAACAAATAAATTTATTACAAATTGTGTTTGTCACAATAAAGTGTAAAACAAATAAATCTGTTACAAATTGTGTTTGTTACTTTGTTCAGGAGTGGCAATTATTAGAGAGAAAAAATAAAAGAATCTCACTTCCGTTTTTTGTAAGCAAGAAGAGGCACCTGTTTTTGTTAATCGTAAAATACAGTCCACGTTAATTCAACAATTTAATAAAAAAAAAAATTTCATATATTTTGTTACTCGTAAAATACAGTCCACGTTCATTCAACAATTTAATAACATTTTGGTTTTCATTAAACAATTGATTAACATTTTGGTCCATCGAGTCCGGATTTTATGTGTTTTTGATTTAATTGCATGAAAATTCAAAAATTAGTGAGATTCACAAAGAAGTTGCGGTCTGCTCTGTCCCTTGCAATAGTTTAATGTAAGGGGGAAGAATTGAAGGAGACGGAAGTAGCACTTGAATATTGAAAACATCTGAATGTATGACATGCATCCATTGTTGTTTTGTTGCTGCTGTTGAATACCTGAGTACAAGGGAAAAAGTGCATCAAGTCACATTTTAGACGGAAAGGGTTTGTTGTTTTGTTGCTGCTGAGAGTAAAGGCGATGATTGTCGTATTGTCGTTTGACATATTAAGTGAGAATGCGTTTAGTTTGGATCATCGAAGAAGAACACAGAAGCCGTATTCGTTGCCTCTTCGTGGGATTCAATCGTATAAACGATAAGTTATTTTTATAATTCTTTTTAAGTAGTTATCAGTAGAATTTAAAATAAATTAAATTTCAGTTTAATTATAAATTGAGTAAATGTACTTAGTTATTATAAGTTGTTAAATGTCATTTGTGAATTAGGTCAAAATGTCTGACAGCGAGGCAGAAAAAACCGAGGTAGAATCGGTGGAAGACCCGATTGAAAAGAGTGAGATCAGGTCACAAATCTCGAGTTACATATTTCAAAAATGAACTTTTAAATGGTGAGTGTTCCTCACTTGGCGAATTGGAGTCGGCATTGATCCGTCTGCGGGTAACCTACTCGAAATTTGACGAAACTCAGACTAGTCTCAGGAGTCGTTAGATCATGATCAGTGTAATGAGAGAGATAGCTTCGAGGACAGCTTCGGCCACGTTGAGTCCACAATTTTGAACAAAATTAGTGAGTTACATAACAAGACAGAATTTATTAATAACGAGAGTAAATTAATAGATAGCATTAATACCTCGGTATCCCTCAAATTACCGGAAATTGAACTTCCAAAGTTTGACGGATTCGAGTTGAATTGGCAAGATTTTAGGAGTATTTTCGTCGATCTCATCTATTTGAATTCAAGTCTTAGCAACGTAGCGAAGTTTCATTATTTGAACTCTTGTGTACGTGAAGGCAAGGTATTTAAGTTAATTCAATATCTCTCGCTTTCTGGCGAAAATTATCCGATCGCTTGGAAAAAAACTGACAGATCATTTTGACAATAAAATTATAATTCAGAAAACGCACGTCAAACGGTTGTACGAAATTAAAAAACCCATTGAGAATTCCTCATCTTCATTGCAGTCATTTATCGATGTTGCAGTTAAGCATTATGAAGCGCTTAAATCGTTAAATGTTCCGATCAATAGTTGGGATCTTCTTCTTGTACATCTTCTGAATGACCGTCTTGATGATTCTTCACGCATTGAGATTATTAATAAGTCTTCACTTAATACCAAAATGACATTCGAGCAAATGATTACAATACTTCAACATCGGTGTAAAATTCTGGATGCAAAACGATCCGCTTCATTAAATAATAATTCTTCTTCCGATCAATATCAAACTAAATCGCAATATTCTAATGACCGAGGTAGTAAATATTCGTTTTCAACCGATAGGTATAATAAATCGTCAAAGATAATGGTTGCACATAACCTTAGTTGCCTTTATTGCAAAGGTAATCATTCGCTAATTTATTGCTCAAAGTTCAAAGATCATAAGTTAACTCCGCAACAACGATATAATTTTGTAAAACAGCACCGATTATGCACAAATTGCCTTATTGCAGTCCATCTTACATTAATGTGTCAGAAACCAACTTGCTCTTTGTGCCCGTTAAAGCATCATTCGCTACTACATTTTGGCCGTACAACCAACTATAGTTCATTAGATTCAGTTTTTTCTCTACCTAAACATTCGAATTCATGCAATCAGCAGTCATCAATTAAAGAATCATCAAATGATTCGGAATCAAACTCAAAAAATTATACATCATTAATAGTCGCAATGAGACCTTCGTGTAAATCTAAAACATTGTAAGCAACGGCAATTATATGCAAAAGATGGTCCAATTTCTTAAATTTAAAACGAAATCAACCCATGTAAATATTTCTGGAATCAATGGTTCAATTTCTACTATAACAAAAAGGGTCAACATTGTTCTTGGATCTCGAACAACTAAATTTCAAATTATTCTTGATTGTGACGTCAAACCCAAAATTACAGATTTATTACCATCTCAAACAGTATATGTTAATAAAAATAGCATACCAGAGGGTATCGTTCTTGCGGATCCATATTTTTACAAACCAAACACTGTCGATTTATTAATCGGTGCTGAATATTTCGCAGAAATAATCAAAGCCAACGAGACGAGGAAACACCATTACAAAATTTAGTTTTTGGATACATTGTGGTCGGAAAGGTGTTGTCGAATGAACAGTCTTCAAATACGTTAACTTCCACTGAAGCCTAGCATTGTCCAACTAGGTGAATCTTCAAAAAATGCCTTAAGTCAATTCAAATACATGGAAAATCGTCTAATTCGTAACTCAGAACTTCGCCTACAATATAATGCCGTCATGAAGGAGTATCTTGAACTTAATCACATGGAGGAAGTAACGAACCCAGATATAACAAACTCGTCAATTAATAAATTGTTTTTTCTTCCCCATCATTCAGTTGCACGAGAAACTAGTTCAACAACTAAGGTTAGGGTCGTTTTTAATGGGTCATTAAAAACTTCAACTGGGTTTTACTCAATGATTGCCTGATGGTGTTTGTTACGTTATGTTATGTTATGTGTTATGGAATGAATTCTATCAATGACGTTACATGTTACAATGACATTTAACTTAATTTCAAAAATATGTCGTTACTAAAACTAGCACAAAGAGATCAATATTATCGGAGAGTTCCCAATTATTCGACTCTTTGGGATTATGTACACCAATTGTTTTCATCGCAAAAACATTTATGCAAACTTTATGGTCGTCGAATTATCAGTGGGACGATTACTTCCAGATTCTCTTCACAACTGTTGGAATGAGTTTAAGCGACAACTAATTAATATAGATAAAATTACGATTCCAATATGTATTATTGCTCCTTCACCAAAATTAATCGAACTCCATGGATTTGGAGATGCATCCGAGAAGGGTTATGGATGCGTGGTCTACGTTCGATCAATTGATGGCCATGGTAATTATTTGGTGTCGTTTGTTTCATCGAAAAGCCGAGTAGCTCCCATTAAATCACAAACAAACAACATACGTCACAAATAGAATATCGCAAATCCAGGATTTGACTTTGCCCGATAACTGGTATTATATATATACCTTCTTCAGAAAACCCATCAGATATGGCTTCACGAGGATTAATGCCTTTAGACTTTGTTAAATCCCAGAAGTGGTGGATAGGTCCAACATTTTTGAACTCTTCAAAATTGATTTTACCAGATCAACCCAACTTAATGGCCTGTTCTGACCAGTTGGAGTTGCGAAATATAATAATTGAAGTCCATTCATCTACAGACCAGCCATCGATATTAATCTTTGAAAAATGTGTTAGTTATAAATTAATTCTACATTCTTTCGGCTATATACTTCGATTTATTGAATGTTTAAAAAGGAAAATTGCTCTTCGAAAATTAGGAGCTGAAGCAGTTATTAGACATCAGCATACATTAACCACACCTATAATTAAACCAATTATTCAGCTGTCTGCCGCTAATTTAGATAACGCTCTCAAGGCAATAATCAAACATATCCAATTGAATGAATACTCAGATGACATTGCAATCTTCATAAAAATAAAATAGTTTCTAAGAATAGCAATTTGCGATCTTTAAGTCCATTCTTTGATCAAAGTGGTTTAATTCGCGTCGGCGGAAGATTAAGTCATGCAAATATCCCATATGATTACAAACTCAGTTTTTGTTGCCTGGGTCGCACAGATTCACAAAATTGTTAGTTCGGAATGAACACCACCGTTTACTTTATGTCGGTCCTCAATCGCTTTTATACAGTCTTCGACAACGGTTTTGGATAATCAGAGGAAAAAACTTATGTCGTCAAATTGTTAACCAATGCACCATATGTGCACGTATACGTCCTCGGAGTATAACACAACTTATGGGTCAATTGCCGGAACACAGGGTTAATCCATCGAGACCATTTCAGAATGTGGGTATTGACTTCTGTGGTCCCTTTTTTACTTCGACCAAGATACGCTCCAAAATACTAATGAAAACTTATTTAGCTATTTTAATTTGTTTTGCTTCTAAGGCAATCCACATTGAGATTGTGTCAGACCTGTCGACTTGTGCTTTCATAGCTGCCCTCCGAAGATTCGTCTCTCGTCACGGACTTTGTTCCAATATCTACTCAGATAACGCGACGAACTTTTTTGGGGCAAAGGCAGAGTTACAAGATCTCAGAAAGTTATTTCTATCTGAATATCATAAAGGTGAGATTTTAAAGTATTGTACTGATCACGGAATTCAGCGACATACAATTCCTCCGCGATCGACACACTTCGAAGGTTTATTGGAGGCTGCGGTAAAGAGCGCAAAATTTTATTTAAAAAGAGTCTTAGGAACAACATCATAAACTATGGAATTGCTCTCGAGCCTCGTTGTCCAGGTAGAATCATGTTTAAACTCACGTCCGATTGGTTATATGTCGGATAACCTAAACGACTATGAAAGTCTCTCGCCAGGACATTTCTTAATCGGTCAACCGATTACATGTGTTCCCGATCCCTCTCTGTCGCACCTCGATTTTAATAGACTAAGCCTTTACCAGCGCATACAGGCTAACTTTCAGTTATTCTGGAAGAGATGGTCGTTAGAATATCTCTTCCACTTCCACTCTGGTAGGGGCCTTGACGTTGGCGTGGGGGCTTAAGTTGCAAAGATTCATCCTGCTAGCTGGGGAATTCCCTTGCGAAGAGGTTGGATGAGTAACGAACTATCAACTACCGAACCCCTAATCCAGTGGTGTATTGCGACCCGTGCCCAGTGGATTGGTTGGTAGCCAGGGGTAACCGTGCTATCTCAAACGGAGCCCGTGGATACCTGCCACCCACCATGTGTAAACAGTCCCGCCAACTCGAGATGAGGCCCTCAACCAGTAGGCAGCATGCGCTGTCTCTGCCAAAGGGGAAACCCTTGGTGGAAAAAGCGGGGACTTCCCCTATTGGAGAAGCGATCCCATTCCAGCAGGAAAGCCGGCTCACGCCAAAAAGACTGTCCAGCCAAGTAAAAAGCGAAGAAGGATCCTCCCCCTCCTCCAAAGGGACAGCCGGATGGTGTCGATGATCCCCTACGGAAAGGTCTCAGCGGTTCTACCTCCGCCTCCTTGAGCAGGGCAAAGAGCACACTCAAGCGAGAAGAGAGCTGGACGCAAGGAAGAAGGCAGCAGAAGGGAAAGGACCTCCTGCAGCCAACTCCCAAGGGGTTAAGTGAGGACCCTCAGTTCTCACTCCACCTCAAAGGGAGGATAAGAGAATAAGGGAGGGCACTGGGCAAACGACCGATGCACTCCCTACGAGCACCAAAGCAACTCCTGCAAACTATGCAGATGCGGCCAAGCGAGCTAAAGTAGCTATCTTTGCGGAGCATGATCCCGAAGAGACCCTTACCCAGGAGCAGCTGTCGACCCTAGAGGAGGCTATCCTGGACGAAGTGGCGCTGGGCTGGAAGGTCAAAATTGGCTTTGACGGCGTCCACTTCAGACCGGGAATGATTCTGATCGTATGTTGCGACGAGGAAACAGCCGCTTGGCTAAAAGCACACACTCCGACGCTTTCCACATGGAAGGGACCTGGCGAGGGATGGGGAAGATATTCCCAAACCAAAAATTATATCGGTGTTCCTCCCACGAAGCAATCGGCAAGGAATGGAGAGATCCATTTCCTTGATCGGAGCGCAAAATGAGGGGCTCCACACGAAATCGTGGAAAGTGATCGGTTGCCGGGAGGAAGGAGATGGCACACTCGCTACCATCTCCATCGACTTCCGCAGCCGAGAGTCGATAAAATCCGCGGCCACTCACAGAGATACCGTTACGGCAAAATATCGGTGAGTGGCCTCAGGAGGAAAGAGGGCCCGAGGGCGGAGAAGGGGCAGAAAGACACTCCCGCGTCAATCTCAGAGGGCTCTCAGGGAGGGATGATAGGTGCGGAAGGAGAAGAGGGAGCAAATGAAGTCTCCACTATGGAGGACCTCGCTGCCCTTCCCCAACAGAGTATTTCACTTGAGGAGTTGGAGGAGGCCCGACTTCAAAGGGGCAGTGGCAATGAGAATGTTCACTCGTCAACACCTAGGGCTTGTACTGGTCCAAGAACCCTGGTGCTACAGGGGACAGATCCGCGGTCTGTCTAGCAGAGATGCAAAGGTGATTAACGATTTGGGGCATGAGGCCCCCGCGATATAGGTTGAGAAGCGCTTCCTCAATTCATCCAATCCACCAGTAGCGTCCAGTCTGAACTCGGCCATATATGTTTGCAACTCTTCTTTCGAAAGCGTATACACCCAGCTAGTCTTGACCATTATGTCTTTTGTGATTTTCTTTTGCTAAAAAGTTATATATTATTGTGTTTTTTTTTCTTTAGACGAAGTGTCCCTGCAAGGGCGCCAATTGCAACGGAGTTTTCCCAGCCGGGGTAAACTCAGCGTGATCAGGGTTCAAAGAAAGGGGTCGTTACAATAAAATTTATATTTGGTGACTCTTCGAATTATATTTTCTTTATTTCTCTATTCTTATAACTTATAATTTAAGCCTGAGACGCTACCTTAGACGAGCGTAAGTCCTGAGCGATGCGCTAGCCTTAGACGAGCGTAAGTCCTGAGCGATGCGCTAGTCTTAGACGAGCGTAAATCCTGAGTGATGCGCTAGCCTTAGACGAGCGTAGATCCTGGGCGATGTGTTGGCGTGCGCCTGAGGCACTTAAATCCTGAGCGATGAGCTAGCCTTAGACAAGCGTAAGTCCTGAGCGATGCGCTAGCCTTAGACGAGCGTAAGTCCTGAGAGACCTGTTGGCTTGTGCCTGAGACAAGTAAGAATCCTGAGCGATGCGTGAGCGTATTTCGAGACGAACGTCAATCCTGAGCGACTTGTGGGCGTGAGCCTGAGACAAGTGAGAATGCTGAGCGATGCGTGAGCGTAGTTCGAGACGAACGTCAATCCTGAGCGACTTGTGGGCGTGAGCCTGAGACAAGTGATAATGCTGAGCGATGCGTGAGCGTAGTTCGAGACGAACGTCAATCCTGAGCGACTTGTGGGCGTGCGGCTGAGACAAGTGAGAATCCTGAGCGATGCGTGAGCGTAGTTCGAGACGAACGTCAATCCCGAGCGACTGGTGGGCGTGAACCTGGGACAAGTGAGAATCCTGAGCGATGCGTGAGCGTAGTTCGAGACGAACGTCAATCCTGAGCGACTTGTGGGCGTGCGCCTGAGACAAGTGAAAATCCTGAGCGAAGCGTGAGCGTAGTTCAAGGCGAACGTCAAGAAAGAATCCTGATGCGAAGCGTGAGCGTAGTTCAAGGCGAACGTCAAGAAAGAATCCTGATGCGATGCGTAAGCGTAAGCCTTAGACGAGCTTAACTCCTGAGCGATGTACTAGCCTTAGACGAGCGTAAGTCCTGAGAGACTTATGGGCGTGTGCCTGAGACAAGTAAGAATCCTGAGCGATGCGTGAGCGTAGTTCGAGACGAATGTCAATCCTGAGCGACTTGTGGGCGTGAGCCTGAGACAAGTGAGAATGCTGAGCGATGCGTGAGCGTAGTTCGAGACGAACGTCAAACCTGAGCGAATTGTGGGCGTGAGCCTGAGACAAGTGAGAATGCTGAGCGATGCGTGAGCGTAGTTCGAGACGTACATCAATCCTAAGTGACTTGTGGGCGTGCGCCTGAGACAAGTGAGAATCCTGAGCGATGCGAGAGCGTAGTTCGAGACGAACGTCAATCCTGAGCGACTTGTGGGCGTGAGCCTGAGACAAGTGAGAATGCTGAGCGATGCGTGAGCGTAGTTCGAGACGAACGTCAATCCTGAGCGACTTGTGGGCGTGCGCCTGAGACAAGTGAGAAGCCTGAGCGATGCGTGAGCGTGGCGAGCGTTAGACGGACCGAGTAGTCAACGATGACAACGAGGAGAGCGAAAGAAGTCGACAGCGGTAAGCTGAGATGTATCAGCGTAACCACCCAAGGGACAATCTCCCGGTGAAGTTACGTCGTACGACGATGAATACAGCGACGTCGGCAAATAAAAGGCACAGACGACGTTGGCAGCAACGATGAACACAGCGACGTCGGCAGAGAAAAAGCAAGACGACGTTGGCAGCGGTAAGCTTAGATGTAACAGCGTAACCACCCGAGGGCAATCTCCCGGTGAAGTTACGTCGTACGACGATGAACACAGCGACGTCGGCAGAGAAAAGGCAAGACGACGTTGGCAGCGGTAAGCTTAGATGTACCAGCGTAACCACCCGAGGGGCAATCTCCCGGTGAAGTTATGTTGTACGACGATGAACACAGCGACGTCGGCAGAGAAAAAGCAAGACGACGTTGACAGAGAAATGTTGGCAGCAAATAAATAAAACGAGTAAAAATGTTATCGCTTACCGAGGTGTGATCCTGTCCGAAGACTAGGAGAACTAAGAGAAGCAATCTCCCGGTGAAGTTACGTTGTACGACGATGAACACAGCGACGTCGGCAGAGAAAAAGCAAGACGACGTTGACAGAGAAATGTTGGCAGCAAATAAATAAAACCAGTAAAAATGTTATCGCTTACCGAGGTGTGATCCTGTCCGAAGACTAAGAGAGCGAGCGCCTGCATGCCCGCCCTTTTATACCATTTTGCATGACAAAATTTTAAAGTGTGCTACGCTCTCATTGGTCAATCCGGTGGCGTGATGTTGTTTCAGCTATTTTGCTTTTATATGCATTTGTTGGCTGCACTGCGTAGGTACAGGGTGCACCCGAATTTAGGAAACAAATATGTGGCATGTTTTGTGTGAACAAAATTCGGCCACAAGAATTTTGTTCTTCACAGGGGTGAAGGGAGAAGTTTTTTGGTACTGAATGCCTTCTCGTGCCATGTAGTCTTCAAATTTCTTACTTAAGTATTCTCCTCCTCGATCCGACCGCAAGAACTTTATTTTCTTTTCAAACATTGTTTTGGTCATTTGATCATACACATATAAATTCAGGATTCACGATCGTATCAGGCTCTCATGCACGCATCGCTCAGGAGTCACGATCGTCAGGCTCACGATCACGAAACGCTCAGGATTCACGCACACAGGCTCTTCAGACTCACGGCAAAGTCTCTCGCACTCAGGCTCGTCGAACTCACATTAAAGACGTGCAGAGTCGCGCATTCAGGCACAGGATTACAGGATTATACATTGCATTATCTACACATCTGGCATATAATTTAAATTGTAAACACCTATACAAATTACGTAGAGAAATAAAGACTAAATTTAATTGAATGTCCCACAAATATAAAATTTATTGTAACGATCATATTTAAATTTAACACTAGTCAACCTGACTTTACCCCGGCTGGGAAGACTTCGTTACACTAAAGATTTAAATTCTCTATTAAAGAACGTAAAATTTTCATGGACGCCAGAATGCCAGAACGCTTCCAAATTATTAATAGAAAAACTAACAAAACCACAGTCAGCGACTAGTCTTCGTGACAATCAGACGTGCTCTTTACCACTCTGCGTTACTCGCGACTACTCGATTTTCGGCCAAACTCCCGTTTGATTTGTATCATCTGATACACTACTGTGTCTCTCTCCATAGTTATTTTGCAGTGCACGTTGTTTCATCTATTTTCACAAGTGTTTGTTTTCTTCCCGAATCCGAGATGGCCCCCGGGCCACCCAGCACAACTGGCAACCGATTTAAAGGTCTTTCTGAAGTTACGCTATCTGATCCACCTTTAAACATCAAACGACCACGCTACACAGCTTTGGAAAATTTCCCACCTTTACCAGCAAAAGAGATCACCGGTAGTAATCCCAGGCTTGTACTCATCTCTTCAAGATACGAGAATAGACCATTGACCAACTTCGGTCCATTCGCATTAAAAAAGGGCATAGATTGCATTAGTACCGAAGTGGAATCTATCTCCCAAATTCGCGACGGTAGTCTACTTAATCTGACAAAAAATCAAAAGATTGCCGACAAATTCCTTCGTGCTAAAGATCTCAGCAATGTGTGTCCCATAACCTGCAAACTCCACACAAGCCTAAATTCCTGCAAAGGTATTATATATGCACCATGCCTTATAACCACACCTGAAAAGCACAAAGTAGCAAACAAACGGTAATGCATAATACACAAAACAATAACCCAAACAAAAAACCGCAAACAACAACAACCTTACCCACAAAAACAACTACAACAGCCACCATCACAAACATATCTCCCACAATTCTCCCCACTACACACAATCAATTTCTTCCTCTATCAGAATCAACACTCCAACGATCTACACATAGCGATAACTCGCAAAAAAATACCACTCGGCCCAATTCCATACCAAACAACTAAACTCTATACCTCATTTAATCCTCTAAGCGCATCGACATCATACCTTAATTCTCCACAGTCTCAACTAAAAAACTATCATGAACAAACTCAAGCCATGGACATCGGCAATCAAACAACAAAAACTGACTGACTCTCAAACATATTCCGACGATGATCATCCCATTTCGTAATTTTAACAAACTCTATAGTCTTTCCTCCTCACTCACGACTATGTTCATTAAATATAATATTACATCTTCATATTCAAAGTCAAACTCATGCAACAACTACTCTCGAATACAACTTACACCATCCACAAATTATACATACAACAATTATTACAATTTCTCCAAAATTTACACGTAAATTACATTAAAAAAACAAACCTACACCTTTGTTAGTATCGTGATAGAGAGAGAATTTTATATCTTCCCACTGACAAATGGCAATTTCGTATTGCAGACATCCCCCCTCCGTAATAAATTATGGTTTTAAAAATTCTACAGTGGAATATGAAGGGATACATAAATAATTACCACGAACTACATCTTTTGATTAATGACTTTAATCCAGACATAATATGTGTGTAAAACAAATAAATTTATTACAAATTGTGTTTGTCACAATAAAGTGTAAAACAAATAAATCTGTTACAAATTGTGTTTGTTACTTTGTTCAGGAGTGGCAATTATTAGAGAGAAAAAATAAAAGAATCTCACTTCCGTTTTTTGTAAGCAAGAAGAGGCACCTGTTTTTGTTAATCGTAAAATACAGTCCACGTTAATTCAACAATTTAATAAAAAAAAAAATTTCATATATTTTGTTACTCGTAAAATACAGTCCACGTTCATTCAACAATTTAATAACATTTTGGTTTTCATTAAACAATTGATTAACATTTTGGTCCATCGAGTCCGGATTTTATGTGTTTTTGGTTTAATTGCATGAAAATTCAAAAATTAGTGAGATTCACAAAGAAGTTGCGGTCTGCTCTGTCCCTTGCAATAGTTTAATGTAAGGGGGAAGAATTGAAGGAGACGGAAGTAGCACTTGAATATTGAAAACATCTGAATGTATGACATGCATCCATTGTTGTTTTGTTGCTGCTGTTGAATACCTGAGTACAAGGGAAAAAGTGCATCAAGTCACATTTTAGACGGAAAGGGTTTGTTGTTTTGTTGCTGCTGAGAGTAAAGGCGATGATTGTCGTATTGTCGTTTGACATATTAAGTGAGAATGCGTTTAGTTTGGATCATCGAAGAAGAACACAGAAGCCGTATTCGTTGCCTCTTCGTGGGATTCAATCGTATAAACGATAAGTTATTTTTATAATTCTTTTTAAGTAGTTATCAGTAGAATTTAAAATAAATTAAATTTCAGTTTAATTATAAATTGAGTAAATGTACTTAGTTATTATAAGTTGTTAAATGTCATTTGTGAATTAGGTCAAAATGTCTGACAGCGAGGCAGAAAAAACCGAGGTAGAATCGGTGGAAGACCCGATTGAAAAGAGTGAGATCAGGTCACAAATCTCGAGTTACATATTTCAAAAATGAACTTTTAAATGGTGAGTGTTCCTCACTTGGCGAATTGGAGTCGGCATTGATCCGTCTGCGGATAACCTACTCGAAATTTGACGAAACTCAGACTAGTCTCAGGAGTCGTTAGATCATGATCAGT
This sequence comes from Nephrocerus scutellatus, assembly GCA_947095585.1. NCBI lineage: Eukaryota > Metazoa > Arthropoda > Insecta > Diptera > Pipunculidae > Nephrocerus > Nephrocerus scutellatus. Next base: position 53,365,990 of record OX352762.1, on the reverse strand, counting down.
GTAATGAGAGAGATAGCTTCGAGGACAGCTTCGGCCACGTTGAGTCCACAATTTTGAACAAAATTAGTGAGTTACATAACAAGACAGAATTTATTAATAACGAGAGTAAATTAATAGATAGCATTAATACCTCGGTATCCCTCAAATTACCGGAAATTGAACTTCCAAAGTTTGACGGATTCGAGTTGAATTGGCAAGATTTTAGGAGTATTTTCGTCGATCTCATCTATTTGAATTCAAGTCTTAGCAACGTAGCGAAGTTTCATTATTTGAACTCTTGTGTACGTGAAGGCAAGGTATTTAAGTTAATTCAATATCTCTCGCTTTCTGGCGAAAATTATCCGATCGCTTGGAAAAAAACTGACAGATCATTTTGACAATAAAATTATAATTCAGAAAACGCACGTCAAACGGTTGTACGAAATTAAAAAACCCATTGAGAATTCCTCATCTTCATTGCAGTCATTTATCGATGTTGCAGTTAAGCATTATGAAGCGCTTAAATCGTTAAATGTTCCGATCAATAGTTGGGATCTTCTTCTTGTACATCTTCTGAATGACCGTCTTGATGATTCTTCACGCATTGAGATTATTAATAAGTCTTCACTTAATACCAAAATGACATTCGAGCAAATGATTACAATACTTCAACATCGGTGTAAAATTCTGGATGCAAAACGATCCGCTTCATTAAATAATAATTCTTTTTCCGATCAATATCAAACTAAATCGCAATATTCTAATGACCGAGGTAGTAAATATTCGTTTTCAACCGATAGGTATAATAAATCGTCAAAGATAATGGTTGCACATAACCTTAGTTGCCTTTATTGCAAAGGTAATCATTCGCTAATTTATTGCTCAAAGTTCAAAGATCATAAGTTAACTCCGCAACAACGATATAATTTTGTAAAACAGCACCGATTATGCACAAATTGCCTTATTGCAGTCCATCTTACATTAATGTGTCAGAAACCAACTTGCTCTTTGTGCCCGTTAAAGCATCATTCGCTACTACATTTTGGCCGTACAACCAACTATAGTTCATTAGATTCAGTTTTTTCTCTACCTAAACATTCGAATTCATGCAATCAGCAGTCATCAATTAAAGAATCATCAAATGATTCGGAATCAAACTCAAAAAATTATACATCATTAATAGTCGCAATGAGACCTTCGTGTAAATCTAAAACATTGTAAGCAACGGCAATTATATGCAAAAGATGGTCCAATTTCTTAAATTTAAAACGAAATCAACCCATGTAAATATTTCTGGAATCAATGGTTCAATTTCTACTATAACAAAAAGGGTCAACATTGTTCTTGGATCTCGAACAACTAAATTTCAAATTATTCTTGATTGTGACGTCAAACCCAAAATTACAGATTTATTACCATCTCAAACAGTATATGTTAATAAAAATAGCATACCAGAGGGTATCGTTCTTGCGGATCCATATTTTTACAAACCAAACACTGTCGATTTATTAATCGGTGCTGAATATTTCGCAGAAATAATCAAAGCCAACGAGACGAGGAAACACCATTACAAAATTTAGTTTTTGGATACATTGTGGTCGGAAAGGTGTTGTCGAATGAACAGTCTTCAAATACGTTAACTTCCACTGAAGCCTAGCATTGTCCAACTAGGTGAATCTTCAAAAAATGCCTTAAGTCAATTAAAATACATGGAAAATCGTCTAATTCGTAACTCAGAACTTCGCCTACAATATAATGCCGTCATGAAGGAGTATCTTGAACTTAATCACATGGAGGAAGTAACGAACCCAGATATAACAAACTCGTCAATTAATAAATTGTTTTTTCTTCCCCATCATTCAGTTGCACGAGAAACTAGTTCAACAACTAAGGTTAGGGTCGTTTTTAATGGGTCATTAAAAACTTCAACTGGGTTTTACTCAATGATTGCCTGATGGTGTTTGTTACGTTATGTTATGTTATGTGTTATGGAATGAATTCTATCAATGACGTTACATGTTACAATGACATTTAACTTAATTTCAAAAATATGTCGTTACTAAAACTAGCACAAAGAGATCAATATTATCGGAGAGTTCCCAATTATTCGACTCTTTGGGATTATGTACACCAATTGTTTTCATCGCAAAAACATTTATGCAAACTTTATGGTCGTCGAATTATCAGTGGGACGATTACTTCCAGATTCTCTTCACAACTGTTGGAATGAGTTTAAGCGACAACTAATTAATATAGATAAAATTACGATTCCAATATGTATTATTGCTCCTTCACCAAAATTAATCGAACTCCATGGATTTGGAGATGCATCCGAGAAGGGTTATGGATGCGTGGTCTACGTTCGATCAATTGATGGCCATGGTAATTATTTGGTGTCGTTTGTTTCATCGAAAAGCCGAGTAGCTCCCATTAAATCACAAACAAACAACATACGTCACAAATAGAATATCGCAAATCCAGGATTTGACTTTGCCCGATAACTGGTATTATATATATACCTTCTTCAGAAAACCCATCAGATATGGCTTCACGAGGATTAATGCCTTTAGACTTTGTTAAATCCCAGAAGTGGTGGATAGGTCCAACATTTTTGAACTCTTCAAAATTGATTTTACCAGATCAACCCAACTTAATGGCCTGTTCTGACCAGTTGGAGTTGCGAAATATAATAATTGAAGTCCATTCATCTACAGACCAGCCATCGACATTAATCTTTGAAAAATGTGTTAGTTATAAATTAATTCTACATTCTTTCGGCTATATACTTCGATTTATTGAATGTTTAAAAAGGAAAATTGCTCTTCGAAAATTAGGAGCTGAAGCAGTTATTAGACATCAGCATACATTAACCACACCTATAATTAAACCAATTATTCAGCTGTCTGCCGCTAATTTAGATAACGCTCTCAAGGCAATAATCAAACATATCCAATTGAATGAATACTCAGATGACATTGCAATCTTCATAAAAATAAAATAGTTTCTAAGAATAGCAATTTGCGATCTTTAAGTCCATTCTTTGATCAAAGTGGTTTAATTCGCGTCGGCGGAAGATTAAGTCATGCAAATATCCCATATGATTACAAACTCAGTTTTTGTTGCCTGGGTCGCACAGATTCACAAAATTGTTAGTTCGGAATGAACACCACCGTTTACTTTATGTCGGTCCTCAATCGCTTTTATACAGTCTTCGACAACGGTTTTGGATAATCAGAGGAAAAAACTTATGTCGTCAAATTGTTAACCAATGCACCATATGTGCACGTATACGTCCTCGGAGTATAACACAACTTATGGGTCAATTGCCGGAACACAGGGTTAATCCATCGAGACCATTTCAGAATGTGGGTATTGACTTCTGTGGTCCCTTTTTTACTTCGACCAAGATACGCTCCAAAATACTAATGAAAATTTATTTAGCTATTTTAATTTGTTTTGCTTCTAAGGCAATCCACATTGAGATTGTGTCAGACCTGTCGACTTGTGCTTTCATAGCTGCCCTCCGAAGATTCGTCTCTCGTCACGGACTTTGTTGCAGCTGTCGACCCTAGAGGAGGCTATCCTGGACGAAGTGGCGCTGGGCTGGAAGGTCAAAATTGGCTTTGACGGCGTCCACTTCAGACCGGGAATGATTCTGATCGTATGTTGCGACGAGGAAACAGCCGCTTGGCTAAAAGCACACACTCCGACGCTTTCCACATGGAAGGGACCTGGCGAGGGATGGGGAAGATATTCCCAAACCAAAAATTATATCGGTGCACGAAGCAATCGGCAAGGAATGGAGAGATCCATTTCCTTGATCGGAGCGCAAAATGAGGGGCTCCACACGAAATCGTGGAAATATAATAATTGAAGTCCATTCATCTACAGACCAGCCATCGACATTAATCTTTGAAAAATGTGTTAGTTATAAATTAATTCTACATTCTTTCGGCTATATACTTCGATTTATTGAATGTTTAAAAAGGAAAATTGCTCTTCGAAAATTAGGAGCTGAAGCAGTTATTAGACATCAGCATACATTAACCACACCTATAATTAAACCAATTATTCAGCTGTCTGCCGCTAATTTAGATAACGCTCTCAAGGCAATAATCAAACATATCCAATTGAATGAATACTCAGATGACATTGCAATCTTCATAAAAATAAAATAGTTTCTAAGAATAGCAATTTGCGATCTTTAAGTCCATTCTTTGATCAAAGTGGTTTAATTCGCGTCGGCGGAAGATTAAGTCATGCAAATATCCCATATGATTACAAACTCAGTTTTTGTTGCCTGGGTCGCACAGATTCACAAAATTGTTAGTTCGGAATGAACACCACCGTTTACTTTATGTCGGTCCTCAATCGCTTTTATACAGTCTTCGACAACGGTTTTGGATAATCAGAGGAAAAAACTTATGTCGTCAAATTGTTAACCAATGCACCATATGTGCACGTATACGTCCTCGGAGTATAACACAACTTATGGGTCAATTGCCGGAACACAGGGTTAATCCATCGAGACCATTTCAGAATGTGGGTATTGACTTCTGTGGTCCCTTTTTTACTTCGACCAAGATACGCTCCAAAATACTAATGAAAACTTATTTAGCTATTTTAATTTGTTTTGCTTCTAAGGCAATCCACATTGAGATTGTGTCAGACCTGTCGACTTGTGCTTTCATAGCTGCCCTCCGAAGATTCGTCTCTCGTCACGGACTTTGTTCCAATATCTACTCAGATAACGCGACGAACTTTTTTGGGGCAAAGGCAGAGTTACAAGATCTCAGAAAGTTATTTCTATCTGAATATCATAAAGGTGAGATTTTAAAGTATTGTACTGATCACGGAATTCAGCGACATACAATTCCTCCGCGATCGACACACTTCGAAGGTTTATTGGAGGCTGCGGTAAAGAGCGCAAAATTTTATTTAAAAAGAGTCTTAGGAACAACATCATAAACTATGGAATTGCTCTCGAGCCTCGTTGTCCAGGTAGAATCATGTTTAAACTCACGTCCGATTGGTTATATGTCGGATAACCTAAACGACTATGAAAGTCTCTCGCCAGGACATTTCTTAATCGGTCAACCGATTACATGTGTTCCCGATCCCTCTCTGTCGCACCTCGATTTTAATAGACTAAGCCTTTACCAGCGCATACAGGCTAACTTTCAGTTATTCTGGAAGAGATGGTCGTTAGAATATCTCTTCCACTTCCACTATGGTAGGGGCCTTGACGTTGGCGTGGGGGCTTAAGTTGCAAAGATTCATCCTGCTAGCTGGGGAATTCCCTTGCGAAGAGGTTGGATGAGTAACGAACTATCAACTACCGAACCCCTAATCCAGTGGTGTATTGCGACCCGTGCCCAGTGGATTGGTTGGTAGCCAGGGGTAACCGTGCTATCTCAAACGGAGCCCGTGGATACCTGCCACCCACCATGTGTAAACAGTCCCGCCAACTCGAGATGAGGCCCTCAACCAGTAGGCAGCATGCGCTGTCTCTGCCAAAGGGGAAACCCTTGGTGGAAAAAGCGGGGACTTCCCCTATTGGAGAAGCGATCCCATTCCAGCAGGAAAGCCGGCTCACGCCAAAAAGACTGTCCAGCCAAGTAAAAAGCGAAGAAGGATCCTCCCCCTCCTCCAAAGGGACAGCCGGATGGTGTCGATGATCCCCACGGAAAGGTCTCAGCGGTTCTACCTCCGCCTCCTTGAGCAGGGCAAAGAGCACACTCAAGCGAGAAGAGAGCTGGACGCAAGGAAGAAGGCAGCAGAAGGGAAAGGACCTCCTGCAGCCAACTCCCAAGGGGTTAAGTGAGGACCCTCAGTTCTCACTCCACCTCAAAGGGAGGATAAGAGAATAAGGGAGGGCACTGGGCAAACGACCGATGCACTCCCTACGAGCACCAAAGCAACTCCTGCAAACTATGCAGATGCGGCCAAGCGAGCTAAAGTAGCTATCTTTGCGGAGCATGATCCCGAAGAGACCCTTACCCAGGAGCAGCTGTCGACCCTAGAGGAGGCTATCCTGGACGAAGTGGCGCTGGGCTGGAAGGTCAAAATTGGCTTTGACGGCGTCCACTTCAGACCGGGAATGATTCTGATCGTATGTTGCGACGAGGAAACAGCCGCTTGGCTAAAAGCACACACTCCGACGCTTTCCACATGGAAGGGACCTGGCGAGGGATGGGGAAGATATTCCCAAACCAAAAATTATATCGGTGTTCCTCCCACGAAGCAATCGGCAAGGAATGGAGAGATCCATTTCCTTGATCGGAGCGCAAAATGAGGGGCTCCACACGAAATCGTGGAAAGTGATCGGTTGCCGGGAGGAAGGAGATGGCACACTCGCTACCATCTCCATCGACTTCCGCAGCCGAGAGTCGATAAAATCCGCGGCCACTCACAGAGATACCGTTACGGCAAAATATCGGTGAGTGGCCTCAGGAGGAAAGAGGGCCCGAGGGCGGAGAAGGGGCAGAAAGACACTCCCGCGTCAATCTCAGAGGGCTCTCAGGGAGGGATGATAGGTGCGGAAGGAGAAGAGGGAGCAAATGAAGTCTCCACTATGGAGGACCTCGCTGCCCTTCCCCAACAGAGTATTTCACTTGAGGAGTTGGAGGAGGCCCGACTTCAAAGGGGCAGTGGCAATGAGAATGTTCACTCGTCAACACCTAGGGCTTGTACTGGTCCAAGAACCCTGGTGCTACAGGGGACAGATCCGCGGTCTGTCTAGCAGAGATGCAAAGGTGATTTACGATTTGGGGCATGAGGCCCCTCAGACTTGCATTATCGTTAGAAATAGTATTAACCACCTATCTCTTTCAGAATTCATAACCCGGGACCTAATAGCAGTTCAGTGACAGTTTATTATAGACGGCAACAACCGGGATATAGTAATTGCATCGGCCCACTTTGCCGAAGACAGAGAAGAAATTCCGCCCCTGGAGGTACAAAAACTGGTCGATCACTGCCGAAGGCACAGTAAACCTCTACTGGTTGGATGTGATGCTAATGCACACAACGAAGAGTGGGGGAGCACCGACACAAATAAGAGGGGTGAGTACCTTTTAGAGTCTCTGGTGAAGGAAAACCTAGACATATACAATGTAGGCAGGGTACCAACTTTTGTAACTAGGGCTAGGGAAGAAGTACTTGACATCACCTTCGGAACTCCGACAGTGAGTCGAGTACTTAATAGGTGGAGGGTCTCCGAGCCATCTCTATCGGATCATAGGATTATCCTATTCGAATTGGGAGGGCTTGTAGAGGAGGTTAAAACTATTAGAAATCCTAGAAGGACAAATTAAGAAGTTTTCAAAACCAATTTGAAGTACAATTTAGAGCACATCTCAGTTCAAAGAGTGGCCAAATGTCCACACGAGCTGGAATGTGTAGCTGATGAAGTTAATAAGGCAATCTCTGATGCATATAAGTCAAGTTGCCCGGTAAGCTCTCCCAAAGTGAGCAATGAAGCTCCTTGGTGGAGCGAAAAGCTGTCAGCCCTTCGAAGGCAAGTGAGGAAACTCTTCAAATCCGCCAAGAGGAGTGGCGTTTGGCAGCAATACAGAGAAGCTCTCACAGCGTACAACACAGAGGTGAGAAGAGCCAAACGCAGCAGTTTCCGCAACTTCTGCGAGGAAGTAGCCAATACTACAGTGTCTGCCAGACTGTTTAAAGCTATGGCAAAAGATGCTAAAAGTATAAAGGCATCACTGTTAGACCAGAACGAAAGGTTCACAGAAAACGAGGAGCAAAGAGCCCTCCTTCTCTTGAGAGCACACTTCACTGGAAGCACAGTGACCAGTAACGAACTCGGGATGGGCGTGAACCACCTAAGAGCTAGCAGGGAGGACTAGAAGAAAGCCTCGGACATTTGCACAGAGCAAATAATCCGATCGGCAGTCAAAAGCTTCCATCCATATAAATCGGCAAGTGTGGACAAGATAATCCCTGCAGTCATGCAAGTCGGATTAGACAACCTCCTTCCACATCTGGTGAGAATATTTAGATGTAGTCTATCACTCAGGTATATACCGACAAGCTGGAGAAGGGCAAGGGTGGTATTTATACCGAATGTGGGGAAAAAATAAAAAAGACATCGTTCGTCTTAAAGACCATCGAAAAGGTTATCGACAACTATATTAGGTCGAGAATACCTAAATGGAATGGAACTATTACATTCCAGTCAGCATGCATACAGAGCGAGCAGATCTACGGAGACCGCACTGTGGGAGCTAACGGAAAGTATAGAGAGGTCTCTTGCCAGTAAGGAAATCGTGCGTTACGTCTTCCTTGTCATCGAAGGAGCATTCGACAACCCGTCTCATGATGCGGTAAGAAGTGCCCTGGAGAGAAAGAAAGTAGACAGCACAATCACTAAATGGCTGTGCGATATGATGGGCACCAGAACAGCGGAGACTATAGTTGGTGACAAAACCATTATGGTTAACACTACAAGAGGAGTTTTGTCTCCCCTTCTGTGAAGCATCCTTGTAGACGAACTACTCCAGCGACTAGCTGAAGCAGGGACTTACGCCCAAGGCAACGCAGACGATATACTCATCGTAGCTAGAGGGAAGTTCGAGGAAGTACTCTGTGACATAATCCAAAATGGATGAACCATCCCGAGTAGATGGTGCCAAGAGGTGGGACTCAGGGTAAACCCTAACAAGACCACACTGGTTCCCTTCACCAACAAAAGGAAGTTGGGGCGTATAGACTCGATTACCCTAAATGGAGAAGAGATCACTATCAGCAAAGAGGTTAAATACCTGTGACTGATATTTGATAGTAGACTGCTCTGGAACAAACACCAACAAGCAGTGCTACAGAAATAAAAAAGAGCAATCATGGTGTGCAGAAGGGTGGCAGGAAAATCGTGGGGAGTTAGCCCCAGAATAATGTACTGGATGTACACCATGATAGTTATTCCAATGATTACCTACGGAGCAGTTGCATGGGCGAACAGGACCAAGCTAAGCACCACGAAAAGGGAGTAGGAAAAAGTACAGAGACTGGCCTGCTTCTTAATTACAGGGGCCATGAGAACCTGCCCAACAGCGGGCACGGAGGCAATCCTTGGGCTTCTCCCACTACACTTAGTGGTAGAGAGCAAATCCATGGAAACCAAGTTACATTTGAGCAAGGCAGGCTGCTTTACGGACAGCAGGGCAAGAGGGATATTAGAACCACTTACCAATCGATTCCTCTATCGAGCATGCCGTGCGATAACATGGTGCGGAAGCTTGAGTTCAAAAAGAACTTTGAAATCAAAATGAGCACCAAGAAGGAATTCAGGTCAGAAACTGAATACCAGATACATCCGGGTGCCATAAAGTGGTATACGGATGGATCAATGAAGGCAGAAGGCATGGGTGCTGGAGTATATGGGCCACGAACCAAGCACTCCATATCGATGGGGATGTACCCGAGCATATTCCAGGCAGAAGTACATGCCGTGGAAAGATGTGCTCACTTCAATCTGGAAAGGAACTACATGAGGCAGGAAATAGCAATCATGATAGAGAGCCAAGCTGCTTTAAAAGCTCTAGACGCATTCCACGCCACATCAAAACTGGTAGAGGAATGCAAGGCGAAGCTTAACAAGCTTGGTGAAACCAACAAAGTATGTTTATACTGGGTGCCGGGACACACCGGCATAGAAGGCAACGAAGCTGCGGATAGGCTCGCGTATAAAGGAGCAGAAACTCCGCTTGTAGGGCCAGAACCCTTCTGTGGCATAGGGTACGGCATAATGCGGGAAGAGGTACGCAGTATGGGAAAGGCAGCCACTTCCGAAAGATGGGAGAACCTCCCAGGCCTACGCCAAGCTAAGAAAATGTTGGGGAACTATAACCCAAAGAGGTCCCGCCTAATATTGGGACTAAGTAGAAGTAATATAAGAATCATTACGGGTTTCCTAGCAGGACATTTCAAACTGAAGCGGCACCTAAAGAAGTTAAAAATAGAAGAGGATGGAAGCTGCAGACTCTATGGGGAAGCGGAGGAGACCCCATGGAATCTACTCACCGAGTGCCGAGCAACGATCCGTCAGAGAAGAGACCATTTGGGAATCCACGCAATCTCGAGGTCTGTGCGACATTCACTGAACCCGCTCCATATTATTGGATTCTTAAGAAGCATTGGTATGGACGGGGTGCTATAGGGACGGGCATGCACTGGCTCTATAGCACTAGTCAGGGGGAGCGCAATAGATCCATATGGGTCGCAATGCTACAACACCCCATTTATCATCATTATCATATCTCTCCCAAGCAGAAGAGAAAGTGGACTCAACCAAACCCTGTATAATAATCTGTATAATAATTATTATTATTAAAATAAAACAATAAATGTTTCTCGTTCCTCTACATATGTAACTATAATATGTAACTTAGTAAACTAAGATTTGAATTATATAAAAAGAGCAGGGTAGGCTGTGTCGAAGACACGGCCATGGGTTTTGAGCGTGACAACGTCTGTCCGGGACGAAAGAAAAGAAAAAAAAGATCTTGTTGTCTGTGGGACATAAACAGGGACGGATATATTAAAATTGTATGGTACTGAAAGGATATTTCAGAGCCATTATTCTATAAACAATGAGAAATGAACCGCATATTAAAGATTATTGTTTGCTTTTTATTAGTATACAGTCAGTACATTGATAAGCATAGTTAATTTAATAAGAAGTGAATGGCGAACCGTCTGTTATATAAAGATAGAAGACGAACAGAATGTTAAAAAAAACCGAAATGGAACAAGCAGATAAAAACTAACAGAAACTGTTACTCAAAACCTTCTCTACAGAATGCCCAACTGTTTAAGAATATATGCTTAAAAGAGAACAAGAGAGCTAAATTCATATAAAAATTTCCTGTTTCTCACTACAAAAACTTACATTTCTCGCTCTATTTCCTTCACTGAGAAATTTTGAAATTTATAAATTACTAAAGAAAAGCTGAACGAAAGCAAGAGGAGAACCAACACGAACCTTTTTCGTGCAACCGTATGGGTTGCAAGTTGCAACTGCAACGCTAATAGAACGAGTAAGCAGAACACCAAAGGGGACGTTCGAGTTTCAATAAAATTACTAGTACTACACATACACATATTAGCCGTAGAGAGAGAGAGGAGGATTGAGTTGTTGGGGAAGTGGTATGGCATGGAAACAGAAGTATGCATCAAAATGTTTTTCGCTTTGAAACGCACAGACGCAATATTCGCCATTAATTTCGTTTTATCTGGTTCTCTTTTTATTATGTAATATTATGAAAGAGTTATTAACTCTTAGTAAAGTTGGAGTGATTAAAGAAAAACAAGCCAAAAGAAAATGAGATGGTAGCAATAGAAACGTCGCTTGTAACTTGTAAATGGTACATGGAGCATTGATAGAGAACTTCGATCACGACTGCTGCACATGTTTATGATCTCGTACGAGCATCGAAGAAACATGCAGGCCAATTATTCATTATTAAATTTCTTTTGCATGGTTCTCTCATTTCTGTAATGGATCGAAGAGTTAATTACTCTAGTTGCTGTTAACATGAGTACGGATAAGATAAGCGAAAAGAAATGAAAATAGTTGCAAGGAAGCTTGCAGGTTGTCATTGTTATCTGCCTCTTTTTTTGTAACTTACAGTAGTATTTTTTTTCTGTTAATCGACCAAACACGAGAGCACTGTATCACATTATGCAATGTTGATAGAACGAGCAGAGCAGAGCACTGATAGAAAATTTAAAGAGACTATACTATCACTACGGCTGCAGTAAAGAATTAAGGAGTTACGCAGCTTGTGCTGCACAAAAAAATTGGCAGGCAGTCGGTATGCACGAAATTGCGGCTACATTTTAAACCGACTTACAGTCTGCTTGTAATGCGTTAATTTGACATTTACATTTTGCTATTTGCATCCAATTTAAAGTGGCTGCGTAAACTGCGCAGTCGATTTTTCTTTACTGCATTGGCTGAAAAGTGAATTTTTGACCAACATGCAGCATAAACTGCGCAGGGGCTGAATTCTTGACCGCAGCCTACTACTGCATATGTTTGTTTCGTTCTGCTCAAGCTATGAACTTGATTGTATGTTATTGAAACCACATACATGATCATCAATCACATCACATACAACAAAATAAATAATTTATAAGCTGATGGTAAGGTGCAGTGAAGATGTGATCAATTCCGTTTTCTAGACAAAATTGTTTGAAACGAGCGCTGGAAAATTGTGTACCGTTATCAGATATCAATTTCTCTAGTAATCCGAAATTAGCGAAGACTCGCTTCAAAATTGCGATTGTTGCGGTTGTCGTGATCTGTGACGTTTTAATCATTTCTGGCCATTTCGAATACGCATCGACGATTACAAGGCAAAACTGACCATTGATTGGACCAGCGTAATCAATGTGAACTCGTTCCCATGGTTTTGTCGGTGTAGGCCACGAATGAAGTAGAGACTTAGTTGGTGACTTTGCACTTGACGCGCAATTGGTACAACGTTTGAAGTAGTCCTCAATATCTTGATCAATTCCAACCCAAAATATGTATGATCGCATTAAGGTTTTCATTGCTTCGATTCCTGGATGACTCTTGTGAAATTGTTTCAATAATCGCTTGTGATAAATTGATGGAATAACGATTCGTTCGCCATACATCAGACAACGTGAAACGACGGTTAATGATTGAAAAATTTTGCAACATTTTCATTTTCAATTTGTTTTTGCTTCTTAGGCCATCCGTTTTGAACGAATTGGATAACCGATTGCAGTACGACATCGTTTTCAGTTGCATTTTGAACCATTTGGAATGACAATGGTAAAACGTTGGTTATGTCGTTAAGAATTTGGTTAACGTCATTTTCGATTTCGATTGATGCTATGACGTAATTTTCGTTTTGTCGCGGATGTTCGTTGATTAATCGTGATAGCACATCAGCATGACCAAAATCTTCTGATGAAATGTGTTTGATTGTGAAATTGTATGCAGTAAGCGTTGTTGCCTAACGTTGAAGTCGGTTTGCTGTATGAACAGGAATGCCCTTTTTGGAACCGAAAATAGCGAGAAGAGGCTTATGATCGTTTTGCAACAAAAACTTTCTACCGAAGATCATTTTATGAAATTTTGTTACAGCAAAAATCAAGCTAAGCCTTCTTTTTCGATTTGACATGCAGCATGGTAGATGGCTTTTTGAGTTCCATCTGGAAATTTATGTAATATGACGGCACCCAATCCATATGATGATGCATCTGCAGCAACAATGATTTCATGTTCTGGATTGTAATGTGTGACCAATAAGTCCGATGCGAGAATGCATTTGAGTACTCGAAAGACTGTTGACATTTGTTCGACCAATCGAAATTGACGTCTTTCTTTAATAAATCATCAAGTGGACCTCGATAATTTTTTAACTTTTAACGAATTTGCCATAATAATTTATTGCACCCAGAAAATATCGAAGTGTTGAAACGTCATGAGGTGTTGGCAATTTTTGAATTACTTCGACTTTGGCTGGATCTGGGCGAACACCATCCTTATCAACAATATGTCCCAAGAATTTGATTTGCGATAATCCAAAAGAACATTTGTTAATTTTTAATTTGAACCCATACTCCTGCATGCGTTCCAAAAGTTTGAAGAGATTTTCACGATGCTCCGCATGATTTTTACCAGAAACGATAATATCGTCCATGTACGCAGCCACAATGTTCAGCCCGGCGATCATGGAATCGGCGATACTTTGAAAAATACCAGGAGCTGACTTTATGCCTGGTGGTAGACGGTTGAATTTGAAAAGTCCACGATGCGTGTTGATTGTAAGCATCTTGCGATATTTTTCATCAACTTCGACTTGCAAAAATACATCTGATAAATCGAGTTGACTGAAAACTGTCGAATTTGCTAGTTTCGCAAAAATGTCGTCGATTAACGGAAGCGGATGTTGATTTGATTCAAGTTGTTCGTTGAGACCTGTTTTGTAGTCTGCACAAATGCGAACACCACCACAACTCTTTTGTACGACAACGATTGGTGCGGCCCACTCGGAAAAATCAATTGGTGATATAATACCCAAATCTTGAAGTCGATTGAGTTCAACTTTGTCTTGCGCTGTATATGGAACAGGTCGTTTTTGACAAAAAGTTGGTCGAGCATTTGGTTTGAGGTATAATTTCGGTTGTACCTTGGTACATAACCCTAGCGAATCATCAAAAACTACAGGAAATTTGTCTTGTAGAAATTCTGTTGTGATTGGCGAAAAGTCTCTGACGTTGTTACAAATTTCACCAAACGGTACATTCCACAAGTCGACGGGTTCCCGAATCGTGCGAATCGCTTGAAAAAATGATTTGCTCCAGAAATTCCAGACAATAATGATCATATTCCAGAAGTTCCATAGGAAGAAATGCTATAGTCACATCTTAGTCCTACATTCCGAATTTCATGCGAATCGCTTAAAAAATTGCTTTGTTCCCGAAATTCCAGACAATAATGATCATTTTCCAGAATCTCCATAGGAAGAAATATTATAGTCACATCTTAGTCCTACATTCCGATTTTCATGCGAATCGCTTAAAAAATTGCTTTGTTCCCGAAATTCCAGACAATAATGATCATTTTCCAGAATCTCCATAGGAAGAAATCTTATAGTCACATCTTAGTCCCACATTGCGAATTTCATGCGAATCGCTTAAAAAATTGCTTTGTTCCCGAAATTCCAGACAATAATGATCATATTCCAGAATCTCCATAGGAAGAAATCTTATAGTCACATCTTAGTCACACATTCCGACTTTCGTGCGAATCGCTTAAAAAATTGATTTGCTCCAGAAATTCCTGACAATAATGATCACATTCCAGAAGTTCCATAGGAAGAAATGTTATAGTCACATCATAGTCCTACTTTCCGAATTTCTTGCGAATCGCTTAAAAAATTCCTTCGTTCCCGAAATTCCAGACAATAATGATCATATTCCAGAAACTCCATAGGAAGAAATGTTATAGTCACATCTAAGTCCTACATTCCGAATTTCATGTGAATCACTTGAAAAATTGCTTTGTTCCAGAAATTCCAGACAATAATGATCATATTCCAGAAGTTCCATAGGAAGTAATCTTATAGTCACATCTTAGTCCTACATTCCTAATTTCATGCGAATTGCTTGAAAAAATGCTTTGTTCCAGAAATTCCAGACAATAATGATCTTATTCCAGAAGTTCCATAGGAAGAAATCTTATAGTCACATCTTAGTCCTACATTCCAAATTTCATGCGAACAGCTTGAAAAATTGCTTTTTTCCAGAAATTCCAGACCATAATGATCATAATCCAGAATTTCCATAGGAACAAGTCTTATATTCGCATCTAAGTCCTACATTCCGAATTTCATGCGAATCGCTTAAAAAATTGCTTTGTTCCAGAAATTCCAGACAATAATGATCATATTCCAGAATTTCCATAGAAAGAAGTCTTATAGTCGCATCTTAGTCCTACATTCCGAATTTCATGCGAATCGCTTGAACAATTGATTTGTTTCAAAAATTCCAGACCATAATGATCATATTCCAAAATTTCCATAGGAAGAAGTCTTATAGTCGCATTTTAATCCTACATTCCGAATTTCATGCGAATCGCTTGGGAAATGGCTTAGTTCCCAAAGTACTGACATTTAAAAGTGGCTCACTTAAAAATGTGACGCTTAACAGTGTCTCACTTCCGTTGATCACAACATTCGGACATAACAGTGTCTCACTTCTGTTGATCACAACATTCGGACATAACAGTGTCTCACTTAACATTTGACTTTTTGAAAAAGCACCCCATTATACCTTGTAGTGAGACGTTGTCACGTCAAAATAAATTGATATTTAAAGGAATGATTATGTTGAACTATTTTGCTATAATACTTCAAGGCGGGGAGTTTGTGTAAAACAAATAAATTTATTGCAAATTGTGTTTGTCACTCCTGAATAAAGTGTAAATCAAATAAATCTATTACAAATTGTGCTTGTCACTTTCTTCAGGAGTGGCAATTATTAAAAAGAAAAAAAAATCTCACTTCCGTTTTTTGTAAGCAAAAAGAGACACCTGCTTTGTTAATCGTAAAATACAGTCCACGTTTATTCAACAATTTAATAAAATTTTGTTCATATATTTTGTTACTCGTATAATACAGTCCACGTTTATTCAACAGTTTAATAAAATTTTATTCGTATATTTTGTTACTCGTAAAATACAGTCCATGTTCATTCAACAATTTAATAACATTTTGGTTTTCATTCAACAATTTATTAACAATATGCATTCAAGAAACCCACTTTCCTATCTAACAAAGAACATAATTACCCCTAAACAATTCTTTGGGTATTTCCACAACCAAAATACCAATACAACATCCAAAAAAGGCTTTGGAATCCTTATAAAAAGCATATCACCCATCAACTTCTCCCCTCCAAACCACCCATTTAAAAGATTACAATTGAACTTCAACTATGTTCGACTATCACAATCTGTAACTTTTATATTCCATTACATATGCGCCAGTATATGTACACCTGGCCCAGTGTACATACCGTTCATAGTGAAATTTGGTTGACCAAATGACCTTGCGTTATGGCAATATCTATGTTGCGAAATTTGGACCCACTAACTTTGATGGAACTCTCAAAATGCAGTACACTCAGAACTTTTTATACAACTATCAAAAAAAATGTAAAATAATATATAAATAACAGATAAGATAAAATTAAATTTTATACCCTCACTCCACTCGGTTTAAAAAATGTTGTGCTCTTAAAGAATGAATGAATTGCTATATTGCTTTGGGAAAGCCGGCTTGGCTTTACTTTAATTCTCAAAGCAACAGCTTTTGGTTTTACCACCTTACGGTTAGCACCAAAACTATAAAATGGCTTTAGTTTCTTAATCCTAAAAATTTTTTGAATTTACTTTCGGCTTTATGCTTATGCTATTGTTGTTGTAAGCCAAGCTGGCTTTGCCAAAGCAATTTATGCTGCGTTGTTTTGGCAAAGCCGGCTTGGCTTTACAAAGAAACAGCTTTTGGCTTTACCGCCTTACGTGAGCACCAGTGCTATAAAATGGCTTTAGTTTCCTTAATCCTGAACATTTTCATTCGAATTCATTCGATAATTCCCATCACTAAAATAGTGTGATCCCTCTTATGCCGCAACTAACCAATCAATTTTCATAAAAACCATTCATTAGGTGCACAAATTATAGCTACATTTTATTGCCTAGCGAGTTCGGAATTCGAATGTCAAAACCAGCCAAACAGCAGGTTTTCACAATTCCAAAGAAGGAATTCGACAGTGCAATTGTTGTTGTTCTTCGGCAATAAAATACGGGTTATGTTTCATAGTCTATTTATTACAGCGTGGCCACACAGGCAGGGGAATGAAAGTCATGTCCAGAAACAGATAGATTTTTAGTGAGTTGCGAAGAGAGACCATTGCTATATTGCTTTCAACAAAATGAGTTAGGTATTTTTTGTGGTTAACGGCTGATTAAAGCAACAGCAAAAACTATCCAAATTTTGGTAAATTTTTTGTTTCATGTGTTCACCACATAAGTTGTCGTTGACAAAAAGTAACATTTTTTAACAACAGTCGCGAGTGTTGTTAATGTCATTTAAAAACTAGTTGTTTGCTGCGTTGCTTTGACAAAGCCGGCTTGGCTTTACAAAGCAACAGCTTTTGGCTTTACCACCTTACGGTGAGCACCAATACTATAAAATGGCTTTAGTTTCCTTAATCCTGAACATTTTTATTTACTTCGGCTTCATGTCGTTTTATCACCGCCTTACCGTGAGCGCTATAACTATAAAATGGCTTTAGTCTTAAATCCTAAAAACTTTTTGGATTTATTTTCGGCTTTATGCTTATGCGATTGTTGTTGTAAGCCAATCTGGGTTAGCCAAAGCAACGCAGCAGTTGTGTTGTGACAGTATTGACAGCCGTATTTTATTTGACTTTTCGTCATAACACCACACCATGCACTTGACGCGCAATTGGTACAACGTTTGACGTAGTCCTCAATATCTTGATCAATTCCAACCCAAAATATGTATGATCGCATAAAGGTTTTCATTGCTTCGATTCCTGGATGACTCTTGTGAAATTGTTTTAATAATCGCTTGTGATAAATTGATGGAATAACGATTCGTTCGCCATACATCAGACAACGTGAAACGACGGTTAATGAATTTTTGCGATTGAAAAATGTTGCAACATTTTAATTTTCAATTTGTTTTTGCTTCTTAGGCCATCCGTTTTGAACGAATTGGATAACCGATTGCAGTACGACATCGTTTTCAGTTGCATTTTGAACCATTTGGAATGACAATGGTAAAACGTTGGTTATGTCGTTAAGAATTTGGTTAACGTCATTTTCGATTTCGATTGATGCTATGACGTAATCTTCGTTTTGTCGCGGATGTTCGTTGATTAATCGTGATAGCACATCAGCATGACCAAAATCTTCTGATGAAATGTGTTTGATTGTGAAATCGTATGCAGTAAGCGTTGTTGCCTAACGTTGAAGTCGGTTTGCTGTATGAACAGGAATGCCCTTTTTGGAACCGAAAATAACGAGAAGAGGCCTATCATCGGTTTGCAACAAAAACTTTCTACCAAAGATCATTTTATGAAATTTTGTTACAGCAAAAATCAAAGCTAAGCCTTCTTTTTCGATTTGAACGTAATTTTTCTGTTCTGTTTATAATCTGCTGTTGTTAATGATCTTGCAGCATGGTAGATGGGTTTTTGAGTTCCATCTGGAAATTTATGTAATATGACGGCACCCAATCCATATGATGATGCATCTGCAGCAACAATGATTTCATGTTCTGGATTGTAATGTGTGACCAACAAGTCCGATGCGAGAATGCATTTGAGTACTCAAAAGACTGTTGACATTTGTTCGACCAATCGAAATTGACGTCTTTCTTTAATAAATCATCAAGTGGACCTCGATAATTTTTTAACTTTTAACGAATTTGCCATAATAATTTATTGCACCCAGAAAATATCGAAATGTTGAAACGTCATGAGGTGTTGGCAATTTTTGAATTACTTCGACTTTGGCTGGATCTGGGCGAACACCATCCTTATCAACAATATGTCCCAAGAATTTGATTTGCGATAATCCAAAAGAACATTTGTTAATTTTTAATTTGAACCCATACTCCTGCATGCGTTCCAAAAGTTTGAAGAGATTTTCACGATGCTCCGCATGATTTTTACCAGAAACGATAATATCGTCCATGTACGCAGCCACAATGTTCAGCCCGGCGATCATGGAATCGGCGATACTTTGAAAAATACCAGGAGCTGACTTTATGCCTGGTGGTAGACGGTTGAATTTGAAAAGTCCACGATGCGTGTTGATTGTAAGCATCTTGCGATATTTTTCATCAACTTCGACTTGCAAAAATCGAGTTGACTGAAAACTGTCGAATTTGCTAGTTTCGCAAAAATGTCGTCGATTAACGGAAGCGGATGTTGATTTGATTCAAGTTGTTCGTTGAGACCTGTTTTGTAGTCTGCACAAATGCGAACACCACCACAACTCTTTTGTACGACAACGATTGGTGCGGCCCACTCGGAAAAATCAATTGGTGATATAATACCCAAATCTTGAAGTCGATTGAGTTCAACTTTGTCTTGCGCTGTATATGGAACAGGTCGTTTTTGACAAAAAGTTGGTCGAGCATTTGGTTTGAGGTATAATTTCGGTTGTACCTTGGTACATAACCCTAGCGAATCATCAAAAACTACAGGAAATTTGTCTTGTAGAAATTCTGTTGTGATTGGCGAAAAGTCTCTGACGTTGTTACAAATTTCACCAAACGGTACATTCCACAAGTCGACGGGTTCCCGAATCGTGCGAATCGCTTGAAAAAATGATTTGCTCCAGAAATTCCAGACAATAATGATCATATTCCAGAAGTTCCATAGGAAGAAATGCTATAGTCACATCTTAGTCCTACATTCCGAATTTTATGCGAATCGCTTAAAAAATTGCTTTGTTCCCGAAATTCCAGACAATAATGATCATTTTCCAGAATCTCCATAGGAAGAAATCTTATAGTCACATCTTAGTCCTACATTCCGATTTTCATGCGAATCGCTTAAAAAATTGCTTTGTTCCCGAAATTCCAGACAATAATGATCATTTTCCAGAATCTCCATAGGAAGAAATCTTATAGTCACATCTTAGTCCCACATTGCGAATTTCATGCGAATCGCTTAAAAAATTGCTTTGTTCCCGAAATTCCAGACAATAATGATCATATTCCAGAATCTCCATAGGAAGAAATCTTATAGTCACATCTTAGTCACACATTCCGAATTTCGTGCGAATCGCTTAAAAAATTGATTTGCTCCAGAAATTCCTGACAATAATGATCACATTCCAGAAGTTCCATAGGAAGAAATGTTATAGTCACATCTTAGTCCTACTTTCCGAATTTCTTGCGAATCGCTTAAAAAATTCCTTCGTTCCCGAAATTCCAGACAATAATGATCATATTCCAGAAGTTCCATAGGAAGTAATCTTATAGTCACATCTTAGTCCTACATTCCTAATTTCATGCGAATTGCTTGAAAAAATGCTTTGTTCCAGAAATTCCAGACAATAATGATCTTATTCCAGAAGTTCCATAGGAAGAAATGTTATAGTCACATCTTAGTCCTACATTCCAAATTTCATGCGAACAGCTTGAAAAATTGCTTTTTTCCAGAAATTCCAGACCATAATGATCATAATCCAGAATTTCCATAGGAACAAGTCTTATATTCGCATCTAAGTCCTACATTCCGAATTTCATGCGAATCGCTTAAAAAATTGCTTTGTTCCAGAAATTCCAGACAATAATGATCATATTCCAGAATTTCCATAGAAAGAAGTCTTATAGTCGCATTTTAGTCCTACATTCCGAATTTCATGCGAATCGCTTGAACAATTGATTTGTTTCAAAAATTCCAGACCATAATGATCATATTCCAAAATTTCCATAGGAAGAAGTCTTATAGTCGCATTTTAATCCTACATTCCGAATTTCATGCGAATCGCTTGGGAAATGGCTTAGTTCCCAAAGTACTGACATTTAAAAGTGGCTCACTTAAAAATGTGACGCTTAACAGTGTCTCACTTCCGTTGATCACAACATTCGGACATAACAGTGTCTCACTTCTGTTGATCACAACATTCGGACATAACAGTGTCTCACTTAACATTTGACTTTTTGAAAAAGCACCCCATTATACCTTGTAGTGAGACGTTGTCACGTCAAAATAAATTGATATTTAAAGGAATGATTATGTTGAACTATTTTGCTATAATACTTCAAGGCGGGGAGTTTGTGTAAAACAAATAAATTTATTGCAAATTGTGTTTGTCACTCCTGAATAAAGTGTAAATCAAATAAATCTATTACAAATTGTGCTTGTCACTTTCTTCAAGAGTGGCAATTATTAAAAAGAAAAAAAAATCTCACTTCCGTTTTTTGTAAGCAAAAAGAGAGACACCTGCTTTGTTAATCGTAAAATACAGTCCACGTTTATTCAACAATTTAATAAAATTTTGTTCATATATTTTGTTACTCGTAAAATACAGTCCACGTTTATTCAACAGTTTAATAAAATTTTATTCGTATATTTTGTTACTCGTAAAATACAGTCTATGTTCATTCAACAATTTAATAACATTTTGGTTTTCATTCAACAATTTATTAACAATATGCATTCAAGAAACCCACTTTCCTATCTAACAAAGAACATAATTACCCCTAAACAATTCTTTGGGTATTTCCACAACCAAAATACCAATACAACATCCAAAAAAGGCTTTGGAATCCTTATAAAAAGCATATCACCCATCAACTTCTCCCCTCCAAACCACCCATTTAAAAGATTACAATTGAACTTCAACTATGTTCGACTATCACAATCTGTAACTTTTATATTCCATTACATATGCGCCAGTATATGTACACCTGGCCCAGTGTACATACCGTTCATAGTGAAATTTGGTTGACCAAATGACCTTGCGTTATGGCAATATCTATGTTGCGAAATTTGGACCCACTAACTTTGATGGAACTCTCAAAATGCAGTACACTCAGAACTTTTTATACAACTATCAAAAAAATGTAAAATAATATATAAATATCAGATAAGATAAAATTAAATTTTATACCCTTCACCCCACCCCCACAAAACTCCAATCGGTGTAAAAAATGTTGTGCTCTTAAAGAATGAATGAATTGCTATATTGCTTTGGGAAAGCCGGCTTGGCTTTACTTTAATTCTCAAAGCAACAGCTTTTGGTTTTACCACCTTACGGTTAGCACCAAAACTATAAAATGGCTTTAGTTTCTTAATCCTAAACATTTTTTGAATTTACTTTCGGCTTTATGCTTATGCTATTGTTGTTGTAAGCCAAGCTGGCTTTGCCAAAGCAATTTATGCTGCGTTGTTTTGGCAAAGCCGGCTTGGCTTTACAAAGAAACAACTTTTGGCTTTACCGCCTTACGTGAGCACCAGTGCTATAAAATGGCTTTAGTTTCCTTAATCCTGAACATTTTCATTCGAATTCATTCGATACTTCCCATCACTAAAATAGTGTGATCCCTCTTATGCCGCAACTAACCAATCAATTTTCATAAAAACCATTCGTTAGGTGCACAAATTATAGCTACATTTTATTGCCTAGCGAGTTCGGAATTCGAATGTCAAAACCAGCCAAACAGCAGGTTTTCACAATTCCAAAGAAGGAATTCGACAGTGCAATTGTTGTTGTTCTTCGGCAATAAAATACGGGTTATGTTTCATAGTCTATTTATTACAGCGTGGCCACACAGGCAGGGGAATGAAAGTCATGTCCAGAAACAGATAGATTTTTAGTGAGTTGCGAAGAGAGACCATTGCTATATTGCTTTCAACAAAATGAGTTAGGTATTTTTTGTGGTTAACGGCTGATTAAAGCAACAGCAAAAACTAACCAAATTTTGGTAAATTTTTTGTTTCATGTGTTCACCACATAAGTTGTCGTTGACAAAAAGTAACATTTTTTAACAACAGTCGCGAGTGTTGTTAATGTCATTTAAAAACTAGTTGTTTGCTGCGTTGCTTTGACAAAGCCGGCTTGGCTTTACAAAGCAACAGCTTTTGGCTTTACCACCTTACGGTGAGCACCAATACTATAAAATGGCTTTAGTTTCCTTAATCCTGAACATTTTTATTTACTTCGGCTTCATGTCGTTTTATCACCGCCTTACCGTGAGCGCTATAACTATAAAATGGCTTTAGTCTTAAATCCTAAAAACTTTTTGGATTTATTTTCGGCTTTATGCTTATGCGATTGTTGTTGTAAGCCAATCTGGGTTAGCCAAAGCAACGCAGCAGTTGTGTTGTGACAGTATTGACAGCCGTATTTTATTTGACTTTTCGTCATAACACCACACCATGCACTTGACGCGCAATTGGTACAACGTTTGACGTAGTCCTCAATATCTTGATCAATTCCAACCCAAAATATGTATGATCGCATAAAGGTTTTCATTGCTTCGATTCCTGGATGACTCTTGTGAAATTGTTTTAATAATCGCTTGTGATAAATTGATGGAATAACGATTCGTTCGCCATACATCAGACAACGTGAAACGACGGTTAATGAATTTTTGCGATTGAAAAATGTTGCAACATTTTAATTTTCAATTTGTTTTTGCTTCTTAGGCCATCCGTT
This sequence comes from Nephrocerus scutellatus, assembly GCA_947095585.1. Lineage (NCBI taxonomy): Eukaryota > Metazoa > Arthropoda > Insecta > Diptera > Pipunculidae > Nephrocerus > Nephrocerus scutellatus. Next base: position 53,342,247 of record OX352762.1, on the reverse strand, counting down.
TTGAACGAATTGGATAACCGATTGCAGTACGACATCGTTTTCAGTTGCATTTTGAACCATTTGGAATGACAATGGTAAAACGTTGGTTATGTCGTTAAGAATTTGGTTAACGTCATTTTCGATTTCGATTGATGCTATGACGTAATCTTCGTTTTGTCGCGGATGTTCGTTGATTAATCGTGATAGCACATCAGCATGACCAAAATCTTCTGATGAAATGTGTTTGATTGTGAAATTGTATGCAGTAAGCGTTGTTGCCTAACGTTGAAGTCGGTTTGCTGTATGAACAGGAATGCCCTTTTTGGAACCGAAAATAGCGAGAAGAGGCTTATGATCGTTTTGCAACAAAAACTTTCTACCGAAGATCATTTTATGAAATTTTGTTACAGCAAAAATCAAGCTAAGCCTTCTTTTTCGATTTGACATGCAGCATGGTAGATGGCTTTTTGAGTTCCATCTGGAAATTTATGTAATATGACGGCACCCAATCCATATGATGATGCATCTGCAGCAACAATGATTTCATGTTCTGGATTGTAATGTGTGACCAATAAGTCCGATGCGAGAATGCATTTGAGTACTCGAAAGACTGTTGACATTTGTTCGACCAATCGAAATTGACGTCTTTCTTTAATAAATCATCAAGTGGACCTCGATAATTTTTTAACTTTTAACGAATTTGCCATAATAATTTATTGCACCCAGAAAATATCGAAGTGTTGAAACGTCATGAGGTGTTGGCAATTTTTGAATTACTTCGACTTTGGCTGGATCTGGGCGAACACCATCCTTATCAACAATATGTCCCAAGAATTTGATTTGCGATAATCCAAAAGAACATTTGTTAATTTTTAATTTGAACCCATACTCCTGCATGCGTTCCAAAAGTTTGAAGAGATTTTCACGATGCTCCGCATGATTTTTACCAGAAACGATAATATCGTCCATGTACGCAGCCACAATGTTCAGCCCGGCGATCATGGAATCGGCGATACTTTGAAAAATACCAGGAGCTGACTTTATGCCTGGTGGTAGACGGTTGAATTTGAAAAGTCCACGATGCGTGTTGATTGTAAGCATCTTGCGATATTTTTCATCAACTTCGACTTGCAAAAATACATCTGATAAATCGAGTTGACTGAAAACTGTCGAATTTGCTAGTTTCGCAAAAATGTCGTCGATTAACGGAAGCGGATGTTGATTTGATTCAAGTTGTTCGTTGAGACCTGTTTTGTAGTCTGCACAAATGCGAACACCACCACAACTCTTTTGTACGACAACGATTGGTGCGGCCCACTCGGAAAAATCAATTGGTGATATAATACCCAAATCTTGAAGTCGATTGAGTTCAACTTTGTCTTGCGCTGTATATGGAACAGGTCGTTTTTGACAAAAAGTTGGTCGAGCATTTGGTTTGAGGTATAATTTCGGTTGTACCTTGGTACATAACCCTAGCGAATCATCAAAAACTACAGGAAATTTGTCTTGTAGAAATTCTGTTGTGATTGGCGAAAAGTCTCTGACGTTGTTACAAATTTCACCAAACGGTACATTCCACAAGTCGACGGGTTCCCGAATCGTGCGAATCGCTTGAAAAAATGATTTGCTCCAGAAATTCCAGACAATAATGATCATATTCCAGAAGTTCCATAGGAAGAAATGCTATAGTCACATCTTAGTCCTACATTCCGAATTTCATGCGAATCGCTTAAAAAATTGCTTTGTTCCCGAAATTCCAGACAATAATGATCATTTTCCAGAATCTCCATAGGAAGAAATATTATAGTCACATCTTAGTCCTACATTCCGATTTTCATGCGAATCGCTTAAAAAATTGCTTTGTTCCCGAAATTCCAGACAATAATGATCATTTTCCAGAATCTCCATAGGAAGAAATCTTATAGTCACATCTTAGTCCCACATTGCGAATTTCATGCGAATCGCTTAAAAAATTGCTTTGTTCCCGAAATTCCAGACAATAATGATCATATTCCAGAATCTCCATAGGAAGAAATCTTATAGTCACATCTTAGTCACACATTCCGACTTTCGTGCGAATCGCTTAAAAAATTGATTTGCTCCAGAAATTCCTGACAATAATGATCACATTCCAGAAGTTCCATAGGAAGAAATGTTATAGTCACATCATAGTCCTACTTTCCGAATTTCTTGCGAATCGCTTAAAAAATTCCTTCGTTCCCGAAATTCCAGACAATAATGATCATATTCCAGAAACTCCATAGGAAGAAATGTTATAGTCACATCTAAGTCCTACATTCCGAATTTCATGTGAATCACTTGAAAAATTGCTTTGTTCCAGAAATTCCAGACAATAATGATCATATTCCAGAAGTTCCATAGGAAGTAATCTTATAGTCACATCTTAGTCCTACATTCCTAATTTCATGCGAATTGCTTGAAAAAATGCTTTGTTCCAGAAATTCCAGACAATAATGATCTTATTCCAGAAGTTCCATAGGAAGAAATCTTATAGTCACATCTTAGTCCTACATTCCAAATTTCATGCGAACAGCTTGAAAAATTGCTTTTTTCCAGAAATTCCAGACCATAATGATCATAATCCAGAATTTCCATAGGAACAAGTCTTATATTCGCATCTAAGTCCTACATTCCGAATTTCATGCGAATCGCTTAAAAAATTGCTTTGTTCCAGAAATTCCAGACAATAATGATCATATTCCAGAATTTCCATAGAAAGAAGTCTTATAGTCGCATCTTAGTCCTACATTCCGAATTTCATGCGAATCGCTTGAACAATTGATTTGTTTCAAAAATTCCAGACCATAATGATCATATTCCAAAATTTCCATAGGAAGAAGTCTTATAGTCACATCTTAGTCACACATTCCGAATTTCGTGCGAATCGCTTAAAAAATTGATTTGCTCCAGAAATTCCTGACAATAATGATCACATTCCAGAAGTTCCATAGGAAGAAATGTTATAGTCACATCTTAGTCCTACTTTCCGAATTTCTTGCGAATCGCTTAAAAAATTCCTTCGTTCCCGAAATTCCAGACAATAATGATCATATTCCAGAAGTTCCATAGGAAGTAATCTTATAGTCACATCTTAGTCCTACATTCCTAATTTCATGCGAATTGCTTGAAAAAATGCTTTGTTCCAGAAATTCCAGACAATAATGATCTTATTCCAGAAGTTCCATAGGAAGAAATGTTATAGTCACATCTTAGTCCTACATTCCAAATTTCATGCGAACAGCTTGAAAAATTGCTTTTTTCCAGAAATTCCAGACCATAATGATCATAATCCAGAATTTCCATAGGAACAAGTCTTATATTCGCATCTAAGTCCTACATTCCGAATTTCATGCGAATCGCTTAAAAAATTGCTTTGTTCCAGAAATTCCAGACAATAATGATCATATTCCAGAATTTCCATAGAAAGAAGTCTTATAGTCGCATTTTAGTCCTACATTCCGAATTTCATGCGAATCGCTTGAACAATTGATTTGTTTCAAAAATTCCAGACCATAATGATCATATTCCAAAATTTCCATAGGAAGAAGTCTTATAGTCGCATTTTAATCCTACATTCCGAATTTCATGCGAATCGCTTGGGAAATGGCTTAGTTCCCAAAGTACTGACATTTAAAAGTGGCTCACTTAAAAATGTGACGCTTAACAGTGTCTCACTTCCGTTGATCACAACATTCGGACATAACAGTGTCTCACTTCTGTTGATCACAACATTCGGACATAACAGTGTCTCACTTAACATTTGACTTTTTGAAAAAGCACCCCATTATACCTTGTAGTGAGACGTTGTCACGTCAAAATAAATTGATATTTAAAGGAATGATTATGTTGAACTATTTTGCTATAATACTTCAAGGCGGGGAGTTTGTGTAAAACAAATAAATTTATTGCAAATTGTGTTTGTCACTCCTGAATAAAGTGTAAATCAAATAAATCTATTACAAATTGTGCTTGTCACTTTCTTCAAGAGTGGCAATTATTAAAAAGAAAAAAAAATCTCACTTCCGTTTTTTGTAAGCAAAAAGAGAGACACCTGCTTTGTTAATCGTAAAATACAGTCCACGTTTATTCAACAATTTAATAAAATTTTGTTCATATATTTTGTTACTCGTAAAATACAGTCCACGTTTATTCAACAGTTTAATAAAATTTTATTCGTATATTTTGTTACTCGTAAAATACAGTCTATGTTCATTCAACAATTTAATAACATTTTGGTTTTCATTCAACAATTTATTAACAATATGCATTCAAGAAACCCACTTTCCTATCTAACAAAGAACATAATTACCCCTAAACAATTCTTTGGGTATTTCCACAACCAAAATACCAATACAACATCCAAAAAAGGCTTTGGAATCCTTATAAAAAGCATATCACCCATCAACTTCTCCCCTCCAAACCACCCATTTAAAAGATTACAATTGAACTTCAACTATGTTCGACTATCACAATCTGTAACTTTTATATTCCATTACATATGCGCCAGTATATGTACACCTGGCCCAGTGTACATACCGTTCATAGTGAAATTTGGTTGACCAAATGACCTTGCGTTATGGCAATATCTATGTTGCGAAATTTGGACCCACTAACTTTGATGGAACTCTCAAAATGCAGTACACTCAGAACTTTTTATACAACTATCAAAAAAATGTAAAATAATATATAAATATCAGATAAGATAAAATTAAATTTTATACCCTTCACCCCACCCCCACAAAACTCCAATCGGTGTAAAAAATGTTGTGCTCTTAAAGAATGAATGAATTGCTATATTGCTTTGGGAAAGCCGGCTTGGCTTTACTTTAATTCTCAAAGCAACAGCTTTTGGTTTTACCACCTTACGGTTAGCACCAAAACTATAAAATGGCTTTAGTTTCTTAATCCTAAACATTTTTTGAATTTACTTTCGGCTTTATGCTTATGCTATTGTTGTTGTAAGCCAAGCTGGCTTTGCCAAAGCAATTTATGCTGCGTTGTTTTGGCAAAGCCGGCTTGGCTTTACAAAGAAACAGCTTTTGGCTTTACCGCCTTACGTGAGCACCAGTGCTATAAAATGGCTTTAGTTTCCTTAATCCTGAACATTTTCATTCGAATTCATTCGATACTTCCCATCACTAAAATAGTGTGATCCCTCTTATGCCGCAACTAACCAATCAATTTTCATAAAAACCATTCGTTAGGTGCACAAATTATAGCTACATTTTATTGCCTAGCGAGTTCGGAATTCGAATGTCAAAACCAGCCAAACAGCAGGTTTTCACAATTCCAAAGAAGGAATTCGACAGTGCAATTGTTGTTGTTCTTCGGCAATAAAATACGGGTTATGTTTCATAGTCTATTTATTACAGCGTGGCCACACAGGCAGGGGAATGAAAGTCATGTCCAGAAACAGATAGATTTTTAGTGAGTTGCGAAGAGAGACCATTGCTATATTGCTTTCAACAAAATGAGTTAGGTATTTTTTGTGGTTAACGGCTGATTAAAGCAACAGCAAAAACTAACCAAATTTTGGTAAATTTTTTGTTTCATGTGTTCACCACATAAGTTGTCGTTGACAAAAAGTAACATTTTTTAACAACAGTCGCGAGTGTTGTTAATGTCATTTAAAAACTAGTTGTTTGCTGCGTTGCTTTGACAAAGCCGGCTTGGCTTTACAAAGCAACAGCTTTTGGCTTTACCACCTTACGGTGAGCACCAATACTATAAAATGGCTTTAGTTTCCTTAATCCTGAACATTTTTATTTACTTCGGCTTCATGTCGTTTTATCACCGCCTTACCGTGAGCGCTATAACTATAAAATGGCTTTAGTCTTAAATCCTAAAAACTTTTTGGATTTATTTTCGGCTTTATGCTTATGCGATTGTTGTTGTAAGCCAATCTGGGTTAGCCAAAGCAACGCAGCAGTTGTGTTGTGACAGTATTGACAGCCGTATTTTATTTGACTTTTCGTCATAACACCACACCATGCACTTGACGCGCAATTGGTACAACGTTTGACGTAGTCCTCAATATCTTGATCAATTCCAACCCAAAATATGTATGATCGCATAAAGGTTTTCATTGCTTCGATTCCTGGATGACTCTTGTGAAATTGTTTTAATAATCGCTTGTGATAAATTGATGGAATAACGATTCGTTCGCCATACATCAGACAACGTGAAACGACGGTTAATGAATTTTTGCGATTGAAAAATGTTGCAACATTTTAATTTTCAATTTGTTTTTGCTTCTTAGGCCATCCGTTTTGAACGAATTGGATAACCGATTGCAGTACGACATCGTTTTCAGTTGCATTTTGAACCATTTGGAATGACAATGGTAAAACGTTGGTTATGTCGTTAAGAATTTGGTTAACGTCATTTTCGATTTCGATTGATGCTATGACGTAATCTTCGTTTTGTCGCGGATGTTCGTTGATTAATCGTGATAGCACATCAGCATGACCAAAATCTTCTGATGAAATGTGTTTGATTGTGAAATCGTATGCAGTAAGCGTTGTTGCCTAACGTTGAAGTCGGTTTGCTGTATGAACAGGAATGCCCTTTTTGGAACCGAAAATAACGAGAAGAGGCCTATCATCGGTTTGCAACAAAAACTTTCTACCAAAGATCATTTTATGAAATTTTGTTACAGCAAAAATCAAAGCTAAGCCTTCTTTTTCGATTTGACCGTAATTTTTCTGATCTGTTAATAATCTGCTTTTGTTAATGATCTTGCAGCATGGTAGATGGGTTTTTGAGTTCCATCTGGAAATTTATGTAATATGACGGCACCCAATCCATATGATGATGCATCTGCAGCAACAATGATTTCATGTTCTAGATTGTAATGTGTGACCAACAAGTCCGATGCGAGAATGCATTGAGTACTCGAAAGACTGTTGACATTTGTTCGACCAATCGAAATTGACGTCTTTCTTTAATAAATCATCAAGTGGACCTCGATAATTTTTTAACTTTTAACGAATTTGCCATAATAATTTATTGCACCCAGAAAATATCGAAGTGTTGAAACGTCATGAGGTGTTGGCAATTTTTGAATTACTTCGACTTTGGCTGGATCTGGGCGAACACCATCCTTATCAACAATATGTCCCAAGAATTTGATTTGCGATAATCCAAAAGAACATTTGTTAATTTTTAATTTGAAACCATACTCCTGCATGCGTTCCAAAAGTTTGAAGAGATTTTCACGATGCTCCGCATGATTTTTACCAGAAATGATAATATCGTCCATGTACGCAGCCACAATGTTCAGCCCGGCGATCATGGAATCGGCGATACTTTGAAAAATACCAGGAGCTGACTTTATGCCTGGTAGTAGACGGTTGAATTTGAAAAGTCCACGATGCGTGTTGATTGTAAGCATCTTGCGATATTTTTCATCAACTTCGACTTGCAAAAATACATCTGATAAATCGAGTTGACTGAAAACTGTCGAATTTGCTAGTTTCGCAAAAATGTCGTCGATTAACGGAAGCGGATGTTGATTTGATTCAAGTTGTTCGTTGAGACCTGTTTTGTAGTCTGCACAAATGCGAACACCACCACAACTTTTTTGTACGACAACGATTGGTGCGGCCCACTCGGAAAAATCAATTGGTGATATAATACCCAAATCTTGAAGTCGATTGAGTTCACGCTCAACTTTGTCTTGCGCTGTATATGGAACAGGTCGTTTTTGACAAAAAATTGGTCGAGCATTTGGTTTAAGGTATAATTTCGCTTGTACCTTGGTACATAACCCTAGCGAATCATCAAAAACTACAGGAAATTTGTCTTGTAGAAATTCTGTTGTGATTGGCGAAAAGTCTCTGACGTTGTTACAAATTTCATCACACGGTACATTCCACAAGTTGACGGGTTCCCGACGCATTCTTAATTAAATGAGTTGTCGGTTCTGTTGAAGGAGAACCAAGTTTCGTCCAATTTTCATTTGATATGATTGCTACATCCGACGCTGTATCTATTTGCAGCTTGATAAATACACCATTGACTTTGACTGTGATAAATCTACGCTTTGAATTGCAAACATCTACTTGATTAGATGAAAATACGCTTTTCGATGACATCTGAGTTGTTATATAGTGTATATATGTTAAATATAATAACTTATATTTTATAAAATTTACATACCCATAAACATTTTTTTAAAAGTATACCCGATTTTCGTAAATTTTATATACATGTGTATCTCCAAGAAAAATTGTAATTTTTACGTGTTTTTTTTATTTTCGTTTATTTATCCGTAAACAAAAGAAGGAATGAAAGTCATGCCAATGAACGCTGCTTTTCGTACTACTTCGAAATGTAGAATGAAAAGAATGTTTATGTCAAAGTCCACTTTGTTATTTATGTCTTTTTTTTTCATTGTTATTAATTTAATGCATCATATTTAACAAATAAAAATTAAAAAAAGCGTAGTTAAAGGTAAATTTGAATTATATATACAAAAAAGTAAATCTACTTCATTCCTTCTATTCTATGTCGTGGTTTTATTACTGTTGTCTCGTGTTCATTACTACATTCTTTTTTTGGAATGATTAAATGCACTCATATAAATGGCGTTACGGAATACACCATACACATGCACAAACATGAACAACACAATGAGTGAGTTCACTGCGCAACAAAATGTTACACAAAGTTACCTTTATGACATTTGGCCGTTCACTGAATTGCAGGATGATATAACAACTTGTTGTTCTCCACATAAGTTGTAAATGGAAAAAAGTAACATTTTTTAACAACAGTTGCGAGTTAATGTTTATGTTAATATTTAAAGTTTGCAAATGATCACATGGCGTGGTCACGTGATCTCTTAAAAAATTTAGCCTCGCTTCCTTGTGATGCTGCTGCATATGCGGTTTTTTTATCATTTTTGTGTAACGAAGGTTATGATTTGCCTTCAACTCTTGTTCCACTCTTCTTACTGTAAGACTGCTATTACACGGCGCGTGAATGTAACGCGCATGTTTCGGTGATTTTCTTCACGCGCACGTTATTACACGAAGTATTTTTTTAATTCCTGAGCATTGCGTGATATTTGACAGCTCTCTGTCCATATGAATTCATCACCAATTGCGACGTCACCAAATATATATAAAAAACCAAATGAAGCAAATTCGAAAAACAAAGGATAAGGGAAAAAGGAAATGTCAAAAACACGCAACGAAAATCCTACCCACGACTCACCTGGCAAGTTTATTTCTGTTTCATCATCCCTCTCTTTTGCACTTATTTGAATCATTACAAAACACGCGTCGTGTAATACCAGTCTAACTGAGAGATCCAACTTGCGCTTTATCCGACCAGCATTTAGCTCATTTCACCTCGCTTCTTGTGAAATAGCATTTTTGTTTCGGGAGGACAAAAGGCTTGGTCGACCATATCTTCTAGCAGTGCCATAATTTTCGCCTTAATTTAAAAAAAACTACACACAACGGAAACAGACTACTTCATGGCAATTGGCCGTGCCTCCGTCTGTGTTGCAATAATTTCCCCTTCTTCCGTCGTCAAATGAGCTCCGCGAGGAATGGCTTAATAAATAGTTATTTTCCATAATTTTTTACATGTTTTTCTAAAAATAAATGCAACAAAATTTGAATATTTTTAATTAAAGGCAGTGTCTTTATACTTATTTCGCAACTTTTTCACTGATTTTTTTTGGAAATCACAAATTACTCTGTTTCTAAGCTGATCTTGTGGATAACGGTAGTATATTTTTGGTATTTTCCATAATTTTTTACATTTTTTTATAAAAATAAATGCAACAAAATTTGAATATTTTTAATTAAAGGCAGTGTCTTTATACTTAATTCGCAACTTTTTCACTGATTTTTTTTGGAAATCACAAATTACTCTGTTTCTAAGCTAATCTTGTGGATAACGATACTATATTTTTGGTAATTGAGAGATTTTTATCTAGATTTTTGCTGAACATTACGTTAGAACAAGTTTTGGTGTTCATCTTTCAAGACAAATTCAACAGTCTGAGAATGACTGTCTTTATACATATTTCGGCCACTGGGTCTGTTCTTTTATTCAACGAGTATAATTACCCGGAGTACACCGAGCGAGTGTTGCACGGCGTAAAAATTTTCTGTATGTACACTGGGTAAGCTTACTCGCTCTTACTCTGCCTTAGACTGATATTCATTTCAGAGAAAAAAATAAGAAACTGTGTATACACCGTGTCGTGCTCGATTCATAATAAAAAACATAGAGTACAGAGTAAAATTACCCCGGATGAATAAAAAAATACAGTGTAATTTTGACGTACACTACTCGCTCTGGTTGAATAAAAGATAGATAGATTTACTGTATCATAATAATTTTGCTTCAAAAAATAAGGGAACAAACCTAAAGTGATAAAGCATTTGTCTGGCTATTGTCTACCTTACGTATATAATAATAGCTGCATTTTATTGCCGAGCGAGTTCGGAATTCGAATGTCAAAACCAGCCAAACAGCAGGTTTTATAATTCCAAAGAAGGAATTCGACAGTGTAATTGTTGTTGTTCCTTGGCAATTAAATACGGCTGTTGTTGTAATTCCCAATTCGAATTCAAATAAAATACAGCTAATAACAACAGGCGAAAAGAATTTAAATAATCTATAAAATACGATTATCTAGTTTGTGTCTCTCTAGCATATAAAGAATTTCAAAAATTAAAATGGAGTGTTCAGTGTATGAGGATTGCAGAACTCTCATTGATAACTTCACCAGAAATGAAAATGCAAAGTACAAAATATTTTACTTTCAGTGGAAAGCGATGATGTTTCAACATATTTATTCGTAAGTAGTAAGTTTTAATAATTTTTGTACATGGCCTAGAATTTTGAATAATTGGTCTTTAGGTGCGTTTTATTACCCGGCTGCGGAAAAAATAAAAAGAAAGGGTAATGTGTTTATCAGTACCAGCGTAGCGCCTAAAGTACATTCGAGTTTGATAAATGAGTTGTGTTTTTATTCCTTTTTATGGTGCGGGTAAAATAGGCTCAAAGGGTTTGTTTTGGTATAGGTCCTAACACATAAAAAGTAATATACAAATTGGACCACCCTTGGGAGCCAAAGATTGTGGTCCGATTAGCAGTTGGTCCTTACAAAGGTTTTTTCAGCGTATACATAAAAGACAAAGTTTCAGTTCAATAAAGTTTATTTTTCTGTTTGAATACATTGGTATTTGTTATTGTAATTAATGTACTACATAATGTACATATTTACATACATATGTACATATGTACATACATATGTACATATGTACAAACATATGTACATAATATACATACGTATGTTAATTTGTCTGTTGAGAAAAAAATCGGTAATTTTTTTCTGTCTCAATTTCTTCACCCGAAGAAGATTCTTCTACTTCAGCTTCAGAAGTTGCTGGCTGAATGCTGACTGGTTGTCCATAGAAACAAAATTGTCAGACAGAGTAGGTTGAAGTGTTACCTCCTTAGCAATTGTATTGATCTCCTCTTCAAAAATCAAACAAAATCAAATGCTGCATAAGATGTTTTCTATAATGCGTTTTAGGCTTTAGATGATGCCTTGATCGAGTGAGTGTAAATGCGATGTTGTGTTTGCAGGAAAGAACTTTACATCGACGTTTTTTAATTCACTTAAAACATGAGAAGGAGCGTTGTCTGCAAAAACAAGAACCTTTCGGTTTTGTTTCATCATTTTTTTTGTCATAAGAGGTAAGCCACTCTCGAAACAAAACAGAGTTCATCCAAGCCTTTTTATTGCTTCTCCAAGTTATGCCTAATGCTTTTTCGATATTCATATTTTTTAAAAGCTCGGGGCTTAGCGGCTCTTGGTAGCAAAACAAGTAAGCTAACGAAATTTTTTTTTATAAAAAGCTATCTTACCGATGACCATCACTGGCTCTTTTTCTCCCACCGCACTGCAAATTAAAGCTACTGTCAGTCTTTCCTTCGAAAGTTTACCCCCGCTTTGTAGGTGTTGCTTTAAAAAACAACGCAGTTTCATCCAAGTTGAAAATGTTTTTAGGGTAATAACCATCACAGATAGCTTTTAAAATTTTCTTGAAATGCTGACATGTAGCAGTATCAACATCAGCGCCTTCCCCGCACAGAATTTTAAAAACAATGTTGTGTCGCACTTTGAAGGATTCGAGCCATCCATTAGAAGCATTGAAATGGTCAATCTTAAGATTTTTTGCTATTGAAAGAGCCTTAGCTTGCAGAATCGTACCCGATATTGGCACATTATTTTCTCTAGCTAAGCTGAACCACTTGAATGTCAAAACATCTATTTCGGCAAAAGATAAACAAGATTTTATGCGTTTTCATTTTAAAACAGCAAACTTTTCAAACGCCAATTTTATTTCCTCTTTGGTACTTAAAATTCTTTGGATCTGACTTTTGCTACAACCAAATTTCTGTGCAAGACAACTTTGAGACAAATGTTCCTCCTCGTAACACTTAAAAACTTGAAATTTGTTTTCAATGTCAAGTTCGCGGTAATTACGCTTATTCATTTTTTCTTTTTAAAATTCTGTTCACTCAAATAAAAACTGAAAATTATACCGACGCGACGCGTTCGTCTTATGCAAATTGATTCAACTGACTCCTAAAATCCTTTGACATCAAACAACTTAAAAAAGGGGAACCACCAATTAATGAAAGCGCAAACGACGAACGAAATGCTGAGTTTGACATAACATGGGGATCCCCTAATAGGAACGTTAAGGAACCGAAAAAAAATGAAATGTAGGTACATATACATATCTCTTTTCATTTCCATTTCCATTTAGTCAGGTAAATACATTAGGCAACGCATAGCATAGAAGTGGTCCATGGTCCATGGTCCGCTTAGCAGGTGTCCCGATTATAGAGGGAAAATTGTATGGAAAATAGCAGGGAAAGCATAAGGTGTGGTCCGATACGGAGGTGGTCCGATTATAGAGTGTCCCGATTGACAGGTTTTACTGTATTTATATTTTCTTTATTATTAGTACACAATATGATGTAAAAATACTGTATCTACTTTTGTTATCCAATTAAGTTTAGTGTTTTTCTATTTTTTGTGAATAAAATAACTTTTATCTTGCAAATCCATTTCACTTTTGTGTTGCACGATATTTAAAAGGAAAATTAATATTCCGTAAAATCATGATTAAAAACTTCATTAAATGGGTAATAAATAATAATAACAATACTTTTATTTTTAGATTGTATTTTTTGGTTATAATCGTCCAAATTATGTTTTTGAGGTAAAAGCTATAACACATTTTAACCGGCTAAAAAAATAGGGCAGATAAATCAATATGACGTATTTTAGACCCAAAATTACAAAGTTTAAATAAAAAACTGTAACCCGACTACGGAATAAAATAAACTTAAAAAGTAAGTAACAAGTAAGTTACTGAGGTTTTATAATTCGATTCAAATGCCGTGGTCGTGCGTTGTCAACTACAAAAAGCAAACACTGTAATTTAATGGACAAATAGAACAGAGGAGATGCCGTAAAACAAGGATATAAAACTTGTTTCTTACTTTTTTAAAAAAAAAAATTTTTAACTTGACTTTAACCCTTGTGTGATGGGTGGAAATTTTTGGTTTGACTTCTTTGAGGTACTTTTAAACCACCTTTCACATGCCCTACAGACATGAAATTTTGCGAGTGTCCTAAGTCCCAAATAGTATTTTTTATATTCCGCGTATGACGTGTGTCGCGTTTCGCATGTGGCACGTGTGATGTGTGGAAATGTCGCTATTTTTTCGTTTTTTAAGGTCCTTTTTAACTACCTTTCGCACGATCTAGAGGGCTGAAATTTTGTGACCAGCTCAATGTGAGGGCCAATTTTCATACCCCCTTAGGACCCCCTTAAATCCTATTCAAAAAATCCTTACGACCACCTTTAGACAAGACCCCACTCAAGACGCATTTAAAACCCATTCAAGATTGCCTTAAGACCCCCTCAAAATTCCCTTAAGATCCCCTTCAAGACCCCCCTTAAGACCACCTAAGAACTTCTAAACCCCCTAAAGACCCCTTTCAACCTACCACAAGATACCGTTAAGACCAGGACCCCCTCAGGACCCCTTACGATACCACTCAAGACCACCTTAGATCCCATCAAGATCCTCTCAAAACTCCCTCAAAATCCCGCTCAAGATTCCCTTAAGACACCTACAAAACCCTCATATGACCCACCTCAAACCCCCTTCAAGACCACCTAAGAACCTCTCTAAACCTCCTCAAGACGACTTTCTAATCCCCTTCTCTTATTCCCTTACCCTTTCAAGACTTGAGACTACCTAAGAACCTCAAGACCCTCTCTAAACCCCCTAAAGACTCCTTTCAAACGCCCCTCAAAATTCCATTAAGAACCTATCAAATACTCTCAAGACCCCACTCAATACCCTCTCAATCTCCACAAAAACCCATAAAGAGCATATCAAGACTCTTAAACCGCCCTTAAGACCCTTAAGACCACGTTATTTCCCCCTCCCTCAAGACATCCTTACGACCCCTCTCGGAACTCCTCAATTGTAATTTCAAACCATTCAATGTTTATTTGTTCCCTTTATCGTAGTCCTAATTTGTCACCTGATGACACTAATATTGAGTTTAATTACTTATCGGACACTATAGACAAGATTTACCAATCATCACCTACATCAGAATTGTTAGTCTTGGGTGATTTTAATGTCCACAATGATTCATGGTTGACCTATTCGAATGGTAGAGATCGATCTGGTGAAACCGCTGAACTTTTTTCAAATATTAATCTTTTTACCCAACTCGTTGATAAGCCAACTAGGTATCCCGATACTACTGGTCAATCACCTCACCTTTTAGATTTATTTCTTACTACTATGCCAGATAAATATTCAATTGATGTATCTGCTCTATTAGGTCTTTCTGACCATGTTTTGGTAGTAGCAAAATTTTCAATAACACCAGCCCTTATAGAGCCTACAAGTAAAAGGCTACTCTGGTACTATAAAAATGCTAACTGGGAGCTCCTGAACCAATTTTATATCTCATTTGATTGGTCAATCTGTTTTTCTATGGTGATAATGGTGATGAAGCATCACAACTAATCACGTCAACCATTTTGCTAGAAATGAAAAATTGCATTCCTTCTTCATTTAAAAAGAAAAATACTCATAAAAATAAATGGTTTAACGAACATTGCAGGTCAGCAGTCGCGTGTAAAAAAGCAGCCCATTTGAACTACGTTAATTGCACTTCTGAAGAAAACCTTGTAAAGTTTCGAATAGCTAGAAACAGACTAAACGCTATATTAAAAAGGTCCAAAATAATATATGACCTTACGATTCGAGATAGCATGCGAAAAATTTTGGATTCTGATTCAAACAGTCGAAGCCTTTGGTCGTTTGCTGCATTGGTTGAAAGAAACTTTGCAGACAATACTTCGTCTATTCCTTCTTTATTGTATAATGGTATTCATTATAGAACTGATATTGAGAAAGCTAATCTCTTAGCTTATCATTTCGCTGGTGCGTCTACCCTTCCTTTAACTAACCAAAGCCCCCCAATTCTCCCAAATCTAGGCCCACTTATGTCTAAAATCTATTTTCGGAAACGGGTTGTTTCAAAGATTCTGAAAGAACTTGACCCCAATAGAGCGAGTGGCCCCGACGGTATTCCGACATTAGTATTGAAAAGTTGTCATCATACTTTAGCAAAACCGCTTAGCAAATTGTTTCATCTCTCAATGAAGACAGGTGTTTTTCCATCAATTTGGAAAATAGCAAATATTCAACCCGTTCCGAAAAAAGGTGAGATCGGGGGCTCCCATACAAATTTTTCCATTTAGCGCCATCATATCATACTATAATGACTGTGTGTGGGCTGATGCTGATGGTACTTCGTACGTCGTTGCGTGCGGTGTGGCTGCTATGTTATAACCACCAAATGGGAGATTTCATCACAAAATCGATTCTCCGATCAGAGAATTTACAAGAAAAATTTTAATTTTTATATTCGCTTGCCCGTGGCACGTCTGTTGGTCGGTCTGTTTGTCGTGGAATCTTGCGATCAATTTTTAGCCCACTTTCCAAGGCCCGAAGTTATTGAAATTTTGCGCATATGTGTATTTCCGGAGACAAAACTTTCTATTAAAATTTGGGGCCCTGAGGCCCGAGGGTGCCCATATAAAATTTTTAAAAATTAACCCGATTTTGGTAAAATTTTATACACATGTGTATCTCCGATGGACAAAACTTTTTGGACTTTTTTTTGAGCGAATGGGCCCTGAGGCCCGAGGGGTGTCCATATAAATTTTTAAAAATTAGCCCGACTTTCTTCAAATTTTAAACATGTTTATCCCGACGGACAAAAGTTTTTGTAAGTTTTTGATGCGAATGGGCCATGTGGCGCGGGGGCGGGGCCATATATTTTTTTTTTAAATTGGTCCGATTTACTTTAAATTTTAAACATATGTGTATCTCCGATAGACCAAACGATAAATTTTGAAGTGAAGGAGGCTCTAATATTAATATTTTCCAATTTTTTTAACTTTATTGAAACTTTGCACACATATGTATTTCCGGTGAGAATAATAATAATAATATTCGGCGCGACAGACCATTGCGGTCCAAGGCCTAACTTCTTGCGACCATTTGTGCTGCGCATGTTAATTTTTGGACACAAATGGAAGGGACCTACAATTTAAGGCCGGAACCGAACGGCGAATTGAGAAGCTTTCCGTGACAAGGTATTACTCTCGGAACGTTTTTCACCCATTCGCGAGAGGTGGGACACCGTGAAAAATACTTTTGGTGTTGCTGGGATTCGAACCTGAACCTCCTGCTCAGCAGCCATGTGCACTTCCACTGAGTCACGGCGCCCACTTCCGAGGAGAGTACTTTCTATTAAAATTTGAGAGTGATCTGGCCGCGTCGGGAGGCTCCCATACAAATATTTTACAAAATTTACTCTATCTTCTTCAAATTTTATGTGCGTGTGTACCTCCGATAGAAAACACTTTTTGTAAAAATTTGGAAGTGTTGTAGCCCGGGATTTTTTAAAAAAAGTATCCGATTTTCTTCAAATTGTTTACGCGTGTGTATCTCCAAATTTTTATAAAAAGTGTTATCCATTGGAGATACACATGCATATTAAATTTGAAGAAAATCTGGTAAATTTTGTATAATATTTGTACGGGAGCCCCCCGAACCCAAGGCCCAAGGGGCCTTTAGGAAGTGGGTTAACAATTTATCACAGAATTTGTTGTTCAAGCCAGCCAACCAGCCACGGGCACGCGATGTTAATATAGAGAATTAAAAAAAAACCATTATGTATAAATTCTCTAATCGCAGATACACATGGTTTGGGAAGTGGGTTATGAGTTGATCACAAGATTCCATGAGAGACAAACAGCCACATCCACGGGCACGCAAATTTTTTTTTTTAAATTCTCTATATTAACTTCACTTGCCCGTGTGTTTGTGGGTTTGTGGGTTCGTGGATTTGTGATGGATTCTTGCGATCAATTTTTAACCCACTTCCAAATCCACACCCAAATTTGGCACACATGTGTATACCCAATAAACAATACTTTTTTGAAAATTTGGTAGTGATCGGGTCCCGGGTTCGGCCGCAAGGCCCTTATAACATTTTTTAAATATCTATACTGGCATCAGATATTCGTCGCCCTTTATGGACTGTGTGCGGTGTGTGCTGCGCAGTCGGCTGCGCTGTATGGTTTTGGTGGTAGAGAGAGAGAAATCTTAGCTCACGCACAAATGAACCCAGCAAATGAAACGAGACATAAATGTTTTATGCTTAATTCAACTTACATTTTTCATTACTGAATTTTATTTTTATTGATGTCGTTTTTTGTTGTCGATATCAACTTACAGATAGAACAATAAGTTTTCGCAATATTCTGTCATTTCGCGTTTTCATAAATTAGTTCAGAGCAGTCAAAGAGTTCTCAATATAAATGTTCGTGTTTCTTATTTGCTCAGAGTATGAGCGTGCTCTAAGTGCTCAGAATAAAATGATCTGAGCATTTTCAATTTTAACATCTGATGTCAAATGTCTGTTTCTATGATTTTCTCCTACAATAAAAAAAAATTGGCCCAGGATCGAGGGGCTCCCATATCAATTTCTGCGATTAGAGAATTTAGATGAAAAATTTAAATTTTTATGGGTTGTTTTTTTTATATTTAAACATATTGCCAAGGGAATACTCCCAGAATGGCTTGCGCCACGGCAATAGGGTCGGCTAAGCCCTTTATTACAATTAAAAATTAAATCAAAGAAATGTTATTTACACATCACATTCCTCACGTTTGTAGCCGGTTTCAAATTATTTTCTCGGAATTCTTCCTGATTCATTGAAAAAAGCAATACGAAAAAACGATCACGAAACTAAAACGACGCGAGTCAAATGCTTTAATGAATGGATCATGGTCAAGAGAAACTACAAAAAACCTTGACTAAGAAAATATTTTTTTATATTTAAACTTATTGCCAAGGGAATACTCTCTGAATGACTTGCGCCACGGCAGTAAGGTGAGCTAGGCCCTTTAATAAAATAATAAAATTAATAATTTAATCAGAGAAATGTGATTTACACATCACATTCCTCACGTTTGTAGCCGGTTTCAAATTATTTTCTCGGAATTCTTCCTGATTCATTGAAAAAAGCAATACGGAAAAACGATCATGAAACTAAAACGACGCGAGTCAAAATGCTTTAATGAATGGATCATGGTCAATGGAAACTACAAAAAACCTTTACCAAGAAAATATTAAAAAAAAAAAAATAACATAGGTAAGCCTTCAAAATTCTTGGAACCTCCATTGAAAAAATCTGTATTTCAGGAATTACCTGACTTCTTGAAGGTCAACAACTCGATAGTGAATTGTACCGGACTCGTTTGTAGGAACAGGCCTAACAAACGAAAAAGGCACGCACAACTATCGAGCCGATAAGCTCCAACGCCAAACATTGCACCAAGGATGAGCGAAAAAGCTGGACTCAAATGGAGCTCTTGAAGATTCTCTGCGGTTCCTTGTAGCTTGGCCAATTTCACCGGAGAAACCTCCAATTCAGGCCTTTAATGAAGATTTGTAAATTTTTTTTTTTTTTAATATAATAATATTCGGCGCACCAGATCATTGCGGTCCAAGGCCTAGCTTCTCGCAACCATTTGTGTTGAGCATGTATATTTTTGCACACAAATGGAGGGGACCTACAGTTTAATGTTGAATCCGAACCGCAAATTGCAAATTGAGAAGCTTTCCGTGACAAGTTATTACTCTCGCACGTTTGTCAGACTTTCGTGACACCGTGAAAAATAGTTTTGGTGTGCAAAGTTTAAACCGGGTTAATTTTGAAAAAATCCAAGGGTATCCAAGATATTTACAAAAATTGTTGTCCATAGAAGAAACACACGTGTGTAAGATTGGAACAAAGTCGGGTTAATTTTTTTAAAAAAAATTTTATGGGCCCACGACCCCGGGGCCCGGACTCCCAAATTTTTACAAAAATCGGTTTAATTTTTTTAAAAAGTTTTTATGGGACCCCACGACCCTGGGGCTTGGGGTATATAATACACGTATATAAAATTTAAAGAAAATCGGGTTAATTTTTTTAAAAAAATTGTTGGGGCCCCATGACTCTGGGGCCGGGGCCCCCCAACATTTTTACAAAAAGTGTTGTCCATCGGAGATACACACGTGTCACAAAACCCCCAAAAGGACGTCATTCAAAACTTCTTATAACCACCCGAAAAACTCTAAATACCCCTCACAAGACCCCAAAAAACCCACCTAAAGACCCCCTTAAATCCCCCTTAAGAAACCCTTAACACAAAATTCAGACACACAACCCCACTCAAGACCCATTTTACCTCCATAAAGACCACTAAGACACATTTAAAACCCCCTCAAGGTTCCCGTAAGACCCCCTTCAAGACAACACTCAAGACCACCTAAGAACCTCTAAACCTCTTAAAGACCCCTTTCAAAGCACCCTCAAGATCCCGTTAAGACCATGTTACAAACCCGCTCAAGACCCCCTTACGACCTCACTCATGACCACCTTAGATCCCATCAAGACCCTCTCAAAACTCCCGCTCAAGATTCTCCCTCAAGACCATATAAGAACCTCTCTAAACCTCCTCAAAACCACTTTTAAATCCCCTTCTCTTATTCTCTTACCCCTTCAAGACTCTCAACATCACACTCAAGACCACCTAAGAATCTCTCAAGACCCTCTCTAAACCCCGTAAAGACCCCTTTCTAACGCCCCTCAAAATTCCTTTTAGAACCCATCAATGACTCCCAAGATCCCACTCAAGACCCTCTCAAACTCTCCACACAACCACATAAAGAGCATCTCTTAAACCGCCCTAAAGACCACCCTTAAGACCCCGTAAAGGTCCCCCATTAAGACCCTCTGAAGACTCCCTCAAGACTTTCACACGACCCCTCCTAAGAACACCTCAAGATTCCCTTAAGACCTCCACAAAACAATCTTAAGACTCTACTCAAGACCCTCTCAAACCTTCATAAACCCCACTGAAGATGCCTTAAAGACCCCCGCAAAACCCTCGTCAAGTCCCTAACAAACCCCCATCGAGACCACCGCAAGAACACCTCAAGACTTCTGTAAACCGCCTTCAATTGAGCACTGAGCTGCTCACAAAATTACAGCTCTCTAGGTCGTGCGAGCGAAAAGGATCTCAAAAAACGAGAAAATGGCGGCACTTCCAACCATCACACGCGCCACATACAAAACGCGACACACGTCACAATGCTATTTTTGCGACACTTACAAAATTTTAACTCTCTAGGTCGTGGAAGGAAGGTGGTTAAAAAGGACCTCAAATTAGTCGAAGATACAGACAAAAAGTGGTCAAGTTAAATAAAAGTTTTTAAAAAAGCGTGACAGAATGACATTTAAACCGACAAAAAGACAGAAAGACACACAGAAATAGTTCAGTTAATTGGGAAATATGTTGAAATTTATGAAAATTTTTGAAATACAATACAAAATATTGTTATTCAGGTCTTTTTTTAACATGGTTTAACTTGGTCAAGATAATTTTGAAAAATTTAAAAATTTCATCCCAATAATTATAATTCTCGATACTACGATAATATTGAACATAGATTAAAATAACTTAAAACACTTTATCAATTGCTTAAACGTATTGTTACGAAATTCACGCTTTCGACTTCGTAAAGGATTTTGCAAATAACACACAACACAAGTTTCTTAATTTACAAATAACAACTTTAATTTACAAACAGTAATAATAACACAAGTTCACAATTTATACTGGTGATAACTTTAAATGTACACAAGAACACTTATAATACTTGTACTTTACAATAATTTTCCTAGGTAGTAGCTTAATAACTTTGCAAGAACTTTTACAACTTCACTAGTTAAATTCCAATTAACTAATAATATTACTTCGGCCTAACGCCTCTATTTAAACTCAATCAAAAGCTTCCAGAAACTTCCATATTGTAGACAGAAATATCGAGAAAATTGTAGCCTTATTCCCTTATTTACAACTAACGACACATTATATGTAATGAGTCATCTTCTAAAAATAGACTTCATGTTGAATCATGTTCTTTTATAAAAAAAACCGGGCAAACCGCACAAACCGGATTGACTACTTGTTTGACCAGTACACAATGTTCAAACTTGCAGGCGGTTACATTTCAAATCTTAAACAATCTAAAGTCTTACAGCCTAAAAGAATGCTACATTAGAGTGCTTATTTTTAGTATGAAGTATTTTCTTAGTTTTAACTTTTAAATTCTCTATATTAACTTCACTTGCCCGTGGCTGGCTGGCTGGCTGGCCAAATCTTGTGATCAATTTTTAACCCACTTCCTACAGCCCGATTTTATTGAAATTTTGCACACATGTATATCTCCCAAGACAACACTTTCTATTAAAATTTGATGCCCCTCGGGTCGCGGGGTCGGGGGGCTCCCATACAAATATTTTACAAAATTTACCCGATTTTCTTTAAATTTTGTACACATGTGTGTCTTCGATGGAAAATACTTTTTGTAAAAATTTGGAGCGATCGGCCACTTGGGGACCCCAATATACAATTTTTAAATATCGCTATATCGCATCAGATCACGGCAAAGTCTGAGCTCTGTGCTTTGTGAGCAGCGCTGTTCGCTGCCGCTGCGTCATTTGGTGAATGATTTTGCCACAAAACGAGCACGCAGTGTGTGTGTGTGTGTATCCCCGATTAGAGAATTTACAAGAAAAATTTTAATTTTTATGGGTTGTTTTTTATTACTTTTTTTTGGTACATTGCGATTTATCTAGGATTCGAATCTTCTGCACTATCGACTACTTTTCGTAGCATTTGCTTTTTTTAAGTATGCAGTATATTTACATTGCGATTTATCTTAGGATTCTAATTCTATGATATGCGTTACAAACTACTTTTCGTAACATTATCCCCACCTTAATTCTGTTCGTCCCGAACAGATTCAGCACTCCTTCTGTTGTTGTACCTTGTCAATCTGTCAATGTGAACAACTTTCATTTTTCATCTGGGGCTTTGTTGAATCCGATATACGACATCATTAATCCTCTTAATGATCTTAAATGGTCCTTCCCAACTCTGCTGTAGTTTTGGAGATTTACCTTTTCTTTTCTTGGGATTGTAAAGCCAGACCAAATCTTCTTCCTAAAAATCCACCACAGTTTGCTCGCAGGTCATATCGCGTTTCCATCCGATTGCTGGCATCCACTATGTTGCTCCTTACTGCAGCATGAACAGCGATCATCCTCTGCCTTAGATCACTAACGTAGTTCTCCTTTGTTCTCGGCTCTACTGGTGGTGATCCAAATTTGATGTCGCATGGTAGACGAAGTTCTCTGCCAAATGCAATCGTTGCTGGAGAGTTTTTAGTTGTGTTGTGGACAGCACTACGATAACCCGTCATAAACAACGGTATACAATGATCCCATTCATCTTGGTTGGCATTAACATCTTTTCGCAGATGTTCTTCCAGCGTCCTGTTGAACCTTTCGACCATTTCGTCTGACTGTGGATGTAACGAAGTAGTCCACGTTTTTTTGATGTTGAGTACTTGACACAGCTCTTGAAAGACTAGCGATTAAAAATTCCGCCGTTGATCGGAATGTAATTCCAGTGGTACTCCAAATCTGCAGATCCAATTGTCCACGAATGCACTAGCCACCGTTCCTGGTTTGCGATGGGATATGATTCTGCCCATTAACTGAAGTAATCAATGCACACTGTAGTGTAATACCACATACACACACACCAAAAAACCAAAACAATGTAACCTGTTAAAAAAAACCCAATGTACAAACAAACAGCACGTGTTCACGTAATCACGACACAGATAGCAATCCACTTCAAACTATGCATTACATGATTCATGTATAAGAAGTGAGACAATATTTTTGTACACAACCCTTTAGTATATAGAAATTTTACATTAATTTCCTAGTTTGTAAAAGTATAAATAGTCAACGTTTTTGAATAATAAAGACAGAGTTATTCTAGCATCCTAATCGGGAACACTGCCTCTTTTCATTTACACACTTTGCATAAACTAGATCCAATATCGCAAAGCGACCATTTGCGCAAGCCGGTCGATCTCCACATTGTACTTAGTTCACAGACAATAGACCTAGGCTTTCTCAAGACGTTATAGTATAACCTTACAGTTGGGTTACCGAATGGAGATACATAACATTGCTTGACGATCATTACTTCATTACATCATTAACATCATTACAACACGAGTATATAGCGATTTCCATCTCTTGTTTCTGGGAATGGACCAGGTATGTCCATTGCCACCCGCTCAAATGGTTCTCCAACATTGTACTGTTGCATTTTTCCTCTGGTTTTTGTTTGTGGTCCGTTGCTTGCGGCACATGTCGCAATCGAATCATCGCGCACGTGTTCCTCCCTTAGCTGCTCTTTTGTCCAGCGATCTTCGACTTGTAGTCTTATTTGTGCAACTTCTTCAGAGCACTTCTTGTTTTCTTGCCTTGTACAGTGTTTGCATTGGGTGCACAAGGTCTTCTGGATAACCCGTCGGCATTATTGTGCAGCATTCCTTTTCGATGCTCTGTTCTGAATGTGTATGCCTGAAGTCGTTCAATCCATCTGGCCACTTGACCCTCTGGTTCCCTAAACTGCATTAGCCACTTGAGTGCTGCATGGTCCGTTCGAACAAGGAATTCCTGACCGTATAGGTACTTGTGGAAGTGTTTGACGATATCGACAACAGCTTGCAATTCCCTTCGCGTCACGCAGTAGTTCTTCTCGGGCTTAGAAAGCGAACGGCTGTAGTACGCTGTTATACGCTCCTTTCCTTCTTGATTCTGCGATAGAACCACTCCTATTCCGGCATTGCTCGCATCAGTGTCCAGTGACCGATGTGAAATCAATTGGTCGACTCCATATTTCCCGAATCTTATAATTTACAGGCCTTCAAAACAGCTGTCAACAACTTCCTGAAGGATGACCGTAGTGTTCATTAGAGGATACGATTATTTTATATAAAAAAATGATTATTAAATTATATTTGTTGTTTATTTTCTATTATTTTCTTGGTCAAGGTTTTTGATTTTTCCCTGACCATGATTCATTGATAAAAGTATTTGGACTCGCGTCGTTTTAGTTTCGTGTTCGTTTTTTCGTATTGCTTTTTTCAATGAATCAGAGATAATTCTGAGAAAATAAATTGAAACCGGCTACAAACGTGAGGAATGTGTTATATTGTAAATCACATTCCTTCGAATTTTTAATTTTAATAAAACTTATTGCCGTTGAGAAAGTCATTCAGGGACTTATCTCTTGGCAATGAGTCTTTTTTTAAATAAAAAAAAAAGAATAAAGATTTCTCCTGCCTGTGGATACGCCAGAATTGGAGCACTACACAGCTTTCCTTTTTTTTTTTTTTTTTTTTTTTTTCTTGTTATGCTGTCAAGAATAGAATTTAACGTGCTTAACATACGTTGTTGTTCAAGTTCCACTTGTGACGAAGAGGGGCGCGCAGAAAGCGAGAAGTCATATGAAATGCTAAGAGTACTGCCGTCAGCAAAGGAATGGATAGGATTAGAGGTGGTGGATAGGAGTTCATTATTGATGAAAATCAGAAAAAGTGTCGGAGATAAAACAGAGCCTTGAGGAACACCGGCGTTTATGCGGTGAACATTGGATTTGAATCCGTCCAATACGAACTGGATTGAACGGTCAGAAAGGTAGTTTCTAGTCCAATCGAGCAAGGTGTTATTAATTCCATAGGCATTCATTTTCGACAAAAGAGCTTAATGCCAGACTCTGTCAAATGCCTTGGAAATATCGAGTGCAACAACTTTACTTTCTCCAAATTTGTGAATAGACTGGTTCCACTTTTCAGTGGGATAAGCCATCAGGTCACCTGTAGAACGCTGCCTACGAAAACCGTACTGCTGGTCACTAAGGCTTTCACGTGATTCAAGGTATTGCAAGGTTAGCGCAATGGGTTGGTACGAGGAAAGAGAAAGAGAGAAAGATCAGCAATTCAAATGATTTTTGGTGCTCGCTCGACCATTGGAACTTTTGTTTCTTCTCAGTAAGGCGATGAAGGCTTCGTGCAACATCTGCGAAGTTAGGCACAAACCTTCGATAGTAGGAGCATAGTCCCAGAAAACTTCGCAGCTCATGTAAATTATTTGGTACCGGCCATTCGTTAACAGCTTCCAACTTCTTGGGATCCGTGCATACTCCTTGACTGGATACAATGTGGCCCAAATAATTCACTTAATTTATGAAAAGGCTACATTTCGGCGAACTTAAATTTAATCCTGCTACTTTTATTGTTTCCAGAACTTGCCGAAGATTATTCACGTGCTCATTAAATGTGCGACCAGAAACAATGATGTTATCCAAATAGACTAGACATGTCTTCCAGCTAAGTCCTCGCAAAACATGTTCCATCAACCGCTCGAACGTAGCAGGAGCGTTGCATAAACCAAACGGCATTGCAGAAAATTCATACAAGCCGTTTCCCGCAGTAACTGCTGTCTTCTCCTTGTCGTTGTCATGAATTGCTACCTGCCAGTATCCGCTTTTCAGATCCAAAGTACTGAAGATTCTGGCTCCCGATAAGGTGTCCAACGTGTCGTCTATACGTAATGGATAACTATCCTTCTTGGTGACATCGTTAAGTTTCCGATAGTCCACACAAAATCTCGTTGAACCATCTTTTTTTTGGACAAGTACCACAAGTGAGCTCCATGGGCTTTTGGACTTCTCCATGATTCTATCCCGTTCCATTTCCTTAACCAGCGTTTCTGCTTCTTGTTGCTTAGCAAGTGGTAATCGTCTTGGCGGCTGTCGAGTTGGAGTCGCATTTCCTGTATCGATACGATGTCGCACTATATTGGCTTTACCCATGTTGTTGTCGCTCACAGCAAAAACTGCTGCTCCATGTCGCTGCGCTGCTGGAAGATGTTTACATAGCGAACGAATCATCTGCTTCCTTTCCAGATCTAGTGGCGTATTCTTTACTTTTGCAGGCTGACAGTTTGCGATACAGCTTACTCCCTGAGCCTTGCCAATGACTGTTCCTTCTCTTTTTACCTTCGGTGATGAGCTAAGATTCATTATTCTCACTGGTATCTTGGGCTGGAAATCCACTAGAGTTCTTCCGCATAATATTCCGTTCTTGTTTAAATTGGTTAGCTCCACTATTTCTGCTCTACTGTCGCAAAGATCACCGTTCACGTTGCCATAGATGATTTTCTCGCTCATCGGTGGTATCTCTACTTTTTCTTCAGTGATTATTCTTAGACCGCCAATCTGATTGTCGTTTATTTGCAGGGGATCTTGCACATTACCCCATTTTAACACGTGGTTCTTCAAATCAAGGGACATCTCGTGCTCTGTCATGAAATCCAAGACCAATATGCATTTATCTGTAAACAATAAAACGATGAGAAAACCGTATTCCTCCAAACATGATACTACAGGAGCACTCTCTTTTAATTGCTGCATCTACACCTGTCGCTGTCCTCAAATTATAAAAACTTTTTACACTTGAGCTTTGGACACCACTTTGGGATTTACAACAGATCTGGAGATCCTGTATCCAATGTAAACGTACATGATTTTCCTTCTAACACATCACTAACAACCAAGCTGTTGCTTTCCTTTCCAAGTTTGGCAATGTTCAATGTTTTTTTTTTTTTTTTTTTTAAGACTCATTGCCAAGGGATAAGTCCCTGAATGACTTTCGTCACGGCAATAAGTTGGGCTATGCCCTTTATTAAAATTAAAAATTAAAAATTCGAAGGAATGTGATTTACAATATAACACATTCCTCACGTTTGTAGCCGGTTTCAATTTATTTTCTCAGAATTATCTCTAATTCATTGAAAAAAGCGGTACCCAGACACTTACTCGAAAAACATTTGCTCGAAAAACATTTGCTAGAAAAACATTTTCTCGAAAAACATTTGCTCGAAGAACATTTGCTAGAAAATGTATAAAACGACATTTGCTCGAAAAACATTTGCTAGAAAAACATTTTCTCGAAAACTAAATAGTCTATGTTTTCATCCTTCTAAAAACTATCGCGAGTAATTTTTGTTCGCGAAACGTGAGTTTTTTTTTAAATTTTTCGGTTATTTATTTTACCAAAAAATTACGTTCGAGCAAATGTTTTTCGACAAAATGTTTTCGAGCAAATGTTTTTCGAGAAAATGTTTTTCTAGCAAATGTTTTTCTAGAAAATGTCATGGAATCGAAAAAAGCAATACGAAAAAACGAACACGAAACTAAAACGACGCGAGTCCAAATACTTTTATCAATGAATCATGGTCAGGGAAAACTACAAAAAACCTTGACCAAGAAAATATTACAAAATTAACAACAAATATTATAAATAATACAAAAAATACAATCAATAATAATTTTTTTATATAAAATAATCGTATCCTCTAATGAACACTACGGTCGTCCTTCAGGAAGTTGTTGACAGCTTTTTTGAAGGCATGTAAATTTTAAGATTCGGGAAATACGGAGTCGACCAATTAATTCCACATCGAAGTCTCGGATAAAAGGACGATTTGAAGTGTTGGGTTCTACATGAGAACGGTTTTAAGGCAAATCTATGTTGATTAGACCTCAAACGAGTGTTAACGTTGCTGACAAAATGACCTGGGAATAGAGAACGGGCTTCTGAAGAACATCTACCGTTGTAAAATTTGTAGAAAACAGATAAAGCTCCTAGGGGCTCTCTCCCCTCTTCACCAGCTTACGCCCCGTAAAGCTGGTGTAACTTAGTTTTCCTGGTCTGCAGCAACAAGGTAAGCTGGCTGCTGCACCTCATTCATCTGCGATACGCCTATCTGCCGCAAATTTTCAGGCCTCTTGACACGGTCCACTGGCTGTACTGTAGTTTGTACCGATCTTGGTTTCTTACAGTCGCGGATGAAATGTCCAGGTTTCTGCCATCTAAAACATTTTGGACGAGAATTAGATGTTAGGTTTCCGTCGTTCTGAGGGCTTCCAGTTTTTGTTTTTCGGAATTCCTCTTTAATAAGGGTTTTTATTTGTGTAATGTCCTCCGTTTCCAGGATGCGCAATCTGACCAATTTAGTAGACAAACCGACTCTATCTGCTTCGTATTCCAAAGCCGATGCCAATATGTAATTCATTCGTTGACTTTCCTCTGGCAGTAGTCATTAAATGAAGTTTCAACTGTTTATCTCGAATAGCATTGATAAACGCATGAACTGCCAATCCGTCCAAGATACCGCAGTTGTTTCCTGTTCTAATTTTTGTAGCCGTTCTTCTCGCTGTTGTTTCTTCATCTGGAGCTGTATTTTGCTTAGCTCCTGTGTGTGAGATTATCCATAACGCAAGTCCAACTCTTTCAAGATTCTTCCGGAACTCATATCGGCACTTGTAATCATTTGTAATACATCAGCCGCCTTGCCCCTCAACGTCAGGATTAGAGAATTTAGTTGTTCTTCAGCACCCCATCCATTGTGTTGCACAGCAGCTGCAAAGTGGACTTTGAAATTTTCAAAAGCAATGTCGCCATCGAACGCAGGTGGCTTCAAAATTCCTTTCTGGTTACTAGAAGATTCTGGAATGACTCTGGGACTGTTTTGTCGCTTATTTGAGAATTCCATTCTTGCTTCATCTCTTGGTTCAGTTGCTGCGATTGTTTACTTTTCTGCTGCATTTGAGAATTCAAATCTTTTCTTAACTCTTCACTTTCTTTATTTTGATGGTAAATTTTGCTGTTTATCTGTTCACTATGCTTGTCGAATTTACAGTTAATTTGTTGTATTAGGGCAATAAACATTGCTTTCATGTTTGGCACTTCTTTATTTTCCGAAGTAGACGGTTTTCGCTTCACTAACTCCGTCTCAATTGAAAACACTTCACCGGCTTGCTGTTTTTCCCCTTTAACGACTTGTTGCAATCGGAGAAATAACTCTTGCTTATTTCCCGCAGTACTTATACCTCGCCGTCCAAGCTCTTCTTTAAGCTCCTAGGAACTATAGGATTTAATGTTCACTGCACTTTCCATTTTATTGTTTAACGTTTATCAGTATGTAAAAACACCAATTAATTTATTTATTGTTCAACAATTTGTAAAATTTTACTATCTCTCAATTTGCAAAAATTTATTGTCTCTCAATTTACACGATTTGCAAAATTTTAATGTCTCACGATTTGCAAAATCCCACTTCTGACACCAATTGTTACGAAATTCAAGCTTTCGAGTTCGTATAGGATTTTGGAAATAAAACACAACGCAAGTTTATTAATATACAAATAACAACTTTAATTCACAAACAGTAATAATAACAGTAATATACACAAGAACACTTATAATACTTGTACTTTACAATAATTATCTTAGCTTTCTCTTAACTTTGCAAGAACTTTTACAACTTCGCTGGTTAAATTCTAATTAACTAATAATCTTACTTCGGTCTAACGCCTCTATTTATACTCAATCAAAAGCCTCCAGAAACTTCCATATTGTAGACAGAAATATCGAGTAAAGACCAGAAAATTGTCTTATTCCCTTATTTACAACTAACGACACTTATATGTAATGAGTCATCTTCTAAAAATATACTTCATGTTCAATCAATTATAAAAAACCGGGCAAACCGCACAAACCGGTTAGACTACTTGTTTGACCAGTACACAATGATTCAAACTTGCAGGCGGTTACATTTCAAATTTTAAACAATCTAAAGTCTTACGGCCTTAAAGTATGCTACATAAGAGTGCTTATTTTTAGTATGCAGTATTTTCTTAGTTTTAATTTTTAGTACTTATTTTTGGTACATTGCGATTTATCTAGGATTCGAATCTTCTGCGCTTCCCACTACTTTTCGTAGCCTTAGCTTATTTTAAGTATGGAGTATTTACATTGCGATTTATCTTAGGATTCTAATTCTATTATATGCGCTACTAACTACTTTTCGTAACAGTATCAATCTTCGCAGTACACACAAAAACAATGAAGATAATAACCATGTACCTATTCAGTTGAAGGAAAAAGAATGCATTTTTTAAATATGGAATGCTTTGGAAGAGAGCCCAGAGAAAAAATAACGGTGATTTTTGAATTATTCTTTCTCACTTCTTTTCGCAACATCATAGACAAACAGTAGCAAGAAATGATCAATTCACGTACAATATTTGAAAATAATGAACCACATACCCTTGAAAAATGTTGTACCTATTTAGTTGAAGCGGAGTGTATGTGTGCAAAGTTTGAACCGTTTTAATTTGGAAAAAAATAATATTAGAGCCCCTTCACTTCAAATTTTTTTCAAAAACTTTTTACAAAAAGTGTTATCCATCGGAGATACACACGTATATAAAATTTGAAGTTAATTTTTTAAAAAAAATTGTTGGAGGCAAATTTTTACAAATGTTGTCCATCGGAGATATATTTATAATTATAATATGCACATACCGAGAATTGCGAGATTTTCAGTTTCCTCGATTTTATTCGATTGATTTTTCCCATTGTATTAGGCTGTCTAGGTCAGAATTTAACGTGCTTAACATACGTAGTTGTTAGAGCTCCACATGAGAAGTGGAGTGACGTTCCTCAAACTTATATGAGAAGCTGATAGTGCTGTCGTCAGCGAAAGAGTGAATTGGATTAGAAGTCAAAGATAAGTGATCATTAATAAAAATGAGAAAGAGTGTCGGAAAGACAACACAATTATCTGACGAGCCTAGAGGCGATAATACATTGACGGAGTATTTATCAGGACGAGAGTTTACAAAAAGTGTTTTTTATATGGGCACCCCTTGCGCATCCAGGGCCCGATCACTCCAAAAATTTTAAAAAAGTTGTGTACATCGGAGACACGCAGGTGTTTCAAATTTGAAGAAAAATGAGTTAATTTTTAAAAAATTTATTTGGGCACTTCTCGGGCCTCAGGTCACTCCAAAAATTTTACAAAAAGTTTTGTACATCGGAGATGCACATGCATATAAAATTTGAAGAAAATCGGGTAAATTTTGTAACTTATTTGTATGGGAGCCAGCCAGCCACGGGCACGCGAAGTTAATATAGAGAATTTAAAAACAAAAATATTTAAAAAAATATATTAATAAAAATGAAAATCTGAATGTATGTGCATATATATGTCTTTTAGACATATCTATACCTTTTATCTAATCGCGTTCAAACTTCGCATAGGGGTTTTATACCAGAGTAGGGTTTCGTAATATAAGATAGTAAAGTGAGCTTCTCAGATCGTCACATGAATAGTTGTAATTCTGACTGAATTAACTTTTTTTCCCCAATAACCCAAGCCCGATTTGTTGATACTGCGACATAAAAATATCTATTGTATCGTAGGGTGTAACTAATCTAGGAGACAAACTACCTTCCTAATGAAGGATAGTATGTCCTAAGTGGCAGAATAACACAATCCGCCGACGAACATTATGCCTTGTAGAAAATAATTCTCCTTAGCCAGATCAAACCTGAACAGTCACAGAGAATGTGTCCGGATCTTTCGTACTCCTCCAAGCAGAACTGGAGAATCCAAATGTCTAACATTTTCGCTCATAATTCTAAATGAATTATTTTGATCGGTCTAGTGGCTTTATGACATATTTATCGGTTTCTAAGCTCTACTGTCATTTTGTTGCGACCATCATAGGCACAATTATTTTTAAAACACCGAAAAACTTAAAAGTCGTCGTTGAACTTTCGTATATTTTTTCTTGCCGTACATTTTCTATATGAATTTTTATACTTGCCGTTAACATTGATGTTTTCACTTGTATAGATTCAAAATGCTCGGAGAATTATACGCAAAAATGTAAGACATTTGGATATGGTAAATGTAATAAACAAGGCGTTACAAACAGTTGTTTTAACGCCGACGTTATAGCCGTGCTTCCTTGTGAGACCAAGGGAAGAACTATGTGGGCGGAGAGTTAATTATCAAAAAAAAGAACTGTTTACTTAGTTGTTTCAATTTATTTTATTTTTCAGTTTATAAATATAAATAGAGAGGCCCGCTGTCTTAGGCGTGGCTGCGACCTCTACTAGTTAGATTTTGTATATTTGTTATTAACTTTATATTTTTAAAATCCTAGGGAGGCCCGCTGTCTTTAGCGTGGCTGCGACCTCTACTAGGATGTTCTTAGCTCTAGATTTAGATTAACTCTGCCTTTTCAACTGGATTTCACTCCCTTTTTATACACTCAAATCCGAACGATCTTTGTCCCAAAACCAACGCAGTTCACGGAAATGCACCCATCAGCGAAATTTCCCAATATCGATAAATCAATTAATTAATTGCTCCAGATATAGTGCGATGCACTATTAACTGAGTAAGCAATTAAATTATTACCCAATAATATTAGGCTAAACGATTAAACCGGAAAATTATTACACAATATAAATGCATCAGCATAAAATTCGTCAATGGCTCTGGATATAGTTCATACATGTACTTGACTTTGGATTTTGTGTATATCCGCCGTCGTACAATGTATTCGGTATGGAACCATTGGGAATGGTATAGCTGCAGTGCTGTATATACACAGTATTATACACAGAACGATCGCATGAATTATGTGCATTGCCATTGCTATTGGTTATAGCTGCAGTGCTGTATACTCACAGCATTGAAGGCAGAGCGATCGCATGAATTATGTGTATTGCTGTACACAGCATTGAAGGCATAGCGGTCGCATGAATTATGTGTATTGCCATTGAATGTATATTTGAATGCTATTGAATGTAGCGGATATCGGGTGACGAGCTTATGAACATTTTATGTTTGACATGAAAAGTGAGCGCTATAGCGTGCTTGGCGTACTTTCGGTATTGTGACGCATTTGACGCCGTCGGAAAGAAGAATCGTATTTAGGAGAGTTGATTTTGAGTTGAGTTGCGTTGATTTGATTTGATGGGGCGACATGTAGTGCGATCACTACACAGCGTAGGATTTCACTTTCAAATTAAACCATTTAAAGTTCAATGCAAACTTTTTCAAAAGCAAACGAAACATTTTCAAAAACAAATAAAACTTTTTCCAAACCAAACGAAACTTTTTCAAATCCATATGAATCGCTTTTTCAAAATTAAAAGAAACTTTTTTAAAATCAAAAGAAACTAAATTTTTTTTTCAATGTAGGGAGCTGCCTGTTAACCGCTTGTGGTAATTTCATAGCACAATTTGTTGGAATTGTTGCAGTCGTATTTTACGAAAGTCAATAACTGTAACTGGTGGTAGTGAGAATCAAAATGTTTAACATTTTCGCTCATAATTCTAAATGAATTATAATTTTGATCGGTCTAGTGGCTTTTTGACATATTTATCGGTTTCTAATTTTTTCCATGCCATTTTGTTGCGACCATCACAGGCATAATTATTTTTAAAACACCGAAAGACTTATGTATGAATTTTTATACTTTTCGTTAACATTTATATTTTCACTTAGATTCAAAATGCTCGGAGAATTATAAGCGAAAATCTTATATAGACATTTTGATATGGTAAATGTGATAAACGAGGCGTTACAAACAGTAACTCAAAACGTATGCAACAATTACTACACAAAGATGCTAATGAAATTGCCACAAGCAATTGACAGGCAGCTCCTCCATTGAAAATAAATTTTTAGTTTCTTTTGATTTTGAAAAAGTTTCTTTTAATTTTGAAAAAGCTTCATATGGATTTGAAAAAGCTTCGTTTGGTTTGGAAAAAGTTTTATTTGTTTTTGAAAAGGTTGCGTTTGCTTTTGAAAAAGCTTGCATTGAACTTTAAATGGTTTAATTTGAAGTTGAAATTCTATAACTCAAAACGACTGCAACAATTACAACACAAATATGCTAATGAAATTGCCACAAGCAGTCCCTCCATTAAAAAAAATTTAGTTTCTTTTTATTTTGAAAAAGTTTCTTTTAATTTCGAAAAAGTTTTTATGGATTTGAAAAAGTTTTGTTTGGCTTGGAAAAAGTTTTATTTGTTTTGGAAAAGGTTTCGTTTGTTTTCGAAAAAGTTTGCATTGAACTTTAAATAGTTTAATTTGAAATTGAAATCCTATATACAAATTATGACAAAATTTCCTAGCGAAACTACTTGCAGGATGCAGTTGCTGATAGGATGCACCTGTGTAGAGTTCATGGAATTTTGTTTGGTATGTTAGCCTTGAAAATAAACGAGTGCAATTCTGCCATTATCTCTTATCCGAACCAGAATCATATTAGCCATCATATATTCTTTAAGTGATTTTTTTTAAAGATACGCATATGGTACTATTATGTTATAATGCAAATATTTTCAGTCATTACTGACAAATGTTTATTTTTCTGATTTTGATTTTACATCAGAAATTATGGAAGAAATGTTCGCTTTGACGCAGCATTACAGTGAGACAGAGACAAATTGATTGAAAGGAATTTTGACAATGATAGTTTTGTGAAACGTATTCTATGGACGGATTAATCTCAATTCACAAGAGATGGCATAACAAACTTTCACAATCTACAGACGTGGGTTGCTGAAAATCCTCATTTCACAAAACAAACATTACTTAAACACTGCTTCAGTGTAATCGTATGGGGTGGTGTAATTGGCGACAATTAAATCCCTAGATCTAACAGTATTAGATTTTAATGTATGGGGAACAATGAACTCGCTTGTGTACTCCAATGAAATTGGTACAAAAGAAGAACTTATACAACGAATACACACAGCAGCTCAACAGATGAGGGAAGAATTAACAACAATTGAAATAACCAAAGGCATACTTATACGAATATTAGCCTGTATTCAATCACAAGGAGGACATTTTAAGCATCTTTTATAACTAATGTAATTTTACCTAATAAAATATTTAATAATAAAATGTTAATTTTTTCATCACATATATATTCAAACCTTTATACCGCAATAAATCGAGAGTCTCGAGCCAAACTTTGTATTAGGAGAATATCAAGGCGAATTAAAATAAGGTAAAAAAACCACCCATAAAAATTAAAATTTTTCTTGTAAATTCTCTAATCGGGGATACACACACACACACACACTGCGTGCTCGTTTTGTGGCAAAATCATCCACCAAATGCCGCAGCGACCCCGCGGCCCGAGGGGCCTAAAATTATAAAATTAATAGAAAGTGTTGTCATGGGAGATATACATGTGTGCCAAATTTCAATAAAATCGGGCTGTAGGAAGTGGGTTAAAAATTGATCGCAAGATTCCATGACACACAAATCCACAAACCCACAAGCCCACAAACCCACAAACACACGGGCAAGTGAAGTTAATATAGAGAATTTAAAAAATAAAAAATTATAACGGTTTTTTTTTTTTGAGAAAAATTGAATTTTATAAAAAAATAATTTTTTTTTCCTTATAGCATCATAGTTCATATATACAGGGTGGCTGAGACCAAGTGTTACCAAATGAAAACGCTGTAATTTGTTTAATTTTGATTATTTTTTATTGAAATTTCGTGGAATATGTTGAAAACATATTACATTTTATGAAAAACATGTTACTGCTCGATATGACCTCCTTTGGTTTTGATTATTTGATTCAGTCTTCCATAGAAAGCATTGCATGCTGACCGAACGTGGGCTTGCGGAATTTTATTCCATTCTCTGACTTCAATGCATCAACACTTTCGTATTTTTTAGTGTTTATATTTTACTCTCCAAAATGGACCATATGAAGAAATCCATGGGATTCAAGTCTGGTGAATATGGTGGCCATTCTTTCGACGAAATCAGCCGCGGAACGCAATTTTGTAAAAATTGCTGTGTCGCTCGAGTTTTGTGTGACGGTGCCGAGTCCTGTTGGAATGTCCAACGGTTCGTAAGTGTTTACGTGCCCAAGGTAGCAAAGCATCGTTTAGGATCTTTTGGCGGTACACCTCTTGGTTTACCTTGACTCCATGTTCGATGAAAACCAGAGGAGTGCGTCCATCTGCAGTCACTGCAGCCCAAACCATAACATAAGCTGGTGACTGCTTGCGCATGACAAGTCTTGTGTCCAAATTATCGTTGGACTTGTGCTCTAACCAAACACGATCATTTTGTTTATTCACATACTGTTGAATGGTGAAAATTTTCTCATCAGAAAAGACAATTTTTGGAATCCCATCACGTTCGGCCAAGGCCTTCAAGGAGTGCGTTGTCGCAAACGTCCACTGCTAGATGCACCTCCAAGGTTGGCGTCTCTAGTAAAGGAGCTACTTTGTTACCTGCAGCAGAAGGGCCATGATCCTGTCACTGCTGGTCGAAGGCATACCTTTAATGGCCCTCCTGCGGTTATCGGCAGTGGATGAACCACTGCCTTTAGTTGCAAGGGCACTTCCGGTAGACGGAAAGATCACCGTGCTACCGTCCGCTTTAGAAGTTGAACCGGTCTTTGAAATTATTGGTTCTAGTTTGCTGAACTAGAAAAGCAAAAATTTTTTTTGTGCAGCATTTTTGTTCCTACGAGTGGCGGAAAAAGGAGGTCCATCTGTACAGAGATCCGCAGTATACAGATAAGACAGACTATTTCGGAGAGTTTTTTTTTAAAAACTGGGCCCCCAGCCAGGCTGATTATCGGCACGGTACGTATGACACCTTAATCCTGCCCAGCGGATAAAGATAGGTTTAGGGTGGAAGAACATGAAGGAGGGGCAAGTAGGGACGGGGAAAGACAACTCACCAAGTTCGACACTCAGGTAGGGGACGCCTAGAGTTTATGGATGACATCGGCTTGAAATTTTTGCGGTAGGCCAGGACTGGACCCCGGTTGTAGAGCCAAATATGATGAGGTAGCATGTAGCACGTTGCATGTTATATATTGCAAAGTCATGTTGTATATTGAGTGTTGCAAGTTAGGTGTTGCGAAATGCATGTTGCATATATCATAGTGCATGTTGCATATTGCGTGTTGAATGTAGCATCGAGCGCATTGCATATCGCACATTGTAGGAATTGCATATTGCATGTTGCATAGTGCATGTTGTATATTGGGTGTTGCATATGGCATGTAGCAGATTGCATGTTGCAAATTAGGTGTTGCATATTGCATGTTGTTACATGTTCATGAACACACCCCATCGC
Organism: Nephrocerus scutellatus; assembly: GCA_947095585.1. NCBI lineage: Eukaryota > Metazoa > Arthropoda > Insecta > Diptera > Pipunculidae > Nephrocerus > Nephrocerus scutellatus. The sequence continues at coordinate 53,304,612 of OX352762.1, read as the reverse complement.
TAGGGGTACTAAGGGTGTCTTACTGGCACCATTTTTTCCAGCCACCCTGAAAACTATGGATCCGACTCCAATATCGATATGGCACCCCCTTCCCACGTTCCTGAAATGCATAATTACATCGATTCCTATATATGTATATAATAATAATATTCGGCGCGACAGACCATTGCGGTCCAAGGCCTAACTTCTCGCGACCATTTGTGCTGCGCATGTTAATTTTTGGAAACAAATGGAAGGGACCTACAACTAAAGGCCGGATCCGAACGGCGAATTGAGAAGGGAACGGGACAAGGTATTACTCTCGGAACGTTTGTCACCCATTCGCGAGAGGTGGGACACCGTGAAAAATACTTTTGGTGTTGCTGGGACTCGAACCTGAACCTCCTGCTCAGCAGCCATGTGCACTTCAAATGAGCCACGGCGCCCATATATGTATATATCCTAGTCTAAATCGGGAAGCCATCGTAGAGGTTATCGCCAGTTAAAGTTCTTAATATATTTCCACTGTATTTGTATTTCAATAAATAAATACTCGCCATATTTTCAGAAGTGGGATACCCACTAGCTAGTGCGTGGAATTGTTGGTCTGACACATTACGGACGAGCAAAACGTTTGCAGTCGTCGGTGATTGTTGAAATTTTATTGCGGTCAGTCGTCTAGACAGAACAGGGGCCCAATCATGATTTCCGCAGCGAAACAATTTTTACACGATATTGTGAATTTGGAATCACCAAACACGATACCTTTTCGCGATCTGTTTCGATATCGAGAAAAGTTCCGCAATCAAAAACATTTTTTTATTTTTGTTAAAATATTATTTCGAGGATCTTCTCACTTCGGAGAATGAAGCAGACTTGCATTTACGATTAATGAATTAAAGAGAGATAGCGGAATAATGTGCTTTAGATGGAAACAAAGAGGACACATTGTAAAGAATTTTCCTGGAACTCCACGTTAAGTCAATTGTGTGAAGAAACAAAAATTTATCAGCAGTGATGGTTACTACCTTTCAATAATTATTGATGGACAACAGTTTAATGCATTTTACATATGGGACGTGAGTGTGTTACTGTCAAGCAATCCAGAGCTAAAGAGAAAAACATCGTGTATGAGAAATGTTATAAATTTTTTTGGGATCCGGCAATGGAAGAACGAGTGCTGCGGTCGAGCTACGTGCACGGTGGAAATCAGGTTCCTGATTAAAATCGAAGTTACGTGCATAGAAATATCAAAGAATGTCGTAGTTGATAAGGAACAATCGTCTAATAAAGAATCCGTGTCAACAAAACAAAGACAAGTAGCAAGAAATTAAACTGGTAGGTACTCAAATCGGTTCCGAAAGACCAATGGACACAGATCCTGATTAAAATCGCAGCTTCTCGCATGTAAATATCAAAGAATGTCGTAGAAGATAAGGCACATTCGTCTAATGAAGAATCAGTATAAACAAAACAAAGACTACCTAGTAGCAACAGAAATTCAACTGGTAGGTACTCAAATTGATTCCGAAACACCAATGGACATCTGTCAAGAACTAAAAGAGCTAGTGAATGAATGCATCCAGCATAGCCGAACTAGGACATGCAAAGGGCCAGTCGATCGTGATCTAGCTTAATACTGATGAGCCGATTTGTTAACGAAACTACAGAATACCTTTAACTCAGCGCATGGACGTCGAGGAAAATGTAAATCAGTTATTGGCAAACAACATTGTAAGAAAGTCTAGTTCAAGTTTTACTTTGCTAATAGTTATGGTCCCAAAGAAAGATGGTACGCTAAACAAGTGCATTAATTTTCGTTGACAAAACGCAATTAAAGTTAAGGAAAAGTATACAATGCCAGTTGTCGAAGATCAATTTAATCGATTGGAAAGATTAAAATATTTTACCGTACTCGACATGAACTCTGGCTATTATCAAATAAATGTAGCAGAAAAATCCCGCCATCTCACAGCATTCCAAACTCATAATAGAAAGATTGAGTTCTGTAGAATGCCATTTGGCCTGGTCAACGTGCGATCTGTGTTCCAACGAATGATAAATGATATCGTCAATAAATTGGATTTCGATGGAATTTCAGTATTCTTGGATGATGTTAACATACATAGTAGCACATATCACGATGTAATGCAAGAACTCAAAAAATTCCTGGACGTATTGCGTTAAACATGACATGACATGACATTCTTAAAACAAGAGGTCGGGGACATTGCGTCTCTGGAAGCGGTATCACCCTTGTGAGTCGAATAGTGGAAGCAATCTTGGAATTCTCTGTTCCAGGTAGTTTGATGCAATTGCGACAATTTCTGGGATTATCGGGATTTTTCCGAAATTTCGTTCCTAGATATGCAGAGATCGCAGGTCCGTTGGGTATGCTGCTAACGTAGGATGCTGTGTTTCAATGAACTGAAGACTGTCAACTGGCCTTTGAAGAACTACGAACGCCATCGAACCAATATTAGCTATTAATTTGCCGGATCGAGATCATAGGATACATTGCGACGCAAGAATCGTAGCACTTGCCATCATACTTTTGCAATGGGAGGATGGTCTACTGCGAGCTGTCAGCTATTTCAGTAGGCGTACTGCAGATGCCGAAGCTAAGCGTCACAGTTATGTATTAAAAGTCTTGGAGGTTGCGGGACGTTTTGGCAAGACTATAGAGATTCTACAAGAGAACTTCTGGTTTTCTCGAATGAGAGACTTTGTGAAGAAATAGATATCATCATGCATCGAATGTTCCTACAACAAAGGTCCTTTCCACGACGATTGGTATGCACCGAAAGGACCCCAATTCCTATCAACAATTTGGGCCAAAGATTGTCAACACAACAACAGGTTTGAGATTGGATCACATGGATCCACCTCTTACATTTGCTTTATTTTGCTTTGCTTGCATGCTTATTTTTTTTTTTGCTTTCAGAGTGGGCCTCCCGGCAAGCCTACTCATCATTCTCCTAATTAGAGCCGGGATCGAGTCGAACCCAGGTTCCAGGATCTGGTACTGCTCGATCTGTAATCTCCCTATCCGGAAAAGTCTAGCCTCTGTGCGTTGCAACAGTTGTGCCAAATGGTGTCATCTACGGCAATGCTCAGGACTACACAGTGCCAACGATTATAACACCAATTTCGTTGGCTCATGCTGCTCCCAAGGAGCTTTACAACAACCCTCCCCCCATTCCATATCCACCACCACCCCTGTGCATTAAAAATGCACCGACTCCCTCCACAAACTCATCCAGCACATAGGCCATTCAGTTAATTCTTTGAAGATCCTTCAGTGGAACTGTAACGGCCTGCGAAACAAATTAAGTGAGATCACCCACTATATGTTTCGCCATAACATCATAATTACTGCCGTGCAGGAGACCAAAATTCCCAACTCATACTCATTAACATCCATTGACGGTTATCAAATCGTTCGACACGACAGATCCGACAGAGGCGGTGGACTCGCTTTTATTCTTCTCCAGAATGTATCATACAAATACATCTGCCAGCAACCCTCCCCCGATCCTGATCTTGAGGCAATGAATATTTCATTTAACACTGGAGATTTCGAGTTATTACTCACCAATGTTTACATACCCCCCGTAAACATCACAGTTAATGGTTATCAACCATCCCTACTGCACCTTCTCCAGGGTGAAAACAAAATTGTGATGGGGGAGTTCAATGCCCATCATCCCCTTTGGTTCTCCGCTCTCCCTGAGGAAACCGTGGAAACTGCGATGTGGACATATTAGAAGAAACTGACTTTGTCACCTTGAAACCGAAAACGAAAAAACTATTCGTCCTGTTTTCCGCAATCTAAAAGCGTTAAAACCTCACCATACCAAACGTATGGAAAATTGCCAGGATAGTTCCACGAAGGATCGTCTTATATACCAATTTCGCTGCTCTCTCCTATAGCCAAAACTTTAGAGACGCTCCTCCTCCCCAGTCTTCATCAACATTTGAGTCTCGCCTCCTACCAACATGGCTTTAGGAAACATCGCAGCACTACTTCTGCCTAAACGGAGCTGGCGACCCACATTGTGGACGGTATTAACCACCGTCCCGCACTGGTGCACTGCTGTCGTGGCACTCGATTTGTCCAACGTGTTACGTCTACGTCCAGTTCAAAAAAAAAAAAAAAAAAAAAACAAACAAACAAAGAAACACACTTAATATTTTATAAACACTCACCTTCTTATAATTCCCAATAATTGATGTCGGCAGCGAGCAAAAACTTCTCTATAGAAAGCCCAATTATTCCGATCGTACACAGAGCCATGCTTAGATTTAGACCAAACGTATTTGTATTAGTATTCAACTAATGAGCAAAATCCATATAAAATCTTCCTGTTTCCCACCGCCACATCTTACGTTTCTCGCTCGTTGCGACTACTTACTTTTTTTGTACACTGTATTCACATCCCACAAACACACATGTGTTTGGTCTTGGTTTCTCTATAGAAAATAGAGAAGGTGTTGGCAGCGAGGCGGCATTGTACCAATGGTATCTGAAAAGGAAGAGAAAACAAAAGCAGAATCTCAACTTCATAAAAATAAATTTCACTTACCGGTAGAATGAGATAATCCTCAGCTGACGTCGAATGCAGGTGCCGAGAAAGTGAAACCAAAAATCGAAAAACATTGTTCTATGAAAAACATTAAAACAGAGACGCGATATCTATTTCCCAAATAGTTTTTCTTTTTGAAAAGTAGAAATCGCGCCTCTATATTTTAGATTTACACTTACCTGTTGTTGTTGCACAGCACAGCACAGCACAGTAGAATTTCCCACTACTTCGGCATGCATGTAAAATGCATTGCATTGGTCGTATCCAAATGATTTCAGGGTCAGGGGCTGGATATTCCCCCAGCCCTATCGGAACGATTTTTATTCGACACAAAATATGAATTTTGACCTCCGAATTAATAAATAAAATTGAAAACAAACAAAAAAACCAAACTAAATGTATACAAAACACAAAACAGAATGCCGACACTACCACTTAATATGTTGACAAAAGTCTTCTGTTCTAAATGGACTAGAGTGATTGTGGTGGAAAGTGTTTTTAGAAATGACAAATGCTCCATTTCACACTGATGGTGGTGGGGAAGCAAAAGAGACAAAATATATGTTGGGGTAAAGTTGGTTTGAGGGTTCGCTGTAAAAATATTTAAATGTATGTACTTAACGTTAATTGTAGGTGTTAAATGTATGATATTCGTGTGTTATGTTGTTAGTAAATGTGACTAAAAATTTAAAAAAAGGACGGGATGATGGAATTGGTTTCCACAAGAGACAAACAAAGATAGAATGTCTATTCTAGGGGAAAGAAATTTAGGCGCCAAAATTTTAATAAAATCAGATAGCGATTTTGGGACGGTCGACGAAAAGGACAAAGATAAAAGGGTATAGTAACTGACGTAAAGAAAAAGGAAAGTAAGAGGAATTCTTTTTCTAGAAGGTTCGGAAAAAAGAAAAGGTTTCTCTAGGCAGAGACAGAACTTTTAGAGGCAGTTGGAAATTTACCATCAGCAGAGAGAGTCGTAGACGAACAGCTAGTAGTGTAAAGTCGCTTCTTTTTGAAAGTTAAAGAAAATTTTTTTTAAGTAAAGACCACCAAAGAAGATAAAAAATTAAAAAAAGAAAAGGTTTAATAGTGAATTTAAATTACACCGCCAAATTTAAAAAAAATGCGAGTACGCAAAAATTCAACCATCAGTTTTTAAATTACATAGTAAAAAAAAAACTAAAAATAGTGCAAATGCGCTAAACGCCATTTTCTTGCGTAATCCTAAGTGTTTCGAGATTTTAAAACTTCTCGTAATTGGATACTCCATTTTTTTTTTGAAAAAAGGTGCAAATAGTGCAAACGCGCCAAACGCCATTTTCTTGCGTAATTCTAAGTGTTTCGAGATTATAAAACTGCTCGTAATTGGATACTCCATTTTTTTTGAAAAAAGGTGCAAATAGTGCAAACGCGCCAAACGTCAAAGATTGAATCGCCCAGTTTCTATCCTACACAAAAAACCAAAAAAAAAAGGGGAGGAAACAAATAGTTGAAAACTACATTAACAACCATTCGTGTAGTTAACATTAAAGTCAGAACAACAACCATCAGTGTACTCAACAGTAAAGTTACAACACCAACTATTGTGCCAGCGTTGGAGCTTTTCAGCCCATCCAAAGCGTCGGAGCTTTCTTACCCAAGACACAAGCCACATGATCATAGAATCCGAAGAAATTATTTCATAAATGGAACTTTAATGATCATGAAGAAAATGAAAGAGGATTGCTTCCCAAACCGTGCGACTGAGTTCTTTTTATTTATGATGTTGAAATTTGAGTTTTAATTTTTTTTGATTTGTGATTGAGTTTTTTTTATTGAGTTTTAATTTTATTTACTTTTGCGATAACATCGAGTTTTTTTATTCTAATTTTAAAGTTGAGTTCCTCTTCTTCTGAGTTTCTTGATTGATTTTATTCTAAATTGAGTTTTTTTTACCTTTTTGAGTTTTTGATCTAGTTAGTTCAAAATCGAGTTTTTTTGTTTGTTTTTAATTAACTCACACTTAAACAATGGTATAAACTGCACTCAGTAGCTAATAATTATAAATGATTAACCAAACTCTGAAACAGGTTCGTCAATGAGATCATGCCGCCAAGATATCTTTGTGTTCAACCAAGTAAGTCCATTTACATATACCTTTTTAAAACACCAGTTGGCTACTAAGAGCAGTAGTAAATAATTGATTATTCCTTTTTTTAAATTTTAGAGTTTTATTAAATTTCCTTTTTTAATTTTTTACAATTTAATTGCACTAAATATAATTTGGTTTATCCTTTTTTTTTAATTACAAATGAATTATGAAATAATATATTTTTACATTGCAATTGAATTTTAAAATATATGCATATACTTTTATTGTTAAACATATATCCATTATAATTTTAATTTGAGTTTTACATACGTTAGTCTAATTTGAAGTTTTTTTTTTGAATAAAAAGTAACAAATGTATTTGAGAATTAAAAAGATAAATACTTGAGTTCTCATTGCCGTTGCCCATTGGGTGGGAGGCAAAATTCCTTTTCTTACATATTTTTTTGTTATTCATCCTCACCATGAGTGAGTAGATCAAGTTGGCTGAAGGTGTGTGGCTGGGGTTGTTGATTCCACGGTGATTTTTCTAGGCGCTTTTCAGATGACGACGTGACGGACCATGGACGACCGGACGAAGTCGACCTTTCCTTAATGATTTTGTGAGGCCTCGGTACTGGTGCAATCAAGTCATCCCTTTTAGATTTAATTAGCTATTAAGTAAGAAAGAAAATTTCCTACAAGAAATTAAATTTTCTTTTATTAGTTTTAAAGTAATTTTAATATAGAATAATATAGTTGTAAGTTTAGAACATAAAAGCAAAGGAATGACCTGGCTGCACCGGGACTGAGGGACGGTATCCCTTATTCCCTCCTTTATCCAGCCCCCTTTTTATTTCCCCTTTTTATTCCGATTTTCCCTTTTTTTATTTTTTTGATATAAGTCGACACGACAATTTAAAATTTTTGTTAATGACGAGGTGTCACTGGTAACTGACAAGGACCGCCCGTCCGACGAGCTAAGCCGAGCAACCGCGAGCGTGTCGCGACGTCCTTGCCAGTGGCAGAACCCCTAGTGGGACCTCGCTCCATAACAAACGCTTTCGACACGGTTGACCACTCTACTCTCCTACAGGACATACTGAATTCCACTCTCCCCGACTCCATCAAAAGGTTCCTGTCATCTTACATTAATGGCAGGAACGCATATGTGGAATTCAGAAATTCCTGCTCAAAGCATCGGAAACTTAAGATGGGAGTCCCACAAGGAGGGGTCCTCTCCCACATCTTATTTAATCTCTATGACACGATGCTTCCTACTCGCCGCGTTAAACAGATCACTTGCTGGCTTTGGTGCAGAAGTAAACGAGGTCACACATAGGATACCGTGCATATCGAAAATATGCGACCGTTCCTGAAAAGCTGTTCTGGGAATTGCGATTTGATAGTCTGCGTTGATGGGTTTACAAAATACATTGTAATGAGAGCAGTGAGCTCAACCTAAACCTAATATGTGGCCAAGTTTTTGAATGAAATCTGTAGCTATTTTGGATTACCACGGCGAATAGTCAGTGACCGAGGAACTGCCTTTACTCCCAAGAGGTTCACAAAACTATGTCCGGACGTTTAGAATGCAACTGGTTCTTTAAGGCAAACGGACAAGTTGAACGATAAAACCAAACTATATTTAGCGGGGCCAGAAGTTTGACTACCAGCACTGACGGCAACGATTGGGATATACAGTAGACGCTGAACTAAGAACTAAGAACGCTACAACCTGATTATGTCCTCATCAATTGCGCTTCAAGAGTGGCCAGAGATGGAACAGAATATACTTTCACAAGAAATAGGGGAGAAGGCTTCGCAAAAAGTTCAGAAGATCCAGATGAAACAGTCCAAACGATATAATAGTAAGCGACGACCAGCGACTTTATATAAAGAAGGCGATAGATATGGTATTGGTTCACAATGATTATGAATCAACAGGCTCTTCCAGAAAACTTCAGCCAAAATGAAAATGTCCATATTTAGTGTCACAGACGTTGGTAACGATCGTTATTTACTCGATGATATTTCTGGAGCAGCAAGATCGCAACGAAAGTTTCTCTCTGTATATGCATCAGATCACATGATGCTATGGCTAACTCGCGAGTTAAATTTTCATATTATATTTCCATTGTTACAGTTATTACTTTCTTTACTTTATACTCTGTATATCTATTCAATAAATAAATACTCCTCATACGAGCTATTAAATTCCACACAACTTTTGAACTTCTGAGAAAACTAGGAGTCGTGCAGTTATGATTGAGGTAAATAAAATGAATAAAACCGAAAGTTTATTTTCCAATTTTCCACTTAAAAACGAGGCTGAATATGAAATTTTCATTTGAATTTAAGCTTCGGGAAAAATTGAGCTATAACAAAAATCTATTTAAAAAAAATAGCGATAATTAGCACGCCGGCCGACTAGCCAGTTATTAGGAATTGATTTGATTTCCACTCTCTTTTTAGATTACCCTATGTGGGCGCCGTGGCTCAGTGGAAAAGCGCATGGCTACTGAGTAGGGGTTCGTGGTTCGAATCCCAGTAACACCAAAAGTATTTTTCACGGTGTCCTTCCTCGCGAATTGGTGACAAACGTTCCGGGAGTAGTAATAACTTGTCACGGAAAGCTTCTCAATTCGCCGTTCGGATCCGGCCTTCAATTGCAGGTCCCTTCCATTTGTGTCCACAAAATATACATGCACAACACAAATGGTCGCGAGAAGTTAGGCCTTGGACCGCAACGGTCTGTCGCGCCTAATATTATTATTAATGTAACTAACTTATATTCTACCATTTTTCTAACAGGTTTTGATAGCAAAATGCATCATCAAATGATAGTCATATTTAATTTATATTATAAAATAGTATAATAAGTATATACTAGTATGTTTAGTATAATAAAATCTTCTCTAAATTTTTTAGGGCTCAATCAAGTGCCATCGAAATAGTTCAAACAACTTCTGCAATTTTTAACATAGCGAAGCATATTTTGTGTAGTAGTACCACAATGCTCCGACGAGTCGGCGCCCTTTTTCTTTTATATTCTATATACTTTAAGCAACCCACTGAACGATTTGTAAGGGTAGAAGTGAGTTTGGAATCTTGGTGCAGAATAACAAATTTCATAGGATCTCTTGAGCCAGTTAACAAAAAAGAAACGCTTTATGTTTTTCTGAAATTATGCAAGGAAAATGCTTTTAGGTAAGTAAAAATAATATGAAAAAATATAATTCCATTTTAAAATTTATTGTAAACTAGCTGTTCCCGGGCGCTTTGCTACCCGCACACATGAATCCCCGGGGTTACGGGAGTACTATTGCCTATAACCTTTCCTCACCTGTCAATAATTTACGTTGACATTTTTTTAAAAATTAGTTTGTAAATCTCATGTTAAAATTTTACCTTTCTCCCCTTCCATGTATAGCTATAACTTTCCCCTATCTGCCAATAATATATCTTAAAAATTTCATAAAATTCTGTTTAAAAATGTGGCTGATATTAACATTTTACATTCCCTGTGTGTAAAATAAAATAACTACTAATCAAACAAATGCAGTTTTCGTGACGTGTGTATAAAATTTGAAGAAAATCGGGTTTTTTAAAACACCTGTGTGCAATTTGTGATATGGAGACCCCTTGACCCAGGAGTCTGACCACTTTCAAAATATACCTATTTAGTGCCCATTATGGTCTAAAACCCTACGCAAAGTTTGAACGCGATTGGTTCATAAATTTGTAGAAACAATAAAAAAAATTCTTATAGGGTCTCCATAAGGACCACTTTCAAAATATGCCTATTATGTGTTCATTATGGTATAAAACTCCTATGCAAAGTTTGAACGAGATCGATTCCTAAAAACATGCAATTTTTAAAAACAAAAAAAAATTCGTATGGTGACAACTTGACCTAGGAGTCTGACCACTTTCAAAATATGCCTATTAAGTGCCTATTATGGTAGAAAACCCTTATGCAAAGTTAGAACGCTATCGGTTGAAGGGTTTGGCAGTCCATGAGCTTTGAAATACACGTTGCAACATCATCGCTCGGCTCCTTTGTGAAACTGTAGTATTTTTGTTGTAAAAACAAAATATTTGATTTCGATGCTTGCTCATATGTACTTTTGAGCGTCGTCCACATCTCATTTGCCGTTTCACAATTCATAATTTGCAGCAATGGCTGCTTTTTACACGCCGTCGAAATTGCTCGTCTCGCCTTGGCATCATTCTTTTTCCATGGCACAATCTTTGTTGCATACTTTTCATCTGCAATTGTTGGCTTTGAATCTGTACCATCCATCCACTGTGTCGAACAATTCACTGGCCTCTAGCACTTGGCGCATTAGAAATTTCCATGTCAGCCAATTGTCGCCACCTTCCAATTTTTCAATGTTCACTCGATCGCTATCCATTTTGTTTTTTCGCTTTGAATTTGTACCGAAAATTCCAGAAGAAAATCACAAAATTCGCCTTTTGTCGTTGCGCACCGAATTTACCGAATCGAAGATTCAAAATTTAAACGATGAAAATATTTGCTTTATTTTCATTCGCACTCACTGTGTCTCAAAGAACCGATTGTCCACTTTCATACGATGATGAAATCACGACGTAATTGTTCTTTTCTCGACGCACTGCATACAACGACGCTTCTCGAAAAAAAACAAAACAACGACCACCGAAAAAATTTCGGTGCGTAGAACCAATCGTCGTGGAAAGGTTCTATTGTTGTTGTATGTTCTGGTGTTATGCAATGGCTTTTGTTGATAATTAAAGTTTCTAGGTCGATTGGAATTAAAATGCATGACGTTGTTTGGGTGCTCTTTTTCTATCTATTTCTATTTCGATGGCTAAGTTTGTAGTTTCAGTCAAAGTTTTTTATTGTGCGGTGTAAATGGTGTTTTTAAGTACGTTTTTAAATATATTAAGAGCGTATTGGTCATTCATTTTCGTTATTATGGTTTTTTCTATGGCTGTAACAGAACTTTCTAAATTGTTTATTTGTAATTTATTCAGGTCCGAAATAAGTGTTAGCATTATATCTTTGAATGCTGAAACTGATAGTTTTCATTGCGATATGTTTGCAAGGGATGTATGAATTTATCCCACAAGTCGTTTGTATTTTATATTTCTCTTTCAATTGCTTATTTAATTCGTCAATTGAGTCAATTAGTGCTGTTTTAACGTTTAATATAATTGATGCTTGGTTATATGTCTCTTTAAATTGTGTTTTCAATATATTTATTTCTAACTGTTTTGCTTTATGCTCTAGATTATCTATATATATAAAAGTGAAACTTTGTACGTATGTATGTATGTCCGGTATGGACTGCCGAACCCTTCAACCGATCGTGTTCTAACTTTGCATATGGGTTTTCTACCATAATAGGCACTTAATAGGCATATTTTAAAAGTGGTCAGACTCCTAGGTCAAGGGGTCACCATAAGAATTTTTTTATTGTTTCTACAAATTGCATGTTTTTATGAACCAATCGCGTTCAAACTTTGCGTAGGGGTTTTATACCATAATGGTCACTAAATAGGTATGTTTTGAAAGTGGTCAGACTCCTGGGTCAAGGGGTCACCATTTCAAAAATTGCATACAGGTGTTTTAAAAAAATTAACCCGATTTTCTTAAATTGTATACACATGAGTCACGAAAACTGTATTTGTTTGATTAGTAGTTATTTTATTTTACACACCGGGAATGTAAAATGTTAATATCACCAACATTTTTAAACTGAATTTTATGAAATTTTAAAGATATATTATTGGCAGGTAGGGGAAAGTTATAGATATTGATGGAAGGGGAGAAAGGTAAAATTTTAACATGAGATTTACAAACGTATTTTTAAAAAAATGTCAACGTAAATTATTGGCAGGTGAGGGAAGGTTATAGGCTATAGTACTCCCGTCACCCCGGGGTTCATGTGTGCGGGTAGCAAAGCGCCCCGGAACAGCTAGTTTATTATATTTTCAAATATGGTTTTTAAATTTTTGTTTTGTTTTTTGTTTTGAGTTTATTATTATTTCTTTTGCTACTTACTGGGGAAAGAAAAAAAATGTATATACAGGATGTCCCCTAATTTGTGCACAATAATTTGGAATATGATTTTTGGGTATATTCCAAGAAAAAAAACGTTCTACCAGTAAGTGTTATTTTTTGTTATTATTGATAATCTTTTTTGCTTCTATTTTTGTTTCTTTCAAAAACCAATCTCACATTTTGTTTTTTTCTTTTAGAAATGATTGGTGATATTTCTTTCTTTATCTTCCCTATTTCAGTCCAGATGATGTTTGATTTTCCCAGGATATGGGATTTTTATAAACTCTTACTACATTTTGCATATATGCTAGTCTCTTCTTGTCTTTAACCAATTTTCTCCTCATTTGGGTTTTTGGATTGATGCTTTTTTTTCTTTTTTTTTATAATGTACACACGCTAAAGGGGTTTGCACCCTTATAATGCTTAGCACAGCATGGGCGTTAGGAAATTAGTGAGAGGAAAGGATGAGATGTCTATGCACACGTGTCTTAAACGACTGCAGATCATATAAATGCGGAAACACAGAATCAGGCAATTCATTCCACATAACTATCGTGCGGCTAAAGAAGGAATCTCTGAATTGGTTAGTACGTCCGAAGATAGGCTTAATGGGGGACCCCTAAGCTCGAGTTGAGGCACGGGTATTACGGATGGGTTGGAGAATGGGCGGGATGCATCTGGATATTTCTTTTGAACACCGCTTGTGGAAAAAGCGATAAAACAGTGACAGGCAGGAAACATTCCTACGATGTTCAAGCGATTCGATTGTTTTCGCGATATGTACATCACCAATAAGTTTTAACGCGCGGTTCTGAACTCTGTCTAGTAGATGCAATGTGTTCTTGGGAGCACCTGCGCAGACAATGCAGTTGTATTCAAGTTTAGGGCGAATATACGCCTTGTAAATAGTAGCCAGATCTGAAGGAGTGAAGTACCTTGCACCGTTTTAGGAAACCTAAGCAGCTCGCAGCATTTTTGGCGATGGCAAATATGTGGTCATTCCAATGAAGCTTGTTGTTGACACACATACCGAGAATTGAGAGTTTTTCAGTTCCTTTTATGCAAGATCCATTCATGGTTAAAGTTTGGGGGTTTAAATTACGCTTAGACGACAGAAGACAGCATTGGGTTTTAGAAGCGTTAAATTCAACTCTATTATGTAGGCCCCACCTTGTTATGCTGTCAAGGTCAGAATTTAACGTGCTTAACATACGTTGTTGTTCAAGTTCCACTTGTGCCGAAGAGGGGTGCGCAGAAAGCGAGAAGTCATATGAAAAGCTAAGAGTACTGTCGTCAGCAAAGGAATGGATTGGATTAGAGGTGGTGGATAGGAGATCATTAATGAAAATCAGAAAGAGTGTCGGAGATAAAACAGAGCCTTGAGGAACACCGGCGTTTATGCGGTGGACATTGGATTTGAATCCGTCCAATACGACCTGGATTGAACGGTCAGAAAGGTAGTTCATAGTCCAATCGAGCAGGGTGTTGTTAATTCCATAAGCAGTCATTTTCGACAAAAGAGCTTGATGCCAGACTCTGTCAAATGCCTTGGAAATATCGAGTGCAACGACTTTACTTTCACCAAATTTGTGAATAGACTGGTTCCACTTTTCAGTGAGATAAGCCATCAGGTCACCTGTAGAGCGCTGCCTACGAAAACCGTACTGCTGGTCACTAAGGATTTCACGTGATTCAAGGTATTGCATAAGCTTACGATTGATCAGGGTTTCCATAACCTTGGAGAGTATGGATGTTAGCGCAATGGGTCGGTATGAGGAGAGAGATGACGTTTCGCCTTTTTTAGGAACAGGCTGGATAAAGGCTGTTTTCCAATTCCTTGGGGCGACTCCAGAAGAATAAGAAAAATGGAAAAGTCTGCGCAGTGGTAATGCCAACGTTGAAGAACACCTCTTCAAAACTAAAGCGGGAATGCCATCAGGCCCAGCAGATTTATGAATGTTGAGATCATTTAATACTCTAGCCACTTGACAAGTACGAAAGTAAATCTGAACAGCGTAGAGCTAGCTGCGAAATGTGGAGCAATCAGATTGGCCTTGTCTATAGAGCTGACAGTTGGAACTTCATTGTGAATAAGCGTTGGAATTGAAGACGAGGCAGTATTTTTAATTCGTTTCACGAATGACCAAAATTTTTTACTTCCTTTGGGACATTGAAGTATTTTTTGCCTCAGTTTTTGGTCATATTCGAATTTTGCGCGTTTAAGGTAGGCATTGCAATCATTTCTGACTCGTCTAAATTTGGTTCGGTTTTCCACAGTGGGGTTTTTTTTATATAACCTATATCATATAATGCTATATCAATATTAAGGATTTTTGTCAAGCACGTTTCTTTGTTCTCTTCTTGTCTCTTGAAATATTCCTTGATGGTTATTGGCGTTGGTCCTCTTCGAAGTGATTTGTTGGGGTGCTGCTTGTTGTCCACACTTGGGGATGTATTCTCCATATTCTGGATTAGTTCTCTAGTACGTAGTTAACTGGATCTTGATTCTTTGTGGATATCGTCTCTACGATTAAGTCCACAGGATCGGACCTATTACTATATCTACCTATGGGCAAAAGCAGGATATTCTAAATAAGAAACCCGTCAGTTTGAATCTTAAGTAAAATCTGTTTCTTTATTTAAAATTCTTTCCTATTTATACTTAGGGACTAACAAACAATTCTTATTATCTAACAAAGGATAAGCATAGAAAAATAGAGGAATATCTATTCTCCGCTGAGTCATAAATTATTGGTTAATATTTACACTAGGTTTTTATTTATGAGTCACTCAAGTTGTGCACTCGCATTGGCTGTGTTGTATGTGCATACATTAGTGAATCAGACTTTATTGTTTCTATTATGGCTTCTTTTGGGTGAATTATGGAGCGATGCATGCATTGACTTAGCGCATGCATTGGTACGACTAAATAAATTTTATTCTTTGTTAAATTCTCTATATTAACTTCACTTGCCCGTGGCAATGTCGTCGATCGTCGTGGAATCTTGCGATCAATTTTTAACCCACTTCCCAAGGTCCGATTTTATTGAAATTTTGCACACATGTGTTTTTCCGGAGACAACACATTCTATTAAAATTTCAGGCCCCTCGGGCCGCGGGGTTCCCATACAAAATTTTTAAAAAATTTACCCGATTTTCTTCAAATTTTATACGCATGTGTATCTTTGATAGACAACACTTTCTGTAAAAATTTGGAAGTGATCGAGCATCTGGGTCGTGGGGGCTCCCATACAAATTTTTTTTTAATTATCAATTTTTAACGCACTTCCTAAAGCCCGATTTTCCTGAAATTTTGTACACATGTGTATTTCCGGTGACAACACTTTTTTTAAAAGTGATCGGGCCCCGGGTTCGTGACGCTCCCATACAAATTTAAAATAAAAATTACCAATATACCCAATAAACCATACTTTTTCTAAAATTTGGTAGTGCTCGGGAGCCATCCGTAGAGTACTAGAATAATAATAATAATACCAAAAATCATGGCTCAGTAATATAGTTTATCAATTGTAGATAACAGCTATACGCATGATGTGTTTTTAACTATATATGATGCATCCTCTTGGAGCATCATGTATGGGTTGGGATGAGTGAGGTATTCATTGTTTAGAAACCACTATTTTTTCCTTTCCATTTTATTCCGCTACATCAATCGCAGCTTCCTTCTGTGAATGCGTTAATATTGCTACTGGTGGGTCTTCTTGCCCTTTGTCGTCCTTTGGCCTTCTGTATTTTTCAAACCACTCACCGATCCCGGTAGCCGATGACTCTCCACATTACCGTGTGAAGTACTTCATTCTTAGCTCCGATTACGCAGATAGATGTATTGTCGATTGTCCCTCAAGTAATTTTTTCAGATTTTTGATGAAAATATAATTTATAATATATATTTCAAATCTTTGTGTTAATATGAGTTTTAATGTAAATTTTTAATTTTTTTTTAAATTCTAGAATTTCTAGTATTGATATGTATACTGGTTTGGAGAACTTTGTAAATTACGACGAAGTCGAACTAAAATCTTATTCTACATTAAATACAATGCAATGTATTTCTACCAAATTACTTAATACGAAAACAAAATTGCCAGCGTTAATTATTTTGGAAGAGGGTTATAATGAAATGAAGGAAATCATGATTTCTCAGTCATCTGTGCCACCATTTCAAACAAATAAGAGCCTTCCTCCCTCAAATGCATTAAAAGAACTAAGATCCTCGTATGAAAATATTGTTCATATTGTTAACAAAAAAAAGCCTATCAAAACAGTAAACAAATATACAACTTTAAATTCATACGAAATTAAATCAAAATTGCGACAAACCAACTTAAGGAAGTCTTCTAGTTGTAAAGCTAAAGTTATTTTTAGTAATGATAAAACGTCTGAAGAAAATGGATTAAGGAATCAGTCAGCAAAAACTGTTTTTACAGAGACTTTGCCAAGGTACGTAGTACATTATGTATATATGGTTTTACATTTTTGAATAATTTTTACTAAATATAATTTTTAGTGAAATACTACATGATATTTCATATGTCCATAATATATTGTAATCTCTGCGGAAATAAATGAAGTAAGTAATTTTTTCATTACTACTACAACTAAATTTTAATTTTTTTAAATTTCATTGCAGGGAGAGCAAATATACTCTTATTTTTAATTAATACCACGTGATCCATCTTTAAATGACTTTTTACTAACCAAATTGTTCTTGTTTATAGACTTTTGTATTTCTGCAGCTTTATTTTTTTTTCTTTTTGCCCATCCCACAGTGTGGTCCGATTTAGCCTAAACACTCGCACACCCTAGATGATTAGATTTTATATAAAAAAATATTGTTTGTATTATGGCCATGATCCTTTGATAGAAGCATTTTGACACGCGTCATTTTACTTTCGTGTTTGTTTTCTCATATTGCTTTTTCAATGAATCAGAGAGATTTTTGAGAAAATAAATTAAAACCGGATACATACATGAGGCATGTAAAATGCGATTTTTTATTTTATTTTATATTTTAATAAAGGACATAGCCCACCTTATTGCCGTGAAGCAAGTCATTTAGGGACTTCTCTCTTGGCAGTGAGTGTCATCATCATCATATATGGCTCTACAAACGGGGTCCGGTCCTGGCCTCCCGCAAAAAGTCTTTCCACCGGTCCCGATTTCGAGCCGATGTCATCCAGTTTGGCATCCATAAACTCTGGGCGTCCTGGTCTACGTCATCCTTCCAGCGTGACTTGGCCGGCCTCGCTGTCGTGTTCCATAAATCCTACCGCAAAGGACTTTCCTAGCAGGATCCTCTTCGCTCATGTCCTGCCCACCGGAGCCTACCGAGCTTAATTTTCTTCACGATGTCGACAACGCGGTAACGCTCGTAGATCTCATCATTATAGAGTCTCCGGAATCATCCTTCCTCACATACGGGCCAACAATTCTCCTTAAGACTTTTCTCTCGAACGCGGCTAAGAGGTCAGAATGCTTTTTGCTAAGCACCCAAGTCTCGGATCCATATGTAAGTACTGGTATGACCATTGTCTTATATATCAGCAGCTTGGATGTTATGGTTAAGTTCCTGGATTTGAAAAGTCTTGACAGGCTATAGAAGGCTTTGTTGGCTTTAAACAAGCGTGCGCGTATTTCTGGTTCCATGCTGTTATCGGCTGCTATAGTTGACCCGAGATAGTTAAAGGATTGCACTACTTCAAATTCGCGCTCCACTATTTGAATTGATGTTGGATCTTCTACTCGCCGACGTGGCCACCATGTACTTTGTTTTGCTCTCATTTATGTGCAAACCCAGATTTCGTGCAGCCTGCTTTATCTGGATGAAAGCTTCCTGTACAGCTCTTAGGTTTCTACCAACGATGTCAATATCGTCTGCGTAAGCCAGTATCTGAATGGACTTATAGAGGATTGTTCCTCTCGCCGTTACGTCAGAGTCTCGGATCACTTTTCCCAACGCCAGGTTGAAGAGGACGCAAGCCAGTCCATCCCCTTGTCGGAGCCCGTTATAGATGTTGAATGGGCTTGATAGTGATCCGGATATTTTTACTTGGCTTATAACATTGGTCATGGTCAACCTACATAGTCGTGTCAGTTTATTTGGGATGCCGAATTCTCTCATGGCTTTATAAACTTCTACTCTGGCTATGCTATCATAGGCGGCTTTAAAGTCTATAAAAAGATGGTGTAGTGAGTTTTGAAACTCTAGACATTTTTCCATCACCTGCCTTAGGGTGTAAATCTGATCAGTTGTTGATTTGCCTGGGATGAAGCCACACTGGTATGGACCAATGATGACTTTAGCGTATGGGGCTATCCTGTCTTGAAGGATAGAGGAGAAAATCTTATACGCGGTACTCAACAACGTTATACCGCGATAATTGCTGCATGCTCTTGCTGCTCTCTGTACTGTTCCAGTTCACGGACGAGATTCTTCTCCCAGGCTGATTTCTTTCGCCGGTGAACTGTTTTTTCATATCTTCTGAGCTCTTTATATTCATCTTCGCGTGCCCGCGAGATTGTTGCATTGCTCGGTACGCAACATCCTTACGTTCAGTCGCAAGCTTACATTCGTCATCGAACCAGTCGTGATCTCTACGACTACTGCCTAAGATGGCGTCAGCAGTACTAATGACAGAATTTTTAAGGCGTGTACATTTCTCTTCTACGCCCGACATCTCAGTCCCAGGACTTACTCTCCCTGCATTTAGGCCGAGTCCTATCGCTTGGCCGTAGTTCTTTCTGGTCTCTTCATTGCGAAGAGCAGCCGTGTTGACTTGAACCTGATTCGCGGATGCAGTCTTCCGTTATGATGCTGTAACGAAGTTAATTTCACATCAAATTAACGACGTTACAAACCATACGGCTAACATATATAAATAGCATATAAACATATATAATATTATCAATAAGTACACACGGCAAATTTATGTAAAATAGCAAATATTATAAGAACATACAAAGTATAACACAAATATATTTACATAGCAAACCTTATCAATATGTACGTAAACAGAAATTGTAAACCAAAACGACACAAGTATATACATATATATATATATATATATATATATATATATATATTAGCAAGTACGAAAAACAAGTAGACACATCAAAACATATCAAACGGTAGTAAGCGCATAACGCAAGTAGGGAAAAAACCAACCTGATTACACCGGTACGAATAGCACCACAGTAGCACCTCTGCTTGAAAATCAAGCGATATGGGGATCAAACCCCACGGTCGGCTGATATCAACCGAAAACATTATTCTTTTTTGTTTGTTTTACAAAACATAAAAATACTCCTGTCGCGCCCCATGTCATCATAGCAATAATAACAATAAAATTAATAACAATAATAAAGTACCCAAAAGGCGGAAATTGTTCGTAATGCAAAAATAACAATAAAATTAATAACAACAATAATGTACCCAAAAGGCGGAAATTGTTCGTATACGAATATAACTCGTATACGAATAATTAATTTTACAATATTTTTAGGAAATAGAATTCCCAACAAATCGAAAGATTTAAGGAATGACATGGGACGCTAAAACTTACATATAACAAGGGGAAAGTGTGGAGAAGAGTACGT
The DNA here is from genome assembly GCA_947095585.1 of Nephrocerus scutellatus. Lineage (NCBI taxonomy): Eukaryota > Metazoa > Arthropoda > Insecta > Diptera > Pipunculidae > Nephrocerus > Nephrocerus scutellatus. The sequence continues at coordinate 53,284,313 of OX352762.1, read as the reverse complement.
CGTCTAGACCACGACAATAGTAATTCTCCCATCGGAAAGCACTCCCTGATTCTTTTGAAGCGGTGTAACCCTGCGCTCAGCATTAGCTCTCGTAGGTAGCTCACTACGTATTTTAAGTATGAACTAGTTAAGTAGGTATACATGTATATTAAGATTGTAAACACACAAAAAACAAAAATGGAATAATAAAACGAAACACAAACGAACAAAACCTTTTTTTTAATTTGTAACAAGCCAGCAAAAACGAACCCTGGGTGACCGGCGAGCGTCACCCGAGCGAACAACGTTACAAATTTGGCGCCAATTAGGGGTTGGTGATGATTTCGGTTCCGGGTTGGGTAGGGGGTTTGTAGATGGTGTGGGAGAGGATGTGGACCTTTTTTGGGGGTGGGTTGTTCGACATATGTGGTAGCAACCTTGACTCGTGGGGCTGCCTCGCACAGGTGCGCCAGCTCGTTGCTGGTCAGCGGTCGGTTCGGGGCGGAGGCCGCTTCTTCCAGGCGATATCTCGGACTGCTTGCTGGGCGGTCTTCTGGGGCGGTGCCAGCACGGGACGTGGCTTGGTACGTCGATGGGTACCCGGTGCTGGATCGGCGTCGGTGAATCGGATGAGCGGTCGATGTTGATCGGATGACATCTTGTTCGGTACTAAATTTTGTTGCGTGAACTCGCTGTTGACCATACCTGCTGCGTGGGTTTTCCCGGTCTGTGGTTGGTGGGAGATTTGTTTGATGTCTTTCACGTGTGCGATGATGGTTTTGTTTTGTTCTCCCTCGAGGATAAAGATTACTGTCTGTGATGTCTTCTTCTTTACCCTGTATGGGCCTACGTATTTAGGGGCGTGTTTCGCTGCAAACTGGTGTGCGGCGGATGAGAGCGGTCGGTGATGGTAGTACACCATTTCTCCTATGGTTGGAGTCCACGGGCGTCGGCGGAGGTCGTAATATCGTTTCTGCATGCCAAATGCCTTGGCCAGGTTTATTTTGACTAGCTCTTGAATTTCTTGAAGGTTGTGTATGCGGTTGTTGGCATCGGGTTCGGTGTTTAGCGGTATGTCCGGTGATGACGGTAGGCGTAGTTCGCGACCGAAATTAAGGTATGCAGCGGAGTAGCCTGTCGTCTCGTTTCGGCTGGTGTTCATGGCCAGCATGAGTTCCGGGAGATATTCGTCCCATTTCCGATGATCTCTTTGGACGTATTGGGCCACCATCGTCTTTATAACTCGGTTCATTCGCTCCGTAGGGTTTGCTTGTGGAGTGTAGGGAGGTGTGAATCTTTGCTTGATTCGGAGTTGAGCGAGTAGTTCTTGGAACTGCTTGCTGAGGATGCGTTCCTTGAAACCTTTTATTAATGCGGGAGTGGTAGCATCTCGGAGGGCTACGAATTCCGTCCACTTGGAGAATTTGTCGTGGAATACCAATATCATGGTATTTCCCTTTGATGACCGTGGCAATGGGCCGATGAAGTCTGAACAGGCCACTTCCCATGGATGGTTGGCTTCTGTCATCTGCATTTCTCCAGCTGGTTTTCTGGCATGTATTTTATACTCTAGGCACGTCGGGCACTGGCGGACAAACCGAGCGGTATCGCGGAATAATCCTGGCCAGTAATAACTTCTAGCGATCCTGGCAATAGTCTTGGCAATCCCCAGATGTCCGGCGGTCACGTCAGTATGATTTTCGTGTAGGATCTGGGCCCGTAGTGGCTTAGGGACGCAGACTTTCCAGGCGGTCGGAGCGGTTTCGGTATGACAGGTCGGATTGAAAATATGGCGGTACAGGGTTCCGTCCATAATTTGGTATTCTGAGTTTTCCTCCGGTTTGCTTTTGACTGCCAGCAGCTTAGAGTGGTACCAAGGGCAGGTTTCAGTTATCGGTAAGAGTAACTTCATTGGGGTATTCGGTGTCGGATGTCTAGATAGAACATCTGCGACGGTGTTCAGCGTGCCTTTTCGGTATCGGATCTCGTAATCGTACTGCTGTAGCTCAATGGCCCAGCGGGCTAATCGTCCGGAGGGGTTGTCTATACGGTGCAGCCATCTTAGTGATTGGTGATCGGTATGTACGACGAATTTGTAGCCTTCTATATAGGGTCGCATTTTTCGAATGCCCCATACTACAGCTAAACATTCTCGTTCGGTGACCGAGTAGTTTGGTTTGGTGAGGGTTTTTATTATTCGCTCTTGAGTGTCGATGGATTGTGAGAGGACTGCTCCCAGTCCTTAGGCGCTGGCATCTGTCTGGAGCAGAAACGGTTTCGAAAAGTCTGGACAAGAGAGTACTGGTGCCTCTGTCAGCTTAGTTTTCAATGTTTGAAAAGCTTCTTCTTGGGCATCTTCCCATGACCACTTGATTTTTTCCTTTAGTAGCTTCGTCAGTGGTGCTGTAATGGATGAGAAATTTGGAACAAAGCGGCGATACCATGAAGCGATCCCGATGATACGGCGGAGTTCTTTAATATTGCGGGGGGCTATTAATGACTTGACGGCCTCAATCTTGCTAGGGTCGGTGTGTATTCCGTTCCGGTTTACCATATGCCCGAGATAGCGCATCTCTGCTTTCCCAAATTCGCATTTTTCGGGGTTGATTTTTAGTTTTGCCTGTTTCAGACGCTTTAATACCTCTGTCAGTGCCGTCATATGCTCTGTGAACGTACTCCCAATAACAATTATATCGTCCAGATAAGCGAATGCGTACGGCTCAAGTTCGGGGCTGATGATTCGGTCGATTCGTTGAAATGTGGCGGGGGCGGAATGTAATCCAAATGGCATTACTCTCCATTGAAAGAGTCCTCGCCCTGGGACGGTAAAGGCGGTATACGGCCGGCTGGTGGGTTTTAATGGGATTTGCCAATATCCCTGTTTAAGATCAATCGTGGAAATGTACCTCGCGCCTTTCAGTTTATCCAGGATATGGTTTATCTGTGGCAGCGGGTAGGCATCTTTAATAGACAGCTCATTTAGTTGCCGATAGTCGACGCAGCCTCCAGGTTCCTTGCTTTTTTTGGACGAGCATTATGGGTGAGCTATATGGGCTATTTGATGGTTCTATTTTCTCTTCGGCCAATAGTTGGTCGATCTCTTCGTTGATTACTGTTTGCATGGCTGGGTTTCTTGGCATATACATTTGCTTGAAGGGTCGGTGGTGCTTGAGACGGATCTCGTGTTCGGTGATGGTTGTCGGCCCTTTGAAGCTTTCGAATATGGGTAGTTCTATAGCCAACAGTCGGTCTAGCTGTTGTTTTTCCGTTGCGAGACTTCGGATAATTGGCGGCCTTGGTTCAGGTTGCGCTGTTATAACATTTTCTCCACGGTTAATAGTGAATCCAAATTTTGCCAGGAAGTCTGTTCCTATCAAGAATTCATCCAAAAGATTCGGAATATACACAAATTCTTGTGTGAAGGACCATTCTCCCCAAATTAGATCTAACATATATGCTTGCCGAGCGGTGACAGTCGATTTTTCGGCCAAGGCAAATGTTATGGAGATCACTCGGATTGGTACAGGGTGCCTTATGCATAGGTTTCGGACGGTTTTCCCAATGCACGATCTTCCTGCGCCGGTGTCGACAACGACGTCGTACAGGCGATTTTGGAATTTGATGGGTATGGTGTATGAGGCGTGGGTTGAAACGATAGGGGTGGGCGCGTCTAATGCCTCATGGTTTTGGACGGCCCGTTGGTGTTTTCCGGTTTGCAGTTGCAATGTCTGCTCTGTACACCATTTGTACCACAGTGTGAACAAAATAGTCGGCGGTTCTGACGACGAGTATGTCCGGGCTGGCCGCAAGTCCAGCAGCAGGTTCTTCGGTCGTAGTTACTGGTAAATTGCGGGCGGACTGGTGACTGGTGATGTGGATGTGTTACATCGCTGGAAATCGGTTTATGATGCGGTATATGGCTGGTATGATGCGGATATGTTGCATCGTTGGTAATCGGTGGATGATGCGGTATATTTCTGGTATTTGGACCATGATGCGGATATGTTACATCGTCGGTACTCGGTAGATGATGCGGTAGATTACTGGTATTTGGACCATGATGCGGATATGTGACATCGTTGGTAACCGGTGTATGATGCGGTATATTGCTGGTATCTGGAACATGATGCGGATCTGTTACATCGTTGATTATCGGTATTACTGGTCGAGCGGTCTGGATCGATGGACGGGGTGAGGTCGTCGCCGGTTGATTCGCTGACCTAGTCTGGTATAGTGGTGATGCAGCCTGCCGAAATGGCGGTACAGTCGGTTGAAGCGGTGGGGCGGTAGGACGCAATGCGGCTGGTCGTACTGGTGCGGGAGAGGGTCGAGAGGGGGGTTGCTCGTTTAAAAGGCATTCAAAATCCTCAATGAGTGAGGTTAGTTCCGACAGCGTCGTGAACTCCCGCCGTTTGATGTAATGGCGATAATCCGGTCGTAGGTTATCATATATACGATTTAATTTCTCCCCGGTAGAGAGTGACATCTGCCATCGCATTAACGCTTGTATGGACGTTATATAATCTTTCCCTTTCTCTCGGCTGTTCTGCGTTCGGTTTCGGATGCGGTCTAATAATTGTTCAGAAAATCGTGGCGGTAAGAAGAAGCGCCGTAATTCCTTGCTAAACGCTTCCCAAGTACTCAGAAACTCCTTATTATTTCGGAACCAAATCAGCGCGTTCCCTTTGAGTAGCTCTGGTAGTGTTCGTACTACCCGGTCGAGCGGCAATTGGTAACATTCGGCGAGTTCCTCCACCCTTTCTAGGAACTCTAATGGATTACTATTTCCCCCTTCGTACCGGACGTTCCACCTTCTTACCTTATCCATCACTTCCTCATCGGAAGGACGATAAGTCTGTGTCGGTTGTACTTCTGAGTAGGAAGTAAATGGAATGCTCGGTGTCGGTTTCGGTTGTACATGGATTTCCATGCTCGGTGTATTCAGGTTATGAGCCTGTGTTTCCGTTGGCTTTGAGTACGTGATGTTCGGAATTTTTGGCCGGTGTGTGGTTGTGTTCTGGGATTCCATGCTTGATAGCAGTGTGTCGGTGGTGAGCTTCGGTTCGATCGTGGGTAAATCGCTACAAGATTTGTGTTTCTTTAGCTCGGTAGAGAGTAGTTTGCGTAGCTCATCTACACTACCACTTTGGTTAATACCACGACGACACAGTTCGTTTAGTAACTCCTCTTTCCGAAGTGAGTATATTCCGGAAACACTAAGCCCAGTCTCCTCGGTGGACATTATTATAGCTTTTCTCTCGGCAGTATTTGACAATTTGTATATTTCTATAGTCTGGTACTCCCCGGTTGGTGTCAAGACTAATTTTAGTAGTGACGCATTCACCAATGTAAAACAAGTTGTAATGCCGTGTTTCTGCCGGTAAGTGGTTTCTGGTCGTTTATTTTGACATGGACAGAAAAATATGGGTGTCTTTTCTCGGTCTCGGTCGGTGATACGACTTTAAAAGTCGTCTCTGCTCGGGCGCCAAATTTGTAACATTGTTCGCTCGGGTGACGCTCGCCGGTCACCCAGGGTTCGTTTTTGCTGGCTTGTTATAAATTAAAAAAAAGGTTTTGTTCGTTTGTGTTTCGTTTTATTATTCCATTTTTGTTTTTCGTGTGTTTACAATCTTAATATACATGTATACCTACTTAACTAGTTCATACCTAAAATACGTAATGAGCTACCTACGAAAGCTAATGCTGAGCGCGTGGGGCGTTCACGAAGAACGGCTCGGCTCGAAGTACCACAGGCAGTGGATGCAATACCAATTAACATCTACTGCTGCGTACTTGAAAACACTCTGAGCACATAGGGGGGCATTCGAGGAGAACCGCTCGGCTCGAAGTAACACAGGCAGTGGATGCAATATCAATCAACATCTACTGCTGTGTACTTGAAATATATCGTGGAACTTTATATTGGGCTTTCGGGCTGAACAGCACAGTTCCGTGGTATAACTTTTAAACAAGGCTTTGCCAATCAGAGTGGGGTAAATGGCCCATCATCCCATATCTCACAGAACTGGAAAATTGGTTTTTAGGAATTATAATATAGAGTCACAGGAATATTGGAAGAAGCGGTGCTTGAAATTATCGAAAGTCAATTTTAATGTTTAAAATTTTAAATGTTTAAAAATCAATCAAAATCAAATTTGCCTGATAAATAGCAATGTCTTCCTTCGTGTGTGCAGATCGGGCGTTGCACTGACTAAGCGGTGTGCCTGAGCGATGTTTTCCCTTGAAGGGCTGTGTGCGGATGATCAATCTGTAGTCTTGCGATGCGTGAACGGGGCGGTGCGCACTGAGGGATGTACTGTCCGAGCAATGTGTGAATTGTGCCAATGCGCTAATTAAGCTGCTTTTCGTTGAGCAGAACAACTGTTAGTACTAATACTTTTACAGCGAATTCATGTGCAGCGGAAAACTACCAGCGATATGCTGATGTGTATCAACTTAGCAACAAGACAGTCTAACAGTAAAGCTACATTATACGACAACAACTTTAGCAGCTAAATGTACAGAGAAATGGCGACGGCGGAATGCTGATGTTATCAACGAAGCAACCCGTCGGGCAGTCGAACAGTGAAGTAAGGTTATCGACGGCGGCGTTAGCACTGAAATGTACAGATAAATGGCGTCAGCGAAATGCTAATCTGAATCAACGTAGCAACCTGTCGGTCAGTCTAAGGCTATGTCCTAATTGGACAGCGATCTCGCTTTCTGGCGATGAGCGATGGTTGGCTACACCGCGTTGATCGAGCGACCAAACGTTATCGTGCTCAAAAACGCAGCGTTTCGAAATCACCTCAGTAAATGTGAAGTGGTTGTTGATGTTGGTATAGCTGAAATGATTTCCAGGAATGAAACAATCAACCAACGAGTTCGGCATTGAACGCTAAAGAACTATTTACTACGCACTTCATTTAATAACTTTTCTTCGAATGCCATCATTTTTACTTCACGATAGCACGTCGAAAAACAAACTTGTTGGATTTCGCGTTTTTCGCGATCATCGCCAGAACGCGCGATCGCTGTCCAATTAGGACATTACCTAAGAGTGAAGCTACGTTATAAGACGGCGACGTAAGCAGCAAAATGTATGGAGTGACGGCTACAGCGAATACACAATATGACGATGTCAGCAGAGAATATTTTTATAAGTTGGTTATCAGAATAACTTTCCACGACTTGGTCAAGACAGCAAAAGATAGCGTTCGCCTTTTATATAGTTTCGATATGCGGTGAAATTCTCAGTCTCCTCTGTCCGTGACGTGCTGTGCTATTTATTGGTGTGATGTTGTTTGCTGTCGTGTGACTTGATTTTTCCCTGTTGGTTGGTTTGGGGTGCATCCAAGGTTTATTTTTTTGAAAAATATATTCTGCGTGTTTTTGTGTGCGCAAAGTTTGACCACATGAATTTTCCTTACAACCTAAGGCGTGTTTTATTTGCCGAAAAATAAGAAATAACAATTTGAAAACCAGCAAAACAGCAGGTTTTCTTGTTCCAAAGAAGGAATAAGATAGTGCAATTGTTGTTGTAATTCCTTATTCCTCGGCAAATAAAATACTGCTCTAATAACATCCAGCTTTACACAAAGTTGTTATTAGGCACTTGGACCTAGGGCAAGTATAGACTAGTGGGCACGGTATAAAAATGACACGGAACCTAATTGACTATGAAAGTCAAAATGTAAAAAAAAAGTCGTAATTTGAGATAAATACGACCGAAAGACCAAAGTTTGACTAAGAGAACAATAGCTAAGTGAAGAAAAATGCGAAATGTATTTTGAACGGAATGTTTGGAGTAGTTCAATTGAATTTCAATTGACTATAAATGTAAGCTAAAAAGAACGAAATGTATTTTGCGCTCGATTGAATCCCGTAGGAAACGATCTTTTCGAATGTGAATACAGTGTACAAAAAATAAGTAGTCGCAAAGAGCGAGAAACGTAAGATGTGGTAGTGGGAAACAGACAAATTTTATATGGATTTTTCTCTTTATTTGATTACTAATACAAATATGTTTTGGATAGTATTCGTGTACGATCGGAACTGTTCCGATCGTACTCAGATACATGCTTAGATTGAGACCAAACGTATTTGGATTAGTAATCAACTAAAGAGCAAAATTCATATAAAATTTTTCTGTTTCCTGTAAACCAATCCAAAACGCGTCTGTATTTTTGAATGTGAATACAGTGTACAAAAAATAAGTAGTAGCAAAGAGCGAGAAACGTAAGATGTGGTAGTGGGAAACAGACAAATTTTATATGGATTTTGCTCTTTAGTTGATTACTAATACAAATACGTTTTGGATAGTATTTGTGTACGATCGGAACAGTTGGGCTTTCTATAGAGAAGGTTTTGATTAGTATGCATTAAGTTGGGCTTTCTATAGAGAAGGTTTTGGTTTTGGTACACCACGTTCACGTGTGTATTAATGGTTGGTTTTCTCATCTATACAAAAACAAAACACAAATCTACACATGAAATCATTTTTATTTCAATACAGTACTCTATCACTCTTAATCCCATTTACAGTTCACAAGCTATCTCTTTCAATCCCACCCAAAATACTAATAAGGAATTCGCATATTTGCTGCTCACATGTATGAGCTTGTCACATTTTGCAGTGCAGTTGACTTGTCATATACGCAAACGCAGTACGCTTTTTTATTTGTCTTCCGTTATCTTTGAAATTACAACTAAATTTCAATAATAATGGCTCCTCCAATATCAAAAGTGTGGAGCTGTTTTACCAAGAAAGATAATCTGGAGGGTTAGCTTTCCAAAGCGGCTCCAGTTTCTTTTCGTTATGGCTGAAGCTGTGTCGAGTTGTAGCTTAACGTTCGCGCCGTTGATCTTTGGTTTAACAAACATTCGTTGCGCGGCATTGTTGACTTCGCTGACTTGATTGACTTCAAGGCCTACTCTTGAGCATTTTTGTTGGCGTTCTCGACCTGTGGCTTTATAAAATATTTATAACTTTGACAGGGAACAGCTTTATGGTTCATACTCTTGCATTTTTCGGAAGTCTTCGCTTTGTAAGGACAATTGATAACTCGGTGCTGATCACCGCACGCTGGAGGGGTTCGAGCTTTCTTTTGAAAAGGGCTAGTTCTGCCAGATGGTGCTTTCTTTTTCTCCTGGGCCGCTTTGACTTTGAATGGCTTAAGAAATGGCTTGGTCCACAAAATTCTAGACCCTATTGGCCTGTTCCCATAATTTCCATAGAAACAATGGTTATAGTCGCATCTTAGTCCTACATACCGAATTTCATGCGAATCGCTTGAGAAATTGATTTGTTCCATAAATTCCAGACCATAATGACCATATTCCAGAATTGCCATAGGAAATAGTTTTATAGTCTCATCTTAGCCCTACATACCGAATTTCATGCGAATCGCTTGAAATTCTACTTTGTTTCTGAAATTCCAGACCATAATGACCACATTCCAGAATTGCCATAGGAAAAAGTTTTATTGTCGCATCTTAGCCTTACATACCGAATTTCATGCGAATCGCTTGAAAAATTGCTTTGCTCCCGAAATTCCAGACCATAATGACCATATTCCAGAATTGCCATAGGAAAAAGTTTTATAGTCTCATCTTAGCCCTACATACCGAATTTCATGCGAATCGCTTGAAATTCTACTTTGTTTCTGAAATTCCAGACCATAATGACCACATTCCAGAATTGCCATAGGAAAAAGTTTTATAGTCGCATCTTAGCCCTACATACCGAATTTCATGCGAATCGCTTGAAAAATTGCTTTGCTCCCGAAATTCCAGACCATAATGACCATATTCCAGAATTGCCATAGGAAAAAGTTTTATAGTCGCATCTTAGCCTCACATACCGAATTTCATGCGAATCGCTTGAAAAATTGCTTTGCTCCCGAAATTCCAGACCATAATGACCATATTCCAGAATTGCCATAGGAAAAAGTTTTATAGTCGCATCTTAGCCTCACATACCGAATTTCATGCGAATCGCTTGAAAAATTGCTTTGCTCCCGAATTTCATGCGAATCGCTTGAAATTCTACTTTGTTTCTGAAATTCCAGACCATAATGACCACATTCCAGAATTGCCATAGGAAAAAGTTTTATAGTCGCATCTTAACCTCACATACCGAATTTCATGCGAATCGCTTTAAAAATTGCTTTGCTCCCGAAATTCCAGACCATAATGACCATATTCCAAAATTGCCATAGGAAAAAGTTTTATAGTCGCATCTTAGTCCTACATACCGAATTTCATGCGAATCGCTTGAAATTCTACTTTGTTTCTGAAATTCCAGACCATAATGACCACATTCCAGAATTGCCATAGGAAAAAGTTTTATAGTCGCATCTTAGCCCTACATACCGAATTTCATGCGAATCGCTTGAAAAATTGCTTTGCTCCCGAAATTCCAGACCATAATGACCATATTCCAGAATTGCCATAGGAAAAAGTTTTATAGTCGCATCTTAGCCTCACGGTAAGGCAGGTTACGACGGCGACTTCGGATGTGGTCATGGGGGTTGAGATGATTCCTGGTCTTGCCCTGGTCAGAACACGTCATCGTAGAGGAGGGAAAGAGAATGCTGTCGGCTCCTGGTCAGATCTCGCCAGCGAGAGGATGGAGTGGGGGGGGGGGTGGGGTTGACGCGGTTTATAGACGGTCGTCCGGTCTGGCAGAGAAGAGATATTAGCGTCCTCGTAGGACACTCTAAAAACAAGGGACGCGGTTTCTAGACGGTCGCCTAGTCTTTTGGCATGCGCGGTTTCGAGACTGTTGGCTGGTCTTTTAGAACGTATTTGTGCCTGGTGAGGCACACAAAATTTTGTTGGTATGTTCGCGGAGAAAAACACCAACATCGTCTAATTCACCGGGGGAATTTGACAGCGTCTAATTCACCGGAAATTCGACAGCGTCCAACTCACAGGGAATTCGACAACTTTGCAAGTGCAAATTGCCGAACCTAACAAAGTTTCGAGGAAAACTTGATGGGAATTGGTGGGTAGTAAAATTCGTCTTACTTTGGTGGGGGGACGGAGAATACCTAAGTTATATGAAATCGCCCATTTTATTTACATATTGATCTTATTTCTATATATATTATTATATTTGTTACTGAGTTCATATTTCGTATTTATATTTCATATGGTTATACATAAAAAATAGCATAGCATCGAACTGAGCAGAACATCGATAGAAGACGAACAGAGTGTTAAAAAAAAGCAGAAAGGGAGCAAGCAGAGAAGCAACGCAGAATCAACAGAAACTATACTGTCACTCATAACCTCCATTACAGAAAGCCCAACTGTTTTGCTTTTTGACTACACATGCTTAAAAACAAACAAGAGAGCTAAATCCATATAAAAAATTTCTGTTTCTCACTACAAAAACTTACGTTTCTCGCTCTTTTTCTTTTCACTACCATCAGCTGCCCATATGTAATTTTTTTAGAGCATTAGAATGCGTACAGTTGGGCCTTCTTTTTTTTCCCCTTCTACTCGTGCTGTAAGCTTGATATTATGTTTTGAGATTTTGTAATTTATAAATTATTAAAGAAATGCCGAAAGGAAGCAAGCAGAGAACCAACATAGAACCATTTTTCGTGCAACCACATGGGTTGCAAGTTGCAACTGCAAGGTTAAGAGAACGAGAAAGCAGAGCACCGAAGGGGACTTTCGAGTTTCAATAAAATTACAAGTACCACACATATATTTTTTAGAGAGAGTTTTTTGGTTGTTTACACATACTTGCAAGGGTGATTAAGTTTTTGGGGAATTGGTATGGTATGGAAATAGAAGTATGAAACAAAATGTTTTTCGCTTTGAAACGCGCAGACGCAATATTCGCCACTCATTTCGTTTTTTCTGGTTCTCCTTTTATTCTGTAATTTGATGAAAGAGTTATTAACTCTTAGTAATGTTGGAGTGATTAAAGAAAAGACAAGCCTGTAAATGGCTTTGCCTCTTTTTTGTAACATTTGTATTTTTTTCTCTATTACAAAGCACTGTATCATTTTATGCAATGTTAATATAACAAACAGAGCAGAGCATCGATGGAACACCACGAAAAGAGACTATACTATCACTACTACTGCACATTTTTGGTTCATTCTATTCTATTGGCAAATATTAATATTATAATTTTTAAATACGATTAAATTAAGTCTATAATTAAGCAAAACGATGAAATAAAAAAATTTATTAAAGGACTTAAAAGTTAAGAATAATCAATATAGATTAAATTAAAAGGCGCAAGTCGCTTGAGAAATTGATTAGTTCTAGAAATTCCAGTTCCTAGTAACCATATCCCAGTATTTCTATGTGAACAAATTTTACAGTCTTAGTCCAGCATACCGAATTTCATGCGAATCACTTGAGAAATTGCTTAGGTCCTGAAATTCATTGATGCTGTTCACGGACACGGAACCAAGGAATTCCGAATAGGTTAATTTCTCGATTAGCTACATATCACTCAGCGTACTCTTCAATCCCATTCAACTTGATGACACATTGAAAACTTTCAAGCAGCGGAACTTCATCTCTGGATGCGCTGCCTGCTGGTTTTGAGATAATCTGGAGGGTTAGCTTTCCAAAGCGGCTCCAGTTTCTTTTCGTTATGGCTGAAGCTGTGTCGAGTTGTAGCTTAATTTTCGCGCCGTTGATCTTTGGTTTAACAAACATTCGTTGCGCGGCATTGTTGACTTCGCTGACTTGATTGACTTCAAGGCCTACTCTTGAGCATTTTTGTTGGCGTTCTCGACCTGTGGCTTTATAAAATATTTATAACTTTGACAGGGAACAGCTTTATGGTTCATACTCTTGCATTTTTCGGAAGTCTTCGCTTTGTAAGGACAATTGATAACTCGGTGCTGATCACCGCACGCTGGAGGGGTTCGAGCTTTCTTTCGAAAAGGGCTAGTTCTGCCAGATGGTGCTTTCTTTTTCTCATGGGCCGCTTTGACTTTGAATGGCTTAAGAAATGGCTTGGTCCACAAAATTCTAGACCCTATTGGCCTGTTCCCATAATTTCCATAGAAACAATGGTTATAGTCGCATCTTAGTCCTACATACCGAATTTCATACGAATCGCTTGAGAAATTGATTTGTTCCATAAATTCCAGACCATAATGACCATATTCCAGAATTGCCATAGGAAAAAGTTTTATAGTCTCATCTTAGCCCTACATACCGAATTTCATGCGAATCGCTTGAAATTCTACTTTGTTTCTGAAATTCCAGACCATAATGACCACATTCCAGAATTGCCATATGAAAAAGTTTTATTGTCGCATCTTAGCCTTACATACCGAATATCATGCGAATCGCTTGAAAAATTGTTTTGCTCCCGAAATTCAGACCATAATGACCATATTCCAGAATTGCCATAGGAAAAAGTTTTATAGTCGCATCTTAGCCTCACATACCGAATTTCATGCGAATCGCTTGAAAAATTGCTTTGCTCCCGAAATTCCAGACCATAATGACCATATTCCAGAATTGCCATAGGAAAAAGTTTTATAGTCTCATCTTAGCCCTACATACCGAATTTCATGCGAATCGCTTGAAATTCTACTTTGTTTCTGAAATTCCAGACCATAATGACCACATTCCAGAATTGCCATAGGAAAAAGTTTTATAGTCGCATCTTAGCCCTACATACCGAATTTCATGCGAATCGCTTGAAAAATTGCTTTGCTCCCGAAATTCCAGACCATAATGACCATATTCCAGAATTGCCATAGGAAAAAGTTTTATAGTCTCATCTTAGCCCTACATACCGAATTTCATGCGAATCGCTTGAAAAATTGCTTTGCTCCCGAAATTCCAGACCATAATGACCACATTCCAGAATTGCCATATGAAAAAGTTTTATTGTCGCATCTTAGCCTTACATACCGAATATCATGCGAATCGCTTGAAAAATTGTTTTGCTCCCGAAATTCAGACCATAATGACCATATTCCAGAATTGCCATAGGAAAAAGTTTTATAGTCGCATCTTAGCCTCACATACCGAATTTCATGCGAATCGCTTGAAAAATTGCTTTGCTCCCGAAATTCCAGACCATAATGACCATATTCCAGAATTGCCATAGGAAAAAGTTTTATAGTCTCATCTTAGCCCTACATACCGAATTTCATGCGAATCGCTTGAAATTCTACTTTGTTTCTGAAATTCCAGACCATAATGACCACATTCCAGAATTGCCATAGGAAAAAGTTTTATAGTCGCATCTTAGTCCTACATTCCGAATTTCATGCGAATCGCTTGAAAAATTGCGTTGTTCCAGAAATTCCAGACAATAATGATCATATTCCAGAATTTCCATAGGAAGAAATTTTATAGTCGCATCTTAGTCCTACATTCACAATTTCATGCGAATCGCTGGAGAAATTGATTTGCTCCAGAAATTCCAGACCACATTGATCATATTCCAGAATTTCCATAAGAAGAAGTCTTATAGTCGCATCTTAGTGCTACTTTCCGAATTTCATGCGAATCGCTTAGGAAATGGCTTAGTTCCCAAAGTACTGACATTTAAAAGTGGCTCACTTAAAAGTGTGATATTTAACAGTGATCACATCAGTGTATCGCTTAACAGTGATCACAACAGTGTATCACTTAACATTTTACTTTTTAAACATGTACCCCCTTAAACCTTGTAGTGAGACGTTGTCACGTCAAAACAACCCATAAACATTAAAATTTTTCATGTAAATTCTCTAATAACCAAAAGTGTCCTGAATTCCACTATTAATGCTGAAATATAAAAAAAACATAAAAAGCACTGCAACCCAACAACAAAACAACCCCAATCGTAAAGCAAGCAGCGCTGCCCACAGCGTCCAACGCACACAGAACACAGTCATAATAGTATGAAATGATCTGATGCCGGTAAAAAAAAATTGGTATGGGAACACCGCCGCCCGATCACTCTCAAGTTTTAATAGCAAGTATTGTCACCGGAAATATACATGTGTGCGAAATTTAAATAAAATCGGGCTGTGGGAGGTGGGTTAAAAAACTGATCACAAGATCTGACCAGCCCGCCAGCCAGGCATGGACAAGCGATAATATAGAGAATTTAAAAATAGAAAATTTGTTTGGGCCCCATGACCCTGGGGTCCCCAAATTTTTACAAAAAGTTTTATCCATGGGTGATACACACGTATATAAAATTTGAAGAAAATCGGGTTGATTTTTTTAAAAATATTGTTGGGCTCCATGACCCTGGGGCTAGGGGTCCATCGGAGATATACACTTATAAAAACTTTGAAGAAAATCTGGTTATTTTTTTTTTAAATTGTTGGGGCTCCAAGACCCCGGCGTCCGGGGTCTCCAAATCCGGGTTAATTTTTAAATTTTTTATATTGGCACCCTGAGGCCCGAGGGTCCCCAAATTTCAATAGAAGGTGTTGTCTCCGGAAAAACACATTTGTGCAAAATTTCATTAAAATCGGGCTTTGGAAAGGGGTTAAAATTGACCACAAGATTTCACGACAAACAAACCGACGTGCCACTGGCAAGCGGAGTTAATGTAGAGAATTTTAAAGTAGAAAATGTCTGTATGACTTTGCTGGTGATGGGGATGGTCGTGGTACCTTCAATGGAACACCACGAAAAGAGACTATACTATCACTACTACTGCACATTTTTGGTTCATTCTATTCTATTGGCAAATATTAATATTATAATTTTTAAATACGATTAAATTAAGTCTATAATTAAGCAAAACGATGAAATAAAAAAATTTATTAAAGGACTTAAAAGTTAAGAATAATCAATATAGATTAAATTAAAAGGCGCAAGTCGCTTGAGAAATTGATTAGTTCTAGAAATTCCAGTTCCTAATAACCATATCCCAGTATTTCTATGTCAACAAATTTTACAGTCTTAGTCCAGCATACCGAATTTCATGCGAATCACTTGAGAAATTGCTTAGGTCCTGAAATTCATTGATGCTGTTCACGGACACGGAACCAAGGAATTCCGAATAGGTTAATTTCTCGATTAGCTACATATCACTCAGCGTACTCTTCAATCCCATTCAACTTGATGACACATTGAAAACTTTCAAGCAGCGGAACTTCATCTCTGGATGCGCTGCCTGCTGGTTTTGAGATAATCTGGAGGGTTAGCTTTCCAAAGCGGCTCCAGTTTCTTTTCGTTATGGCTGAAGCTGTGTCGAGTTGTAGCTTAATTTTCGCGCCGTTGATCTTTGGTTTAACAAACATTCGTTGCGCGGCATTGTTGACTTCGCTGACTTGATTGACTTCAAGGCCTACTCTTGAGCATTTTTGTTGGCGTTCTCGACCTGTGGCTTTATAAAATATTTATAACTTTGACAGGGAACAGCTTTATGGTTCATACTCTTGCATTTTTCGGAAGTCTTCGCTTTGTAAGGACAATTGATAACTCGGTGCTGATCACCGCACGCTGGAGGGGTTCGAGCTTTCTTTCGAAAAGGGCTAGTTCTGCCAGATGGTGCTTTCTTTTTCTCATGGGCCGCTTTGACTTTGAATGGCTTAAGAAATGGCTTGGTCCACAAAATTCTAGACCCTATTGGCCTGTTCCCATAATTTCCATAGAAACAATGGTTATAGTCGCATCTTAGTCCTACATACCGAATTTCATACGAATCGCTTGAGAAATTGATTTGTTTCATAAATTCCAGACCATAATGACCATATTCCAGAATTGCCATAGGAAAAAGTTTTATAGTCTCATCTTAGCCCTACATACCGAATTTCATGCGAATCGCTTGAAATTCTACTTTGTTTCTGAAATTCCAGACCATAATGACCACATTCCAGAATTGCCATATGAAAAAGTTTTATTGTCGCATCTTAGCCTTACATACCGAATATCATGCGAATCGCTTGAAAAATTGTTTTGCTCCCGAAATTCAGACCATAATGACCATATTCCAGAATTGCCATAGGAAAAAGTTTTATAGTCGCATCTTAGCCTCACATACCGAATTTCATGCGAATCGCTTGAAAAATTGCTTTGCTCCCGAAATTCCAGACCATAATGACCATATTCCAGAATTGCCATAGGAAAAAGTTTTATAGTCTCATCTTAGCCCTACATACCGAATTTCATGCGAATCGCTTGAAATTCTACTTTGTTTCTGAAATTCCAGACCATAATGACCACATTCCAGAATTGCCATAGGAAAAAGTTTTATAGTCGCATCTTAGCCCTACATACCGAATTTCATGCGAATCGCTTGAAAAATTGCTTTGCTTCCGAAATTCCAGACCATAATGACCATATTCCAGAATTGCCATAGGAAAAAGTTTTATAGTCGCATCTTAGCCTCACATACCGAATTTCATGCGATTCGCTTGAAAAATTGCTTTGCTCCCGAAATTCCAGACCATAATGACCATATTCCAGAATTGCCATAGGAAAAAGTTTTATAGTCGCATCTTAGCCTCACATACCGAATTTCATGCGAATCGCTTGAAAAATTGCTTTGCTCCCGAAATTACAGACCATAATGACCATATTCCAGAATTGCCATAGGAAAAAGTTTTATAGTCGCATCTTAGTCCTACATTCCGAATTTCATGCGAATCGCTTGAAAAATTGCGTTGTTCCAGAAATTCCAGACAATAATGATCATATTCCAGAATTTCCATAGGAAGAAATCTTATAGTCGCATCTTAGTCCTACATTCACAATTTCATGCGAATCGCTTGAGAAATTGATTTGCTCCAGAAATTCCAGACCACATTGATCATATTCCAGAATTTCCATAAGAAGAAGTCTTATAGTCGCATCTTAGTGCTACTTTTCGAATTTCATGCGAATCGCTTAGGAAATGGCTTAGTTCCCAAAGTACTGACATTTAAAAGTGGCTCACTTAAAAGTGTGATATTTAACAGTGATCACATCAGTGTATCGCTTAACAGTGATCACAACAGTGTATCACTTAACATTTTACTTTTTAAACATGTACCCCCTTAAACCTTGTAGTGAGACGTTGTCACGTCAAAACAACCCATAAACATTAAAATTTTTCATGTAAATTCTCTAATAACCAAAAGTGTCCTGAATTCCACTATTAATGCTGAAATATAAAAAAAACATAAAAAGCACTGCAACCCAACAACAAAACAACCCCAATCGTAAAGCAAGCAGCGCTGCCCACAGCGTCCAACGCACACAGAACACAGTCATAATAGTATGAAATGATCTGATGCCGGTAAAAAAAAATTGGTATGGGAACACCGCCGCCCGATCACTCTCAAGTTTTAATAGCAAGTATTGTCACCGGAAATATACATGTGTGCGAAATTTAAATAAAATCGGGCTGTGGGAGGTGGGTTAAAAAATTGATCACAAGATCTGACCAGCCCGCCAGCCAGGCATGGACAAGCGATAATATAGAGAATTTAAAAATAGAAAATTTGTTTGGGCCCCATGACCCTGGGGTCCCCAAATTTTTACAAAAAGTTTTATCCATGGGTGATACACACGTATATAAAATTTGAAGAAAATCGGGTTGATTTTTTTAAAAATATTGTTGGGCTCCATGACCCTGGGGCTAGGGGTCCATCGGAGATATACACTTATAAAAACTTTGAAGAAAATCTGGTTATTTTTTTTTAAATTGTTGGGGCTCCAAGACCCCGGCGTCCGGGGTCTCCAAATCCGGGTTAATTTTTAAATTTTTTATATTGGCACCCTGAGGCCCGAGGGTCCCCAAATTTCAATAGAAGGTGTTGTCTTCGGAAAAACACATTTGTGCAAAATTTCATTAAAATCGGGCTTTGGAAAGGGGTTAAAATTGACCACAAGATTTCACGACAAACAAACCGACGTGCCACTGGCAAGCGGAGTTAATGTAGAGAATTTAAAAATAGAAAATGTCTGTATGACTTTGCTGGTGATGGGGATGGTCGTGGTACCTTCAACTGACTGGACTGTGGAATTTAAACTCCGAGGAACGGTGAGGCAGGTTACGACGGCGACTTCGGATGTGGTCATGGGGGTTGAGATGATTCCTGGTCTTGCCCTGGTCAGAACACGTCATCGTAGAGGAGGGAAAGAGAATGCTGTCGGCTCCTGGTCAGATCTCGCCAGCGAGAGGATGGAGTGGGGGGGGGGGGGTTGACGCGGTTTATAGACGGTCGTCCGGTCTGGCAGAGAAGAGATATTAGCGTCCTCGTAGGACACTCTAAAAACAAGGGACGCGGTTTCTAGACGGTCGCCTAGTCTTTTGGCATGCGCGGTTTCGAGACTGTTGGCTGGTCTTTTAGAACGTATTTGTGCCTGGTGAGGCACACAAAATTTTGTTGGTATGTTTGCGGAGAAAAACACCAACATCGTCTAATTCACCGGGGGAATTTGACAGCGTCTAATTCACCGGAAATTCGACAGCCTCCAACTCACAGGGAATTCGACAACTTTGCAAGTGCAAATTGCCGAACCTAACAAAGTTTCGAGGAAAACTTGTTGGGAATTGGTGGGTAGTAAAATTCGTCTTACTTTGATGGGGGGACGGAGAATACCTAAGTTATATGAAATCGCCCATTTTATTTACATATTGATCTTGTTTCTATATATATTATTATATTTCTTAATGAGTTCATATTTCGTATTTATATTTCATATGGTTATACATAAAAAAATAACATAGCATCGAACAGAGCAGAACACCGATAGAAGACGAACAGAGTGTTAAAAAAAAGCAGAAAGGGAGCAAGCAGAGAAGCAACGCAGAATCAACAGAAACTATACTGTCACTCATAACCTCCATTACAGAAAGCCCAACTGTTTTGCTTTTTGACTACACATGCTTAAAAAAAACAAGAGAGCTAAATCCATATAAAAAATTTCTGTTTCTCACTACAAAAACTTACGTTTCTCGCTCTTTTTCTTTTCACTACCATCAGCTGCCCATATGTTATTTTTTTAGAGCATTAGAATGCGTACAGTCGGGCTTTCTTTCTTTTTTTCCCTTCTACTCGTGCTGTAAGCTTGATATTATGTTTTGAGATTTTGTAATTTATAAATTATTAAAGAAAAGCCGAAAGGAAGCAAGCAGAGAACCAACAAAGAACCATTTTTCGTGCAACCACATGGGTTGCAAGTTGCAACTGCAAGGTTAAGAGAACGAGAAAGCAGAGCACCGAAGGGGACTTTCGAGTTTCAATACAATTACAAGTACCACACATATTTTTTTTAGAGAGAGTTTTTTGGTTGTTTACACATACTTGCAAGGGTGATTAAGTTTTTGGGGAATTGGTATGGTATGGAAATAGAAGTATGAATCAAAATGTTTTTCGCTTTGAAACGCGCAGACGCAATATTCGCCATTCATTTCGTTTTTTCTGGTTCTCCTTTTATTCTGTAATTTGATGAAAGAGTTATTAACTCTTAGTAATGTTGGAGTGATTAAAGAAAAGACAAGCCTGTAAATGGCCTTTCCTCTTTTTTGTAACATTTGTATTTTTTTCTCTATTACAAAGCACTGTATCATTTTATGCAATGTTAATATAACAAACAGAGCAGAGCATCGATGGAACACCACGAAAAGAGACTATACTATCACTACTACTGCACATTTTTGGTTCATTCTATTCTATTGGCAAATATAAATATTATAATTTTTAAATACGATTAAATTAAGTCTATAATTAAGCAAAACGATGAAATAAAAAAATTTATTAAAGGACTTAAAAGTTAAGAATAATCAATATAGATTGAATTAAAAGGCGCAAGTCGCTTGAGAAATTGATTAGTTCTAGAAATTCCAGTTCCTAATAACCATATCCCAGTATTTCTATGTGAACAAGTTTTACAGTCTTAGTCCAACATACCGAATTACATGCGAATCACTTGAGAAATTGCTTAGGTCCTGAAATTCATTGATGCTGTTCACGGACACGGAACCAAGGAATTCCGAATAGGTTAATTTCTCGATTAGCTACATATCACTCAGCGTACTCTTCAATCCCATTCAACTTGATGACACATGGAAAACTTTCAAGCAGCGGAACTTCATCTCTGGATGCGCTGCCTGCTGGTTTTGAGATAATCTGGAGGGTTAGCTTTTCAAAGCGGCTCCAGTTTCTTTTCGTTATGGCTGAAGCTGTGTCGAGTTGTAGCATAATTTTCGCGCCGTTGATCTTTGGTTTAACAAACATTCGTTGCGCGGCATTGTTGACTTCACTGACTTGATTGACTTCAAGGCCTACTCTTGAGCATTTTTGTTGGCGTTCTCGACCTGTGGCTTTATAAAATATTTATAACTTTGACAGGGAACAGCTTTATGGTTCATACTCTTGCATTTTTCGGAAGTCTTCGCTTTGTAAGGACAATTGATAACTCGGTGCTGATCACCGCACGCTGGAGGGGTTCGAGCTTTCTTTTGAAAAGGGCTAGTTCTGCCAGATGGTGCTTTCTTTTTCTCCTGGGCCGCTTTGACTTTGAATGGCTTAAGAAATGGCTTGGTCCACAAAATTCTAGACCCTATTGGCCTGTTCCCATAATTTCCATAGAAACAATGGTTATAGTCGCATCTTAGTCCTACATACCGAATTTCATACGAATCGCTTGAGAAATTGATTTGTTCCATAAATTCCAGACCATAATGACCATATTCCAGAATTGCCATTGGAAAAAGTTTTATAGTCTCATCTTAGCCCTACATACCGAATTTCATGCGAATCGCTTGAAATTCTACTTTGTTTCTGAAATTCCAGACCATAATGACCACATTCCAGAATTGCCATATGAAAAAGTTTTATTGTCGCATCTTAGCCTTACATACCGAATTTCATGCGAATCGCTTGAAAAATTGTTTTGCTCCCGAAATTCAGACCATAATGACCATATTCCAGAATTGCCATAGGAAAAAGTTTTATAGTCGCATCTTAGCCTCACATACCGAATTTCATGCGAATCGCTTAAAAATTGCTTTGCTCCCGAAATTCCAGACCATAATGACCATATTCTAGAATTGCCATAGGAAAAAGTTTTATAGTCGCATCTTAGCCCTACATACCGAATTTCATGCGAATCGCTTGAAAAATTGCTTTGCTCCCGAAATTCCAGACCATAATGACCATATTCCAGAATTGCCATAGGAAAAAGTTTTATAGTCGCATCTTAGCCTCACATACCGAATTTCATGCGAATCGCTTGAAAAATTGCTTTGCTCCCGAAATTCCAGACCATAATGACCATATTCCAGAATTGCCATAGGAAAAAGTTTTATAATCGCATCTTAGCCTCACATACCGAATTTTATGCGAATCGCTTGAAAAATTGCGTTGCTCCCGAAATTCCAGACCATAATGACCATATTCCAGAATTGCCATAGGAAAAAGTTTTATAGTCGCATATTAGTCCTACATTCTGAATTTCATGCGAATCGCTTGAAAATTGTTCCAGAAATTCCAGACAATAATGATCATATTCCAGAATTTCCATAGGAAGAAATCTTATAGTCGCATCTTAGTCCTACATTCACAATTTCATGCGAATCGCTTGAGAAATTGATTTTCTCCAGAAATTCCAGACCACATTGATCATATTCCAGAATTTCCATAAGAAGAAGTCTTATAGTCGCATCTTAGTGCTACTTTCCGAATTTCATGCGAATCGCTTGGGAAATGGCTTAGTTCCCAAAGTACTGACATTTAAAAGTGGCTCACTTAAAAGTATGATATTTAACAGTGATCACATCAGTGTATCGCTTAACAGTGATCACAACAGTGTGTCACTTAACATTTTACTTTTTAAACATGTACCCCCTTAAACCTTTTAGTGAGACGTTGTCACGTCAAAACAACCCATAAACATTAAAATTTTTCATGTAAATTCTCTAATAACCAAAAGTGTCCTGAATTCCACTATTAATGCTGAAATATAAAAAAAACATAAAAAGCACTGCAACCCAACAACAAAACAACCCCAATCGTAAAGCAAGCAGCGCTGCCCACAGCGTCCAACGCACACAGAACACAGTCATTATAGTATGAAATGATCTGATGCCGGTAAAAAAAATTGGTATGGGAACACCGCCGCCCGATCACTCTCAAATTTTAATAGCAAGTATTGTCACCGGAAATATACATGTGTGCAAAATTTAAATAAAATCGGGCTGTGGGAGGTGGGTTAAAAAATTGATCACAAGATCTGACCAGCCCGCCAGCCAGGCATGGGCAAGCGATGATATAGAGAATTTAAAAATAGAAAATTTGTTTGGGCCCCATGACCCTGGGGTCCCCAAATTTTTACAAGAAGTTTTATCCATGGGTGATACACTCGTATATAAAATATGAAGAAAATCGGGTTGATTTTTTTAAAAATATTGTTGGGCCCCATGACCCTGGGGCTAGGGGTCCATCGGAGATATACACTTATAAAAACATTGA
Source organism: Nephrocerus scutellatus (assembly GCA_947095585.1). Taxonomy (NCBI): domain Eukaryota; kingdom Metazoa; phylum Arthropoda; class Insecta; order Diptera; family Pipunculidae; genus Nephrocerus; species Nephrocerus scutellatus. Next base: position 53,260,929 of record OX352762.1, on the reverse strand, counting down.
AGAAAATCTGGTAATTTTTTTTTAAATTGTTGGGGCTCCAAGACCCCGGCGTCCGGGGTCTCCAAATTTTTTACAAAAAATGTTGTCCATCGGAGGTACACATGTGCATAAAATTTGAAGAAAATCGGGTAAATTTTTTTAAAAAAATTTTATGGGGACCAACGACCCCCGGTGTCTGGGGTCTCCAAAAGTTTTACAAAAAGTGTTGTCCATCGGAGATACACATGTCTATAAAATTAAAAGAAAACCGGGTTAGTTTTTAAATTTTTTATATTGGCACCCTGAGGCCCGAGGGTCCCCAAATTTCAATAGAAGGTGTTGTCTCCGGAAATACACATGTGTGCAAAATTTCATTAAAATCGGGCTTTGGAAAGGGGTTAAAATTGACCACCAGATTTCACGACAAACAAACCGACGTGCCACGGGCAAGCGGAGTTAATGTAGAGAATTTAAAAATAGAAAATGTCTGTATGACTTTGCTGGTGATGGGGATGGTCGTGGTACCTTCAACTGACTGGACTGTGGAATTTAAACTCCGAGGAACGGTGAGGCAGGTTACGATGGCGACTTCGGATGTGGTCATGGGGGTTGAGATGTTTCCTGGTCTTGCCCTGGTCAGAACACGTCATCGTAGAGGAGGGAAAGAGAATGCTGTCGGCTCCTGGTCATATCTCGCCAGCGAGAGGATTGAGTGGGGGGGGGGTTGACGCGGTTTATAGACGGTCGTCCGGTCTGGCAGAGAAGAGATATTAGCGTCCTCGTAGGATACTCTAAAAACAAGGGAGAACCAACAAAGAACCATTTTTCGTGCAACCACATGGGTTGCAAGTTGCAACTGCAAGGTTAAGAGAACGAGAAAGCAGAGCACCGAAGGGGACTTTCGAGTTTCAATACAATTACAAGTACCACACATATTTTTTTTAGAGAGAGTTTTTTGGTTGTTTACACATACTTGCAAGGGTGATTAAGTTTTTGGGGAATTGGTATGGTATGGAAATAGAAGTATGAATCAAAATGTTTTTCGCTTTGAAACGCGCAGACGCAATATTCGCCATTCATTTCGTTTTTTCTGGTTCTCCTTTTATTCTGTAATTTGATGAAAGAGTTATTAACTCTTAGTAATGTTGGAGTGATTAAAGAAAAGACAAGCCTGTAAATGGCCTTTCCTCTTTTTTGTAACATTTGTATTTTTTTCTCTATTACAAAGCACTGTATCATTTTATGCAATGTTAATATAACAAACAGAGCAGAGCATCGATGGAACACCACGAAAAGAGACTATACTATCACTACTACTGCACATTTTTGGTTCATTCTATTCTATTGGCAAATATAAATATTATAATTTTTAAATACGATTAAATTAAGTCTATAATTAAGCAAAACGATGAAATAAAAAAATTTATTAAAGGACTTAAAAGTTAAGAATAATCAATATAGATTGAATTAAAAGGCGCAAGTCGCTTGAGAAATTGATTAGTTCTAGAAATTCCAGTTCCTAATAACCATATCCCAGTATTTCTATGTGAACAAGTTTTACAGTCTTAGTCCAACATACCGAATTACATGCGAATCACTTGAGAAATTGCTTAGGTCCTGAAATTCATTGATGCTGTTCACGGATACGGAACCAAGGAATTCCGAATAGGTTAATTTCTCGATTAGCTACACATCACTCAGCGTACTCTTCAATCCCATTCAACTTGATGACACATGGAAAACTTTCAAGCAGCGGAACTTCATCTCTGGATGCGCTGCCTGCTGGTTTTGAGATAATCTGGATGGTTAGCTTTCCAAAGCGGCTCCAGTTTCTTTTCGTTATGGCTGAAGCTGTGTCGAGTTGTAGCTTAATTTTCGCGCCGTTGATCTTTGGTTTAACAAACATTCGTTGCGCGGCATTGTTGACTTCGCTGACTTGATTGACTTCAAGGCCTACTCTTGAGCATTTTTGTTGGCGTTCTCGACCTGTGGCTTTATAAAATATTTATAACTTTGACAGGGAACAGCTTTATGGTTCATACTCTTGCATTTTTCGGAAGTCTTCGCTTTGTAAGGACAATTGATAACTCGGTGCTGATCACCGCACGCTGGAGGGGTTCGAGCTTTCTTTTGAAAAGGGCTAGTTCTGCCAGATGGTGCTTTCTTTTTCTCCTGGGCCGCTTTGACTTTGAATGGCTTAAGAAATGGCTTGGTCCACAAAATTCTAGACCCTATTGGCCTGTTCCCATAATTTCCATAGAAACAATGGTTATAGTCGCATCTTAGTCCTACATACCGAATTTCATACGAATCGCTTGAGAAATTTATTTGTTCAATAAATTCCAGACCATAATGACCATATTCCAGAATTGCCATAGGAAAAAGTTTTATAGTCTCATCTTAGCCCTACATACCGAATTTCATGCGAATCGCTTGAAATTCTACTTTGTTTCTGAAATTCCAGACCATAATGATCACATTCCAGAATTGCCATATGAAAAAGTTTTACTGTCGCATCTTAGCCTTACATACCGAATTTCATGCGAATCGCTTGAAAAATTGTTTTGCTCCCGAAATTCAGACCATAATGACCATATTCCAGAATTGCCATAGGAAAAAGTTTTATAGTCGCATCTTAGCCTCACATACCGAATTTCATGCGAATCGCTTGAAAAATTGCTTTGCTCCCGAAATTCCAGACCATAATGACCATATTGTAGAATTTCCATAGGAAAAAGTTTTATAGTCGCATCTTAGCCCTACATACCGAATTTCATGCGAATCGCTTGAAAAATTGCTTTGCTCCCGAAATTCCAGACCATAATGACCATATTGCAGAATTGCCATAGGAAAAAGTTTTATAGTCGCATCTTAGCCCCACATACCGAATTTCATGCGAATCGCTTGAAAAATTGCTTTGCTCCCGAAATTCCAGACCATAATGACCATATTCCAGAATTGCCATAGGAAAAAGTTTTATAGTCGCATCTTAGCCTCACATACCGAATTTTATGCGAATCGCTTGAAAAATTGCTTTGCTCCCGAAATTCCAGACCATAATGACCATATTTCAGAATTGCCATAGGAAAAAGTTTTATAGTCGCATATTAGTCCTACATTCTGAATTTCATGCGAATCGCTTGAAAAATTGTTCCAGAAATTCCAGACAATAATGATCATATTCCAGAATTTCCATAGGAAGAAATCTTATAGTCGCATCTTAGTCCTACATTCACAATTTCATGCGAATCGCTTGAGAAATTGATTTGCTCCAGAAATTCCAGACCACATTGATCATATTCTAGAATTTCCATAAGAAGAAGTCTTATAGTCGCATCTTAGTGCTACTTTCCGAATTTCATGCGAATCGCTTGGGAAATGGCTTAGTTCCCAAAGTACTGACATTTAAAAGTGGCTCACTTAAAAGTATGATATTTAACAGTGATCACTGTTGGCTGGTCTTTTAGAACGTATTTGTGCCTGGTGAGGCACACAAAATTTTGTTGGTATGTTTGCGGAGAAAAACACCAACATCGTCTAATTCACCGGGGGAATTTGACAGCGTCTAATTCACCGGAAATTCGACAGCGTCCAACTCACAGGGAATTCGACAACTTTGCAAGTGCAAATTGCCGAACCTAACAAAGTTTCGAGGAAAACTTGATGGGAATTGGTGGGTAGTAAAATTCGTCTTACTTTGGTGGGGGGAGAATACCTAAGTTATATGAAATCGCCCATTTTATTTACATATTGATCTTATTTCTATATATATTATTATATTTGTTACTGAGTTCATATTTCGTGTGTTGTGTTGGTCACAACTCGGTTGGCACGGTTATTGGCCAGGGTAACCCGGTTTCCTTGGTCAATCCTGGTGTCCGGAATCGATTTGAACGTTGTGGCAGCTCTGGAGGTGTGAGCCACTCGTGGAGTGGTGGCGGTCCGGGCGGTAGTGACCACGTGGCTGCGGCGTGTGGCCTGGGATGTTGTGGCAATTAGATTGGCAGGGTATGCGTTGGTTTCGGTGATGAGCGGTGTGTCGGCAGAGACCTTCTTCCTTGTTTCGTCTACGTCACGACAAAACTTTGCCACCTTTACGGCACTGAGCGGGCGTTTGGCTGGTGGAGGTTGTCGGCGGAAACTGCGGCACGCATTAGTGAGCAGGTGGGACCGGCACAAGGACCTCGTCAGGAAAGACCTGGTTTTAGTGCCCATTTGCGACGGCAACCATTGGTACCTCGTGGTGGTTACCAACCCGGGGAGACCTCACCGTGCCACCATTGATGTGTACGATTCGTGGGCCAAAACACCGAGGAACGAGGCCATTGAGATAATTCGCGGCTACGTCGTGCAACAGCACCTATCGAAGGGACATCATTGGACGTGGGCAGAGTTCCAGGACTCATACCCAGGCCGACACATGGAGATGCCACAACAGCGAAATGGGGTGGATTGTGGCGCATTTTTAATGGAAGCAGCGGAGAAAGTCCTCACCTGGGGACTGTCAGGACCCGACTCGCCAGGCCAGAGGATGTCGCTGGACAGCGCCAGCAAGAAACGGAGAATGCTTGCCAACCTCATCCAAAGAAGCGCCGACCCAGCAATTGAGTTTCCAGATCTCGGACTAGGCGATGACGACATAGGCTGTAACATCCGAGAAAGAGTCAACCGCAACAGGCCAAAAACTCCGCGCCGCACTCGCCACCGCTACCGGAGCCGCAGCAGACACGATACCAGTAGCAGCAGCAGTGACAGTAGTAGCAGCAGCACCCGCAGCAGCAGCAGTAGTGGGAGCAGCAGCAGCAACCGTAGTAACAGCAGCAGTAGCAGTGGCAGCCACAACAACAAAACGAGGGAAAGAAGTTTCACCCCGACGACAGGCCTCCTCGAACCCGGACCAGACAGGAATAACCCACCAAAAACCGCGACGACCCGACGACAGGAAGATGTCCTGTCACTCACAGGGAGTGACATAGTGCACAAAGAAGAGACCATGAGCGAAACCGTATCCCATGAACTCCAGGCCAAGATAGATACGGCAAAGGCGAGAGTACAAGCGGGAGAACTACGAAGGATACACTTCTTCCATGTGCAGGACAAGACCCGATTTGGAGTGCTAGTCACCAGGAAGGGAAAGATCAGCATCCGTCGAAGTAAGGGGGAGGTGTGAAGGGAAAATTTGCCACACAATTTTCTCAAATTTTTCCACACATTATTTTGGTACGCAACCATCTTTTTTGTACACAACACTTTCTTGAATTTAATAAAACTTGCATACACATTACAAAGAAAAAAAAAACGTTTACCATAATGTTCTTAAACCTAGCAACATGTTTCCCACTCTTTTAAGTGGTAAATTACTCGCCGAAAATACTCTCGGCTTATGATACACAGGTTCTCTATATTTCCTTCTGTCGTTCCTCTCACAACGCGTAAATTCACCACGCACAACCAATACACGCCATCATCAAGCAGCTGAGTGAGAGAATGACGACACACATACAGCACCAGACCACACAGACTGGGGATACCCCGCTCGTGACTCACAATACATGCAGAAGCGCACAGCATCATTGGAGAAAACAACAACAGCAGGCACACAGCACAGCACACAGAAAACCCGACAAAAAGTAAATAACAACAACAAACAACATGCATACATTTAGCATCGGACAAGTCGAGGAGAACAACAACAACAAACAACATGCAAAGTATGATAGCGGACAATCAGAAGTCTGCAGCATCATTAGACAACCAAAAGAAAACAACAACAAACAACACGGCATACATTCAGAAGTCTGCAGCGTTGTTAGGCAGCCGAGGGAAAACAACAACAAACAACATGCAATGTACGACAGCACGCATTTTTTGAGGCAGGCCAACAAATAACAAACGAGCCAAAACAACAACAACACTACACCGATCATGCGATGTAGTGAAGTTCCCTAATTTTGCATCAACGGGATCTTGGAACTAACAAACAACAAAGAGGCAACAACAACACTACCAAGTCCCACCGATCATGTGACGTAGCGGATTTCCCTATCGTTGCACCAACGGGATCACGAACCAATAAACCGCCGAGCGCAGCAATACTGACCGGGCGGACGAAAAAACAACAACCATATCACATCAAAGGAAACAACAACAACACTACACCATCAGGCGAGTTAGCGGATTTCACGATCGTTGCAACAACGGGATTTCTACACTCGATGGAGGACTATAAAAGGCAGGCAGTCCTAACAATCGGCCTTCTTTCCTAGAAATCCCTCTTCCCAGCAACAAGTCAGAGTGAATGGTTCAAGAGCGAAGTCCTTGCCTTCACTTTACACTATCCTAGACAGTATCCAAGCTTTACGCTAGATTGGAGGTTCAAGAGCGAAGTCCTTGCCTTCACGCCCACGCTTTACGCTAGACAGTATCCACACTTTACGCTAGATTGGAGGTTCAAGAGCGAAGTCCTTGCCTTCACGCCCACGCTTTACGCTAGACATTATCCACGCTTTACGCTAGATTGGAGGTTCAAGAGCGAAGTCCTTGCCTTCACGCCCACGCTTTATGCTAGACATTATCCACGCTTTACGCTAGATTGGAGGTTCAAGAGCGAAGTCCTGGCCTTCACGTCCACGCTCTGCGCGAGAACAGACTATCATCCCTCCTGGAGATACGCCGTTTTCCTTTTATCATAATCGAAACCAATACAGTAAGATAATATATATAGCTTTAAACAAACAATAATTTTAAGTACACAGATTAAGCGAAGAATAAATAAAGAACGATTGAATTCCATTCCCAACCAAAAACAAATTCTTTTTAATTGTAACGACCCTAATAGAAGGAACCCTGGTCACACTGCGTTCTACCCCGGCTGGGAAAACCTCGTTACAATTGGCGCCCGAGCAGGGACCCTGGAATTTGATAGAGAAAAGAAATTATACCAATAAAGAAAAAAAAAAAAAAAAACACAATTAGATAACCACGATGGTTAAGACCAGTTGGATTTATACACTGTCGAAAGAGGAGCTGAGGAGCTACATTACATGAGCGAGTTCCGAATCGACAGCAACGGCGCAGTGGAAGATTTAAGGAAAAGGTTTTCCAGCTTTGTTTCGGGACGAGACGTTACGTCGGAGGACGAGATAGGCCTAAGTGAGCTCGAGGAGAAGCATAGACGCAGCTCATCACCAGCGCCCCTTATAACCTTGAATCCATCTGAAGCTACGGTACGCGACGACCCAAAGGCAACCATCAGGGCAATCTCTCCGACACCACCGGAAGTGGTTCCAACGCGAAGCAGGACGGACACGACAGTTACGTCGTACGCTCAAATAATGAACCAAGTGAGGAAGTGGTCAGTGAGATACGATGGGGGTAAGGAACCCCTTCTGTTCATCGAAAGGCTAGAAGAACTGGCGGATGCCTACTGCTTAAACAGAGACCTCCTGCCCAGAACCATGCCGGAACTACTCCGCGACCGTGCGTTATTATGGTTCCGCAACAACAACCGAAAATGGGAAACCTGGAACGCCTTCACGACAGACTTTCTACAGTTCTTCCAGCCTTCGAGGTACTGGGAACATCTGGAAGACGAAATTCGTCAACGCCAGCAAAAACCAAAGGAGCGCTTCAAGGATGTTGTCATCATCATGCAAAATCTCATGAGGCACGCTAACTACACCACTACACAACAGGTCGAAAGGATCTTCCGGAACTGCCGTCAAGAGTACCAATACTACATCCGGAGGAAGGACTTCAGAGACCTCCACGAACTCATCGGCCTGGCAGAAGACTTCGAAGGCATCGCTGGTGCAGCAGAACCTATCAAACCCTCGCCCCGACCCAGACAACCCGAAAGGAATTTCATGGTAGCACAAAATATGGAAGCACGAGTAAATGTAAGGACGGCTTGCCTGCGACGGACACATGAGGCGGGACTGTCGTAACCCCCAAACCATCTTCTGTTGGGACTGCGGCCTGCGAAATGTTCGGACCGTGGAATGCTGCCGGAAACGCGTCGAACGATCGGGACACGAACAAGGGGACCATCGAAACCGTGGTGCGACGGAAACCCCAAGACCGACACCCCGGACCCAGTAAACTTCCTTGCCTACGATTCCAACCGGATCTTCGCCACCATTACTCTAGGAGGAACACCGGTAAAAGCTACGATTGACACAGGGGCTACTAGGAGTTTTGTGAGCGAACGTTTTGCAGAAGACAAAAGGGGGACAACAAAGAGTCTACCCATGGATGTGACCGTACGGATGGCCGAAGGGACACCCAAGATGATCCGAGAGGCCCTACAGCTAGATGTCAAGATAGGTAATAGGGAGATACAGTTTCCATTCTTGATTCTCCCAGATGCAATGGATGAAGTAATCTTAGGTCTGGACTTTTTGTCACGGGTGGAGGCCCGTCTAAGCTGCGGTGGCCAGACCATAAAATTACAGCACAGAACAACGCCCGCAGAACACATCCGACAATGCACCACCACGCAAGAAACACCACGGACACGACAGGAACAGCTTTCAGCGTTTCTGCAACAAGAATTCAAGAAATTTGATCAACTACCCGCCGTTTCCAACATCACGGAACACAGAATCATCATGCACGACGAACGCCAAATAAAGCAGCGCTACTTCCCCCGTAATCCAGCCATGCAGGAAATAATAAATACAGAGATCGACGAGTTGTTGGAAAAAGGATGTATCGAGCCTTCGCATAGCCCCCACAGCGCGCCCATAGTTCTCGTGCGAAAGAAGACGGGCAAATGGAGACTATGTATCGACTATCGAGAACTGAATGCACGATCAGTGCCCGACGCATACCCCCTGCCACGAATCCAACACATTCTAGAAAAGCTTCGCGGTGCCAAATTCATCAGTAGTCTGGACCTGAGAAATGGATATTGGCAAATCCCCATGGAGGAGAGGAGTAAGCAGTACACCGCCTTCACGGTACCCGGCCGTGGCTTGTTCCAATGGCGCGTGATGCCGTTTGGGCTACATTCGGCCCCTGCGACCTTCCAGCGAGCGCTCGATCGAGTCATCGGACCAGAGATGGAGCCCCATGCGTTTGCATATCTTGACGACATAGTCGTCATCGGGAGAACGTTTGACGAACACATGGGAAATCTGCGCAAGGTGTTCAGGCGATTGCAGATGGCTAACTTAAAAATTAACCCGGAAAAATGTGAGTTCTGCAAAACGGAAATACGGTACTTGGGACACATGGTCAGTAACAAAGGCATACACACTGACCCTGACAAAATAGCGGCCATCAAAGAGCTCCAACCACCGAGGAACGTACGAGAGGTACGTCGGTACCTGGGCATCGCTTCATGGTACCGCCGATTTGTTCCAGATTTCGCCGAGACCGTACGACCGATGACGAGCCTCCTCAAGAAAGCCAAGCACTGGAAGTGGGGAGAAGAGCAGCAGCAAGCATTCGAAGCACTCAAAGTTAAACTTACCGAGGCCCCAATCCTGGCCTGCCCCGATTTCTCTAAGAAGTTCACACTCCAGACGGATGCTAGCGATTATGGTTTAGGAGCAGTCCTCACCCAGGAGATAGACGACAGTGAACGGGTCATAGCGTACGCCAGTCGACACCTAAACCCCGCAGAGAAGAACTACTCGCCGACCGAAAAGGAATGCCTAGCCATCGTATGGGGAATAAGGAAGATGCGGGCATACATCGAAGGGTATAGGTTTACAGTAATAACAGACCACCTCTCGCTCAAATGGCTAAACTCGATATCCAGCCCGTCCGGCCGGATCGCACGGTGGGCGCTAGAACTACAGCAGTATACATACGACATGCAGTACAGGCGGGGCAAACTCAACGTCGTTGCAGACGCTCTATCAAGACAGCCGCAAGAAACACTGATGGCCACCTCCGAGGAACACGTAGAGCAACAGAAGTGCCACTGGCTGCAAAAGAAGGTCCAGCAGGTCACGGAGAACCCGGCCAAATTCCCCGACTACGTGATCGAAGGCCAGCAGCTGTATCGACACATAGGGCATCGAGCCGGAGACGAGGACTCAACACCATGGAAACTGTGTGTGCCAAGTAACCTTCGAAGTCGGGTACTGCAGGAAAACCACGACAGTGCATCAGCAGGGCACCTGGGAGTCCGGAAGACCACGGCGAGAATATGCGGTCGCTACTATTGGCCGGGTACGTTTCGTGACATTCGTCAGTATGTAAAGAAATGTGAAAGCTGCCAGTGCTACAAACCCAGTCAACAGCAAGCAGCAGGTAAAATGCTTACCCAGGTGGCCGACGAACCATGGGCCACATTGTGTAGTGACTTCGTTGGACCACTCCCTAGGTCGAAACACGGAAATACCATGTTACTGGTTTTCTTTGATCGGTTTTCGAAATGGGTCGAACTGATTCCAATGCGAAGGGCAACTACCGAAGGAGTTCAACGGGCTTTTCGCGAACGTATACTGGCCCGATACGGCGTACCCAAGATCCTGATAACAGACAACGGGGCGCAATTCAGTAGCAGAGCGTTTCGTCGATTCTTGGAGACCATGGGCATACGCCAGCAATTTACAGCGCCATATACCCCCCAAGAAAATCCCACTGAAAGGGTCAACCGCACCGCTAAAACAATAATTGCACAACTAGCGGGAACGCAACAACGCACTTGGGACGAGAAGCTGCCCGAAGTCATGCTAGCAATAAATTCAAGCGTACAGGACTCAACAGGATACAGCCCGGCATTCCTGACACAGGGCCGAGAACCCCGCCTCCCGAACACGCTGTACGACGAGATCACTCCTGGGACAGGTACACTAGGTAAAAAACCAGAGGACCGAAAGACCCAGATGAACGAAATCTTCGAGATCGTACGACGGAACTTAGAACGAGCTGCGAAGGACCAAGCCCGCCACTACAACCTCAGACGACGTCCTTGGAAGCCCGAGATCGGGAAGCTGGTGCTGGTCAAACAGCATCACCTATCAAAGGCAGTGGAAGGGTTCGCTAGTAAACTAGCACCACGATACGACGGGCCATACTTAGTGATGAGCTTCGTCTCACCTGTCATAGTAAGGCTAAGGAAACATGGGCAAAACAAGGAGCGCACAGCCCACGTCAATAAGTTGAAAGACTTCCACGGAAACTCCCCACCCAAACCAGAGAAGACAAACCGCATCGCAATAACGATGACACCCCACACCCAACACTCTAACGAGCCCACAGTGATACAACACGGCAGCAAACATCAGCACGAATGGTATAATCACCCGCGCAACTGGCGGTCTGGGACGGGGAACCATGAACAGAACACCGTCCCATTAAAAACCACAAGACAAAACAATCGGCAACAAACCTCAAGACGACCACACAAAAGAACACCAGCGGGAGAGAGAAGCCAGAGGCATGACGAAAATGCGACAGCGATCAATAGCATCATCATCGAAATCCAGAGCAATACGTCAGCAACACACTGACACTGAAAACGGCATTTGACGACCTCATCTGTAACCAAAAGAGTTAAATTGCAGAAACTATGATATCAACTTTGGAAAAGAAAGAAAAGACAGCACATCCAAAGTAACACCACGACACCCCAATGCTGAAACAACGAAGTAAACTACACCAGAAGAAGAAAACAACGGAACACAGGTCCCGCAACTTGTTTTCGTTTCAAGTACACACAACAAGTAAAATTAGTCTCAAGTGATTACTCAGTGTATCCAGACATCGGAAACAAAACCAAAATCAACAAAATTTTTACAAGATGAATACCCAGAGGACGCCCAAGATAGACAACGAAGCCATACAACGCATCTGCATGGAAGCCACAAACACGATCCACGCATCCGGAGACGCCGAGTTAAACCAGGTGATCGGAAGTTTTCCTCCAGGGCCAGGTGGCATCGATGTGCGAATGGCCGACTACTGCCGACTAAAGGAAGGGATATACTTCAACGACGTTCTGGTGGGAGTCGGACTCAGGTGGTTAGAGAGAAGGATGGAGGAAAGCCACCGGGAGAGAATCAAGATCTGTAGCACGTTTCTCTTTTCACGGATGCAGCAATATCAGCCAGACCAGCAGGAGAGCCCCGAGTCAACAGCCATTAGGCGGCACGCATTAGTGAGCAGGTGGGACCGGCACAAGGACCTCGTCATGAAAGACCTGGTTTTAGTGCCCATTTGCGACGGCAACCATTGGTACCTCGTGGTGGTTACCAACCCGGGGAGACCTCACCGTGCCACCATTGATGTGTACGATTCGTGGGCCAAAACACCGAGGAACGAGGCCATTGAGATAATTCGCGGCTACGTCGTGCAACAGCACCTATCGAAGGGACATCATTGAACGTGGGCAGAGTTCCAGGACTCATACCCAGGCCGACACATGGAGATGCCACAACAGCGAAATGGGGTGGATTGTGGCGCATTTTTACTGGAAGCAGCGGAGAAAGTCCTCACCTGGGGACTGTCAGGACCCGACTCGCCAGGCCAGAGGATGTCGCTGGACAGCGCCAGCAAGAAAGATAGATACGGCAAAGGCGAGAGTACAAGCGGGAGAACTACGAAGGATACACTTCTTCCATGTGCAGGACAAGACCCGATTTGGAGTGCTAGTCACCAGGAAGGGAAAGATCAGCATCCGTCGAAGTAAGGGGGAGGTGTGAAGGGAAAATTTGCCACACAATTTTCTCAAATTTTTCCACACAATATTTTGGTACGCAACCAACTTTTTTGTACACAACACTTTCTTGAATTTAATAAAACTTGCATACACATTACAAAGAAAAAAAACGTTTACCATAATGTTCTTAAACCTAGCAACATGTTTCCCACTCTTTTAAGTGGTAAATTACTCGCCGAAAATACTCTCGGCTTATGATACATAGGTTCTCTATATTTCCTTCTGTCGTTCCTCTCACAACGCGTAAATTCACCACGCACAACCAATACACGCCATCATCAAGCAGCTGAGTGAGAGAATGACGACACACATACAGCACCAGACCACACAGACTGGGGATACCCCGCTCGTGACTCACAATACATGCAGAAGCGCACAGCATCATTGGAGAAAACAACAACAGCAGGCACACAGCACCACAGACACAGAAAACCCGACAAAAAGTAAATAACAACAACAAACAACATGCATACATTTAGCATCGGACAAGTCGAGGAGAACAACAACAACAAACAACATGCAAAGTATGATAGCGGACAATCAGAAGTCTGCAGCATCATTAGACAACCAAAAGAAAACAACAACAAACAACACGGCATACATTCAGAAGTCTGCAGCGTTGTTAGGCAGCCGAGGGAAAACAACAACAAACAACATGCAATGTACGACAGCACGCATTTTTTGAGGCAGGCCAACAAATAACAAACGAGCCAAAACAACAACAACACTACACCGATCATGCGATGTAGTGAAGTTCCCTAATTTTGCATCAACGGGATCTTGGAACTAACAAACAACAAAGAGGCAACAACAACACTACCAAGTCCCACCGATCATGTGACGTAGCGGATTTCCCTATCGTTGCACCAACGGGATCACGAACCAATAAACCGCCGAGCGCAGCAATACTGACCGGGCGGACGAAAAAACAACAACCATATCACATCAAAGGAAACAACAACAACACTACACCATCAGGCGAGTTAGCGGATTTCACGATCGTTGCAACAACGGGATTTCTACACTCGATGGAGGACTATAAAAGGCCAGCAGTCCTAACAATCGGCCTTCTTTCCTAGAAATCCCTCTTCCCAGCAACAAGTCAGAGTGAATGGTTCAAGAGCGAAGTCCTTGCCTTCACTTTACACTTTACGCCAGTAGTCATCCTATAGATTGGAGGTTCAAGAGTGAAGTCCTTGCCTTCACTCCCACGCTTTACGCTAGACAGTATCCACGCTTTACGCTAGATTGGAGGTTCAAGAGCGAAGTCCTTGCCTTCACGCCCACGCTTTACGCTAGACAGTATCCACGCTTTACGCTAGATTGGAGGTTCAAGAGCGAAGTCCTTGCCTTCACGCCCACGCTTTACGCTAGACAGTATCCACACTTTACGCTAGATTGGAGGTTCAAGAGCGAAGTCCTTGCCTTCACGCCCACGCTTTACGCTAGACATTATCCACGCTTTACGCTAGATTGGAGGTTCAATAGCGAAGTCCTTGCCTTCACGCCCACGCTTTACGCTAGACATTATCCACGCTTTACGCTAGATTGGAGGTTCAAGAGCGAAGTCCTTGCCTTCACGCCCACGCTTTATGCTAGACATTATCCACGCTTTACGCTAGATTGGAGGTTCAAGAGCGAAGTCCTTGCCTTCACGCCCACGCTTTACGCTAGACATTATCCACGCTTTACGCTAGATTGGAGGTTCAAGAGCGAAGTCCTGGCCTTCACGTCCACGCTCTGCGCGAGAACAGACTATCATCCCTCCTGGAGATACGCCGTTTTCCTTTTATCATAATTGAAACCAATACAGTAAGATAATATATATAGCTTTAAACAAACAATAATTTTAAGTACACAGATTAAGCGAAGAATAAATAAAGAACGATTGAATTCCATTCCCAACTAAAAACAAATTCTTTTTAATTGTAACGACCCTAATAGAAGGAACCCTGGTCACACTGAGTTCTACCCCGGCTGGGAAAACCTCGTTACAGACGGAAACTGCGGGGGCCTATCTTCCCGGCAGTTGTCCGTTGCGGTGGTGGCACCAGGGTGGCTGTCCTGCATCGGCTGCTGTGATTTGGCGACCGTTGGCTGCTGCATTCTGGTTGAAACTGATCTTGGTAGCTGGATATCAGTTTTATATATACCCGTAGCTTGGGCAACGATTGTTCGTTGCGGTGGTGGTGTCAGTGGTACTGGTTTGGTCTGGCGTCGGTTGCTGGGATCGGTTGGTGGCTCGGTGAAATTGGCGACCATTGGCTGCTGCATTCTGTCTGAGACTGGTGTTGGTAGCTGGTTATCGGTTTTAGGTATACCCACGGCTTCAGATATGTCTGTGTGGGACGTACTCTCGGTTTTCTTTAAATCTTTTACGTGGGCGGTGATTTCTTCTTTGCCTGTCCTTTGGAGTTGGAAAATGACTGGGGATAATTTTTTAGTGACTTTGTTGGGTCCAATTTTACCAAGAACTTATTGGCTGCCGAGTAGAGTGACCGGTTGCGGATATATACCAACTCTCATAAACTGGGTGCCCATGGTCGTCGTCGGAGGTCGTAGTAGTGTTTTTATTTTTCAAACGCTTTGGCCATGTTGATCCGTACCAGGGCTAATATTGTGAGGAACAAAATTCTTTAAGTAGAATTTTGCCCACACAAAACAAATGCCATGAAATTATTAATTACACTTTGTTCAAAACAAAATATAGATAGTGTTCTCAATACACAAAATCAAGTCACTCAATATCAGCCATGTTTGTTTTTTCTTGAGGACAAAATCACTCAAATGCAGACAAATGCAATGCAGATGACAACCAATCGCAGCCGTTATCACCGACCATCACTACCAAGCCGAACAAATCTGCAACAACCAACCCAACGCAATTGATCTCATATGACTCATAGGCGATCAGGAAATCATAAAAGAAAAGAAATCAAGCACAAGACGATAGCAGCATTGAATTCGCCCGAAAGAATGGCTGTCCCACTCACACTCGGGCATTAGCTGCAGTGGACTCATACGCATGGATTAGAATCCAATGCACATAAACATCAGACAAACGGCTGATGAGATCGATGACCGAAACTCTTCGAAGCACAAAACCGTTTTCAAAACCGAATGTGCAAATGACGTCAGCAGAGATAAGCATAGAAAGATCTAACAAACGCACTACATGCGTATGGTAATAACTAATAAGTAAAGCATAAGTACAGGGTGGCTGAGACTAAGTGTTACCAAATAAAAACGCTGTAATTTTTTGAATTTTGATTATTTTTTATTGAAATTTTGTGGAATATGTTGAAAACATATTACATTTTATGAAAAACATGTTACTGCTCGATATTACCTCCTTTGGCTCTGATTATTTGATTCAGTCTTCCATAGAAAGCATTGCATGCTGACCGAACGTGGGCTTGCGGAATTTTGTTCCATTCTCGAACAAGAGCTGACTTCAATGCATCAAAACTTTCGTATTTTTTAGTGGACACCTTACTCTCCAAAATGGACCATATGGAGAAATCCATGGGATTCAAGTCTGGTGAATATGGTGGCCATTCTTCCAGACCATAATGACCATATTCCAGAATTGCCATAGGAAAAAGTTTTATAGTCGCATCTTAGTCCTACATTCCGAATTTCATGCGAATCGCTTGAAAAATTGCGTTGTTCCAGAAATTCCAGACAATAATGATCATATTCCAGAATTTCCATAGGAAGAAATCTTATAGTCGCATCTTAGTCCTACATTCAGAATTTCATGCGAATCGCTTGAGAAATTGATTTGCTCCAGAAAGTCCAGACCACATTGATCATATTCCAGAATTTCCATAAGAAGAAGTCTTATAGTCGCACCTTAGTGCTACTTTCCGAATTTCATGCGAATCGCTTGGGAAATGGCTTAGTTCCCAAAGTACTGACATTTAAAAGTGGCTCACTTAAAAGTCTGATATTTAACAGTGATCACATCAGTGTATCGCTCAACAGTGATCACAACAGTGTATCACTTAACATTTTACTTTTTAAACATGTACCCCCTTAAACCTTGTAGTGAGACGTTGTCACGTCAAAACAACCCATAAACATTAAAATTTTTCATGTAAATTCTCTAATAACCAAAAGTGTCCTGAATTCCACTATTAATGCTGAAATATAAAAAAAACATAAAAAGCACTGCAACCCAACAACAAAACAACCCCAATCGTAAAGCAAGCAGCGCTGCCCACAGCGTCCAACGCACACAGAACACAGTCATAATAGTATGAAATGATCTGATGCCGGTAAAAAAAAATTGGTATGGGAACACCGCCGCCCGATCACTCTCAAGTTTTAATAGCAAGTATTGTCACCGGAAATATACATGTGTGCGAAATTTAAATAAAATCGGGCTGTGGGAGGTGGGTTAAAAAATTGATCACAAGATCTGACCAGCCCGCCAGCCAGGCATGGGCAAGCGATAATATAGAGAATTTAAAAATAGAAAATTTGTTTGGGCCCCATGACCCTGGGGTCCCCAAATTTTTACAAAAAGTTTTATCCATGGGTGATACACACGTATATAAAATTTGAAGAAAATCGGGTTGATTTTTTTAAAAATATTGTTGGGCCCCATGACCCTGGGGCTAGGGGTCCATCGGAGATATACACTTATAAAAACTTTGAAGAAAATCTGGTTATTTTTTTTTTAAATTGTTGGGGCTCCAAGACCCCGGCGTCCGGGGTCTCCAAATCCGGGTTAATTTTTAAATTTTTTATATTGGCACCCTGAGGCCCGAGGGTCCCCAAATTTCAATAGAAGGTGTTGTCTCCGGAAATACACATGTGTGCAAAATTTCATTAAAATCGGGCTTTGGAAAGGGGTTAAAATTGACCACAAGATTTCACGACAAACAAACCGACGTGCCACGGGCAAGCGGAGTTAATGTAGAGAATTTAAAAATAGAAAATGTCTGTATGAATTTGCTGGTGATGGGGATGGTCGTGGTACCTTCAACTGACTGGACTGTGGAATTTAAACTCCGAGGAACGGTGAGGTAGGTTACGACGGCGACTTCGGATGTGGTCATGGGGGTTGAGATGATTCCTGGTCTTGCCCTGGTCAGAACACGTCATCGTAGAGGAGGGAAAGAGAATGCTGTCGGCTCCTGGTCAGATCTCGCCAGCGAGAGGATGGAGTGGGGGGGGGTGGGGTTGACGCGGTTTATAGACGGTCGTCCGGTCTGGCAGAGAAGAGATATTAGCGTCCTCGTAGGACACTCTAAAAACAAGGGACGCGGTTTCTAGACGGTCGCCTAGTCTTTTGGCATGCGCGGTTTCGAGACTGTTGGCTGGTCTTTTAGAACGTATTTGTGCCTGGTGAGGCACACAAAATTTTGTTGGTATGTTCGCGGAGAAAAACACCAACATCGTCTAATTCACCGGGGGAATTTGACAGCGTCTAATTCACCGGAAATTCGACAGCGTCCAACTCACAGGGAATTCGACAACTTTGCAAGTGCAAATTGCCGAACCTAACAAAGTTTCGAGGAAAACTTGATGGGAATTGGTGGGTAGTAAAATTCGTCTTACTTTGGTGGGGTGACGGAGAATACCTAAGTAATATGAAATCGCCCATTTTATTTACATATTGATCTTATTTCTATATATATTATTATATTTGTTACTGAGTTCATATTTCGTATTTATATTTCATATGGTCATACATTAAAAAATAACATAGTGTTAGTTTAATTACATTTCATATTTTATACATAGTAACCCTCTTTCTTATTGATATTTTATATTTCGTATATAATAATCTTATATCTATTACATGTTTTGTTCATAGCATAGTATGTAAATATTTCCTGAACAACAACTCCATCTTTTATTTTTATTATTTTTTTTGTTCGGACCTACTATAACCTTATGACTATATTTGTGGAATGCGGTACTTTGGATAGGTTTCCATCTTTTAGTTAATAATTTTTTTTCCTATCCAAATGAAGTTAACCTTTATCGACCTGCTGGTTATCTTTGATTTTTTTTTTGGTCCTTTAAATAAATGAGATTATCTTTAATCCGTCGACCGTAGATAAAACCTTGTGGCGGCCCCCGTATCCGAAATTTGGGTTTGTTGGATTTTGGGATCCGGAGACCGAAGAATTCTCCCTGCAACTGCTTTTGGCCTGGCCCCTGTGTTGGTCACAACTCGGTTGGCACGGTTATTGGCCAGGGTAACCCGGTTTCCTTGGTCAATCCTGGTGTCCGGAATCGATTTGAACGTTGTGGCAGCTCTGGAGGTGTGAGCCACTCGTGGAGTGGTGGCGGTCCGGGCGGTAGTGACCACGTGGCTGCGGCGTGTGGCCTGGGATGTTGTGGCAATAAGATTGGCAGGGTATGCGTTGGTTTCGGTGATGAGCGGTGTGTCGGCAGAGACCTTCTTCCTTGTTTCGTCTACGTCACGACAAAACTTTGCCACCTTTACGGCACTGAGCGGGCGTTTGGCTGGTGGAGGTTGTCGGCGGAAACTGCGGGGGCCTATCTTCCCGGCAGTTGTCCGTTGCGGTGGTGGCACCAGGGTGGCTGGCTTGGTCCGGCATCGCCTGCTGTGATTTGGCGACCGTTGGCTGCTGCATTCTGTTTGAAACTGATCTTGGTAGCTGGATATCAGTTTTATATATACCCGTAGCTTGGGCAACGATTGTTCGTTGTGGTGGTGGTGTCAGTGGTACTGGTTTGGTCTGGCGTCGGTTGCTGGGATCGGTTGGTGGCTCGGTGAAATTGGCGACCATTGGCTGCTGCATTCTGTCTGAGACTGGTGTTGGTAGCTGGTTATCGGTTTTAGGTATACCCACGGCTTCAGATATGTCTGTGTTGGACGTACTCTCGGTTTTCTTTAAATCTTTTACGTGGGCGGTGATTTCTTCTTTGCCTGTCCTTTGGAGTTGGAAAATGACTGGGGAAAATTTTTTAGTGACTTTGTTGGGTCCAATTTTACCAAGAACTTATTGGCTGCCGAGTAGAGTGACCGGTTGCGGATATATACCAACTCTCATAAACTGGGTGCCCATGGTCGTCGTCGGAGGTCGTAGTAGTGCTTTTTATTTTTCAAACGCTTTGGCCATGTTGATCCGTACCAGGGCTAATATTGTGAGGAACAAAATTCTTTAAGTAGAATTTTGCCCACACAAAACAAATGCCATGAAATTATTAATTACACTTTGTTCAAACAAAATATAGATAGTGTTCTCAATACACAAAATCAAGTCACTCAATATCAGCCATGTTTGTTTTTTCTTGAGGACAAAATCACTCAAATGAAGACAAATGCAATGCAGATGACAACCAATCGCAGCCGTTATCACCGACCATCACTACCAAGCTGAACAAATCTGCAACAACCAACCCAACGCAATTGATCTCATATGACTCATAGGCGATCAGGAAATCATAGAAGAAAAGAAATCAAGCACAAGACGATAGCAGCATTGAATTCGCCCGAAAGAATGGCTGTCCCACTCATACTCGGGCATTAGCTGCAGTGGACTCATACGCATGGATTAGAATCCAATGCACATAAACATCAGACAAACGGCTGATGAGATCGATGGCCGAAACTCTTCGAAGCACAAAACCGTTTTCAAAACCGAATGTGCAAATGACGTCAGCAGAGATAAGCATAGAAAGATCCAACAAACGCACTACATGCGTATGGTAATAACTAATAAGTAAAGCATAAGTACAGGGTGGCTGAGACTAAGTGTTACCAAATGAAAACGCTGTAATTTTTTGAATTTTGATTATTTTTTATTGAAATTTTGTGGAATATGTTGAAAACATATTACATTTTATGAAAAACATGTTACTGCTCGATATGACCTCCTTTGGCTCTGATTATTTGATTCAGTCTTCCATAGAAAGCATTGCATGCTGACCGAACGTGGGCTTGCGGAATTTTGTTCCATTCTCGAACAAGAGCTGACTTCAATGCATCAAAACTTTCGTATTTTTTAGTGGACACCTTACTCTCCAAAATGGACCATATGGAGAAATCCATGGGATTCAAGTCTGGTGAATATGGTGGCCATTCTTCCAGACCATAATGACCATATTCCAGAATTGCCATAGGAAAAAGTTTTATAGTCACATCTTAGTCCTACATTCCGAATTTCATGCAAATCGCTTGAAAAATTGCGTTGTTCCAGAAATTCCAGACAATAATGATCATATTCCAGAATTTCCATAGAAAGAAATCTTATAGTCGCATCTTAGTCCTACATTCAGAATTTCATGCGAATCGCTTGAGAAATTGATTTGCTCCAGAAAGTCCAGACCACATTGATCATATTCCAGAATTTCCATAAGAAGACGTCTTATAGTCGCATCTTAGTGCTACTTTCCGAATTTCATGCGAATCGCTTGGGAAATGGCTTAGTTCCCAAAGTACTGACATTTAAAAGTGACTCACTTAAAAGTGTGATATTTAACAGTGATCACATCAGTGTATCGCTTAACAGTGATCACAACAGTGTATCACTTAACATTTTACTTTTTAAACATGTACCCCCTTAAACCTTGTAGTGAGACGTTGTCACGTCAAAACAACCCATAAACATTAAAATTTTTCATGTAAATTCTCTAATAACCCAGTGTCCTGAATTCCACTATTAATGCTGAAATATAAAAAAAACATAAAAAGCACTGCAACCCAACAACAAAACAACCCCAATCGTAAAGCAAGCAGCGCTGCCTACAGCGTCCAACGCACACAGAACACAGTCATAATAGTATGAAATGATCTGATGCCGGTAAAAAAAATTGGTATGGGAACCCCGCCGCCCGATCACTCTCAAATTTTAATAGCAAGTATTGTCACCGGAAATATACATGTGTGCAAAATTTAAATAAAATCGGGCTGTGGGAGGTGGGTTAAAAAATTGATCACAAGATCTGACCAGCCCGCCAGCCAGGCATGGGCAAGCGATAATATAGAGAATTTAAAAATAGAAAATTTGTTTGGGCCCCATGACCCTGGGGTCCCCAAATTTTACAAAAAGTTTTATCCATGGGTGATACACACGTATATAAAATTTGAAGAAAATCGGGTTGATTTTTTTAAAAATATTGTTGGGCCCCATGACCCTGGGGCTAGGGGTCCATCGGAGATATACACTTATAAAAACTTTGAAGAAAATCTGGTTATTTTTTTTTTAAATTGTTGGGGCTCCAAGACCCCGGCGTCCGGGTTCTCCAAATTTTTTACAAAAAATGTTGTCCATCGGAGGTACACATGTGCATAAAATTTGAAGAAAATCGGGTCAATTTTTTTATGAGGACCATAATTTATAGACGGTCGTCCGGTCTGGCAGAGAAGAGATATTAGCGTCCTCGTAGGACACTCTAAAAACAAGGGACGCGGTTTCTAGACGGTCGCCTAGTCTTTTGGCATGCGCGGTTTCGAGACTGTTGGCTGGTCTTTTAGAACGTATTTGTGCCTGGTGAGGCACACAAAATTTTGTTGGTATGTTTGCGGAGAAAAACACCAACATCGTCTAATTCACCGGGGGAATTTGACAGCGTCTAATTCACCGGAAATTCGACAGCGTCCAACTCACAGGGAATTCGACAACTTTGCAAGTGCAAATTGCCGAACCTAACAAAGTTTCGAGGAAAACTTGATGGGAATTGGTGGGTAGTAAAATTCATCTTACTTTGGTGGGGGGACGGAGAATACCTAAGTTATATGAAATCGCCCATTTTATTTACATATTGATCTTATTTCTATATATATTATTATATTTGTTACTGAGTTCATATTTCGTATTTATATTTCATATGGTTTTACATAAAAAAATAACATAGTGTTAGTTTATTTACATTTCATATTTTATACATAGTAACCCTCTTTCTTATTGATATTTTATATTTCGTATATAATAATCTTATATCTATTACATGTTTTGTTCATAGCATAGTATGTATTTCCTGAACAACAACTCCATCTTTTATTTTTATTATTTTTTTTTGTTCGGACTTACTATAACCTTATGACTATATTTGTGGAACGCGGTACTTTGGATAGGTTTCCATCTTTTAGTTAATTTTTTTTTCCTATCCAAATGAAGTTAACCTTTATCGACCTGCTGGTTATCTTTGATTTTTTTTGGTCCTTTAAATAAATGAGATTATCTTTAATCCGTCGACCGTAGATAAATCCTTGTGGCAGCCCCCGTATCCGAAATTTGGGTTTGTTGGATTTTGGGATCCGGAGACCGAAGAATTCTCCCTGCAACTGCTTTTGGCCTGGCCCCTGTGTTGGTCACAACTCGGTTGGCAGGGTTATTGGCCAGGGTAACCCGGTTTCCTTGGTCAATCCTGGTGTCCGGAATCGATTTGAACGTTGTTGCAGCTCTGGAGGTGTGAGCCACTCGTGGAGTGGTGGCGGTCCGGGCGACGTGGCTGCGGCGTGTGGGTTGGGATGTTGCGGCAATAAGATTGGCAGGGTATGCGTTGGTTTCGGTGATGAGCGGTGTGTCGGCAGAGACCTTCTTCCTTGTTTCGTCTACGTCACGACAAAACTTTGCCACCTTTACGGCACTGAGCGGGCGTTTGGCTGGTGGAGGTTGTCGGTGGAAACTGCGGGGGCCTATCTTCCCGGCAGTTGTCCGTTGCGGTGGTGGCACCAGGGTGGCTGGCTTGGTCCGGCATCGGCTGCTGTGATTTGGCGACCGTTGGCTGCTGCATTCTGGCTGAAACTGATCTTGGTAGCTGGATATCAGTGTTATATGTACCCGTAGCTTGGGCAACGATTGTTCGTTGCGGTGGTGGTGTCAGTGGTACTGGTTTGGTCTGGCGTCGGTTGCTGGGATCGGTTGGTGGCTCGGTGAAATTGGCGACCATTGGCTGCTGCATTCTGTCTGAGACTGGTGTTGGTAGCTGGTTATCGGTTTTAGGTATACCCACGGCTTCAGATATGTCGGTGTGGGACGTACTCTCGGTTTTCTTTAAATCTTTTACGTGGGCGGTGATTTCTTCTTTGCCTGTCCTTTGGAGTTGGAAAATGACTGGGGATAATTTTTTTGTGACTTTGTTGGGTCCAATTTTACCAAGAACTTATTGGCTGCCGAGTAGAGTGACCGGTTGCGGAGATATACCAACTCTCATGAACTGGGTGCCCATGGTCGTCGTCGGAGGTCGTAGTAGTGTTTTTATTTTTCAAACGCTTTGGCCATGTTGATCCGTACCAGGGCTAATATTGTGAGGAACAAATTATTAATTACATTTTGTTCAAAACAAAATATAGATGGTGTTCTCAATACACAAAACCAAGTCATTCAATATCAGCCATGTTTGTTTTTTCTTGAGGACAAAATCACTCAAATGCAGACAAATGCAATGCAGATGACAGCCAATCGCAGCCGTTATCACCGACCATCACTACCAAGCCGAACAAATCTGCAACAACCAACCCAATGCAATTGATCTCATATGACTCATAGGCGATCAGGACATCACAGAAGAAAAGAAATCAAGCACAAGACGATAGCAGCATTGAATTCGTCCGAAAGAATGGCTGTCTCACTCACACTCGGGCATTAGCTGCAGTGGACTCATACGCATGGATTAGAATCCAATGCACATAAACATCAGACAAACGGCTGATGAGATCGATGACCGAAACTCTTCGAAGCACAAAACCGTTTTCGAAACCGAATGTGCAAATGACGTCAGCAGAGATAAGCATAGAAAGATCCAACAAACGCACTACATGCGTATGGTAATAACTAATAAGTAAAGCATAAGTACAGGGTGGCTGAGACTAAGTGTTACCAAATGAAAACGCTGTAATTTTTTGAATTTTGATTATTTTTTATTGAAATTTTGTGGAATATGTTGAAAACATATTACATTTTATGAAAAACATGTTACTGTTCGATATGACCTCCTTTGGCTCTGATTATTTGATTCAGTCTTCCATAGAAAGCATTGCATGCTGACCGAACGTGGGCTTGCGGAATTTTGTTCCATTCTCGAACAAGAGCTGACTTCAATGCATCAAAACTTTCGTATTTTTTAGTGGACAACTTACTCTCCAAAATGGACCATATGGAGAAATCCATGGGATTCAAGTCTGGTGAATATGGTGGCCATTCTTCCAGACCATAATGACCATATTCCAGAATTGCCATAGGAAAAAGTTTTATAGTCGCATCTTAGTCCTACATTCCGAATTTCATGCGAATCGCTTGAAAAATTGCGTTGTTCCAGAAATTCCAGACAATAATGATCATATTCAAGAATTTCCATAGGAAGAAATCTTATAGTCGCATCTTAGTCCTACATTCAGAATTTCATGCGAATCGCTTGAGAAATTGATTTGCTCCAAAAAGTCCAGACCACATTGATCATATTCCAGAATTTCCATAAGAAGAAGTCTTATAGTCGCATCTTAGTGCTACTTTCCGAATTTCATGCGAATCGCTTGGGAAATGGCTTAGTTCCCAAAGTACTGACATTTAAAAGTGGCTCACTTAAAAGTGTGATATTTAACAGTGATCACATCAGTGTATCGCTTAACAGTGATCACTACAGTGTATCACTTAACATTTTACTTTTTAAACATGTACCCCCTTAAACCTTGTAGTGAGACGTTGTCACGTCAAAACAACCCATAAACATTAAAATTTTTCATGTAAATTCTCTAATAACCAAAAGTGTCCTGAATTCCACTATTAATGCTGAAATATAAAAAAAACATAAAAAGCACTGCAACCCAACAACAAAACAACCCCAATCGTAAAGCAAGCAGCGCTGCCCACAGCGTCCAACGCACACAGAACACAGTCATAATAGTATGAAATGATCTGATGCCGGTAAAAAAAATTGGTATGGGAACCCCGCCGCCCGATCACTCTCAAATTTTAATAGCAAGTATTGTCACCGGAAATATACATGTGTGCAAAATTTAAATAAAATCGGGCTGTGGGAGGTGGGTTAAAAAATTGATCACAAGATCTGACCAGCCCGCCAGCCAGGCATGGGCAAGCGATAATATAGAGAATTTAAAAATAGAAAATTTGTTTGGGCCCCATGACCCTGGGGTCCCCAAATTTTTACAAAAAGTTTTATCCATGGGTGATACACACGTATATAAAATTTGAAGAAAATCGGGTTGATTTTTTTAATAATATTGTTGGGCCCCATGACCCTGGGTCCATCGGAGATATACACTTATAAAAACTTTGAAGAAAATCTGGTAATTTTTTTTTTAAAGTGTTGGGGCTCCAAGACCCCGGCGTCCGGGGTCTCCAAATTTTTTACAAAAAATGTTGTCCATCGGAGGTACACATGTGCATAAAATTTGAAGAAAATCGGGTCAATTTTTTTAAAAAAATTTTATGGGGACCAACGACCCCCGGTGTCTGGGGTCTCCAAAGGTTTTACAAAAAGTGTTGTCCATCGGAGATACACATGTCTATAAAATTCAAAGAAAACCGGGTTAATTTTTAAATTTTTTATATTGGCACCCTGAGGCCCGAGGGTCCCCAAATTTCAATAGAAGGTGTTGTCTCCGGAAATACACATGTGTGAAAAATTTCATTAAAATCGGGCTTTGGAAAGGGGTTAAAATTGACCACAAGATTTCACGACAAACAAACCGACGTGCCACGGGCAAGCGGAGTTAATGTAGAGAATTTAAAAATAGAAAATGTCTGTATGACTTTGCTGGTGATGGGGATGGTCGTGGTACCTTCAACTGACTGGACTGTGGAATTTAAACTCCAAGGAACGGTGAGGCAGGTTACGACGGCGACTTCGGATGTGGTCATGGGGGTTGAGATGATTCCTGGTCTTGCCCTGGTCAGAACACGTCATCGTAGAGGAGGGAAAGAGAATGCTGTCGGCTCCTGGTCAGGTCTCGCCAGCGGGAGGATGGAAGGGGGGGGGGTGGAGTTGACGCGATTTATAGACGGTCGTCCGGTCTGGCAGAGAAGAGATATTAGCGTCCTCGTAGGACACTCTAAAAACAAGGGACGCGGTTTCTAGACGGTCGCCTAGTCTTTTGGCATGCGCGGTTTCGAGACTGTTGGCTGGTCTTTTAGAACGTATTTGTGCCTGGTGAGGCACACAAAATTTTGTTGGTATGTTTGCGGAGAAAAACACCAACATCGTCTAATTCACCGGGGGAATTTGACAGCGTCTAATTCACCGGAAATTCGACAGCGTCCAACTCACAGGGAATTCGACAACTTTGCAAGTGCAAATTGCCGAACCTAACAAAGTTTCGAGGAAAACTTGATGGGAATTGGTGGGTAGTAAAATTCGTCTTACTTTGGTGGGGGGACGGAGAATACCTAAGTTATATGAAATCACCCATTTTATTTACATATTGATCTTATTTCTATATATATTATTATATTTGTTACTGAGTTCATATTTCGTATTTATATTTATATGGTTATACATAACAAAATAACATAGTGTTAGTTTATTTACATTTCATATTTTATACATAGTAACCCTCTTTCTTATTGATATTTTATATTTCGTATATAATAATCTTATATCTATTACATGTTTTTTTCATAGCATAGTATGTATTTCCTGAACAACAACTCCATCTTTTATTTTTATTATTTTTTTTTTGTTCGGACCTACTATAACCTTATGACTATATTTGTGGAATGCGGTACTTTGGATAGGTTTCCATCTTTTAGTTAATAATTTTTTTTCCTATCCAAATGAAGTTAACCTTTATCGACCTGCTGGTTATCTTTGATTTTTTTTTTGGTCCTTTAAATAAATGAGATTATCTTTAATCCGTCGACCGTAGATAAATCCTTGTGGCGGCCCCCGTATCCGAAAGGGAAACCCGGTTTCCTTTGTCAATCCTAGTGTCCGGAATCGATTTGAACGTTGTGGCAGCTCTGGAGGTGTGAGCCACTCGTGGAGTGGTGGCGGTCCGGGCGGTAGTGACCACGTGGCTGCGGCGTGTGGCCTGGGATGTTGTGGCAATAAGATTGGCAGGGTATGCGTTGGTTT
This sequence comes from Nephrocerus scutellatus, assembly GCA_947095585.1. NCBI lineage: Eukaryota > Metazoa > Arthropoda > Insecta > Diptera > Pipunculidae > Nephrocerus > Nephrocerus scutellatus. Next base: position 53,233,250 of record OX352762.1, on the reverse strand, counting down.
CGGTGATGAGCGGTGTGTCGGTAGAGACCTTCTTCCTTGTTTCGTCTACGTCACGTCAAAACTTTGCCACCTTTACGGCACTGAGCGGGCGTTTGGCTGGTGGAGGTTGTCGGCGGAAACTGCGGGGGCCTATCTTCCCGGCAGTTGTCCGTTGCGGTGGTGGCACCAGGGTGGCTGGCTTGGTCCGGCATCGGCTGCTGCAATCTGGCTGAAACTGATCTTGGTAGCTGGATATCAGTTTTTTATATACCCGTAGCTTGGGCAACGGTTGTTCGTTGCGGTGGTGGTGTCAGTGGTACTGGTTTGGTCTGGCGTCGGTTGCTGGGATCGGTTGGTGGCTCGGTGAAATTGGCGACCATTGGCTGCTGCATTCTGCCTGAGACTGGTGTTGGAAGCTGGTTATCGGTTTTAGGTATACCCACGGCTTCAGATATGTCTGTGTTGGACGTACTCTCGGTTTTCTTTAAATCTTTTACGTGGGCGGTGATTTCTTCTTTGCCTGTCCTTTGGAGTTGGAAAATGACTGGGGATAATTTTTTAGTGACTTTTTTGGGTCCAATTTTACCAAGAACTTATTGGCTGCGGAGTAGAGTGACCGGTTGCGGAGATATACCAACTCTCAGAAAATGGGTGCCCATGGTTGATTGAAATTGATTTGCTCCAAAAAGTCCAGACCACATTGATCATATTCCAGAATTTCCATAAGAAGAAGTCTTATAGTCGCATCTTAGTGCTACTTTCCGAATTTCATGCGAATCGCTTGGGAAGTGGCTTAGTTCCCAAAGTACTGACATTTAAAAGTGGCTCACTTAAAAGTGTGATATTTAACAGTGATCACATCAGTGTATCGCTTAACAGTGATCACTACAGTGTATCACTTAACATTTTACTTTTTAAACATGTACCCCCTTAAACCTTGTAGTGAGACGTTGTCACGTCAAAACAACCCATAAACATTAAAATTTTTCATGTAAATTCTCTAATAACCAAAAGTGTCCTGAATTCCACTATTAATGAAAAAAACATAAAAAGCACTGCAACCCAACAACAAAACAACCCCAATCGTAAAGCAAGCAGCGCTGCCCACAGCGTCAAACGCACACAGAACACAGTCATAATAGTATGAAATGATCTGATGCCGGTAAAAAAAATTGGTATGGGAACCCCGCCGCCCGATCACTCTCAAATTTTAATAGCAAGTATTGTCACCGGAAATATACATGTGTGCAAAATTTAAATAAAATCGGGCTGTGGGAGGTGGGTTAAAAAATTGATCACAAGATCTGACCAGCCCGCCAGCCAGGCATGGGCAAGCGATAATATAGAGAATTTAAAAATAGAAAATTTGTTTGGGCCCCATGACCCTGGGGTCCCCAAATTTTTACAAAAAGTTTTATCCATGGGTGATACACACGTATATAAAATTTGAAGAAAATCGGGTTGATTTTTTTAATAATATTGTTGGGCCCCATGACCCTGGGTCCATCGGAGATATACACTTATAAAAACTTTGAAGAAAATCTGGTAATTTTTTTTTTAAAGTGTTGGGGCTCCAAGACCCCGGCGTCCGGGGTCTCCAAATTTTTTACAAAAAATGTTGTCCATCGGAGGTACACATGTGCATAAAATTTGAAGAAAATCGGGTCAATTTTTTTAAAAAATTTTTATGGGGACCAACGACCCCCGGTGTCTGGGGTCTCCAAAGGTTTTACAAAAAGTGTTGTCCATCGGAGATACACATGTCTATAAAATTCAAAGAAAACCGGGTTAATTTTTAAATTTTTTATATTGGCACCCTGAGGCCCGAGGGTCCCCAAATTTCAATAGAAGGTGTTGTCTCCGGAAATACACATGTGTGCAAAATTTCATTAAAATCGGGCTTTGGAAAGGGGTTAAAATTGACCACAAGATTTCACGACAAACAAACCGACGTGCCACGGGCAAGCGGAGTTAATGTAGAGAATTTAAAAATAGAAAATGTCTGTATGACTTTGCTGGTGATGGGGATGGTCGTGGTACCTTCAACTGACTGGACTGTGGAATTTAAACTCCGAGGAACGGTGAGGCAGGTTACGACGGCGACTTCGGATGTGGTCATGGGGGTTGAGATGATTCCTGGTCTTGCCCTGGTCAGAACACGTCATCGTAGAGGAGGGAAAGAGAATGCTGTCGGCTCCTGGTCAGGTCTCGCCAGCGGGAGGATGGAAGGGGGGGGGGTGGAGTTGACGCGATTTATAGACGGTCGTCCGGTCTGGCAGAGAAGAGATATTAGCGTCCTCGTAGGACACTCTAAAAACAAGGGACGCGGTTTCTAGACGGTCGCCTAGTCTTTTGGCATGCGCGGTTTCGAGACTGTTGGCTGGTCTTTTAGAACGTATTTGTGCCTGGTGAGGCACACAAAATTTTGTTGGTATGTTTGCGGAGAAAAACACCAACATCGACTAATTCACCGGGGGAATTTGACAGCGTCTAATTCACCGGAAATTCGACAGCGTCCAACTCACAGGGAATTCGACAACTTTGCAAGTGCAAATTGCCGAACCTAACAAAGTTTCGAGGAAAACTTGATGGGAATTGGTGGGTAGTAAAATTCGTCTTACTTTGGTGGGGGGACGGAGAATACCTAAGTTATATGAAATCACCCATTTTATTTACATATTGATCTTATTTCTATATATATTATTATATTTGTTACTGAGTTCATATTTCGTATTTATATTTATATGGTTATACATAACAAAATAACATAGTGTTAGTTTATTTACATTTCATATTTTATACATAGTAACCCTCTTTCTTATTGATATTTTATATTTCGTATATAATAATCTTATATCTATTACATGTTTTTTTCATAGCATAGTATGTATTTCCTGAACAACAACTCCATCTTTTATTTTTATTATTTTTTTTTTGTTCGGACCTACTATAACCTTATGACTATATTTGTGGAATGCGGTACTTTGGATAGGTTTCCATCTTTTAGTTAATAATTTTTTTTCCTATCCAAATGAAGTTAACCTTTATCGACCTGCTGGTTATCTTTGATTTTTTTTTTGGTCCTTTAAATAAATGAGATTATCTTTAATCCGTCGACCGTAGATAAATCCTTGTGGCGGCCCCCGTATCCGAAAGGGAAACCCGGTTTCCTTTGTCAATCCTAGTGTCCGGAATCGATTTGAACGTTGTGGCAGCTCTGGAGGTGTGAGCCACTCGTGGAGTGGTGGCGGTCCGGGCGGTAGTGACCACGTGGCTGCGGCGTGTGGCCTGGGATGTTGTGGCAATAAGATTGGCAGGGTATGCGTTGGTTTCGGTGATGAGCGGTGTGTCGGTAGAGACCTTCTTCCTTGTTTCGTCTACGTCACGTCAAAACTTTGCCACCTTTACGGCACTGAGCGGGCGTTTGGCTGGTGGAGGTTGTCGGCGGAAACTGCGGGGGCCTATCTTCCCGGCAGTTGTCCGTTGCGGTGGTGGCACCAGGGTGGCTGGCTTGGTCCGGCATCGGCTGCTGTGATTTGGCGACCGTTGGCTGCTGCAATCTGGCTGAAACTGATCTTGGTAGCTGGATATCAGTTTTTTATATACCCGTAGCTTGGGCAACGGTTGTTCGTTGCGGTGGTGGTGTCAGTGGTACTGGTTTGGTCTGGCGTCGGTTGCTGGGATCGGTTGGTGGCTCGGTGAAATTGGCGACCATTGGCTGCTGCATTCTGCCTGAGACTGGTGTTGGAAGCTGGTTATCGGTTTTAGGTATACCCACGGCTTCAGATATGTCTGTGTTGGACGTACTCTCGGTTTTCTTTAAATCTTTTACGTGGGCGGTGATTTCTTCTTTGCCTGTCCTTTGGAGTTGGAAAATGACTGGGGATAATTTTTTAGTGACTTTTTTGGGTCCAATTTTACCAAGAACTTATTGGCTGCGGAGTAGAGTGACCGGTTGCGGAGATATACCAACTCTCATAAAATGGGTGCCCATGGTCGTCGTCGGAGGTCGTAGTAGTGTTTTTATTTTTCAAACGCTTTGGCCATGTTGATCCGTACCAGGGCTAATATTGTGAGGAAGAAAATTCTTTAAGTAGAATTTTGCCCACACAAAACAAATGCCATGAAATTATTAATTACACTTTGTTCAAAACAAAATATAGGTTGTGTTCTCAATACACAAAATCAAGTCACTCAATATCAGCCATGTTTGTTTTTTCTTGAGAACAAAATCACTCAAATGCAGACAAATGCAATGCAGATGACAACCAATCGCAGCCGTTATCACCGACCATCACTACCAAGCCGAACAAATCTGCAACAACCAACCCAACGCAATTGATCTCATATGACTCATAGGCGATCAGGACATCACAGAAGAAAAGAAATCAAGCACAAGACGATAGCAGCATTAAATTCGTCCGAAAAAATGGCTGTCCCACTAACACTCGGGCATTAGCTGCAGTGGACTCATACGCATGGATTAGAATCCAATGCACATAAACATCAGACAAACGGCTGATGAGATCGATGACCGAAACTCTTCGAAGCACAAAACCGTTTTCAAAACCGAATGTGCAAATGACGTCAGCAGAGATAAGCATAGAAAGATCCAACAAACGCACTACATGCGTATGGTAATAACTAATAAGTAAAGCATAAGTACAGGGTGGCTTAGACTAAGTGTTACCAAATGAAAACGCTGTAATTTTTTGAATTTTGATTATTTTTTATTGAAATTTTGTGGAATATGTTGAAAACATATTACATTTTATGAAAAACATGTTACTGCTCGATATGACCTCCTTTGGCTCTGATTATTTTAATTCAGTCTTCCATAAAAAGCATTGCAGAGCTGACTTCAATGCATCAAAACTTTCGTATTTTTTAGTGGACACCTTACTCTCCAAAATGGACCATATGGAGAAATTCTTTCGACGAAATCAGCCGCGGAACGCAATTTTGTAAAAATTGCTGTGTCGCTCGAGCTTTGTGTGACGGTGCCGAGTCCTGTTGGAATGTCCAACGGTTCGTACTAAAGTATTTACGTGCCCAAGGTAGCAAAGCATCGTTTAGGATCTTTTGGCGGTACACCTCTTGGTTTACCTTGACTCCATGTTCGATTAAAACCAGAGGAGTGCGTTCATCTGCAGTCACTGCAGCCCAAAACATAACATAAGCTGGTGATTGCTTGCGCATGGCAACTCTTGTGTCCAAATTATCGTTGGACTTGTGCTCTAACCAAGCACGATCATTTTGTTTATGCACATACTGTTGAATGGTGAAATGGTTCTCATCAGAAAAGACAATTTTTGGAATCTCATCACGTTCGGTCAGCATGCAATGCTTTCTATGGAAGACTGAATCAAATAATCAGAGCCAAAGGAGGTCATATCGAGCAGTAACATGTTTTTCATAAAATGTTATATGTTTTCAACATGTTCCACGAAATTTCAATAAAAAATAATCAAAATTAAAAAAATTACAGCGTTTTCATTTGGTAACACTTGGTCTCAGCCACCCTGTATAATAAAAAAATGAAAACATGTATATTACATGTATATTGCAATACGACAAAACATGTATATCGTAATAAATGTGAAACATGTATGCAAAAATACGTTAATCATGTATATTGCCACTAATATATTGCAACATGCATCGGCTGTAGTGGGAAAATTAAAGAAAACAACAACAAAATACAAGGACAACGAAAAACAATCGGAAAACCACGCAACAACGGTTTCCCAATAGTTGGTATCAACGAAAAAGTATAAAAGGAGCACGCAGTTCGCCAGAAGGGCAGTCTTCCTGAGTTCCTTTTGGAATCGACTACTTAATGGTTAAAGAGTACTTACCTTGCCATTACCGCTGAAGCTAAACGCTGCGACACTCACGAAGTCCTCAAACTAATGGTTAAAGAGTACTTACCTTGCCATTACCGCAGAAACTAAATGCTGCGACGCTGACTGAATCCTCAAATTAACGGTTTAAGATTACTTACCTTGCCGTTACCGCAGAAGCTAAACGCTGCGACGCTGACTGAATCCTCAAATTAACGGTTGAAGAGTACTTACCTTGCCGTTACCGCAGAAGCTACCCGCTGTGCAATCATCCGCTATCAAAAATCTTATATCGAACTTTATATAAAATAAACTTAATTTCCCAATCTCTTTGCCATAGGAAAACAACATAACGCCACGACATCACGCGCTGCCAAGGAGGCGTCGCCAGCCAACAGATCGCCACGACATCTCGCGCTGCCAAGGAGGCGTCGCTAGAAACCTTTCGCTACACGCCTCAAGGGGACAAACATCAATAAGAGGGAAATAACATTGAATAAATATCGAAATAAACCTTAACGAAATAAAGAAAATTCCGAGAACCTAAACAAACAAATTTTATTATTGTAACGACCTAACATAAACAGAACCCTGGTCACACTTTGAACTACCCCGGCTGAAAAACTCCGTTACAATTGGCGCCCGAACAGGGACTCTGGAATTTTAAAAATACTAAACTAATAAGATCAATAATCCAATAACACCAGCATAAAGCCAAAATGATCAAAATGAGCTGGGTGTATAATCTATTGAAAGAAGAACTAAACAATTATATGAGCGAGTTCAGACTGGTTATTAACGGTGCAGTAGAAGAACTGAGGAAACGTTTTTCCAATTATATTACAGGGCGAGACGTCACGTCAGAGGACGAAACGCGCCTCATCGAGTTGGAAAAGAAGCATACCCGCGGCCCATCGCCACAAGGTTACACGGAACCAAAGGCGGTCATAAGCACGACGGCGTCCCTAGTACCACGGGAAACAACCGCCATGCGAAACCCAACAGAGGCATCAGGGACATCGTACCCCATGGTTATCGACCAGGTACGAAAGTTGTCGGTGCGGTACAACGGTGGCAAAGAGCCTCTTCTATTTATCGAGAGATTGGAAGAGCTCGCTGATGCATACTCGTTGAGTAGAAATCTCCTCCCCCGAACTACGCCTGAGTTGTTCGCGACCGAGCCTTGTTATGGTTCCGTAACAACAACCAGAGGTGGTAGGACTGGAACAGCTTCAAGACAGACTTCTTGCAATTCTTCTTGCCCACCAGATACTTGGAACGTCTGGACGATGAGATTCGCCAAAGATGTCAGAAAAAGCAAGAGCAATTTAAGGATTATGTAAATGCGATGCAGAACCTGATGAGGCATGCGAATTATCCCGAAGAAGAACAGGTGGAAAGGATCTTCCGTAACTGCCGCCAGGAATATCAGTATTACATCCGACGAAAAGATTTGAGTAGCCTCCGTGAACTCATCAGACTGGCGGAAGATTTCGAGAGCATAGCAGAGGACTTCGAGGTATCCAGGCAAACCAGGACAGCACAACAACGACACCTCAAAGAAGTCCACAGGAGAGGCATTGTATGGTGAGTGAGCCTGAAGAAGGACCATATAATCCTCGAATGACCTGTCGATGGTGCCGACAGGAAGGCCACTTTCAAAAAGAGTGCACGAACCCTCGAGTGATTTTCTGTTGGGATTGTGGCCAACAGACTATCAGGACAATTGACTGCTGCCGTCAACGTAATTCACACGCTGAGCACCGTCATTTGCTCCTGTGCGGCGAAAAGTTTGCCCTGATCCAGGATCGGCACCGAATTCTCGCTTGCATCATTATCAACCGCGAATCCGTTTAAGCCACTATTGACAGCAGAGCATCCCGCAGTTTCATCAGCGAAGCTTTGGCTGAAAGGGTAAGAAATGTGGACAACACAACCCCCGTGCATATCTCAATACAAATGGCTGACGGAAGTCAGATAACAGTCTGTCAAGAGTTGAACGTCAACCTTCAGTTTGGGAAATCCTTTTGTTTATTGCACCTGCTGGTGTTGCTGAACGCCGCTGATGACCTTGTAACGAAGTTTCTTAGGCTGAGGTAAGCTCAGCGGATCCAGCGGTTCGTTACAGAAAATTTCTTAAGTTAAGTCAACAAAATTAAAGTTAAGTTATAAAGACAAATCTTTTATTAAATCGCAATTATTAAATTACAATAATCAACTTAAATCAATATAAAGGTACAATTTCTTACTTACGTACTCACGAGTTATGGGGTTAGTATAATTTACTCACTCTGACGCGGGAGTCGGTCTCGTCAATCGCATGGTGCGTTGCGTGGGATTGGGCTTACTACTATAGATTTTACCCTGCCCAACAACTGCGGAGAGGTATACCCTCTGCCAAGCTATACGTAAATATACTATTGATGGTTTGTAACCCCTACCACGGGTGGGGGGAAGTTACAAACCGTAGAAAAGCTAACCTGAATCAAACTGAAACCACAAACTGTGGAGAGGTACACCCTCTGCCAAGCTACAAGTGAATCTATGATTGATGGTTTGTAACCCCTTACCACGGGTGGGGGGAAGTTACAAACCGTAGTAAAGCTAACCTGAAAACAAACTGAAACCACCAACTGTGGAGAGGTACACCCTCTGCCAAGCTAAAAGTTAATCTATGATTGATGGTTTGTAACCCCTTACCACGGGTGGGGGGAAGTTACAAACCGTAGAAAAGCTAACCTGAAAACAAACTGAAACCACCAACTGTGGAGAGGTACACCCTCTGCCAAGCTACAAGTGAATCTATGATTGATGGTTTGTAACCCCTTACCACGGGTGGGGGGAAGTTACAAACCGTAGAAAAGCTAACCTGAAAACAAACTGAAACCACCAACTGTGGAGAGGTACACCCTCTGCCAAGCTACAAGTGAATCTATGATTGATGGTTTGTAACCCCTTACCACGGGTGGGGGGAAGTTACAAACCGTAGAAAAGCTAACCTGAAAATAAACTGAAACCACCAACTGTGGAGAGGTACACCCTCTGCCAAGCTACAAGTGAATCTATGATTGATGGTTTGTAACCCCTTACCACGGGTGGGGGGAAGTTACAAACCGTAGAAAAGCTAGCTTCCTATGCTAATAATTTGTAACCCCTTACCACGGGTGGGGGGAAGCTACAAATTATGTATAATCTAAAGATAATATCTTACAACCCCTGTTACGGCAACGTCCATAAATATAATTAATATCCGACAGACACTTACCCCACCTGACAGTTGACGTCGACGTTTTTTTTATTGGCAATAATGCCCATTGCTTTGCATCGGTCGCGGCAACAATACCACGCAAGCTCCAGGGATTGAATTTTCATTGCTTAGGGTGCTAATAGTGCGCGATGCCTCCATAGGAAACTCATTATGCAGGATAGGATGCTCGCTCGTATGAGGTAGTGAAGTGCAGCCCGATATGGTTCAACCGGTTCAACAGAAATTAGGGAACATTCATCAAATTAGCAACAAAAGTAATCATTTTCCTACCTTTTTACGAGTTATACACAAATGCAGTGGTTATGAGAACTCTTGACTGCAGCTCGCTGCCTGCCTGCTGGATCCGGTGTTTGACACCTATCTCATGTGCCGCTCATGTTCCCGGGTGCTTGCATTGCCTGCTCAGGGCTGAATTAAGGCTTCCAACATGCAGCAGTGGCAGTGCGAAGTTGTGTTCTGTGAGGTGGCTGCGTGTTTCCACACATCTGTCATCCAGTCTGGTCACTCATGTGGCAATTTTGAGTTTTCTTAGTATGACTGAAATTGAATGTTGTTTTACTTCCTCGGATAATCCATAGAATCCAATTCCAGTCATACTAAGAAAATTTATATGACAAAATTAAAAAAAAAATACTTAAATATACAAATGACAAAACTAAGATAGTTTGACGTCTATTCTGCCAGACAGAAAAACAGAGTAGCGATTGCCTGGCTTAACAAGCGAGTTGGGGTGGATGAGTTCATTTCGGGTTTCTGAATCATGTAGCTCATTTGGTTCGTGTATTGAATAATATCCGAAGATAGTTCCCATTCACAATAGAATGTATTAATACATAGGTGTAATAGGTGATCGTTGTAGGTGTTAGGTCAATAATATTCATGTTTTATGTCCATATCAATAGTAGTCATGTCTTATGTCCATACTAATATTATTCATGTTTTATGTTTATCGGTGAGGGTGATAGAATTTTAAAAAGGGACGGGATGAGGAGTTTGCATGTAGACTTTAGAAGGAAAGACTTAGCATTTTTAGAAAGAGACTTTCACACAGAAAGAAGAAAAAATTAGTTCTAGAATTTTCGAGGATAAGCGGGTAGTTTCGCCAGCCGACGTAAAAGCAAGAAGAGTCAGTTGGAATTTTACCATCAGCAGCGACAGTCGGTTTTAGTGCTCAAAAAGTCGGAGATTAACCATTGAGTTGTAAACTAAAGCAGTTGTCTTAAAGTTGTCTATAAAACAGAAAAAAAAACCACCAATTTTAAAGTGACTAAATAAAAGAAAATTTTTTTAGAATAAAATTTAAAGTTCTAAAAAGAAAAGAAGTTCAATTTGCACTAACAGTGTCAATGTATTAAGCAAATTTTAAAGGCCTCGTATAAAGGCCAGCCATTTTCTTTTGAGCAAACAAAATTAAAATTGAATATTCAAAATTCAAAAACTAAAATTTGTTGTGAGTGTGCTAGCTGAATTTTAAAAAGGCGACACATAAAAATCGCCATAGCTAAAATGAAGCCATACTAAATTCAGAAACTTAGAAATTAAAAATTCAAAATTTTCTGAAAGTGTGAATAGTTAGTGTACTAGTCGAATTTTTAAAAAGGCGCCACACATAGAAATCGCCATATCAATTGCAAGTCAGATCAAAGCCAGAAAGTGAAAATCTAAAATTCTAGTTTTTTTTTGAAAGTGTGTGTGTGCTAGCTGAATTTTTTTAAAGGTGCCACATAAAAATCGCTATATCGACAGCAAGCCAGAATAAAGTCAGAGACTTAAATTCAATTGAGGTGAACAGTTCAATCAAATTCAAGCAAAATTCAAGCAAAGACCCAACATTTACCAACAAATGTTAAAAAGGTAAAACTTAGCGAATCTAGCATAATCAGTCACACAGAGGAGGACGTCAGCGCCTAAATTTATGCAGTAAAACAAAGCAATTTTTTTTGTACTCATAACTGAGCTTTCGAAAGTTTACACAAAAAAACTTTTAATTTGCGAGCATTTGAGAAAGTGAAAAGCAGTGGTTGTAAAACCTCTCCATTTTTTTAATATTATTTCCTTTTTTAATTTTCTTGTTTTTGAATAACCAGCTTAGTTTTTAAATTATTTTAATCTCTTTTATTTGTTTTCTTTAATTTTACATTTTTCTAAATTTTATGAAATTACATTAAAATGTATGTTCATTTTGTGAACTGCTTTTAGTGGCCGTAGGCGTGGCACTGAGCCTATAGTGAATGCCCTCTTTCCTTTTTTTTTAACTTTATTTCCTTATATAGCTATTTCCCTTTTAGCAGCAACTTCTGCCGGCAGGACCCGCATTTAAAAGTGGAAGGCAAGGTAAATGAATCTAAATATATACAAATAATATTGAATTAAATTAACGGCTATTAAGGGCAGTAAAGAATATATTACAGATTCAGTTTTTCATTAATTCCATTTCTTTTATTTTAATTCTCCAAAAAAAAAATTGATTTAATCGATCATAACTAATACATAATAATCATTGAGTTACAATTAATTTTGAAGATATGCAAAAATTGTGAATTGTTTTACCTGAATTTTTTTGGCGAGTAAATACTCATTAATAAAATTATAACAAAGAGATTTTAATTATCTTTACCCGATGGGTTGAAGATACCTCTTTTGGAGGCCCTTTATTTTTGTGATTCCAAATAGGTTTTAGCAACGATGCAGGGCTAAATTAAATTAGCTTGGTATGTGGCTGGGATCAGTGATCCCCGTGTAAGTATCCGACGTTTCGCCAAAAATGACTGTAACTGACTGGTGACAAAGACAGATGGACAGACCTCAGTCGGTCTAGTCCTTGACGATACTGTGGGGCTTCGGTGCAAGTGTAATGAGGTCATTCTTTTTCTATTTTTTTAGTTAGATTTAAGAACCTTTAAGAAGTACAAATACTTTTTAAAAACAAAAAAAAAGGGGAATTTACCTTTTTTTTTAAATTAGCCTTAGTTTAGTATTAATTTAGCATAAGTGTCCAAGGAAGAATGACCTGCTTACACCTGAACCGAAGGACAGTTCCTTGTATCCCTCACACCTTCACAAAGTTTCCCTATTAATTTCCACCCTTTCCTTTAAAGACACGATAAAAAAAATCTTTGTTCATGTCGAGGTGTCACTGGTAAGTGACAAGGACCACCCGTCCGGCGAGCTTAGCCGAGCAACCGCGAGCGTGTCGCGACGTCCTTGCCAGTAGCAGAACCCCTAGTGGGACCTCGCTCCATAACAAATGGCGCCCAACGGTTTTTGGCTTTAGCCATCGTTTCTTAAAGGACAGGAATTTCCGAAAGGAAGTTCCTGGCCTTTGACAAACGATGGCGGTACAGCTTTCTCCTTTTTTTATCCCTTTAACGTAGCTTAAATAAATTTTATAATTTCCTTAACTTAAATTTTTTTAATTTTTTTATATGAATTCCCATTTAATAACCCTTTTACTTCCCTTTTTTTAAATTCTTCTTAGTTCCTTTTTTTTACTCCCCATAATTCCGATCCTAAGACCACCTTTTTCCAGGACAGAACTATTGGGACATCGGCTGCTCCTCGGGCGAGTTGACAATCCCAATTTGAAGATTTTTTTTTACAATCCGGAATCTGGTGGTGCCAACTTGTTTGAGGACCAAAGCAGCCGAGGTCAGCATTCGGTAGGCCAGTGAATAAGGAGCTTAACTCCGGTTCACTTGACTGCCGAATGGACAAAGACGCGACAGGGGTGCAGTGGACAGCCGTTACCACAAGTGCAATTAGCACAGGTAAACGTGGGTTCACTGTTCCTTTTGTCAAAAAAAAATGTAGGGGTTCTTCTCATTCTTGGCGGTTCGGCCTCGCCACAAAGGCTTCAAGCCAGTGCTTTGAGTTGCGATCCGCCGGAATGAGACAAGGCCTCTACAGACATTAAATGACTTTCCGCGAAATCGTCAAGGTAACCGACTACGACTGGACTTACGGGACTAGGACACACCTATAGAGAACGGAAGCGTTGGATGCGATCACGGGGTAAATGCCCTAGCTACATACTAGCCTACTAAAATTTCTAATTCAACCTTTTTTAAAAACCGTTTATTGAAGTAATTTATAAAAATACTCAAAACCAATAAGTTTTTAAATTTGTTTGCTTTGAAGAGAAAAAGAAGGAAATAAACAATAAGTCAAAGGTCAAAAATAAATTGATTTTTTTTGTTAAAATGCCTAGAAATAGGAAAACTGGGGTTATTCCCAAGGTGCTTACTGATATAGGTCAGGGCTTACAAACGAGGCAAAGGACTCGTGAGCTCCTGGAGCAAAGAGACATACAGGATCAAAACTATAGCCGTTTAAGTAGGCAGGGAACCGAGCATCAGAACGAGTACGTACTAGGCCAAACCGAGGAGCCTTTAGATTCGATAATTGGCGCAAGGCCTAACGAAACTATCCTAAACAAAAGAAGACAAACAGATATAGGGCAAAGCAACGGAGAGGGTATTTTCAGTAACCTAATTGATCAAAACAATTTCGAAATAGAACATGATGATAAGGAGGCTACAGCAGATCCAATCCCTAGTAAGACTCAAAGAGCTGTAGCACCAGATATGAGTAGAGACCTAGTGAACCTTATTCAAGACGCAGTTTCAGGAGTGGTCCAAAGGGACCAAATGAAATTGAGTTCCATCTTCTCAAAGAAACTAGAAGAGATAAATACAAGCTTAAACGAGAAGCTAGAGATGTTGTCTCATAAGGTGGAAACACTAGAGTTACATCAGAATTATGGTGATAATAGGCGCGCTCCTCAAGGGTCAACCCCCAGAATGCAACCCCCATTAAGAAACAGCCAGACCCAGAATGACAGGCAACCGATCAACGAAAACTCTACCGGCATTGAACTTCCACGTCCAAAGTGTGATCTACACAAGTGGAATATAAAGTTAGATGGGACTAAGAAGTCGATGCCTGTAGAGAGTTTCATTTTCCGCATCGAAACGATGCAGCGGAGATTAAACGTCTGCGAAGATCAACTATTCAATCAATTCCACTATCTTTTGTCCGGAGTAGCCGAGAGATGGTATTGGCAGTTCCTGGAGGAACACGCCGACGACTACTTCCTTAACTATTTTGACCTGAAAAGGGAATTATTGCGGCAATTTAGGGCATCGGGCTCAGACCATGAAATTATGAGGGAAATCATGGATAGGAAGCAGATGCCAGGCGAGACATGTGACGATTTCTTCGCAAATGTGAAGTCCCTCGTGTTTCAAATGCGAAACAAGTTACCTGAGAGAGAGCTTGTAACCATCCTCAGGCAAAATCTCCGCGAAAGAATTGCGACCCTGATTTTTGGCTGTTCTCTGTTTTCTCTTTCCGATTTACAATCGGCTTGTCGGCGAGCGGAAAAACACTTCGACGCAAAGGAAAATACCAATTAAAAGAAATATGTTAACGAGATAAAGACTGAAACCAGGGACGACGAACGTACTGACCGAGACAACATAGAGACATTTGGGGATATATGTGCACTGAAATCTAACCACCACAAAAACACAGTAAACACAGTTAATAATAAGAATACGAACAGTAGAAACATTATATGTGGTGATGGCTCAAATCCTTGTTCTTCCGGTTTTCACTCGTTAATATGTTTTCAATGTGGCCTGTCCAATAAATCAGTGTTTGTATGTCCTTCATGTAAAGACAAAGCGGAAAACACACAGATGGGCGATGCATCCGGGAACATCCGTCCATCAGAGAAGCTCCCGGAAAACAAGAACCTAAGGCAATAAGAATTTTAAAAAGATTAGATCATGACGACAAAGGAAAGATAGACATACAGACAATTCCGACCAGAAAGAGTCTCCACAGGCGTATTCTAGAATATGAAGAAGCGCGTAGAAGGATTTTCCTTGAAGATCCAGAGCTAGATAAAACAAAAAAGAAAAATTTTAGTAAAATTAGGAGACTACGTGAAAAATTTAAAGAAAAAAGACAAAGGTTTAGGAGTTTAGAGGCCACTGTCCTACAAACAGACGACGATAACCGACCTTACGCGAAAGTTAAATTACTACACGAAATGGTGTTAGGTCTTTTAGACAGTGGCGCATCTGTAAGTTGCTTAGGGAAAGATGCAATTAAATTCATCAAAGACAATGACCTAACATTAAAAACGATAAATTCTAACATAAGGACAGCGGACGGAAATAAACAAAAAATCTTAGGCATTGTGACCATTCCAGTCACATGGAAAAACCGGACTGAGAATTTAGAATTTTATGTTGTGCCATCGCTTTATCTGGGAGTGAACTTTTGGAGAACTTTCAAGGTCGCTCCCAACATTATATCCGAGATTGATATAGTGGACACGACGAAAACGGACCCAATGATGCAGGTTCTCTCGCCGGCACAGACGGAGGCTTTACAGGCGGTGAAAAACAAGTACCCATACTACACGAGACTCGGCCTCGATAAGACTAGCCTAGACGAACATGTGATCGAGACCGCCGAAGTGGAGCCGATCAAACAGAGGCACTACCCAGTGTCTCCGGCGATCCAAAAGCTTCTCTTCGACGAGCTTGATCGCATGATTTCTTTGGGGGTGATCGAAGAGAGCCAGAGTGCGTGGAGCTCTCCGGTTGTGCTGGTGAGAAAACCTGGCAAAAAAAGACTCTGCTTGGACTCACGCAAAGTCAATGCGGTAACAAAAAAGGACGCGTACCCGTTGCCCCACATAGAAGGGTTGTTGAGCCGCCTACAAGACACTCGATTCATTTCGGGAATCGACCTGAAAGACGCCTTCTGGCAGATCCCGTTGGAGAAGAAGTCCAGAGAGAAAACGGCCTTCACAGTCCCTGGGCGGCCACTGTATCAATTTACAGTAATGCCATTTGGACTGTGCAATGCTGCTCAGAGAATGTGTCGGCTTATGGACAAGGTGATACCGTCAAGGCTTAAAGACAATGTCTTTGTATACCTTGACGATCTCCTTGTCTGCTCTCCGGATTTCGAAAGCCACATGGGTCTGCTAGAGGACATCGCGAGATGCCTGCGAGAGGCTGGTTTAACAATCAACGTAGAAAAGAGCAAATTTTGTTTCAAAGAAATAAAATACCTTGGATACATTGTGGGCGACGGTGGAGCAGTTTCCGGTTCCGAGGACTCCAAAGCAACTTAGACGGTACCTAGGAATGACGGGATGGTATCGCAGGTTCATACCAAATTTCTCAACTTTGACAGCACCAATGACAGAATGCCTGAAAAAAGGTAAAGAATTTAAAATGACTGACGAGGCAAATAAATCATTTGAAGAGCTCAAACAACTCTTGATTTCTGCGCCGATTTTGACAAACCCGGACTTTACGAAACACTTTTATATCCAGTGTGATGCGTCAATGACTGGTGTAGGCAGCGTGCTGTTCCAAATCGACGAGGAGGGTAGAGAGAGGCCAATCGCATATATATCTCAGAAGCTAAATTCAGCACAAAGGAATTATAGTGTTACCGAATTAGAGTGTTATGCGGCTGTCCTCAGTGTCCAGAGGTTTCGAGCCTATGTTGAGCTACTTCCATTTACAGTCATAACCGACCACGCCAGCTTGAAATGGCTGATGTCCCAAAAGGACTTGTCAGGACGTCTGGCCAGATGGAGCCTTAAGCTACAAGCGTTCAACTTCACGATTGAACATAGGAAGGGTACCCAGAACGTCGTTCCGGACGCTCTCTCTCGAGCTCACATGGAGGAGATAACTTCTGACACAGAGCGACTTCACGTGGACCTTGGCTCTCCTTACTTCTCTTCCGATGAATATGAAAAGCTACGCAAAACTATAATAGAAAATGAAAATAAATTTCCAGACTTGTGCGTTTCTGACAACTACGTATACAAAAGAACAGACATGCGTACCGGGGATGCACTGCAAGAAGACAGGGCTTGGAAGCTTTGGGTGCCGTCTGGGTTGAGAAAGAGTCTTCTGATCTCGGCACATGACTCTCCAGCTGCAGGACATGGTGGGATCCACAAAACCCTCCATAAACTTCGACAACAATACTTTTGGCCTGGAATGACCATAGATGTAAATGACTTTGTTAAAAAATGTGATACTTGTAAGTGCAATAAAAGCATGAATCGGACAAATAGACCTCCGATGGGGGTACAGACCATGACAGAACGACCATTTCAACGCTTGTACATCGACTTTCTGGGACCCTATCCCAGAACCAAAAATGGCAACACCCAAATTTTTGTTGTGCTTGACCACTTCAGCAAATTTGTCTTCCTTAAACCCATAAGGAAGGCAACTTCAGCTGCAGTGGTCCAGTACCTAGAGGAAGCCATCTTTCATGTCTTTGGGGTCCCAGAATATATACACTCTGACAACGGAAAACAATTCATATCTGAATTGTTTTCCAATTTTCTAATGCGCTACGGAGTTAAGCACGTGAGGACTGCTGTCTACTCACCGCAGGCCAATGCTTCCGAACGGGTCAACCGTAGCGTATTGACAAAGATCCGTTCTTACCTTGGAAATAACCAACGGACAAACATGTAAGCTTCGCGGCTTTTTCACTGCGAAGTGTGTCCCACGAGGCAACAGGCTTAGAGCCGTATTATGTTGTCTTCGGCTTCCAGATGGCACAGAACGGATCTGCTTTTGACATCATAAGACGGTTAAATCACATTAAAGAGTCAGACGTTAGGACATTAGAAACAAAGGACAAACAACAAATCATAAGAGACCAGGTATTTAAAAATTTAGGCAGGGCTCACGAAAAAGGAAAGAAAACATACGACTTAAGAACTCGCGAAATAAAATACGATGTGGGACAAATTGTATACAGACGGAATTTTCGACAGAGTGACAAGGCAGCGGACTATAACGCCAAACTCGGACAGAAATCTATAAAAAGCGTCATATTAAAAACTGTAGGAAATTCCCTGTATGAAGTAGGAAACGTGAGTGGTAAAAAAGTAGGTATTTTTCACGCCAAAGACCTCTTTGTCCTTTAATGACTATAGCTACCTAGAAAACTGACGAACTTTATTATTTATTATCTATTAATTATTATTTATGATTTATTACTTTTATTGATTATTTATTATTTAATTATATATTCCTTTTTACTGATTGTACAACTTCTGTGATATTTAGGTTTAAGGCTTAGGTGCAATTATTAGGACTATGTGCAATATTTTACACTAGATTTAGTTTTATCTGTGATATTTTTATCTAACTTTGACTATTCATTAATTAATTATATTATTGATTAATCATTTTATTGACGTATATATATTTTATTTGTATGTATAGTTTAGAGATTACTTATTTTTGTTTATTTTTTTTGTATATAAATATGTACATATAGAATAGCGTAAGAAAAGAACAGAGCATGATCTCAGGGAGTAGGCCCTAGCCACACGTTAGGCAATGCGCTCGCGGAGACTCTTCTGTAGGTATGTGTGCATTAAAATTAACACCATTTGTTGGACGTTTCCTTCTTCTTACGTACTATTTTAATCTTGACCACTCATAAAATAGAGACGAGCCTGTTACGGCAACGTCCATAAATATAATTAATATCCGACAGACACTTACCCCACCTGACAGTTGACGTCGACGTTTTTTTTATTGGCAATAATGCTAATTGCTTTGCATCGGTCGCGGCAACAATACCACGCAAGCTCCAGGAATTGAATTTTCATTGCTTAGGGTGCTAATAGTGCGCGATGCCTCCATAGGAAACTCATTATGCAGGATAGGATGCTCGCTCGTATGAGGTAGTGAAGTGCAGCCCGATATGGTTCAACCGGTTCAACAGAAATTAGGGAACATTCATCAAATTAGCAACAAAAGTAATCATTTTCCTACCTTTTTACGAGTTATACACAAATGCAGTGGTTATGAGAACTCTTGACTGCAGCTCGCTGCCTGCCTGCTGGTTCCGGTGTTTGACACCTATCTCATGTGCCGCTCATGTTCCCGGGTGCTTGCATTGCCTGCTCAGAGCTGAATTAAGGCTTCCAACATGCAGCAGTGGCAGTGCGAAGTTGTGTTCTGTGAGGTGGCTGCGTGTTTCCACACATCTGTCATCCAGTCTGGTCACTCATGTGGCAATTTTGAGTTTTCTTAGTATGACTGAAATTGAATGTTGTTTTACTTCCTCGGATAATCCATAGAATCCAATTCCAGTCATACTAAGAAAATTTATATGACAAAATTAAAAAAAAAATACTTAAATATACAAATGACAAAACTAAGATAGTTTGACGTCTATTCTGCCAGACAGAAAAACAGAGTAGCGATTGCCTGGCTTAACAAGCGAGTTGGGGTGGATGAGTTCATTTCGGGTTTCTGAATCATGTAGCTCATTTGGTTCGTGTATTGAATAATATCCGAAGATAGTTCCCATTCACAATAGAATGTATTAATACATAGGTGTAATAGGTGATCGTTGTAGGTGTTAGGTCAATAATATTCATGTTTTATGTCCATATCAATAGTAGTCATGTCTTATGTCCATACTAATATTATTCATGTTTTATGTTTATCGGTGAGGGTGATAGAATTTTAAAAAGGGACGGGATGAGGAGTTTGCATGTAGACTTTAGAAGGAAAGACTTAGCATTTTTAGAAAGAGACTTTCACACAGAAAGAAGAAAAAATTAGTTCTAGAATTTTCGAGGATAAGCGGGTAGTTTCGCCAGCCGACGTAAAAGCAAGAAGAGTCAGTTGGAATTTTACCATCAGCAGCGACAGTCGGTTTTAGTGCTCAAAAAGTCGGAGATTAACCATTGAGTTGTAAACTAAAGCAGTTGTCTTAAAGTTGTCTATAAAACAGAAAAAAAAACCACCAATTTTAAAGTGACTAAATAAAAGAAAATTTTTTTAGAATAAAATTTAAAGTTCTAAAAAGAAAAGAAGTTCAATTTGCACTAACAGTGTCAATGTATTAAGCAAATTTTAAAGGCCTCGTATAAAGGCCAGCCATTTTCTTTTGAGCAAACAAAATTAAAATTGAATATTCAAAATTCAAAAACTAAAATTTGTTGTGAGTGTGCTAGCTGAATTTTAAAAAGGCGACACATAAAAATCGCCATAGCTAAAATGAAGCCATACTAAATTCAGAAACTTAGAAATTAAAAATTCAAAATTTTCTGAAAGTGTGAATAGTTAGTGTACTAGTCGAATTTTTAAAAAGGCGCCACACATAGAAATCGCCATATCAATTGCAAGTCAGATCAAAGCCAGAAAGTGAAAATCTAAAATTCTAGTTTTTTTTTGAAAGTGTGTGTGTGCTAGCTGAATTTTTTTAAAGGTGCCACATAAAAATCGCTATATCGACAGCAAGCCAGAATAAAGTCAGAGACTTAAATTCAATTGAGGTGAACAGTTCAATCAAATTCAAGCAAAATTCAAGCAAAGACCCAACATTTACCAACAAATGTTAAAAAGGTAAAACTTAGCGAATCTAGCATAATCAGTCACACAGAGGAGGACGTCAGCGCCTAAATTTATGCAGTAAAACAAAGCAATTTTTTTTGTACTCATAACTGAGCTTTCGAAAGTTTACACAAAAAAACTTTTAATTTGCGAGCATTTGAGAAAGTGAAAAGCAGTGGTTGTAAAACCTCTCCATTTTTTTAATATTATTTCCTTTTTTAATTTTCTTGTTTTTGAATAACCAGCTTAGTTTTTAAATTATTTTAATCTCTTTTATTTGTTTTCTTTAATTTTACATTTTTCTAAATTTTATGAAATTACATTAAAATGTATGTTCATTTTGTGAACTGCTTTTAGTGGCCGTAGGCGTGGCACTGAGCCTATAGTGAATGCCCTCTTTCCTTTTTTTTTAACTTTATTTCCTTATATAGCTATTTCCCTTTTAGCAGCAACTTCTGCCGGCAGGACCCGCATTTAAAAGTGGAAGGCAAGGTAAATGAATCTAAATATATACAAATAATATTGAATTAAATTAACGGCTATTAAGGGCAGTAAAGAATATATTACAGATTCAGTTTTTCATTAATTCCATTTCTTTTATTTTAATTCTCAAAAAAAAAAAATTGATTTAATCGATCATAACTAATACATAATAATCATTGAGTTACAATTAATTTTGAAGATATGCAAAAATTGTGAATTGTTTTACCTGAATTTTTTTGGCGAGTAAATACTCATTAATAAAATTATAACGAATGCGAATCAGCTGAGATTT
The DNA here is from genome assembly GCA_947095585.1 of Nephrocerus scutellatus. Classification (NCBI taxonomy): domain Eukaryota; kingdom Metazoa; phylum Arthropoda; class Insecta; order Diptera; family Pipunculidae; genus Nephrocerus; species Nephrocerus scutellatus. Next base: position 53,211,968 of record OX352762.1, on the reverse strand, counting down.
TAATTATCTTTACCCGGTGGGTTGAAGATACCTCTTTTGGAGGCCCTTTATTTTTGTGATTCCAAATAGGTTTTAGGAACGATGCAGGGCTAAATTAAATTAGCTTGGTATGTGGCTGGGATCAGTGATCCCCGTGTAAGTATCCGACGTTTCGCCAAAAATGACTGTAACTGACTGGTGACAAAGACAGATGGACAGACCTCAGTCGGTCTAGTCCTTGACGATACTGTGGGGCTTCGGTGCAAGTGTAATGAGGTCATTCTTTTTCTATTTTTTTAGTTAGATTTAAGAACCTTTAAGAAGTACAAATACTTTTTAAAAACAAAAAAAAAGGGGAATTTACCTTTTTTTTTTTTTTTAAATTAGCCTTAGTTTAGTATTAATTTAGCATAAGTGTCCAAGGAAGAATGACCTGCTTACACCTGAACCGAAGGACAGTTCCTTGTATCCCTCACACCTTCACAAAGTTTCCCTATTAATTTCCACCCTTTCCTTTTATAGACACGATAAAAAAAATCTTTGTTCATGTCGAGGTGTCACTGGTAAGTGACAAGGACCACCCGTCCGGCGAGCTTAGCCGAGCAACCGCGAGCGTGTCGCGACGTCCTTGCCAGTGGCAGAACCCCTAGTGGGACCTCGCTCCATAACACCCCTTACCACGGGTGGGGGGAAGCTGTAAGATATATATAACTAACTAGAGTAAGACTAAAAGAAAACAAGGCCACTTACCCGCTCTGCACCGTGCGATGGTTCACCAAAAACTCTCCTCGCTGACCGGTCAGCAGCCTTCTTTTATACCTAACTAACGGTACTTTGGTCCAGCATGCATTGAAATAATTTTATGTGTGTTCGTCACGTATGTTCGTTTGTCCCTGCCGTTGCCATGCGCATACACATTGCCTCTGCCTGTATGCAATGTGATGCCATGCGCCATGCCGATACCCGTGTGTGTGTAACGCATGTTGTCTCCGCCGTTGCCATGCGCATGCATACTGCACTTGCCTGCTTGCAGCGTGCATGCCATGCTGATACCCATGTGTGTACTGTGTGTGTCAATGTCCGCGTTCGTAATGTGTGTTCATCCTCCTGTATGCTAGACCCAAGCACCGTGTTGTTGTTCTTGTTCTATGTTGTTGTTTTCTAATGTTTTGTTTTCTTTCTAATGTTTTGTTTTCTCGTGTTACTCGTTGGCATTCACTCGCGTAAATATTCAATTTACCGCTGTGTGTTCTTACTCTACAGGGTGCTTATTTCTAATCTTAAAAATAATCGTGAGTATTATAGTTATTTTAATAATATTATTCGTGAGTATCTAATAGTGAGTATTCTACTTGGAAGTATTTAATTTTCAGGTTTATTTTATTCAATTCATAAAATGTATTATATGTATATAAAAAAAGTAAATATAAATATTAAGGATGGAACCTGGCCCGCTGAGATGTGTTGTGGTGGTTCGTTGGCTGGTTGTTCTGTATGGGTGATTTTGGGAGCGCCCAAAATCTTCCTTACACCCCCCCTCTACTCCGGGTTGGCAAGCTGAACTGCCACTCCTCCGTTCCTGAAGATGCGGACCCGATACAACAGCCCTGTTGTTCTGACGTAGAACTTCACTTGTTGTCCCCGGTTCCGGGTCTGTGTTGCCTGGTTGATGCGTCGCATAACCTCTTGGGGCCACTGGTCCAGAGGTACTCGGACGTAGTTGGGAGAACGAGGCTCTTTTAAATTCTATTTATTTATTATTATATATATATATATTTTTTTTTTCTCGACTGTGGTACCTGCTTTAAGTTGTTACTGTTGTTGTCTCCTTTGGAGGTCGTTGGAGTCTAGACCTGCTGGTCCTGCTCCTGCACTGTGCTGTGGTTTTCCGTGATGTTCTTTTTCTGCGATTTTGGGCTGTTCCTTTGACTGGGGTGTGGTGTCATCGCTGTTATATTCTTTTAGGTCGCTGATGTGTGCGGTGCGAGTTTTGCCGCCTGAGCGAAGCTGGACGATTACTGGGGATACAAAGTCGATGACTTGATTTGGTCCGTCATACCGTGGGGCGAGTTTCGCAGCGAAACTTTCGATTGCCTTGGACAAGTGGTGCTGCTTAACTAGGACCATCTGTCCGACTGTGGGCTTCCAGGGTCTACGCCGGAGATTGTAATATCTGGGTTGATTTTGGGCTGCTTGTTCTAGATTTCTGCGTACAAGTTGGAAGACTTCTTGGAGAAGTTCCGCCCTTTCTTTTGGTGACTGTTCGACATGTCCTGTTCCGCTCGTTCTCTCGTCGAAGAGTGTCCGTGGCAGACGAGGTTCTCGACCCTGTGTGAGAAATGCTGGGGTGAAGCCTGTTGGTTCTGCGATACTTGTATTTATTGCCAACGAGATTTCGGGGAGGAGTTCATCCCACTCCCTGTGTTGTTCGCCAACGAACTGGGCGACCATCGTCTTTATCGTTCGGTTGGCTCTCTCTGTGGGGTTCTCCTGGGGCATGTAGGGGGCGGTGAGCTGATGCTTAACCCCCAATCCTTGTAGGTACCTTCGGAACAGGCCGCTGGTAAACTGGGCCCCGTTGTCGCTCACAAAAATTTTTGGGACACCGTATCTGGCCAGTATCCGTTCGCGGAACGCCTTCCTTAGCGACTCTGTCGTTGCTTTTCGTAAAGGAACGATTTTCGTCCATTTGGAAAACTTGTCGAATAACACTAGCATAACCGTGTTGCCGTGCTTGCTTCTGGGTAGGGGTCCGACGAAATCTGCACATACTGTACTCCATGGTTCGTCTGCGATCTGAGACAGCATGGCTCCGGCCGGCTTCTGTTGGATGCACTTGTACTTCTGACAGGACTCGCAGCGTCGAACATACCGGCTGATGTCGCGGAACATACCTGGCCAGTAGTAACGGTTCATAACGCGTGCGATGGTCTTGCGAATGCCCAAGTGTCCAGCGGTGGGTTCGTCGTGGTTTTCCCTTAGCACACGTGCTCGTTGGAACTTCGGGACGCACAATTTCCAGGGGGTGCAATCCTCATCTGCGGTTTGGCGGAACATGTGACGATATAGTTCTTTGCGTTCTATGACGTAATCTGGAAATCTCTTAGGGTTCTCCCTTACTTCCGTCTTCTTTTTCTCCAGCCAGCTACACCTCTCTGAGTCGTCCTCTACCACTGCTGTTCGCAGGACCTCCCTTGGCTGGCGTGATAGTGCGTCGGCAACTACATTCAACTTCCATCGTCTATATTGGATGTCGTATGTATACTGCTGCAATTCTAACGCCCATCGGGCGATTCGTCCGGATGGACTCTCGACTTTCGGACGCCCCACACTATGGCGAGGCACTCCTTCTCTGTGGGCGAATAATTGCGTTCCGCTGAATTTAGATGGCGGCTGGCGTAGGCGATTACTCTTTCCTGATCCTCGATGTCTTGCGTTAATACCACCCCCAGTCCATAATCGCTCGCATCCGTCTGGAGAGTGAACTTCTTTTCGAAATCTGGGCAGGCGAGAACGGGTGCTTTCGTGAGTCGGTCTTTTAACTGGTCGAATGCGGCTTGTTGTGTGTCGGTCCACTTCCAGTGCTTCCCTTTCTTTAGGAGGATCGTAAGGGGTTGGACGACCTTGGCAAACTCAGGCACGAATCGTCTATACCATGAGGCAATCCCAAGATAGCGACGGAGTTCACGTAGAGTAGCAGGTGGTCGGAGTTCCTGTATAGCTGCGATTTTCTCTGGGTCAGTGTGGATTCCTCGCTCGCTGACCATGTGTCCCAGATACTTGATTTCCCTTCTGAAGAATTCGCATTTCTCCGTGTTAATCCTTAGGTTCGCCTGTCGTAACCGTCGAAGTACTTCCTTTAGGTGCTTCATGTGGTCCTCCAAAGATTCTCCAGTCACGACGATGTCGTCCAGATAGGCGAAAGCGTGCGGTTCCATATCTGGGCCAATGACCTGGTCTAATGCTCGCTGAAACGTTGCGGGGGCCGAGTGCAGGCCAAAAGGCATGACGCGCCATTGGAATAATCCACGCCCTGGTACCGTGAATGCTGTGTACTTCTTACTGCCCTCTTCCATCGGAATCTGCCAATACCCATTCTTGAGGTCCAAACTGCTGATGTATTTTGCGTTTCTGAGGCGGTCAAGGATGTGATGGATCCTTGGAAGTGGGTAAGCATCTGGAACAAACTTAGAGTTCAGCTGTCTGAAGTCCACGCAAAGTCTCCATTTCCCGGTCTTCTTTTTCACTAGGACGATTGGGGCACTGTAGGGGCTCTTGGACGGTTCGATGCACTTCTTTTCCAGCAGGTCGTTGATCTCTTCGTCGATGATACGCTGCATGGCTGGGGTTTTCGGGAAGTAACGCTGTTTTAACGGTCGATCATCCTGCATCACGATCTTGTGGCTTGTTATATTGGAAACGCCGTTCATTGACTCGAACTGCGATAGTTCATGGTCCAGGAAATATCTGATCTTGTCGTCGTCGCTTGGAGTCTTACTTTGAATTGCACGCACTTGCGGTTCTTCCGGCTGAGTATTGGTTTTATTATCGCTGAGTGTAAGGGTCTGCCCACCTAAGGTAATCGTTGCTTTGACTTGGCTGAGGAAATCTAATCCTAGGATTATGTTGTCGATGGCCTCTGGCAGGATGAGTAGCGGAATCTTGCAGCAGCTGTGTTCGAATCTTATCGTAGTTTCGAACGCCTGTTCCACCCGTCTTATTGTGCCGTACGCCATCCGTACTGATGTCGCCGTTCTACTTGTCTGTCCCGTGTGTCGTACTTCGTATGCATAGGCTTCACTAATGAAACTCCTCGTCGCTCCTGTGTCGATTGTCGCGGTGATTTCTTCTCCTCCTATGGTTATCATGGTTATCATGGCTATGCGGTCCTCTTCTTGCTGAAGTATCTGTAGGTGTTTAATTGCGTGGTGGTTTTCGGTCCCATTCTGATGTTTCAGTCGTTCTAGTTCTGCCTGGGCGTAGGATTCTGGGGTTCCACCATCCCTGGCATTCGGCGAAACCCGTTGGCATTTCCCACCGGTCGACGGCAGCAGTCGATGCTCCTGGTATTTTGTTTACCACATTCACAGCAGAACAGAATCCTAGGGTTGCGGCATTCTCTCAAAAAATGTCCTTGCTGGCCGCATCGGCGGCATGCTGATCGTGGGTTGACTGCTCCTCCTGGCATCTGGGCGACTTGTCGGTGCTGTTCGTCCTGTCTTGGTGGTCGTGATGGTGTTTCGTCGTTTCAACTGCCGCCGTTGAGACATTCGAAATCCTCGGCTAAATTAATCAGCTCTTCGAGGCAGGCGAAGTCCTTCCGCTTTATGTATAATTGGTAGTCCTGGCGGCTGTTGCGGAAAATGCGTTCCAGCTTCTGGTCCTCGTTGTACTGGGCGTGGCGCATCAGGTTCTGGAGAGTAATCACGTAGTCTTTAAAAGATTCTTTCTGGAGCTGTTTTCTTTGGCGGATGTCGTCGTCCAATCGTTCAAAGAAGCGTGCTGGGAGGAAAAACTTCAGGAAGTTATTCCTAAATGTTTCCCACGTCCTCCAATGACCGTTATTGTTCCTGTACCAGATCAAGGCCCTATCTTTGAGGAGTTCTGGCATCGTACGTGGTAGGAAATCTTTGTCTATCCCATAGACAACCGATAATTCTTCGACCCGTTCAATGAAGGCTAGTGGGTCGCGCACACCGTCGAATTTCACAGACCATTTCCTGACTTGGTCGATGACCGCTGAATATGATGGTGTGGACGTACATCGTGGTGGGACGAATGTCGCTGGGCTTAAACTGATATTTTCTACCTGGGTGACGGTAATCGCGGGAGGTGTTGGGGAAACGCTTCTCGTGTGCTGGGTTTCCAAGATGAGAAGTCGCTCTTTTGCTTCTGGTTTGAGCTCCTCCTCGTTGACATGGGCGGAAAAGCGTTTTCGGAGTTCCTCCACGGTGCCGGTCTCATCTAACCCGAATTCCTTGGCGTAGGTTATCAGCTCCTCCTTCCGGAGCGTATATATCCACGCGGTTTTCATGCTGGGTAGTCGATCGCTATGGACTGTGTGATAATACTCGTTGTCCTCTGCTGTGAACTTGGTGAGTTTACACTGGCTGATGCGTCGGAGTGAAATTAACGTTGTCATCTGTGGTGCTGTAGCGAGTTTGCAGCGGCGATGCGTGGACGCGTACTAGACGTAGTCTTCTGTGGTGCTGTGGCGAGTTTGCAGCTGGCGGTGCGTTGAGTTTTTTTTTCTTCTTAGTGTTTCGTGGGGGGTGTGTGCGGGGTTGTGAGCTTTACTGGAGATGTCCTTTGCGTGTGTTGACGTCTATGATTTTCTGTGAATAATAGTCCCTGCTCGGGCGCCACTGTAACGAAGTTTCTTAGGCTGAGGTAAGCTCAGCGGATCCAGCGGTTCGTTACAGAAAATTTCTTAAGTTAAGTCAACAAAATTAAAGTTAAGTTATAAAGACAAATCTTTTATTAAATCGCAATTATTAAATTACAATAATCAACTTTATATAAAGGTACAATTTCTTACTTACGTACTCACGAGTTATGGGGTTAGTATAATTTACTCACTCTGACGCGGGAGTCGGTCTCGTCAATCGCATGGTGCGTTGCGTGGGATTGGGCTTACTACTATAGATTTTACCCTGCCCAACAACTGCGGAGAGGTATACCCTCTGCCAAGCTATACGTAAATATACTATTGATGGTTTGTAACCCCTTACCACGGGTGGGGGGAAGTTACAAACCGTAGAAAAGCTAACCTGAATCAAACTGAAACCACCAACTGTGGAGAGGTACACCCTCTGCCAAGCTACAAGTGAATCTATGATTGATGGTTTGTAACCCCTTACCACGGGTGGGGGGAAGTTACAAACCGTAGTAAAGCTAACCTGAAAACAAACTGAAACCACCAACTGTGGAGAGGTACACCCTCTGCCAAGCTACAAGTTAATCTATGATTGATGGTTTGTAGCCCCTTACCACGGGTGGGGGGAAGTTACAAACCGTAGAAAAGCTAACCTGAAAACAAACTGAAACCACCAACTGTGGAGAGGTACACCCTCTGCCAAGCTACAAGTGAATCTATGATTGATGGTTTGTAACCCCTTACCACGGGTGGGGGGAAGTTACAAACCGTAGAAAAGCTAACCTGAAAACAAACTGAAACCACCAACTGTGGAGAGGTACACCCTCTGCCAAGCTACAAGTGAATCTATGATTGATGGTTTGTAACCCCTTACCACGGGTGGGGGGAAGTTACAAACCGTAGAAAAGCTAACCTGAAAATAAACTGAAACCACCAACTGTGGAGAGGTACACCCTCTGCCAAGCTACAAGTGAATCTATGATTGATGGTTTGTAACCCCTTACCACGGGTGGGGGGAAGTTACAAACCGTAGAAAAGCTAACCTGAAAATAAACTGAAACCACCAACTGTGGAGAGGTACACCCTCTGCCAAGCTACAAGTGAATCTATGATTGATGGTTTGTAACCCCTTACCACGGGTGGGGGGAAGTTACAAACCGTAGAAAAGCTAGCTTCCTATGCTAATAATTTGTAACCCCTTACCACGGGTGGGGGGAAGCTACAAATTATGTATAATCTAAAGATAATATCTTACAACCCCTTACCACGGGTGGGGGGAAGCTGTAAGATATATATAACTAACTAGAGTAAGACTAAAAGAAAACAAGGCCACTTACCCGCTCTGCACCGTGCGATGGTTCACCAAAAACTCTCCTCGCTGACCGGTCAGCAGCCTTCTTTTATACCTAACTAACGGTACTTTGGTCCAGCATGCATTGAAATAATTTTATGTGTGTTCGTCACGTATGTTCGTTTGTCCCTGCCGTTGCCATGCGCATACACATTGCCTCTGCCTGTATGCAATGTGATGCCATGCGCCATGCCGATACCCGTGTGTGTGTAACGCATGTTGTCTCCGCCGTTGCCATGCGCATGCATACTGCACTTGCCTGCTTGCAGCGTGCATGCCATGCTGATACCCATGTGTGTACTGTGTGTGTCAATGTCCGCGTTCGTAATGTGTGTTCATCCTCCTGTATGCTAGACCCAAGCACCGTGTTGTTGTTCTTGTTCTATGTTGTTGTTTTCTAATGTTTTGTTTTCTTTCTAATGTTTTGTTTTCTCGTGTTACTCGTTGGCATTCACTCGCGTAAATATTCAATTTACCGCTGTGTGTTGCCATGAGTATTGCTTTACAATTGTCGGTGCAGTGCTTTGGAGCAAAGCCCGTTACAATTCTTTCTTACTCTACAGGGTGCTTATTTCTAATCTTAAAAATAATCGTGAGTATTATAGTTATTTTAATAATATTATTCGTGAGTATCTAATAGTGAGTATTCTACTTGGAAGTATTTAATTTTCAGGTTTATTTTATTCAATTCATAAAATGTATTATATGTATATAAAAAAAGTAAATATAAATATTTAGGATGGAACCTGGCCCGCTGAGATGTGTTGTGGTGGTTCGTTGGTTGGTTGTTCTGTATGGGTGATTTTGGGAGCGCCCAAAATCTTCCTTACAACCTTACACTGGGAATGGACTTCCTTACAAGAACCAGAGGCACTTTTAGTTTCGGAGGTGAGTGCTTAGGACTCCAAACTGTACCAGCACAACCGGTTAAACGTCTGACGTGCAACACACTTCGAGAACTTAAGCAACCACAATTGTCAAAGACGCAACAGCCGTTAAAGGCATACGCCACATTCGTCACAGTGGCCACATTCGTCACAGTCACCACAGCATCCACAGTCGCCACTATCGTCTGGAACCTCACAGTACCTACAGCTGCCAATAATTAACGCAGTCACCAAAAGACTCGAAACGACAATAAACCGCATGCCAATCACAACCTGGCTTCGTTCACTTCCAAGAGGGCTGCCGTTTCACAGCTCTAATTATTGGGAAGGGTAAGTGCTTGTCCACCGAAGCAACAGGGGAGTGTGAGGAACAAAATTCTTTAAATTCTTTTTTTTTTTGGAAACCCTAGTCCAAGTGACTGACACCGCGACCTAAAAGATCTATTGTATCAATAGGGCATTAATTATCTAATAGACATACAACTTTCCTAATAAAAGATAATAAAGGGTGTTTTTTAAGGAGGTTTGTTTTTCCGATAGATGTCGTTTTATTTTATGACAGTTGTTTTGACAGCTCAAAGTGGCATTTCTACTCAGTATTGTTTGGCAAATCATTATGAATAGGTTAACTCCAGAACAACGTTTTCAAATCGTGGAAATTTATTTTCAAAATCAGTGTTCAATTAAAAATGTTTATAGAGCACTTCGTGAATTTTATGGTGCACATAATCGTCCGTCAGAGACCACCATAAAGAACGTAATTACCAAATTTCGGTCTACATTCACTCTTTTGGATGCCAAGCCACCGACAAGAATGAGAAGAGTTCGTACAGAAGAAAATATTGCTGTCGTTGAGGCCAGTGTCGAAGAAAACGACAATTTATCGATTCGTCGTCGTGCTCAGCAAATTGGACTTTGTCCATCGACTTTATGGAAAATTTTACGTAAAGATTTGGGTTTGGTGCCATACAAAATTCAATTGGTGCAAGAATTAAAGCCACACGACCATCGTTTGCGCCGTGAATTCAGTGATTGGTCGTTAAATCAATTGAACGAAGATCCATTTTTTTACCGTAAAATTCTCTTCAGTGATGAGGCGCATTTTTTGTTAAATGGATACGTCAACAAACAAAATTGTCGCATTTGGAGCAAAGATAATCCACACGCCGTTCAAGAATTACCAATGCATCCTGATAAATGTACTGTTTGGTGCGGTCTATGGGCTGGTGGGATCATCGGTCCATATTTCTTTAAAAATGAGGAAGGACGACGCGTTACCGTGAATGGAAATCGATACAGAACCATGTTAAATGAGTTTTTGTTGTCAAATCTTGAAGATATGGATATGGATGAAATGTGGTTTCAACAAGATGGTGCCACTTGCCATACAGCACGTGAAACAATCGACTTATTGAAAGAAACTTTCAACGACAACATTATTTCGAGAAATGGTCCGGTGAATTGGCCTCCGCGTTCGTGCGATTTGACGCCACTCGATTACTTTTTGTGGGGATACGTGAAGTCATTGGTTTATGTGGATAAACCTCAATCGATTGACGCTTTGGAAACCAATATTCAACGTGTCATTGCTGACATACGCCCTCAAATGCTTGAAAAAGTGCTGGAAAATTGGACCTCCAGAATGACATTTGTGAAAAATAGTCGTGGTAGCCATATGCCAGAAATTGTGTTTAAATGTTAAATGCCAAAAAATTATCTACCAAATAAACAAAAATTTTGGTCATTTTATAATTTTATATGTGTTTTATTTAAAAAAAAAATCGGCAACCTCTTAAAAAAACACCCTTTATGTCCTTAGTAGCAGAGTTTTTCAATTCCGCTGTTGAGCATATTTCCTTATGGAATATGCGTTTCCTTAGCCAAATGAGTGCTGGGCAATTGCAGAGAACATGTTCGGATGACTCCTCACCCTCCGCACAGATCAGCTTGCGCGGTCTGAGATCTCTACTTCAAATAACCTACCGAAACAGTACTCCCTGACCATAACGTCCGGTATTGTGCAGAACATGTCTCTTTCGGGAATTCTCAGGTGTCCCACAAGGTCGCCTGATTTATACTTAGCGCATCTAGCGGCCGTCTTCTTAATGAAGACCTGAAGGGGTGAAAGACCTACGATAGCTGCTAATGCTGTCGGTGGGTAGGTACGCATAGCACCAGTAATTCCCTAGACAGGCAATTCTTTGGAGCTTCTGAAGCTCGTTTGCCGTTGTCCGCTTGAGTACCTCGGGCCACCATATTATGGCCGCATACGTGATTATGGGTCTCACCATCATCGTGTAAATCCAATGTATCATCTTAGGATTGAGGCCCCAAGTACTGCCGTAAAGTCTTCTACAGGCCCATACAACAAATGCCAATACACCACATAAATGCTGGCGTTTCGCAGGGCTCTGTTCTGTCCCCGACACTCTTTCTCATTTTTATTAATGATCTCTTATCTGTGACTTCTAATCCAATTCACTCTTTCGCTGACGACAGCACATCTCATGTGGAACTCAAACAACTTCGTATGTTAAGCACGTTAAATTCTGACCTAGACAGCATAATAAAATGGGGAGAAAACAATCGAGTAGAATGAAACGCTTCCAAAACCCAATGCTGTCTCCTGTCGTCCAAGCGAATCCCAAATCCCATGCCATTATCCATGAATGGCACTTGCATCGAGGAAACTGAAAATCTCGCAATTCTCGGTATGTGCGTTAACGACAAGCTTCGTTGGAATGACCACATATTTACCGTCGCCAAAAATGCTGCGAAATGTTTAGGTTTTCTAACCCGGTGCAAGAAATTTTTCACTCCCTCTGACCTGGCTACTATCTACAAGGCTTTTATTCGCCCTAAACTTGAGTGCAATTGCCATATCTGGTCTGGTGCGCCTAAAACCACCTTACACCAACTAGATAGAATACAAAACCGTGCGATAAAACTTATCGGTGACGAAAATATTGCGAAATCAATAGATTCGCTTGAACACCGCAGGATGTTCTCCTGCTTGTCACTGTTTTATCGCTTCTTCCACTAGCGGTGCTCAAGAGAAATAGCCAGTTGCATGCCACCTCTCCTTGAATTCAATCGCAATACTCGTGGCGCCCTAAATGCACATCAGTTTACCCTTAAGCCAATCTTCGGACGTACAGTTAAGTTCAGGCCTCACAACACGTCTGTGGAATGCTCTGCCAAGCTCTGTCTTTCCACATCACTATGATCCACAGACATTCAAGTCACAAGCTCATAGACATCTCCTCTCTTCTTCTCCTTTTCCTTAACGCCCACGCTGTGCCAAGCATATTTCCGAACATAATAAGGTTGCGAACCCCTTTTTGCGTGCGCAAATTATAAAAAAAAAAAAAAAAAAATATATATACCAATGGTGTTCTCAATACACAAAATCAAGTCACTCAATATCAGCCATGTTTGTTTTCTCTTGAGGACAAAATCACTCAAATACAGGCAAATGCAATGCAGATGACAACCAATCGCAGACGTCATCACCGACCATCACTACCATGCCGGACAAATCTGCAACAACCAACCCAACGCAATTGATCTCATAGGCGATCAGGAAATCACAGAAAAAAAGAAATCAAGCACAACACGATAGCAGCATTGAATTCGCCCGAAAGAATGGCTGTCTCACTCACACTCGGGCATTAGCTGCAGTGGACTCATACGCATGGATTAGAATCCAATGCACATAAACATCAGACAAACGGCTGATGAGGTCGATGACCGAAACTCTTCGAAGCACAAAACCGTTTCAAAACCGAATGTGCAAATGACGTCAGCAGAGATAAGCAAAGAAAGATCCAACAAACGCACCACATGCGTATGGTAATAAGTAAAGCATACGTATAATAAAAAAATGAAAAAATGTATATTACATGTATTTATATTGCCATACGACAATGTGAAATGTGAGACATGTATGCAAAAATACGTCAATCATGTATATTGCCACTAATATATGGAAGACGCAGAAGCTTAACGCTCCGACGCTGACTGAATCCTCAAATTAACGGTTGAAGAGTACTTATCTTGCCGTTACCGCAGAAGCTACACGCTGTGCAATCACCCGCTATCAAAAATCTTATATCGAACTTTATATAAAATAACTTCATTTCCTAATCTCTTTGCCATAGGAACAACATAACGCCACGACATCACGCGCTACCAAGGAGGCATCGCCAGCCAACAGATCGCCACGACATCTCGCGCTGCCAAGGAGGCGTCACTAGAAACCCTTCGCTACACGCCTCAAAGGGCCACAAACATCCTTTTTTGTGTAAATAACATTGAATATATATCGAAATAAACCTTAACGAAATAAAGAAAATTCCGAGAACCTAAATAAACAAATTTTATTATTGTAACGACCTAACATAAACAGAACCCTGGTCGCACTGAGAACTACCCCAGCTGGAAAACTCCGTTACAAGATGTCGCTGGCTGATACGGTGACCCATTGTTTCGGATTGGCGGAACGGTTTTTGATATGGTGGCATGTGTTGCGTAACTAGTGGAACGGTGGGGCGTGGTATTGGGAGTTCTCCTTGCAAGTGCTCGCAGCCTTATACCAAAACGGTAAGTTTGACTAGTGTTACGAATTCTCCCCGCTTAATATAATACCTATATTCTGGCCTGAGATTGCCGTAAATACGATCTAGTCTTTCACCCGTACTAAGGCAAACCTGCCACCTCATCCGGGTTTGGATGGTGGTGATGTATTCTTTCCCTTTTTCTAGTGCTGTTTGGGTGCGATTTCGTATTCGGTCTAAAAGCTGGGTATCATATCGCCTCGGAAGATAGAACTGTCATAACTCTCGACGTATGGCTACCACGACTATTTTTCACAAATGTAATTTTTTTTTTTTTTTTTTTTTTTTTTTTTTTTCATAATGATTTGCCAAACAATACTGAGTAGAAATGCCACTTTTAGCTGTCAAAACAACTGTCATAAAATAAAACGACATCTATCGGAAAAACAAACCTCCCAAAAAAACACCCTTTACATATAGATAAATGAGTTTGGCCGATTGCCACTATGAAGATGACTTCTGTTGGCTCCTGGTCAGAACACGTCAGATAGTGAGAAAGGGACAGTATGATGCTGTCAGCACCTTGTAAGAACCCGTCAGCGTAGAGGAGGGAAGGAGAATGCTGCCGGTTCCTGGTCAGAACACGTCAGCGTAGAGGAGGATAAGGAAATGCTGCCAGCTCCTGGTCGGCACACGTCAGTGTAGAGGAGGGAAAGAGAATGCTGTCGGCTCTTGGTTAAAACTCGTCAGCGAGAGGATGGGGGGGGGGGTTGACGCCGTTTATACACGGTCGTCCGGTCTGGCAGAGAAGAGATATTAGCATCCTCGTAGAAAGAAGGGTGCGGTTTCTAGACGGTCGCCTGGTCTTTTGGTATGCGCGGTTTCGAGACTGTCGCCTGGTCTTTTAAAATATATTTGTGCCTGGTGAGGCACACAAAACTTTGTTGGTATGTTTGCGGATAAACACATCAACAGCGTCTAATTCACATGGAATTCTACAGCGCCTAATTCACCGGAAATTCGGCAGCGTGCAGCTCACAGGTAATTCGACAGCATCTTATTCACAGGGAATTCGACAGTTATGCAAGTGCGAATTGCCGAACCTAACTAAGTTTCGAGGAATACTTGATGGAAATTTTAGGACTGACCGTATACTGAAACAAAATTATTTTATTTCTATTGCGTATGGTCGGTTGTGGTAGCCGGTAGGTATACATGTTCGGTTTACTGTTTGTTGTTTTGTTGTGACTGCCGGCAATTACACATGGCATCGAAATTTCAGGTTTTTGCCTGCATGTGAGGTAGTAGCTCAATGTGCATACCTACGTTCGGTTGCATGTTTGTTGCTGGGCTATGGTTGCAGGCAACTACAAATGATATCGGAATTTCAGGTTTTTGCTAAGGTGACGTAATACTTCAGTGTGCTGTGCAAACGCAGAACGCAGTCGGACGGACAAAGCGAGAAAACCTAGCCGTATGGTGTAACGACGGTACTTCGTTACACATTTTCCATGGTAATGATGCAGTTTCGGTGTGGCAGGTCGGATTATAGATGTGTAGTTAGAGAGATTCCTCTGCAACTTAATATCCAGGATTTTCTTGGGGTTTTGACTTTGCCAGCGACAGCTTAGACTCTTACCAAGGACAGGTGTTGGTCATAGGAAGAAGTTTCCTTACCGCCAGCCTTCTGAGAGGTGTCTGGAGAGGACGCCTGCGACGGTATTAAGTGAGGCTTTACGATAGCGGATCTCAAAATCATACTGGAGTTCTATTTTCCAACATGCTTAATGTACAGATGGGTTGTCTATGCTATGTAACCATTTCAAAGAGTTGTGATCGGTATGAATTACGAAATGGTATCCCTCGGAGTATTACAACAGAACAGGAGTGTTTTGTGGTGGTGGGTGGTGGATTAGCCGTGAAAAATACTTTTGGTGTACTGGGATTCGAACCACGAACCTCCTGCTCAGTAGCCATGTGCATTTCCACTGAGCCATGGTGCCCATTTTCATTTTATTTTCATTTATTTCATAAAATAAAAATAGTAAAATAAGAAAGTGTATTTTTTTAATAGTACAAACCATTCAAAAATTTGGTTGGAGAATTAAATAAAAATTAGATTAAATAAAAATGTTGTTGAGTTTAATAATATACAATATGCCGTCGGTCAGTGGAAAAGCGCATGGCTACTGAGCAGGGGTTCGTGTTTCGAATCCCAGTAACAACAAAAGTATTTTTCACGGTGTTCCACCTCTCGAGAATGGGTGACAAATGTTCCGAGGGTAATAAACTTATAACGGAAAGCTTCTCAATTCGCCGTTTGGATCAGGCCTTACATTATAGGTCCCTTCCATTTGTGTCCAAAAATATACATGCACAACACAAATGGTCGCGAGAAGCTAGGCCTTGGACCGCAACGGTCCAATATTTCCTCCAGACCCGAACTGAAGGCAGTCCACCATACAGTCACATCGTATAGAAGAGTAGATCTTACTACCGATGTATATATTCAATGGTTGAACACCCCATCTGCTACCAATGGCTTTTTTGCATGAGAAGATTGCCACTGTGGCTTTACGAACTCTTTCTTGTATGTTATGGTTTCAGCTAAGCATTCTGTCCAAAATAAGTCCCAAATACTTGGCTCTATCAGAGAATCTTAAGCTTATACCGCTCATTTACCGCTAAGTTCCATAGAAGGGGGACAGGACTGCACCTTGTGGGGTTCCTCTGCAGACTGATCTTCTAACAGACGACGTGCCCAATTTTGAGTTAATAATCCTACTTGTGAGCAGAAGATTAATCAATTCGCCAAGCGATTCGTATAGACTTGCCTTTACAAATCGCGTGCTGATATGTAGACAGGAGTGTTTTGTCAATTCGTGTGCCTATGTAGATATCGATCAGACTTTCTAGTATTTTTAACAAGAATGATGAAAGGACTGATTAGTCTCAGATCCTTTGGACATGCGAGCATTTGCCGGCTTTGGGTACGAAAACCAAGTTTACTTCTCTCCATAAAACTGAAATATGGACCAGATCAAGACAACTCTTAAAATTGTTTCCGGCAAAGGAGATAGTTTTACGAGTGTCTGCCCTATCAAAGCCAACATTACTTAACACATGGGAACTTATCGTGAAGTCGGTATCTAAAAGCAGATTAGCCGATTTTTCGCTTGAAGAAGTCCACGAGCCACCAGCCTTTTACAGGCTGCTCGGGATTATTGGATTTTTTTTTTATAATTTGCGCACGCCAAAAGGGGTTCGCACCCTTATTATGTTCGGCTATATGCTTGGCACAGCGTGGGCGTTAAGGAAAAGGAGAAGAAGAGAGGAGATGTCTATGAGCATGTGTCTTGAATGCCTGTGGATCGTAGTGATGTGGAAAGACAGAGCATTCCACATACGTGTTGTACGGCTGAAGAACGAATCCCTGAACTTAACTGTACGTCCGAAGAAGGGCTTAAGGGTAAACTGATGTGCATTTAGAGCGCCACGAGTATTGCGGTTAAATTCAAGGAGAGGTGGCATGCAAAAGGCTATTTCCTTTAAGCACCGCTGGTGGTAGAAGCGATAAAACAGTGACAAGCAGGAGACGTTCCTGAGGTGTTCAAGCGAATCTATTGATTTCGCAATGTTTTCGTCACCGATAAGTTTTATCGCATGGTTTTGAATTCTATCTAGTTGATGCAAGGTGGTTTTAGGCGCACGAGACCAAATATGACAATTGTACTCAAGTTTAGGGCGAATAAAAGCCTTGTAGATAGTAGCCAGATCAGAGGGAGTGAAATATTTCTTGCACCGGGTTAGAAAACTTAAACATTTCGCAGCAATTTTGGCGACGGTAAATATGTGGTCATTCCAACGAAGCTTGTCGTTAACATACATACCGATAATTGCGAGATTTTCAGTTTCCTCGATGCAAGTGCCATTCATGGATAATGGCATGGGATTTGGGATTCGATTAGACGACAGGAGATAGTATTGGGTTTTGTAAGCGGTAAATTCTACTCGATTGTTTTCAACAACTTGAATTGAGCGGTCCAGAAGATAGCTTCTAATCCAATGAAGAAGTTTATCATCGACATCATAAGCACGCATTTTTGACAAAAGAGCTTGATGCCAAACTCTGTCAAGTGCCTTAGAAATATCGAGTGCAACAGCTTTGCTTTCACCAAATTGATGCAAAGACCGGTTCCACTGTTCGGTGAGATATACCACCAAATCACCAGTGGAACGTTGCCCACGAAATCCATACTGCCGGTCACTAAGGATTTCATTTGTTTCAATATATTTCATGAGCTGAAGATTGATCAGCATTTCCATGACCTTGGAAAGAATGGATGTAAGTGCTATGGGTCGGTACAGTGAAGGAGACGACGGCTCACCTTTTTTGGGTATGGGCTGGACAAAAGCTGTTTTCCAACTTCGAGGGAAGAGTCCAGAAGAATAGGATAGATGAAAAGCTTATGCAATGGTAATGCCAGCTTGGAAGAACACCTCTTCAGAACTAATGGGGATATACCATCTGTCCCAGCGGATTTGTTAGTGTTGAGATCGTTTAAAACTCTAGCAACTGCACGAGAACGAATGAATATCTGTCCCATAGAGTGCTCAATACTCTGAGCTGCAGGAGGCAGCAATGCACAATCTGGAAGAGTGGAGCTAGCTGCGAAATGCACAGCAAACAGATTAGCCTTGTAACATTGTAAATGAGCGTTGCTGTATTTTTGATTCCTTTCACGAAAGACCAAACATTTTTACTACCTTTGGGACATTGTAGTATTTTTTGCCTTAATTTTTGATCGTAGGCGAATTTGACTCGCCGAAGATGGGCATTGAAATCATTTCTTGCTCGTTTAAACTTTTTTCGGTTTTCCTCGGTAGGGTTTGCTTTGTAAAACCGAAAGCATACCTCTCTAATCCTAGAAGCCTCTTTACAGCTCGAGTCATACCATCCATCTTCCTTTGATTTGATAGACTTATTCCTGAAAGGGGTAAACTTTTTCATACCAATAAGAATGATGTTTGTGATAGCATCAGCGGCGGCATCCACGTTGCTATCGCGAAACAATAGCGACCAGTTAAAACTCCCAAAGAAGTTGTTAAGGCCGTCCCAATTGGCTTTCTCGTATTGCCATACTGTTTTTTTGTTTTTTGGGAGTGTTTGCTCTAACTACGTGGTTTATTAACGAGAAATTAGCTGATACACAATGGTCTGACGAGTCTAGAGGCGGAGTATTTATAAGAGACGGAGTATTTATTAGGACGACGATGCAAAACATGCGACAGTTAGATTTCACCAAATTCTTTAGCTGCGCTGTTTGGGATGGAATCCACGTACCACCTCCGTATCGGACCACACCTTATGCTTTCCCTGCTATTTTTCATACAATTCCCTCTTAAATCGGGACACCTGGTAAGCGGACCATGGACCACTACTATGCAATGCGTTGCTTAATGTATTTACCTGACTAAATGGACCATGTGTAGAAAGAGATTTGTATATGTACCTACATTTCATTTTTTTCTGTTCTTTAATGTTCCTATTAGGGGATTCCCCATGTTATGTCAAACTCAGCATTTTGTTCGTCGTTTGCGCTTTCATTAATTGGTGGTTCCCCTTTTTTAAGTTGTTTGATGTCAAAGGATTTTAGGAGTCAGTTGAATCAATTTGCATAAGACGAACGCGTCGCGTCGGTATAATTTTCAGTTTTTATTTGAGTGAACAGAATTTTAAAAAGAAAAAATGAATAAGCGTAATTACCGCGAACTTGACATTGAAAACAAATTTCAAGTTTTTAAGTGTTACGAAGAGGAACATTTGTCTCAAAGAGGTCTTGCACAGAAATTTGGTTGTAGCAAAAGTCAGATCATCCAAAGAATTTTAAGTACCAAAGAGGAAATTAAATTGGCGTTTGAAAAGTTTGCTGTTTTAAAACGAAAACGCATAAAATCTTGTTTATCTTTTGCCGAAATAATTGTTTTCACATTAAAGTGGTTCAGCTTAGCTAAAGAAAAGAATGTGCCAATATCGGGTACGATTCTGCAAGCTAAGGCTCTTTCAATAGCAAAAAATCTTAAGATTGACCATTTCAATGCTTCTAATGGATGGCTCGAATCCTTCAAAGTGCGACACAACATTGTTTTTAAAATTCTTTGCGGGGAAGGCGCTGATGTTGATACTGCTACATGTCAGGATTTCGAGAAAATTTTAAAAGCTATCTGTGATGGTTATGACCCTAAAAAAATTTTCAATTTGGATGAAACTGCGTTGTTTTTTAAAGCAACACCTACAAAGTCTCTTCAACTTAAAAATGAAAAATGCAGCGGGGGTAAACTTTCGAAGGAAAGACTGACAGTAACTTTAATTTGCAGTGCGGTGGAAAAAAAAGAGCCAGTGATGGTCATCGGTAAGATATTTTTTTATAAAAACAAATTTCGTTTACTTACTTTTTTTGCTACCAACAGGCAGAGCCGCTAAGCCCCGAGCTTTTAAAAACATGAATGTCGAAAAAGCATTGGCATAACTTGGAGAAGCAATAAAAAGGCTTGGATGAATTCTGTTTTGTTTCGAGAGTGGCTTACCTCTTTCGACAAAAAAATTATAAAACAAAACCGAAAGGTTCTTGTTTTTGCAGACAACGCTCCTTCTCATGTTATAAGTGGATTAAAAAACTTCGATCTAAAGTTCTTTCCTGCAAACACAACATCGCATTTACAGCCACTTGATCAAGGCATCATCAAAAGCCTAAAATCCCATTATAGAAAACATCTTATGCAGCATTTGATTTTGTGCATGCAGATTAACCCCAATAATATATCTGAAGTGTCAGGTAAAATAAATGTCTTGGATGCATGCGGCTGGCTCAAACTAGCATGGAAGGACGTCATTCCAACCACAATTTCAAATTGCTTTAAGAAATGTGGATTTTTCGCAGAAGAGGAGATCAATACAATTGCTGAGGAGGTAACACTTCAACCTACTCTTTCTGACGATTTTGTTACTATAGACAACAATGTTGTAACATCCCAGGGCTGGTCGGATAATTGGGAAAATAATTTTTTTAACTCTATTCAGCCAGCAACTTCTGAAGCTGAAGTAGAAGAATCTTCTTTGGATGAAGAAATTGAGACAATTCCTGGACCCTCACAATCTCTCACATTCAAAGACGCATTTTCGCATTTGGACATGTTAAAAGACTTCTCGTGTGAAACTGGATTGGATGAAGTATGGTCGTCTTTAAATAGCTGTTCTCAAAAATTGTTGGCAGCGTTCAAGGATAATGCTGTGGTTAAAAAAAAAATTACCGATTTTTTTTCTCAGCAGACAAATTAACATACATATGTACCTATGTACATACATACATATATATGTACATTATGTAGTACATTAATTACAATAACAAATACCGATGTATTCAAACAGAAAAAATAAACTTTATTGAACTGAACCTTGTCTTTTAAATTTTAGATTAAATAGCAATTTGCATCAATGTATGTATACGCTGAAAAAACCTTTGTAAGTGGACCGGTCTAATTAAAAGGGACCTCCATAATCGGACCAACTGCTAATCGGTCCACAATCTTTGGCTCCCAAGGGTGGTCTAATTTGACAGGTTTTACTGTATTTATATTATTTAAAATGTTTGTGGTGTGGAATCATTTTGATCATTTTGCTTCGTACCATGGACAAGTGGCAGTGATTGGCAAGAGGATTCTAACTGGTGAGCTAGTGGTCGGCTGTCGTGACAGTATATCGGCTACGGTATTTAAATACCCTTTTCGGTAGCGAAATCGTATTGCTGTAATTCAATCGCTCACCGTGCGAGTCGGCCGGATGGACTTTCTAATGTGTGGAGCCATTTTAACGAGCGATGGTCAGTATGCACAATGAAATGGTACCCTTCCAGATAGGGACTCATTTTCCGGATGCCCTGTACTACTGCCAAGCATTATCGTTCCGTTACCGAATAATTATTCTCGGCGTCATTCAACGTTCGACTGGCATAGGCGATTACATGCTCTTGGTTGTCTATGGATTGAGACAACACTGCTCCCAGGCCTTCGGCACTCGCATCGTTTTGGAGCTGAAAAGCTTTCGAGAAGTCAGGACAAGCAAGAATCGGTGCTTCCGTCAATTTGGTTTTTAATGTTACGAATGCTTCTTTCTGTCCTGTATCTAGATGCAATGGGCTATATATCAGACTCGCGTAACATACCGACAATCTACCACATTGCTAGAAGGGCAAACGACAAAACAATCCGGCATATTTCTAATATTGATCAGCATGGAAGTGCATCCTGGAGATACTGCAGTTACGTACCTGAGAAAGACCGAATAAACAATGAACGTTAAAACTCAAACAAATACTGGTGGCTCAACTGGAAAGTGGTCGACATCTAACCCTAAGAAAAATAATTTTTGGGATTTCTTTATTTTTAATTTTTTAATAGTTTTAAGTAGTTAACTACTTCTAAGTATAAAATAAGATATAGCTAAGAAATTTTGAGTGCCGTTGTTTTTTTTTCTTATTACAAAAGCTTTCTATTAATATATAAACATAAAAATAAAAACAAAACATTAACGTCAGATAAAAACCAAAAATTTATAATGCATATATTGAGAACCGCCATGGTCATTTACATTATTATTAGATATCGTAAGGTTATTTTTCTTCTTTATTTGTAACAAATTAAAATTAAACATACTACACGGAATAAATTAAATGAATTCAAAGAAAAAAAATGCTTCTTCCTGGTCTTCGTCCCACTTCTGTTTCTTCTTTAACAATTTAGTTAGTGGAGCGGCCAGTGTTGAAAAATTTGTCACGAATCGCCTGTACCATGACTCAATCCCCAGTACTCGACGGAGTTTTCTTACATTCTGTGGGGCCAACAGCGCTTGTATGGCTTCCACTTTACTGGGGTTGGTATGGATGCCTGCTTATCTGACCATATGACCGAGATACTTCATTTCTGAGAGGCCAAACTCGCATTTGTCTGGGTTTATTTTCAGCGTTTCCACCTCTAGCCGTCGGAACACTTCAGTAAGGGCCTTTATATGCTCATAGAAGGTGCTCCTTATGACTATAATGTTGTCTAAATATGCGAATGCCCATGGCTCTAGCTCTGGGCTAATGATATGACCTAGGAGGTGCTGGAATGTTGCCGGTGCTGAGTGAAGCCCAAATGGCATAACCTTCCATTGATATA
Source organism: Nephrocerus scutellatus (assembly GCA_947095585.1). Lineage (NCBI taxonomy): Eukaryota > Metazoa > Arthropoda > Insecta > Diptera > Pipunculidae > Nephrocerus > Nephrocerus scutellatus. The sequence continues at coordinate 53,189,603 of OX352762.1, read as the reverse complement.
GACCTCGGCCCGGAACAGTAAATGCGGTGTACTGTGCTGGCTGGGTGCAATGGTATTTGTCAATAGCCTTGTTTTAAGTTAATGGAGGAGATGTACCTAGCTCGTTTCAGCTTATCTAGGATGTGAAATATTTGTGGTAAGGGATATGCATCTTTAATCGAAACCTCGTTGAGTTGACGGAAGTCCACACATAACCTCCAAGTCCTAGCTTCTTTTTTACTAAAACAATTGGCAAACTATAAGGACTATTGGAGGGTTCGATCTTATCTTCAGCCAGCAGCTAATTAATCTCCTCGTCAATTATGGCTTGCATGGCTGGATTACGGGGCATGTACCTTTGTTTGAACGGGATGGAATGTTTGAGGAGGATCATGTGTTTTGCCATAGGTGTCACCACCTTCATGGCTTTAACTTCGGAAGTTCCTGGGCGAAAAATTTCTCTAAACACTGAGTTTCCGTCTGTAGTATTCGGAGGCTGGATGGTGGGGGATCGGTTCTGGCCTTGAGTATTGTGTTTACATAATTTATCGTAAAGCCATTCTTCGCTAGGAAATCGGTGCCAATGAGGCATTTGTCACTTAAATTCGGAACGTACGCAAAGTCTTGGACAAACGTCTATTTTCCCCAGCTCAGTCGTAAGGAGTAGGCTTTACGAATGGTTATAGTTGACTTATCAGCCAATGATAATAACAAGTTAATTTCTTAGACGGGTATCTTTTGGGCTTGGGATATGCCGTGAAGCTCAACGCCGATGCATGATCTGCCAGCGCCGGTATCAATTATTGCGTTAATTGCTTCTCTGCCTAATTTAACTGGTATGGCATAGTGTGTGAGACTGGGAGTAACTGGTGGAACGTCAATCGTCTCACGGTATTGGACGTCCTTGTTGGCGTTTCCCTCATGACAATTACAGTGTCGGCTCTGCACGCCGTTAGTGCCACAATAGGAACAAAATATTCGCCGGTCATGGCATATGCGTCGAGTATGCCCTAGCTGTCCACAAGCCCAACCACAACTTTCTCTGGTATATGGCTGTGTGGGTTGGGTCGGTCGGACTTGCGGCGATGCGGTAGCTGACGGTGTTGGTTCGGGCGGTCTAACAAGTCAGCGACTATTCTGTACCGCTGGCTGATACGGTGACCCATTGTTTCGGATTGGCGGAACGGTTTTCGATATAGTGGCATGTGTTGTGTAACTAGTGGAACGGTGGGGCGTGGTATTGGGAGTTCTCCGTGCAAGTGCTCGCAGCCTTATACCAAAACGGTAAGTTCGACTAGTGTTACGAATTCTCCCCGCGTAATATAATACCTATATTCTGGCCTGAGATTGTAATAAATACGATCTAGTCTTTCACCCGCACTAAGGCAAACCTGCCACCTCATCCGGGTTTGGATGATGGTGATGTATTCTTTCCCTTATTCTAGTGGTGTTTGGGTGCGATTTCGTATTCGGTCTAAAAGCTGGGTATCATATCGCCTCGGAAGATAGAACTGTCATAACTCTCGATTGAATTCGTTCCAGGTAGCATAAATTCTCGATTGGTTTTGTACAAGGGGTGTACGAGCGGTATTTGTCATTTGGCTTGGTTACTAGGTGTGATGACCTGATCTGGTTTCCTTTCAAGACTGCCTTCGGGCACCAGCTCTCGGTGCGTGGCCGGCGGTACGTGTAGAGTTCGGGTGATTGGATCTAGTTGGACTTCGAGTAACAAAATCTTTTCCAGACGGAGATCGGGCCAAGATTTGTTTTTCTTGTTATCGTTGGACAACCGCTTCCGAAATTCATCCATAGTACCAGTGTTGTCAAACCCACGTCGATTCAGCTCTACGACTAACTCATCTGGTATATTCCGATCGATTGGCCTTCGGCCATTTTGGTCAATACCAAAATTTCTGGTGCTCGTTGTTCGGTGTTCGAGGTTCGATGTTCGGTGTTCGGTGTTCATTCTTCGGGGTTCGATTTTTGGCGTTCGGTGTTCAGTATCCGTTCGGTTGATATACCTTTAGTTAGAAGAGTCGCTGCTTGGGCGCCAAAATTGTAACGTATCTTTACAGCTGAGACATGACTTCCAGGGTCCAAATGAGTTTGTTACAAATTGTTTGTTTATTTATATATGATAAATGAGTTTGGCCGATTGCCAAGTCAAGGGTGTTTGCGGAATGATTTGCAATTTCAGGTATTCGTTTAGGCTTATTTACAAGTTGAGTAAGGTGATTTAACTCAGCGAACAACTCAACATCCCTTCCTGCGAGGCCAACCAGAATTGTGTACATTGAAATCGCCCGCAATAACGATTTCATTGTTTTCATCATTTGTGACATTTTGCAATTGAGTCAGACAATGCATCAAACTCGTGAAAAGTTGAAGCTCTGTCTAAGTTGGTGCTTCTATAAAGAAAGCAGTAGTGGATGTTGCGCCCCTGTACCATTACTCTCAGCCATATAAAATTAAATTACGCATTGGAACATTGGCTTAATTGAGGTAAAAGTTTGAACGCAACATCACTACGGACATAAATTGCGAGCCCGCGTCGTGGGAAAAATAATGGCACTAAGCTATACCCAGGCAGATTTAAATCTGAAGTATCAGAATTCACAAATACCTGAGTTTCGCTTAGTGCCAGAATTCCTTGACTGAACATGAGCATCACTAGTCTTTCAAGAGCTGTGCCAAGTACTCAACATCAAGAAAACGTCAGACGGAATGGTCGAAAGGTTCAACAGAATGCTGGAAGAACATCTGCAAAAAGAAGTTAATGCCAACCAAGATGAATGGGATCGTTGTATACCGTTGTTTATGATGGGTTATCGTAGTGCTGTCCACAACACAACTAAAAACTCTCCAGCAATGATTGTATTTGGCAGAGAACTTCGTCTACAATGCGACATCAAATTTGGATCACCACCAGTAGAGCTGACAACAAAAGAGAACTACGTTAGGGATCTAAGGCAGAGGATGATCGCTGTTCATGCTGCAGTAAGGACTTGCGAGTAAACTGTGGTGGATTTCAGGAAGGAGATTTGGTCTGGCTTTACAATCCCAAGAGAAGAAAAGGTAAATCTCCAAAACTACAGCAGAGTTGGGAAGGACCTTATAAGATTATTAAGAGGATTAATGATGTCGTATATCGGATTCAACAAAGCCCCAGATGTAAAATGAAAGTTGTTCACATTGACAGATTGGCACGGTACAACAACAGAAGGAGTGCTGAATCTGTTCGGGACGAACAGAATTAAGGTGGGGGTAATGTTACGAAAAGTAGTTAGTAGCGTATATAATAGAATTAGAATCCTAAGATAAATCCCAATGTAAATAGTGCATACTAAAAATAATCACTTTCATGTTGCATACTTTTAGGCTATATCACTATTCGATTATTTGAAATTTGAAATGTAACCGCCAGCAAGTTTGAATCATTGTGTACTGGTCAAACAAGTAGTCAAACTGGTTTGTGCGGTTTGCTCGTTTTTTGTAAAAGAACATGATTGAACATGAAGTCTATTTTTAAAAGATGACTCATTACATATAAGATATAAGTGTCGTTAGTTGTAAATAAGGATATTCTGGATATTTCTGTCTACAGTATTAGAAGTTTCCGGAAGCTTATGATTGAGTATAAATAGAGGCGTTAGGCCGAAGGAAGATTATTAGTTAATTTGATTTTAACCAGTGAAGTTGTAAAAGTTCTTGTAAAGTAATACTGCTATCTCCTAAGTGAATTATTGTAAATTACAAGTATTAAGTGTTTTTGTGTACCTACTGTGAAAAGTAATCACCAATATAAATTGTGAACTTGTGTTAATTTTATTGTTGTTCATTAAAGTTATAATTTGTAAACTAATAAACTTGTGTGTGTTTTATTTGCAAAATCCTTTACGAACACGAAAGCCTGAATGTCCATGTGTGTCTCCGATAGACAAAATTGTTTGTAAAGTTTTTAGAGTGAACGGACCCTGAGCCCATATAAATTTTTTAAAAATTAGTCCGATTTTCTTCAAATTTTAACACATACCCATCTCCGATTAGAGAATTTACATGAAAAATTGTAATTTTTATGGGTTGTTTTTTTTTTCTTATGAAAATTAAGTTCCTCTATTGCTTCCATATTTTCTACTTGTTTTATTACTAGCTCTTCATATGTAAGTGTATTGATAGTATTATTAGTTTGATCTCTATTTGTTTCAACCTTTCAACGTTTTCACTGTTGAGTGGTTGGTTCGTAGATATTCTTCTTATTATTGTTATTTTTAATATTTTTTGATTTTTTATTTTATTATTATCTTATTTTACGTATATTTTCATCATCTTGACGGGTTCGGTATTTTTACTTTGTAAAATGAACTCTTATTTTGAAATTCATTTCACAAATATTCGCGGCATTAAAAGTAATTTCAACTCGATCGTAGCACATCTTGACGCGAATGATTTTCAATGTCCGGGGGATTCTCGTGGCGACTGTTTGGTTCCTCATCGTGGGGTTATTTTATTTATACGAGAAGACATCAGTTTTAATGTACCTAATTTTAATATTCCAAACAGTAATCCCATGTTCAATACGATATGGATTGAAATTGTAATTTCAAACCATTCGATGTTTATTTGTTCCCTTTATCGTAGTCCCAATTTGTCACCTGATGACACTAATATTGAGTTTAATTACTTATCAGACACTATAGACAAGATTTACCAATCATCATTTACATCAGAATTGTTAGTCTTGGGTGATTTTAATGTCCACAATGATTCATGGTTGACCTATTCAAATGGTAGAGATCGATCAGGTGAAACCGCTGAACTATTTTCAAATGTTAATCTTTTCACCCAACTCGTTGATAAGCCAACTAGGTATCCCGATACTACTGGTCAATCACCTCACCTTTTAGATGTATTTCTTACAACTATGCCAGATAAATATTCAATTGATTGATCTGCTCCATTAGGTCTTTCTGACCATGCTTTGATAGTAGCCCAATTTTCAACAACACCAGCCATTATAGAGCCTACAAGTAAAAGGCTACTCTGGCACTATAAAAATGCTAACTGAGAGCTCCTGAACCAATTTTATAGCTCATTTGATTGGTCAACCTGTTTTTCCAGCAATAATGCTGATTAAGCATCACAATTTATCACGTCAACCATCAACCACCAACCATAAATCAATGTCATATTTTCTAATTTCTTCACTTGTCAAAATATTACTATTCATAAGATTCATTCTTGACGATGCAATGTTGTTCTGAATATATTCTATATTATCTCCAAGTATCTTAATTTTAAGTAATGTGTCTAAGTAGATAAGCTCTTTGTAAATTTTCTCATTATTTGTCCTACTATTATTATTAAATCTATTTTTCTAAAATCTTGTCTCTGTCTGCTTCTATGGTTTCTTTAATTTTGTTAAAGGTCTCATTGAAATGATTATTAATCTATATATTCTTGTTTAAATTAGATATGATATTTTGATTATTTTCGTCAATTGTACCTAAATGTTCTTTAATTTCTATTCTGTCGTTGTCGTCAATTGACCCGAAGAGCCATTTTAGTCCTGTTCCTAGAACATTTGCTAGTCCTCTTTTATGTCTTTTTGGTAGTAAAGTATGTACTTTTGTCCTTAGTGAATTTATTTCGTGCAGTTATAATTCCTTGTTTTCTATTTTTTCTAATTGATTTATATTATCTTCAAAGATTTTTAAAATATTTGTTATTTGTTGAGGTTTTATTATATGTAGGTTTATGTTATAATTATGAATGATCGCTGTTTCACCTAAACTTATTTCAGTGTATCCATCATTGCTGTCTATCTTCTCGATTATTAACGTCCCGTTCGCTGTGTGTAGTATTATAAGTATTAATGTCCAGTAGACCTGTGAATTTTGTGGGTCTTTTAATGTTTGATATGTGTACGTTTTCTAATTTGAGTTTTCTATACTAGGTTTGTCTTTGTGTCTTAGTGCTTTATAGTTCTTAACATAACCTTTCTCTTGATTTTGTTGATAAGATTCGCGTTTCTCATTTCGTTAGTTAATAATCTTTTCTTTATTTTCTTTCAAAAGTATTTCTATTTATTTTTATCATCTTTTCCCTCTTCTACATCAATAGGTTTTGCTTTTATAACTGAGTGAGTGGATTTATTATACCATTGTATGCATTTAAAGATTCTTTCTTGTATTGGCAATTCAAAAATTTTCAGTTTCTAACCCTCTTAAGTTTTTCTCCTATAGTATTATGAAACCTTTCTATGTCCGCATTGCCTGTATGACTGTTAAGCTTTGTAAAGTGAGTTTCTACTCCTTCTAATCTAAGAAATTCCTTAACGTTTTCTGAATTGAATTCATTATCCATAATCACTAGTTCTGGTTTCCCTTTAATAGAAAAGTATAACCGTAATTTCTCTACAATTGTAACACTGTTCCTATCTTCTATAAAAAAGACAGCTGCATGTTTTAAGAACTTGTCTATAAAGGATAGAAAGCTATGTTTTTTTGGTTATATATATATCTATGTGAACTTTCTGATTTATGTCGCTTGGAGTTTTAGTTACGTAAAATTTTGGCTTGATTGGCTTTCTGTCGTATTTTGCTCTGTTACATGTGTCACAATTGTTTATATATTTTTGAATGTATCGTTTTAAATTGTTAAAGTATATTAGTTTTTTAAGTCCTTCGTAATTTTAATTTATTCCTGCATGTCCTGTTTCGTTTCTATGGTGTTTTGCAATATACCTATATGTTTCCTCTTCACTTGCCATATCCTTTGCATGGTGGGTGCATTTATAAAATTTTAAACTTGTTGCACTTTGTTATATTCATGGTCTGGTAATTCAGAAAAAATGCCTACTTTGCCTGATTTTACGAAGCTACGAAATATGTCAGTCATAAAGTTGTTTTCAATGTCACCTGCACTAATGTAAATCTTACATTTGTTGTTTATTACATCGATTTCTTTTGTTTGTTATGTGCTAGAATTATTTGTGTAGAGAATCTATTAATAGCTGTCTCTAGTATTGGAAAATGGTCGTTCAGTTCTTCCTGCTGTGAATGTATTGGTGCACTTGTTATCATTTTGTAGTCCTTTAATATAATTAATATTTATGTCATATTCTCCAAGTTTGAGTAACCAACGCTGTAACCTAGGATTAATATCTTTGCCTTTATGTTTGCTTTGTAACCATTTTAAAGGTTGGTGATCGGTAAGAAGATCGAAGGTTCTACCATATAAATATGGGCGGAAATAATTGACGGCTCAAACGATGGCGAGAAGTTCTTTTCAGTTGTAGAATATTTCTTCTCGTGATCATTGAGGGTTCTGCTTGCGTAGCTTAAGGGATGATCGTCCTGTGTAAGGACTGCACCTATAGCAAAATCGCTGGCATCCGTAATGAGTCTATATATTGAGGATCGTTTTTGTTAATTTCAGTGTTTTTTTAAAATATTTGGTCATACCTTTGCGTAGTCTTTGACGAATTTTCGATAATAGCCGGTCATTCCTAAGAATGACTTAATCTGTTTTTGGGAATCGGGTAATTTAAGTTTTTGAATGTTTTCGATTTTACTCATATTCGGCTTAACTCCGTCTGTTGTTAATATATGCCCAAGGTATTCTGTACTTCTACTGAAAAAATTACATTTGTCTACCTGAATTTTAAGATTATGTTCCCTAAGTTTATTTAATATTTGTTGGATGTTGGAGGTGTGTTCCTCTATGGATGTACTGAAAATAAGTATATCGTCGAGATATACTATGCAGATTGTGTTAATGTACTCCCTAAGAATGGAATTTATAAGGCGTTGGAACGTTGCCGGGGCGTTTTTCAGTCCAAACGGCATTCTAACGAACTCATAGTGGAGTCGAAAATGCGGTTTTTTTTCTTTCTTCTTTTTTAATTAACACTTGATGAAAACCTTTTGCAAGGTCTAACGTAGTGAAGTATTGAGCCCTTCCTTACTTATCCAATATAGTATCTATGTTGGGGATTGGGAATTTATCACTCACGGAAACTTCATTAAGTTTCCTATAATCTATAACGATTCTCCATTTTTTCTTCCCGGAGCTATCGATCTTCTTAGGAACGATTCATAACGGAGAGTTGTATGGGGAATTGCTTTCTCTGATAATGCCTTGCGACAGCATTTCCTTCATTTGTTTGTTTTTCTCATCCTAATGAATTTTGGGATATCTGTATATTTTAGAATATACTGGTTTTTTGGATGTGGTTATAATTTCGTGTTGAATTTCGTGAGTATGACTTAGTTTTTACCCCTCATGAAAAAACAAGTCTTTATTTTTATTGATTAATTTTTTGAGTTCTCTTTTCTCCTCTTGATTCATATCTTCTCTTTCTAATTTTTGCAAGGTACTCTGATCTAAGCTTGATTATTATTATTTATTTTTTTCCCAATTTTGTCTGTACTGCCTTGAATTATTTTGGTTAAATGGATTATTTGTATATTCTGGTTTGGGGGGATAATGATTTGAATAATTGTTTTGTCTTTGTTGTCCTGAGTTTTTATTTAAATTTTTACTATATCCTAATGGATTTTCCCTATGGTTGTCTTGTCTAAGGTATTCGTTTTTTTAATTGAATGCAGTAAATTGCCTACTATTATTATATTTGTCGTAATGCCTAAGAATCCCTGTTTCTTCTAGAACGTAATACGCTTCTCTTATGTTTGTTATGTTTCTACTATAGATAATGCTTGCTAAATTCGGGTTAATACCATTAAAAAATATTTTTAAAATAATTGATTCATTTGAGTTAGGAGAAAATTCATTGGGTTTTGAATTATCGAATTCGTATTTGGTGTTTAATTTGTCTAGAATGTTTCTTAAATTGCGATAATATAAACTTACGGAAATATTTTTACATGTTATTGCTTAGTGGTGTAGAGTGTGATATGTATCTCTTATTCCGAAATTTTTGATCAGTTCGGCCTTGATTCCTTCCCAGGTTGGGTTAGGTCCTAACGTCCTGATACATCAAAGAGCTGCTCGTTGGATTTTGTTACGTATGTAGCGTTGGTATATAAATTCTTTTAATTGTGGGTTGTCGTTGAAAAGTGGGAGGACAAGCTCCCCCTCCCGTATAAAGGATGATAAATCATACTTTTTACCTCCGTTGTACTCCTTTATTTTTGCCGCGTTTTTTTTTAAATCCACTAATTGGAATCCCGTTGTTTTCGCCTGGCATCTTGATTGTTTCAGTTCCGTCAATATCTTAATTTCTTGTATTGTAAGCAAACAATTAAGATTTTTCACTCTTTTTTCTTTTTGCACTGCTTTTCAGCATTCACAAAAAATGTATACTTTTTTCTATGCACTTCACGTAGGTATTTTGTACAAATAAAAATTTCGTTTCAAAACAAAAAAATTTGTTTTTGATTAAATTCAAATTTAAAATTAATTAATATTTTTAGTGATTAGTATTGTCTTCGGGACAACAAAAAAAACAAAAACAAAAATAAATTTATTTATTCACTGCTTTAGAGGAGTGAGGATCGACATTAATATCTTTTGATAATAAGTTAACCGACTGCGCCAATTATGCTGGTCTGTATTCCGTTTGATAAAAAAACAATTTTCTATATTTACTAGGAATCGACTTTATTCTACTAATTGAATCTTAAGACTGATTTTACATTCTTGTTAATGCTTTAACAATACCTTAAAATGAATTGCTTGCATTGCAATTCGGTTCGAATTATATTTCTATTTTTTCAATTGAGTTTGAAGAACTCAGTTGAACTTTACTTTTTTTCTTTATGTTGCAATTTAGCATAAATTGCATTTCCGTTTTTTCAATTGAGTTTGAAGAACTCAGTTGAACCCCAGTTTTTTGCATTATGTTGAAATTCGGTTTAAATTACATTTCCGTTTTTTGATTAAGTTTGAAGAACTCAATTGAACTTTACTTTTATGCTTTACGTTGCAATTTCATAATTTATGTCATCCAATTTATTGGAATGCCATAAGTGTGTTGTGGCGGCGAGATCGACATAACCGCGCGACAGATCTCGTCATCGCAGCGCATCAAACACTCTGTTTAAAACCCTATACTTTCGACACTAAGAACGACACCTCTGCACAATCAAAAAAATGATGATGTGGCCACCATACGACTTTCTTTTACTGAGGAGCCGGGAATCTTTAGTAAATGTATAATATATTAGGATTTAAATTCCGGACGGCGCCGGTTTTTTTTTTTTTTTTAATTTTTTTTGCATTTTCTCATAGTAGTTTACTACTACGACTACCACTTCCGTTTGGCCGATTTCCGCTAAAATCAACTGGGCCCTCCCAATTTATGTAAAAAGCTTAAATATGAATTTTCGTCTCAATCAATCCAGCCGTCTGGGCTGTAGAGTGAACACAGAGCCACAGACGCACAGACAGACAGAGATTTTTTTTTTGCCTTTTCTGACTCAGGAGATACGTTAATGGGTAAATCTGCAAAAATCCCGAGCTCGAAAATTTTCATGATTACTATACTTACTTTTACTACTAGTAAAAGAAAGTAAAACCAGTAGGCTCCTCTCTGTGTTCGGCAGGTGATGGTTACCTAAATTCTAATTGCCGTCTCATTATAGTCGACCTGCATAGCAAACAGCAGTTTTTGATTGACACAGGTGCCGTAATTTGATACCACCATCTTTCGAACTATATGCCGCAAATACATCAACGATAGATACATTTGGTAACAAAAACCTGATTCTAAATATTGGTCTACGTAGACCACTAGTTTGGAAATTTGTAATTGCAAGTGTCGATCGCAGTATTCTCGGTGCTGATTTCCTTTCACATTCACATTTATTGGTCGACATTAAGAATAAAAAACTTATCGATCCAGTTACTTTATAAAGCGTCAAAGGCAAGTCAATTTCTATACCGTAATACAGTATTAAGGAAGTCAAGTAGAACTCATTTTCTTCGGAAATTTTAAATTTACTTTCCAAATTAAAATCGATTACGCATAAAACAAAAACGTTAAATACAATCAAACATAACATCACACATTGCATCGAAACTACAGGCCCACCTTGCAGTGCGAAAGTTTGCCGTTTAAGTACCGAGAAGATGCAAATTGCGAAAGATGAAATTGAAGTTTGGCTAAGTCAAGGTGTTTGTAGACCTTCCAAAAGCAATTGGGCTAGCGCATTTCACACCGCTAAGAAAAATGATGGAAACTGGCGATTTTGTGGCGACTATCGCACTTTAAACAAAAAAACCAAGACCGATCGGTATCCAATTCCATGTAACCGATTTCACCCCTCAGCTCGAAGCATGCGAATACTTTTACCATAGTCGATCTTATTAGAGCTTATCATCAGGTACTAGACGAAGACAAAGCCATCGAAAAAACCGCAATCTGTAAACCGTTTGGATTGTTCGAATTCCATCGTATGACCTTTGGTCTACGGAATGCGGCTCAAACATTCCAACGGCTAATACACTCCATATTTCGCGACTTACCTTTTGTTTTTCCATACATCGATGATCTTCTAATCGCATCGAAAACTATGGATGATCATCTCAAGCATTTAAAAACAGTTGTTCAAAGACTTAGCGACGCAAGTTTAGTTGTCAACCTCAACAAATGCGTCTTCGCGGTCAAAGAAATAAGTTTCCTAGGATTTGACATTTCAGCAATAGGGATTTTTCCGGATAAGTCTCGCGTCACAGCGATTACAAGCTTTCCTATGCCATCTATGTCCAAAGGTCTACAGCGTTTCCTAACCATGATCAATTTATACCGAATTTTTTGCCTAAGGCGGCGCACGATCAAGCAAACTTATACGCCTTCCTGAAAAAGGAAAGGAGTGAAAAAGATCTATCGCAGCTCAAAAACCAATAAATGTGATTTAAAATAAAAAGAAAAGTCTTAAAAATCCAAGAGCGCAACAAATTATTACACTCAGCCTTTAAAATTCCAATTGATTACCGTAAGTCAATTATTTTAATTTAGAAAAGACAACATATATCATACATAGAAAGCGAGCGAGCTTAAGTTTAAACAATAAAAACACCGATGGAAAAGAGGAAATTAGACGAAATCTCCCCAGCGAAATCTAACCAAGGTAAGAAAAGTGCGGGCAACATCATGAATAAGGAGATGATTCGTACTGCTATGCAGGAGATTCTGGATATGAATCTGAATGGTATTAAAGAGACTTTAAAAGAAGTAGTCAAACTGTCGGATATGACCAAACTGCACGAAGAAATTAAAGTGCTGCAAAACCACAATCAAGTGCTAATTGATAAAGTCGCTGCGTTAGAAGACAGATGCGATTTATTAGAGGAACGGATGGAGGCGAGTCAAATGCGAAACACAGAAGGGAATTTAATATTCCACATAGCAAACCACAGCGGTGAGGAGCCAAAAGCCCAAATTCAAACAATCTGTCGCACTCACGGTGAAATTCCCACGCTCGCTGAAAGCAACATTATTGCGATCAGATCGAATAAACCGGGAAGCAGTAACTTTTTGGTGCGATTGGAAGATAAAACGCCAGCAATCAAAATCCTTCGTGCATCAAGAGCTCTGAGGGATACGTGAGTCGCGATTCATAGAGATTATCCAATTAGTGTCCGTCAAAAGAGATTCAAACTCCTTGAAGTCAGGAAATCAATCAAGACGAGGAATCCAAATATTGAAATTGGCATGAGAGACGACTGTCTTCTTGTGGAAAAAAGAGTTTTTACATGGAGTTTAAAACACGGCTTAAAATTCGGAAAACATGAAGGTAATTCTATAATAGAAGAAATCCTAAGCTGCGCTAATTACTCAACTGTCAATAAATCAGCTGACCGACAAGCAAACTAAAATAAATATCACTCCGCGCCATCTAACAATCAGGCGTCAAATCAAGCAAAGCTCAGTGCTGCCAGAGCAACTGTTCCACACTAATGTAGGAAATCTCCGTCTGTCCTGGTATAGTTTTAAGTAAAAATTTATTTGAAAAGAAAAATTATAGTATTCTAAGTTACAACATTAATGGTCTACATAGTAAACTTTTATACACAGAATTTTTTAATTATGTTAATAAATTTGAATTATTTTGTTTATTTGAAACACACTTGTTAGAAAATAATAAATATAATTATGCTTAATTTTTTGACAACTATGAGTTAAGTTGGACACCAGGCGTCAGAAATAGCAATCGTGGGCAAGCTAGTGGAGGCTGCCTTTATGGATACAAAAAAAATAGAGACGGAATCAAAATCGAATTTAGACAATCAATAGGATACACATACTTTAATAACCAGACAAATCTCTCTCCAGGCTATAAATACTGCATTATTCCGGTATATCTATATCTGGATCATATGGACCGCAATGGGAAAGAGATCTGCAAAAATTAATCGATGTCATAAACAACCTTAACTCTTAACAGGCGACTTTAATGCAAGGACCGGTACCACGCAGGCTTTTTCACCAGACAACCAAAATATATCAACACAATACCGCAAATATAAATATACGATACGATACGGAACAAACTACACAACTATTGTCAAAAAGCATTAAAATACAGAAGAGCGATACTCGAAGAATCTTTTTAAACATACATCAACAGTAACGTCAAACTCGGGCAGACGGCTTTTTAGCCATGTCTTAAATTTAAGAATTATATACTTGTATTTTGTTAATGAATTATTGTAAATGAATAAAATCTATCTATCTAAAAAAAAGGACAACGCACCACTAGCCTGTAATGATGAATCTATCAAATCTTTCGAAACGTGTAAATTACGCCTTGCCGAAGCGACACAACTAGCGTTTCCCTCTGTAAACGCGAAACTCGCTATCATGGTCGACGCCCCCACGGCAGCAATCGGCGCAGTATTACAGCAACTTTCCTCAGTTGATTGGCAGCCATTATGTTTCTTTTCTCGAAAGCTTAACGACGCCGAAACTCGATAGAGTACGTACGTCGAGAGATCCTGGCGGCTTACGCAGCGGTAAAGCATATCAAATACTTCATTGAAGGGAGAGAATTAATTGTTTTCTCTGATCACAAACCTCTAACGTTTGCACTTCATCAAAATCCTAAAAAGACTTCTCCAAGACAACGCAGGCATTTAGATTTAATTGCTCAATATACCTCCGACATCCGTCAAATCTCCGGCATCGAAAATATAGTCGCAGACGCTCTTTCGCGCATCGATACACTTAACATCAACAGCGATGTCGACTACGTCGAAATTGCCAGGGAACAGACGATGCCGAACTCACTGAACTTTTTCGTTCACAAGGCACCCTAAAATTCGAAAAATATCCAATTTTTGGGACGAAGGAACAAAAATTTTCGACGCTGTGAATAACTTGTCACATCCTGGGATTCGAAGCACTGCTTTTCCAAAGATCTTTAGCTGGAAGCCTGCAATCAAGCTTTTCAGAAAAGAAATTGATTTTAGTCTTTTTGATTTCCGCCCCAACTTAAATACGTTTCCACATTTTATAGAGTTTATACTACAACACGTTCAATAGCTACAAAAAGCGAGTCGGAAAGTGGAAAGTGAGTTCCCCTCCTGCAGAACCGCAAGTTGGCAGCAGCGACGCCGAAGTGGCAAGATAGTGTCATTATGACACGTTTTTTTTCAAATCTCCTCCTTTCATTTATTTTTGCCGCGTCTTTTTTAAATCCACTAATTGGAATCCCGTTGTTTTCGCCTGGCATCTTGATTATTTCAGTGCCGTCAATATCTTAATTTCTTGTATTGTAAGCAAACAATTAAGATTTTTCACTCTTTTTTCTTTTTGCACTGCTTTTCAGCATTCACAAAAAATGTATACTTTTTTCTATGCACTTCACGTAAGTATTTTGTACAAATAAAAATTTCGTTTCAAAACAAAAAAATTTGTTTTTGATTAAATTCAAATTTAAAATTAATTAATATTTTTAGTGATTAGTATTGTCTTCGGGACAACAAAAAAAACAAAAACAAAAATAAATTTATTTATTCACTGCTTTAGAGGAGTGAGGATCGACATTAATATCTTTTGATAATAAGTTAACCGACTGCGCCAATTATGCTGGTCTGTATTCCGTTTGATAAAAAAACAATTTTCTATATTTACTAGGAATCGACTTTATTCTACTAATTGAATCTTAAGACTGATTTTACATTCTTGTTAATGCTTTAACAATACCTTAAAATGAATTGCTTGCATTGCAATTCGGTTCGAATTATATTTCTATTTTTTCAATTGAGTTTGAAGAACTCAGTTGAACTTTACTTTTTTTCTTTATGTTGCAATTTAGCATAAATTGCATTTCCGTTTTTTCAATTGAGTTTGAAGAACTCAGTTGAACCCCAGTTTTTTGCATTATGTTGAAATTCGGTTTAAATTACATTTCCGTTTTTTGATTAAGTTTGAAGAACTCAATTGAACTTTACTTTTATGCTTTACGTTGCAATTTCATAATTTATGTCATCCAATTTATTGGAATGCCATAAGTGTGTTGTGGCGGCGAGATCGACATAACCGCGCGACAGATCTCGTCATCGCAGCGCATCAAACACTCTGTTTAAAACCCTATACTTTCGACACTAAGAACGACACCTCTGCACAATCAAAAAAATGATGATGTGGCCACCATACGACTTTCTTTTACTGAGGAGCCGGGAATCTTTAGTAAATGTATAATATATTAGGATTTAAATTCCGGACGGCGCCGGTTTTTTTTTTTTTTTTTAATTTTTTTTTGCATTTTCTCATAGTAGTTTACTACTACGACTACCACTTCCGTTTGGCCGATTTCCGCTAAAATCAACTGGGCCCTCCCAATTTATGTAAAAAGCTTAAATATGAATTTTCGTCTCAATCAATCCAGCCGTCTGGGCTGTAGAGTGAACACAGAGCCACAGACGCACAGACAGACAGAGATTTTTTTTTTGCCTTTTCTGACTCAGGAGATACGTTAATGGGTAAATCTGCAAAAATCCCGAGCTCGAAAATTTTCATGATTACTATACTTACTTTTACTACTAGTAAAAGAAAGTAAAACCAGTAGGCTCCTCTCTGTGTTCGGCAGGTGATGGTTACCTAAATTCTAATTGCCGTCTCATTATAGTCGACCTGCATAGCAAACAGCAGTTTTTGATTGACACAGGTGCCGTAATTTGATACCACCATCTTTCGAACTATATGCCGCAAATACATCAACGATAGATACATTTGGTAACAAAAACCTGATTCTAAATATTGGTCTACGTAGACCACTAGTTTGGAAATTTGTAATTGCAAGTGTCGATCGCAGTATTCTCGGTGCTGATTTCCTTTCACATTCACATTTATTGGTCGACATTAAGAATAAAAAACTTATCGATCCAGTTACTTTATAAAGCGTCAAAGGCAAGTCAATTTCTATACCGTAATACAGTATTAAGGAAGTCAAGTAGAACTCATTTTCTTCGGAAATTTTAAATTTACTTTCCAAATTAAAATCGATTACGCATAAAACAAAAACGTTAAATACAATCAAACATAACATCACACATTGCATCGAAACTACAGGCCCACCTTGCAGTGCGAAAGTTTGCCGTTTAAGTACCGAGAAGATGCAAATTGCGAAAGATGAAATTGAAGTTTGGCTAAGTCAAGGTGTTTGTAGACCTTCCAAAAGCAATTGGGCTAGCGCATTTCACACCGCTAAGAAAAATGATGGAAACTGGCGATTTTGTGGCGACTATCGCACTTGAAACAAAAAAACCAAGACCGATCGGTATCCAATTCCATGTAACCGATTTCACCCCTCAGCTCGAAGCATGCGAATACTTTTACCATAGTCGATCTTATTAGAGCTTATCATCAGGTACTAGACGAAGACAAAGACATCGAAAGAACCGCAATCTGTAAACCGTTTGGATTGTTCGAATTCCATCGTATGACCTTTGGTCTACGGAATGCGGCTCAAACATTTCAACGGCTAATACACTCCATATTTCGCGACTTACCTTTTGTTTTTCCATACATCGATGATCTTCTAATCGCATCGAAAACTATGGATGATCATCTCAAGCATTTAAAAACAGTTGTTCAAAGACTTAGCGACGCAGGTTTAGTTGTCAACCTCAACAAATGCGTCTTCGCGGTCAAAGAAATAAGTTTCCTAGGATTTGACATTTCAGCAATAGGGATTTTTCCGGATAAGTCTCGCGTCACAGCGATTACAAGCTTTCCTATGCCATCTATGTCCAAAGGTCTACAGCGTTTCCTAACCATGATCAATTTATACCGAATTTTTTGCCTAAGGCGGCGCACGATCAAGCAAACTTATACGCCTTCCTGAAAAAGGAAAGGAGTGAAAAAGATCTATCGCAGCTCAAAAACCAATAAATGTGATTTAAAATAAAAAGAAAAGTCTTAAAAATCCAAGAGCGCAACAAATTATTACACTCAGCCTTTAAAATTCCAATTGATTACCGAGCGAGCTTAAGTTTAAACAATAAAAACACCGATGGAAAAGAGGAAATTAGACGAAATCTCCCCAGCGAAATCTAACCAAGGTAAGAAAAGTGCGGGCAACATCATGAATAAGGAGATGATTCGTACTGCTATGCAGGAGATTCTGGATATGAATCTGAAGGGCATTAAAGAGACTTTAAAAGAAGTAATCAAACTGTCGGATATGACCAAACTGCACGAAGAAATTAAAGTGCTGCAAAACCACAATCAAGTGCTAATTGATAAAGTCGCTGCGTTAGAAGACAGATGCGATTTATTAGAGGAACGGATGGAGGCGAGTCAAATGCGAAACACAGAAGGGAATTTAATATTCCACATAGCAAACCACAGCGGTGAGGAGCCAAAAGCCCAAATTCAAACAATCTGTCGCACTCACGGTGAAATTCCCACGCTCGCTGAAAGCAACATTATTGCGATCAGATCGAATAAACCGGGAAGCAGTAACTTTTTGGTGCGATTGGAAGATAAAACGCCAGCAATCAAAATCCTTCGTGCATCAAGAGCTCTGAGGGATACGTGAGTCGCGATTCATAGAGATTATCCAATTAGTGTCCGTCAAAAGAGATTCAAACTCCTTGAAGTCAGGAAATCAATCAAGACGAGGAATCCAAATATTGAAATTGGCATGAGAGACGACTGTCTTCTTGTGGAAAAAAGAGTTTTTACATGGAGTTTAAAACACGGCTTAAAATTCGGAAAACATGAAGGTAATTCTATAATAGAAGAAATCCTAAGCTGCGCTAATTACTCAACTGTCAATAAATCAGCTGACCGACAAGCAAACTAAAATAAATATCACTCCGCGCCATCTAACAATCAGGCGTCAAATCAAGCAAAGCTCAGTGCTGCCAGAGCAACTGTTCCACACTAATGTAGGAAATCTCCGTCTGTCCTGGTATAGTTTTAAGTAAAAATTTATTTGAAAAGAAAAATTATAGTATTCTAAGTTACAACATTAATGGTCTACATAGTAAACTTTTATACACAGAATTTTTTAATTATGTTAATAAATTTGAATTATTTTGTTTATTTGAAACACACTTGTTAGAAAATAATAAATATAATTATGCTTAATTTTTTGACAACTATGAGTTAAGTTGGACACCAGGCGTCAGAAATAGCAATCGTGGGCAAGCTAGTGGAGGCTGCCTTTATGGATACAAAAAAAATAGAGACGGAATCAAAATCGAATTTAGACAATCAATAGGATACACACACTTTAATAACCAGACAAATCTCTCTCCAGGCTATAAATACTGCATTATTCCGGTATATCTATATCTGGATCATATGGACCGCAATGGGAAAGAGATCTGCAAAAATTAATCGATGTCATAAACAACCTTAACTCTTAACAGGCGACTTTAATGCAAGGACCGGTACCACGCAGGCTTTTTCACCAGACAACCAAAATATATCAACACAATACCGCAAATATAAATATACGATACGATACGGAACAAACTACACAACTATTGTCAAAAAGCATTAAAATACAGAAGAGCGATACTCGAAGAATCTTTTTAAACATACATCAACAGTAACGTCAAACTCGGGCAGACGGCTTTTTAGCCATGTCTTAAATTTAAGAATTATATACTTGTATTTTGTTAATGAATTATTGTAAATGAATAAAATCTATCTATCTAAAAAAAAGGACAACGCACCACTAGCCTGTAATGATGAATCTATCAAATCTTTCGAAACGTGTAAATTACGCCTTGCCGAAGCGACACAACTAGCGTTTCCCTTTGTAAACGCGAAACTCGCTATCATGGTCGACGCCCCCACGGCAGCAATCGGCGCAGTATTACAGCAACTTTCCTCAGTTGATTGGCAGCCATTATGTTTCTTTTCTCGAAAGCTTAACGACGCCGAAACTCGATAGAGTACGTACGTCGAGAGATCCTGGCGGCTTACGCAGCGGTAAAGCATTTCAAATACTTCATTGAAGGGAGAGAATTAATTGTTTTCTCTGATCACAAACCTCTAACGTTTGCACTTCATCAAAATCCTAAAAAGACTTCTCCAAGACAACGCAGGCATTTAGATTTAATTGCTCAATATACCTCCGACATCCGTCAAATCTCCGGCATCGAAAATATAGTCGCAGACGCTCTTTCGCGCATCGATACACTTAACATCAACAGCGATGTCGACTACGTCGAAATTGCCAGGGAACAGACGATGCCGAACTCACTGAACTTTTTCGTTCACAAGGCACCCTAAAATTCGAAAAATATCCAATTTTTGGGACGAAGGAACAAAAATTTTCGACGCTGTGAATAACTTGTCACATCCTGGGATTCGAAGCACTGCTTTTCCAAAGATCTTTAGCTGGAAGCCTGCAATCAAGCTTTTCAGAAAAGAAATTGATTTTAGTCTTTTTGATTTCCGCCCCAACTTAAATACGTTTCCACATTTTATAGAGTTTATACTACAACACGTTCAATAGCTACAAAAAGCGAGTCGGAAAGTGGAAAGTGAGTTCCCCTCCTGCAGAACCGCAAGTTGGCAGCAGCGACGCCGAAGTGGCAAGATAGTGCCATTATGACACTTTTTTTTTCAAATGACACTGTGTCCCGTTAAAATTTTATATGACACGTTTTGATAATTTTCGACAATCAAATTTGAAAGAGCTTATTCGAAATATATATCTTTATTTTATGACAACCCAGTTCATAGAATATAATATCTCTTCTAATTGACAACCCGGTTTTTTTTTTTTTTTTTTTTTATATTTAAACTTTTGCCAAGGGAATACTCCCTGAATGACTTGTGCCACGGCAATAAGTTGGGCTAAGACCTTTATTAAAATTAAGAAATAAATGTGATTTACAATATATCACATTCATTGTTGTTTTTCTTGCAGCTGCTTGCTGCTGCTTTCTTTTTTTTTGTGCTGCAGTGTTGAAAGTGTATAAATGGATAATTTTTATATTTACAAAAAAATGTTGGTTAAATAAGGTTGTATACTACTTTTTTACTTTATTTTACATAGTGAAAGGAAGTATAGTGTAATCATGAAAATTTAAAAAGTATAGTGCTTAAAAGAAATCTGTTAAGTGCAAAATAAATTTAAACAAAAAACAAAAAAAAAAAATTTTAAAAAATTAAAAAAAAAGAACAAAATTAAAAAATTTTTTAAAAAAATTTAATATATATTTATTAAAATTCTGGCGCCGTCCGTAAAAGAAAGTCGTTTTTAGGTTCATTTTTAAAACAGCAAAAAATCAAACGATGACAATGACAATCTTCCTTCAGCATCGGCGTCTTTCTGTCCATTATATAAATCATCTGATTCCAAATCTTTTAAATGTGCTAGAACCAAAGCCACAGAAGTTCTCGTGGAAAATTACAACCATATTGCGCGACGAAGATATCAAAACGTTGAAGAAGAATTATTTATTTATTGTTCTGGACGAAAGTACAGATGTGTCATGAAAAATGTGCTTGGTAGTTCCAGCAAGACTATTTGATAGGGAAATTTGTAGTATAACCGATCGCGTCTTGTCATTTTAGAACTACCAGCTAGTACTGCAGAATCTATTACCCAAATGGTATTAGACCCATTTCCAAATTTATTAGATTTTGTGCTGACGGTGCTAGTGTCATGCAATGAATCAGAGGTGGTGTACAGAGCTAATTGGAAAAAGAGAATGGAAACATTTATTCGGTTACGTGCTCGTCACATTCTTTACAAATATGCATATCCAATGCATATTCAGTTCTTCCAAACGAAATTCAGGAATTGGCTAAAGGAGTCTATAACTACCCAAAAACAGTCCTAAACGTCAAAATGAAATTACTGTTCTTCAGGAATATTTCCAAATAAAGCAAAATAAAATTAAAAAAGTGGTCTCTACACGCTGGTTATCTTTTGGCTCGGTTGTTAAGTGCAAATTTTTTTTTTTAATTTTGTTACTTGCTATAAGCTTTACGTCCCTGGTATTTCATCAAATTAAAAAAACAGAAAAATTTTAAATTTTGCTACTTGCTGTACAATTTTGCTACTTACTGTGCAGGTCTGCGTCCCTGCTAAATAACCAAATTAAAAAACCACAAATTTTTTCAATTTTGTTACTTGCTATGAGCTTTGAGTCCCTGGTATTTCATCAAATTCAAAAACCATAAATAGTGCAATTTTGCTACTTACTGTGCAATTTTGCTACTTACTGTGCAATTTTGCTACTTACTGTGCAGTTCTGCGTCCCTGCTAAATAACCAAATTCAAAAACCACAAATTTTTCAATTTTGTTACTTGCTATGAGCTTTGCGTTCCTTGTATTTCATCAAATTCAAAACCAGAAATTGTGCAATTTTGCTACTTACTGTGCAGGTCTGCGTCCCTGCTAAATAACCAAATTCAAAAACCACAAAATTTTTTCAATTTTGTTACTTGCTATGAGCTTTGCGTCCCTGGTATTTCATCAAATTCAAAAACCAGAAATTGAGCATTTTTGCTACTTACTTGGTCTGCGTCCCTGCTAAATAACCAAATTCAAAAACCACAAATTTTTTTTCAATTTTGTTACTTGCTATGGAGCTTTGCGTCCCTGGTATTTCATCAAATTCAAAAACCTGAACTTGTGCAATTTTGCTACTTACTGTGCAAGTCTGCGTCGCTGCTAAATAACCAAATTCAAAAACCACAAATTTTTTTCAATTTTGTTACTTGCTATGAGCTTTGCGTCCCTGGTATTTCATCAAATTCAAAAACCTGAACTTGTGCAATTTTGCTACTTACTGTGCAGGTCTGCGTCCCTGCTAAATAACCAAATTCAAAAACCACAAATTTTTTCAATTTTGTTACTTGCTATGAGCTTTGCGTCCCTGGTATTTCATCAAATTCAAAAACCAGAAATTGTGCAATTTTGCAACTTACTGTGTGCAATTTTGCTACTTACTGTGCAGGTCTGCGTCCCTGCTAAATAACTAAATTCAAAAACCACAAATTTTTTCAAACATCACTAACACATTTTTTTTTTATATCGGATGTTTCAACAGGTGCGCTTCAACTTTTCTCCGATAGGGACGGCGAACGACGCCATATTTTTTATTGTTCTTATGTCATTTGGAAACTTCATTAGTATACATTTCATAATATAAGATCAAGCTGACACAACAACTAAAGCCGTTTGACCATTTGAAGCGACGCCGATTCGTGAATTGGGCTCAAGAGCAAATCGAAAATGATGCAGATTTTCACCGAAAATTCATCTTCAGCGATGAGGCTCACTTTTGGCTAGAAGGATTTGTCAACAAGCAAAAAATGCGTTACTGGGCAGAAAGCAACCCACACGTGATTCATGAGGCACCGTTGCATCCCGAAAAAGTTACTGTTTGGTGCGGATTACATGCCGGCGGCGTCATTGGGCCATATTTTTTCATCGACGATAACGATCGCCACGTTACTGTTAATGGAAATCGGTACCGCGATATGATAAACGATTTTTTTGGCCGCA
Organism: Nephrocerus scutellatus; assembly: GCA_947095585.1. Lineage (NCBI taxonomy): Eukaryota > Metazoa > Arthropoda > Insecta > Diptera > Pipunculidae > Nephrocerus > Nephrocerus scutellatus. Next base: position 53,166,671 of record OX352762.1, on the reverse strand, counting down.
ATTGAATGGAATGGACTTGGACGACATGTGGTTTCAGCAGGACGGGGCCACATGCCACACAGCACACGATACAATCGCGTTATTGAAGACTAAGTTCGATGAGCGTGTTATTTCGCGAAATGGGCCCGTCCAGTGGCCGCCGCGCTCGTGTGATTTGACACCTCTAGATTATTTTCTTTGGGGTTATGTGAAGTCATTGGTCTATGCCAATAAGCCGGCGACGTTGCAAGAGCTCAGAGCCAATATTGAACGTGAAATTGCTGGAATTTCGGCCGATTTATGCGAAAGAGTGGTCGAAAATTGGGTTCAAAGATTGGACTTCGTAAAACGTGCACGCGGTGGTCATGCAAAAGAAGTCGAGTTTCATACTTAAATGTATCATATGTATATGTTCAAATTCGTTAATAAAAAAAAAGTTAGTTCAAAAGTCGAACAGTTTGTGTTTTATTCAAAAAAAAAAGTGCTCTTATTGAAAAACCCTTTATGTTCAACAGCAGACAATACCTTCTACTTAAAAATTGGGCCAATTGAACCCCCCTCAACGGAGTAAGAGTAAAAAACAGACTTTTCCATAAAAGTGTAAAAAGGGGCGTGCTTAGAAGTGGGTGGGCCTAAATATTGGTAAAAAATTAAAGTTAAAAATTAGTTCTACACGGTCCTAATGTTTTTATGGGCGTGGCATAGTTTAAATGGAAGGTGGAAGGTTTTTTTTAAATGGAACGTATTTTTATTACCTTTCGTATGATACTAATTAACTCCCATACCGCTTTCTAAATACTTAGAAAAATGCATTTTTCTAAAAAAAAAAAAACTCAAAACTTTGGATGCCCCTCCCACCTAAAGTGGGCGTCTCCCCCAAACAAGATGGCGAATTTCGCAATCTGCTCAATTAGGGCTTTCAGGGGAGGTGTGTCAAAAAGGCCAAATCGAGAAACACGTGTACCGTAGTTTAGCCATAACTCGGTAACCCGGCAGCTCCATAGATGCGTTATCAATACTTCTATTAAGCTATGTTTCAGAAATGCATATTTTGTCACAACCACAGCTTGCAATCAAATGAGCTACTTCATCATACTAACAGAGAATATTCAGCACACTACGCTCATTCAACGCAAAATTCTCACTCACCATACTTACAGTATTCTAGCTCCTGCATGGGGCGAAGAGAGAGAAAAATAGAATACGAGTATGATAACATTAGAAAATACTAAGAAATATAATTAATAAAGAGAAGAATAGAATTAATAACGGAGCGGAGAATGATTTTATGATGCTGATGTGGTTGTTATTACATATGTTACTTATTCTTTGGAACTGAATAATTGCTTTGGTGAGTTGGCTACCTTGATGCAAACTTTCTCTCCAAGCGCGAACACAGAGAAAAGTTTTTTCTCTTTTCTTAAGCCTAGCGCAAAATCGAAAATATTTCGGGCTCAGATTTTCCGTTATGTTGATGAAGTATGTAGTGGGAGAGCGATTGAGGTCATCGATCCCAAATCATGCAGAGACAGTCTGCGTTTGATGAGAGAAGAATTTAGCAAGGAAATGCTTGCCATCGAAGCGATTCTTCAGCTTGATAATGATTGCAGCAGAGTCTTTCTTATTTGCAGTTTTATTTCCCACATTAAATTTGGTGGGTATGCTAGTTGGAACACCACGAAGAATCAAATCCTACTGGTATTCTTTCCTCTGCAACTCAATTCAATTATTTAGTACTGTAAGCTCCAGGTCCAGCGCTTATCCAGTGCATCAATTATGTCCATAAAATTACTAGCAATACTTTTTTCTAACATGGAAAGCTTTTTTCTGTAAGTGTCTTTTCGATGGTTTTAATAAGTCTGGCTAACTCATGTTGCGACATTTTCTTGGCAAGAGTTGTTGCGGCCAGCGAAGTTTTACACGTATTAACCTGGCTGCGACTCTTCACAATGCTATAACTTTATTTGAAACACAGTATTTTTAACAACGTCAATTTAATTAAATTGGGTAATATAGCAAAACCAGAAAATAACACCAAAATAGTATATTTTATAATAAAAAAAAACAACCCATAAAAATTCAAAATTTTCTTGTAAATTCTCTAATCGGGGATACACACACACACACTGCGTGCTCGTTTTGTGGCAAAATCATTCACAAATGACGCAGCGGCAGCGAACAGCGCTGCTCACAAAGCACAGAGCTCAGACTTTGTCTGATGCGATATAGCGATATTTAAAAATTGTATATTGGGGTCCCCAAGGGGCCGATCGCTCCAAATTTTTCAAAAAGTGTTTTCCATCGAAGACACACATGTGTACAAAATTTAAAGAAAATCGGGTAAATTTTGTAAAATATTTGTATGAGAGCCCCCCGAGCCCGCGGCCCGAGGGGCCTCAAATTAATAGAAAGTGTTGTCTTGGAAGATATACATGAGTGCAAAATTTTAATAAAATCGGGCTGTTGGAAGTGGGTTAAAAATTGATCACAAGATTTGGCCAGCCAGCCAGCCAGCCACGGGCAAGTGAAGTTAATATAGAGAATTTAAAAATACGGAGCAGTTCAAATAGCTGTTGCTTACTCTACAAACGTTTCAATGCAATGTTAATTTTATCAATGACATTGACGAGGTTTGAAGTGACAACTCGACGTGTGCAGACGTGCCTCGAGTGCAATCAAATTGAGAAGAGAAAAACAAAAACAAAAAAAAAAACAAAAAAAAAACAAAAAAAAAACAAAAAAAAAGCAAAAGGTCCATATTTCTTCAAGAAAAGTTACAATGGAATTTTTTTTTAACAATATAGTGCAGAAACCAAAAAAAATATAAATAATCAAAGTGTAAAAATGTCTTTCCCCCTCCTAAGGGAGGCGAGGAGTTGGTAGAGCCTCTAACGCTAATATCGCGCGAGAATTGCGATATTTTTGTGAATGCACTAGTGCGACAAAAAAAAGAAACAGAATTACTCAAACCAAAAATTTTGCTATTAGAGCAGATGCAATCGCGAGATCAAGAAACCCTGGGAAGGCTGGGCTCCTCGGAATCCTCCTCCTAGGGTCAGGCAACAGAAACGCGCAACACATAGCCTCTCTTGCTGCAAGACCGTTTAAGGGTACAATCTACCCACCTACACGAGGTGATCCTGTCTTGCAGAATTCAACGGATCTAGAGGAGAGAACCTTGATAAAAAAATCCTCAATCCAAGGTGAGACACGTGCGCTGAGGGATGAATGGCCATGAGAACTTTGGTCGCTAGCACGGAACTCCGGATACCTGGTACCCTCCGGTTTCAACCGACCTTACCACTGCAAGAGGCTCTGCGGTGGCGGACCTTTCCCTTCCTCATCTTACAAAATCCATGGGTAGATTTGAAAATATAAACCCTGAGGACGGTGCTCCTCCAAACGCACCAATCTCGGAAGCCAAGGACCGCCAAAGTCCTACTTCCGAGATTAATCTCTTACAAACAGACGACAGCACAGACTCGTCTATAACCCTAACCGAGGACCACGTCCCAGCACAAGGCTCCATCATGCCAAAATGCTCGGAAAATGCGTCCACTTCTACCACCTCTGACATAAGGGATGGGCTAACAAGCTTAGACCTCGAAGACAGAAGGAAGAAAAGACCACACGTAAGTGGAGCTGCAAGGAAACATCTGAATTTCCTTAAACAGACAGGACTCTCCCATGACGAGGCACTAGCCCAGTGCCAAACAAAAATAAAAGACAGGAAGGTCACATCCACCATAAAGCGGAGCCGATCGAACGACTCTAGTCCCAAGAACCCGCCAAAAGAGACAGACAAACTCACCCCCTCAAACTAGCCGAAAATCCCATAAGGGCAGGAAATACTGGTTCAGGCGAGGCGGAGTTATGGAGCGGTGCAAATGGCAACGATCCAAGACAACATCATGGACGCGGTAACGGAGCTTCCCACCGATGGCATTAGCCCTAACTTTCTGGGCTGCAGGGCCAAAAGTGGTTGGCTATCCGTGAACTGTGAAGATGACGAAACGGCAGCATGGCTTACCAATACGGTACCAACCCTGAAACCATGGCCAGATGCCAGTTTGAAAATAATCGGGGAGGACGAAATCTCTCGTAACCAGATCTTTTATGTCTATCTTCCGCACTGCAGGAATGAGACGAATGAGAAAATCAGCAGGCGCCTGGTAGTTCAAAATAAGGAGCAACGCAACGCAGAATGGAAAATCCTGTCTAGAAAAGACAGAGAAAACGACTACCTGCAGTTGACCATCTCGGCGTCACAAAAAATAACGGAGAACCTAAAGGGCTCCAATTACAAAGTAAACTGGCTCTTCGGGTCCGTTTACTTCAGACCAAAGAAGGTTAAAGAAACGGACATGGTAACCAAAGCCAAAACCATAGAAGCGCTATCAAAACCAGGGCAACCAAGTCTGCCAAAGAGACCAACACATCCCACCACTGCCAACACTAAAGCCAAACCCATTGACCGAACACGGAAACCTGGTCACTTGGGACACAAGGTCGGTATAAAGGCCTCAAAGAAGCACGGCTTATCGGCGGACAGATTGAAAAAGCCTCCCACAACTGTAGCAAGTCAGGGCCCACAGGTTGATCCAAAGAGCCCAACTACAAGACAAAGCGGTGAGATGTGTATAAACAAACTTGCATAGATCGAAGGCAGCTACTGCCAATCTATGTCATCTCTTCGCAACCAAAAACTGGGACATTGCTCTTATCCAAGAGCCCTGGACCAAAAACGAAAAAATTCTGGGATTCCCAAGTAAACTAGGTAAGTTGATTAATGACAAACAAAATGGGAGACCAAGGTCAGCAATTCTGTGCCGTCACTCTCTCAACATTTACTCCATAAATCAATTTATTTTCAGAGAGTTAGTCGCGATCTCCGTAGAGACGCTCTCGCCACAAGGAAGCAAGAGCACCACAAACTTTGCAGCTGCCTACTTCCCAGGCGAGGAAGAAGACCCCCCTCCAGAGACAACACAGAGCTTCGTCAACTTCTGCACAGCTCAAGGTCAAAAATATATAACCATAATCATAAACGCCTACCACGCAAGTTCCCCTATAATTCGCAGCAGGTGCACCAGGGATGTTCCATGGTGGAATGACGACCTCGAGGCTAAGCGAAGAGAAGTTCGTAAACTCTTTATCAAAGCCAAGCGAACACACACCTGGACGGCCTATAAAACTGCCCTAACCAGATACAACGTGGCTTTAAGGGACAGCAAAAGGAATAGCTGGAGGGAGTTTTGGGAAAGCATCGACACACTGCCAACAGCTTGTCGACTACACAAAGCCCCCTCACTAGACCACAACAACCCACTTGGTTCGGTTAAAAAAACCAAACGGTGAACTTACATCCTCTAGACAAGAAACTCTTGAGTGTCTGGTTAAGAGTCAATTTCCCAAGTGCATCATACTAGATAATCAAGAAGTATACGAGGATATAAACATGAACCCACACCTTTTTTCAACTGAAGCCTACAGACGCTCAGCCAGCATTTTTCCACCAGAAAGCATCCGCTGGGCGATAAACTCCTTCGGACCATACAAATCTCCAGGTGGAGACGGGCTGTATCCAATCCTCCTGCAGCAAGGCATTAAATTAATAGAACCAGTACTCGTAAAACTCTACAGAACCAGTCACAGCCTAGAATACGTTCCAAGGTGCTGGAGAGATGTGCGGGTTCTGTTCTTACCAAAAGGAGGAAAGAAATCCCCCGAGGATACTAGGTCGTACAGACCTATCAGATCTTTTATGTCTATCTTCCGCACTGCAGGAATGAGACGAATGAGAAAATCAGCAGGCGCCTGGTAGTTCAAAATAAGGAGCAACGCAACGCAGAATGGAAAATCCTGTCTAGAAAAGACAGAGAAAACGACTACCTGCAGTTGACCATCTCGGCGTCACAAAAAATAACGGAGAACCTAAAGGGCTCCAATTACAAAGTAAACTGGCTCTTCGGGTCCGTTTACTTCAGACCAAAGAAGGTTAAAGAAACGGACATGGTAACCAAAGCCAAAACCATAGAAGCGCTATCAAAACCAGGGCAACCAAGTCTGCCAAAGAGACCAACACATCCCACCACTGCCAACACTAAAGCCAAACCCATTGACCGAACACGGAAACCTGGTCACTTGGGACACAAGGTCGGTATAAAGGCCTCAAAGAAGCACGGCTTATCGGCGGACAGATTGAAAAAGCCTCCCACAACTGTAGCAAGTCAGGGCCCACAGGTTGATCCAAAGAGCCCAACTACAAGACAAAGCGGTGAGATGTGTATAAACAAACTTGCATAGATCGAAGGCAGCTACTGCCAATCTATGTCATCTCTTCGCAACCAAAAACTGGGACATTGCTCTTATCCAAGAGCCTTGGACCAAAAACGAAAAAATTCTGGGATTCCCAAGTAAACTAGGTAAGTTGATTAATGACAAACAAAATGGGAGACCAAGGTCAGCAATTCTGTGCCGTCACTCTCTCAACATTTACTCCATAAATCAATTTATTTTCAGAGAGTTAGTCGCGATCTCCGTAGAGACGCTCTCGCCACAAGGAAGCAAGAGCACCACAAACTTTGCAGCTGCCTACTTCCCAGGCGAGGAAGAAGACCCCCCTCCAGAGACAACACAGAGCTTCGTCAACTTCTGCACAGCTCAAGGTCAAAAATATATAACCATAATCATAAACGCCTACCACGCAAGTTCCCCTATAATTCGCAGCAGGTGCACCAGGGATGTTCCATGGTGGAATGACGACCTCGAGGCTAAGCGAAGAGAAGTTCGTAAACTCTTTATCAAAGCCAAGCGAACACACACCTGGACGGCCTATAAAACTGCCCTAACCAGATACAACGTGGCTTTAAGGGACAGCAAAAGGAATAGCTGGAGGGAGTTTTGGGAAAGCATCGACACACTGCCAACAGCTTGTCGACTACACAAAGCCCTCTCACTAGACCACAACAACCCACTTGGTTCGGTTAAAAAAACCAAACGGTGAACTTACATCCTCTAGACAAGAAACTCTTGAGTGTCTGGTTAAGAGTCAATTTCCCAAGTGCATCATACTAGATAATCAAGAAGTATACGAGGATATAAACATGAACCCACACCTTTTTTCAACTGAAGCCTACAGACGCTCAGCCAGCATTTTTCCACCAGAAAGCATCCGCTGGGCGATAAACTCCTTCGGACCATACAAATCTCCAGGTGGAGACGGGCTGTATCCAATCCTCCTGCAGCAAGGCATTAAATTAATAGAACCAGTACTCGTAAAACTCTACAGAACCAGTCACAGCCTAGAATACGTTCCAAGGTGCTGGAGAGATGTGCGGGTTCTGTTCTTACCAAAAGGAGGAAAGAAATCCCCCGAGGATACTAGGTCGTACAGACCTATCAGCCTTACATACTTCATCCTAAAGTCTATGGAGAAAATAATAGGCCATTAGGTAAGGTCGAATGTGCTCCAACGAATTCCCTTGAATACCAGCCAACACGCATACCAGACTGGTAAATCGACGGAAACAGCACTACATGAGCTGACAGCTGAAATCGAAGACACACTTCGAAGCAAAGAAATGTTATTATGCGCCTTCATCGACATACAAGGCGCTTTTGACAACACTAGCTTCGACATACAAGGCGCTTTTGACAACACTAGCTTCGAAGTAATTCAAACACAATCTAGATCAAGGGCATCGACTCCTCTACCATAGGATGGGTCATGAGCATGCTAAGAAGCAGGAAGATTCAAGCCTCACTCGGCGAGGAAAGCATCACAATAGCGGCAACCAGAGGCTGTCCACAAGGTGGTGTCCTATCGCCCATTCTGTGGCTATTAGTGATGGATCAGCTGCTCGCCAGGCTGGAAAACAACGGCCTAACTAATATTAGCTATGCAGATGACCTAGTCCTAATATTTCGTGGCAAATTCGAGAGCACGATAACAGATCGCATGCAAATTGCTCCCAAACAAGTCAAAGACTGGTGCAAAGAGGTTGGACTAAGCGTCAATCCTGACAAGATAGTCTGCACCCTATTCACCAAAAGACAAAAAGTAACGCTACCAGCAATACAATTCCAAGGCAAAACCCTCCAATTAATGCCAGAAGCCAAATATTTAGGGGTCGTGTTTGACAAAAAACTAACATGAAACCCCCACATATCATATATCACACACAAAGCTATTAAAGCTTACTTTACCTGTCAACGTATGTTTGGCAAAACGTGGGGAATAATCCCGCAAATTACCCTCTGGCTATACCAAAGCATAATCAGACCCAGGATCACATACACGGTCAAACTGGACCGCCATACACTAAGAACACTAATCTGGTATATGACAGGACATGACCCATTCCATGACCATCTTTTGAAAATGGGCAAATCCCAATCGGACCGCTGCCGATTCTGTAACGAGGCAAAGGAAACGTCAGAGCATATACTCTTCGCATGCGTAGCCCTTACCCAGAAAAGAATAAAACATCTCAAGGCCTATACAGTTGGTCTCTCAATCGCCGCTGGGCACGGTCATGCTGCACTCCAGCACTCGAGTGATAAAACAACCAAAAAGTTCAAGTGTTGTGTGTTTGTGCACAAAAAAAAAGCAATCCAAAAGTGCAATCAAACGGTTCACGCGTTCGGCCTTCAATCAAGCGCAAAGTGCAGTGTGCGTACTGTGAAGCAAAAAGCTAGCTGCAAAATGTTCAACAAGTAGATTAGCCTTGTCCTGACAGCTGGAATGTCGTTAAGAATGATCGTTGGAATTGACGACGAGGCAGCAGTATTTTTAAACCTTTTTACGAATGATCAAAAATATTACAAACAAAAATGTTAATTTTTTGCCTCAATATTTATTCATGGACGAAATTGGCACGCCGAATTTTTACATTGCAATCATTTCTGGCACGCTTGTATTTTTATCGGTGTTCCACGCTGTTCCTCGAAGCCTCTTTGCAGCTTAAATCACACCATACATCATCCTTTGGTTTGACTGACTTAATTCTGAAAGAAATAGTCTTTCATATCAATGTGAATAATGTTTAAAATCGCATCAGCGGCGGCATCCACGTCGCTCTTAAGGTAAAATAGCGGCCGCCCCAATTGGCTTTCTCGTCATGCCATACAATTCGGAGTTTTGTCTTTAATTGAGGTGTCCAGAAATGAGAAATTAGCTGATACAACACAATGGTCGGATGAGCCTAGAGGTGATGATACATTAACTGTGTATTTATCAGGATATGAGGTAAGAAACAAGTCCAGAGTGTTGGCGGAATGATTCGCAATGTCAGGAATTCGTGTAGGATCATTCACAAACTGAGTAAGACTATTTGTCTCAGCGAATAGCCATTAACCAAATGAAATTAAATACCGGGTAGGAACGTTGGCTGTAATGAAGTTTATAAACTACATCATTACCTAAATAAATTACTTAACCACGATGTTGGAAAATACCGGCACTAAGTTATAACGAGGTGGACTTAGTTCTGAAACATCAGTCTTTATTCACCTGGTGTCAATATAGCAGGTTGACTGCTACGTGGCATATGTGGCAAAGAAATTCGAATATTGTTTATATCAACCGTGAATTGACGCATCACAATAAAATACACTCCGACAATGCTAAGCCGAACTGTGAAGCAAAAATTGTTCAACGGTTATTTAACACAATTTGCGCAAGTGCGCCTGTACACAAAGTGAGTTGAAGACCAACAAAAAAGAGTCAATCATAATCCGATATTCATCGAATGCTGAAAAAGCTAGATCTCCAGTTTAACCAGCAGCGATGGGCATGGAAGGAAACACGGAATACCCAAGATAGTTATGCGCTGATTTTTTTTTTTTGAGTTGCGCTTTGTTGTAACACACGAAAACCGTTTTAATATTTCTTCTGCTGCAGATTTATTTCCTCTATTACTTTCCTTGGATGGCCTAATCCGCTGCTCAATTTTACTGTTAATGAACTCGGCTACCGCCTTGTTCGTCAAGCTTCGACCTCGCACGATAAACTCAACTTTCCTTGCTCGTTATGTAATATACTATATTTGCGTAGGCGTGGTTTTAATTGTACCGTGTATCATTTTTCGTTGTTTATGGTTTTTTTTTCAAATATTTTGCAATTTTTATATAATTCTTTCTTTAATTGTGAATTGTGCAAGTTGAATTGTGCCAAGTGGAATTGTGCCACGTTGAATTGTGCCAGTTGAATTGTGTCCAGTGGAATTGTGTCTAGTGGAATTGTGCTAGTGGAATAAGCCTAGAATCGAATTTTCCGGCCCATCACTTGCCGACGAAACACATATAACTACACAACAGTTCTATAATTTTTTTCTTCATAAATCGTGTGCTTAGTTTCTATTATATACATACTCACAATTTTTTTCAAAATTTTCCGATTACTGTATAATTAATAGTCACTTTCCAAAGTTGTTATTCACAGACGCGAAGATCACTTTATTAGAACTCGTAAATTACTGAAATAAATTCGCAAATATGGAAAGCAAAATAAATATAAAAGAAAACTAACTAACAAGAACATAATGATACTAGTTGAAGTGCCCTGCGTTGCTCGTGGTTTCACTACCCACCCATGGCCCCCATCGGTTGCCATCACCACCTCTGCATGCCTTCGCCCAAATCACTATCCCATCACTCCATCACCCCCATAAATATCCATAGCCTCACACATAGAACTCCACCACCCATTTTCTATCAACTGACCCTGACCACCGCCCCCAACGATTCCGTCCCCTTCGACCCTCACCAACCACGATTACCATATATCACCCCCATCAATACCCGTAGCTCCCAAGACTTACTCCATCGCCCATTTCCTTCCAACAGACTCCCTCCCTAACAATCACAACATCCCCCGCCATCAACACCCCCTAACACAAAAAAAAGACCCCCACTAATAGAATGTGTTATCACCGACAGATAAACAAACAAAAGGACAGATCCACGGGCACACGCAATTAATATTGTTACGAAATTTAGGCTTTCGAGTTCGTAAAGGATTTTGCAAATAAAAGGCAACACAAGTTTATTAATTTACAAATAACAACTTAAATAAAAAAAACAGCAAAATAATTGTTCACAATTTATATTGGTGATAAATCTAAATATACACAAAAACACCTATTACAACAATACTTGCACTTCACTACTATTTCAACAAAGCTTTTCAACTGCACTGGTTGAATTCGAAATAAGAACTAACTTACTTCGGCCTAACGCCTCTATTTATACTTCTATTTATACTCAATCAAAAGCTTCCAAAAACTTCCAATCTTATAGACAGAAATATCGAGAAAAGACCAGACAATTGTAGCCTTATTCCCTTATTTACAACTAACGACACATATGTAATGAGTCAATTGAGTCATCTTTTAAAAATAAGCTACATGTACAATCATGTTCGTTCACAAAACTGGGCAAACCGCACAAACCGGTTTGACTACATTTTTACCAGTACATAATGATTTAAACTTAAACCCGTTATATTTCAAATAGTATAATTCAGCCTAAATGTATGCAATGCTTAATTCTAATTTTAGTGCTTATTTGCGGTTTATCTTGGGATTCGTTTTTTATTATCTACTAACTACTTTTCGTAACAGTCCATTCACCACGTCGTTCTTTACTGTTCTATGGACATTGATCGCCTTTGGCCTTCGATTGGAATCCTTTGCATTCGCAACTATTGGCGCTACAACTTTGTATCTCTTGTGTTTTCCCTCTAGCTGTTAGTTGCAGTTATCTTCTTGCAGCACATTTCACACACGTTCGGCACCAGTTTTCAACATCTCTGCGGCAATTGGCCCAAAAGGATCGACTTCCTACTTTATCTAGTGTCCTCTGAATTCCCAAATGTTCGCCTGATGTTCCATTATGTGCATCGTGAAGAATGACTGCCGTTGAGCACAGTAACTTTTTACTGTCGGACTTGCTGTTGCAATTTCATTCGACTGCGTCTTTTCTCCTTGCTCCATCCATCGAAGTACTGGAGCAATTGAATCACCTTGCTCTTGTTCTTCCCTCAGCTGCTCTCTTGTCAAATGATCTTATCTTTCATCTGCTGGACCGTGATTCGTCAAACAAGTGAATATTTTTGAATTTCCGGTTTTCTACTGTGTTTGTACTCGGGGACACAACCCTTTCTGAATAACCCATCATTATTATTGCCAGTAATTCTGAGCGAGACTTCAATATTACGCCATCTTAGCACTTGCTTCCTCAAATCAGATGACATCTGGTGCGAATTTATAAAGTCCAGACCCAATATGCATGCATCTTCCACACGGGCAACAATAAACCGTTGTCAAAACCTTAATCCTCCAAACTCCTAAGGAAACGTTCAGCCCTAGCTGCTTCTCCTGTAGCTGTCCTCAACTTGTAGTGATTCACTTTCTTGACTTGCTCTCCAGACATCATCTCAGGCCTCACAATTGATC